>JBBGZY010001521.1:0-640000 GCA_037952925.1 Lithobates clamitans | reverse complement strand
GAAGGAAACTGGGGAATCAAACAAGAAAACCAAAATCAATTAATTTGGAAGCTAACATTGCAAGAAAATTAGACAATTAAAAACATTATTCCCCAGCATCAGTATAACATTCAATAATTTAATTCTTCTGGAATAACTAATATGGAAAAAGGCACACTTATCAGATTGCTCACCCCCTCTGATAGAACATTGATTACATTTTAGGGGGTTGTGAAATCCCTAAAAAAAATTACTTTAACAACACGCAGGAATTTAGGGACTAACAAAGGCTACAAGACTGCAGTTGTCGCACTCTGCAGGTGCAGTTGCTAACCAGCTTACAGTAAATGAGGTAATGTCAAAAGGCATTCATGTTGCAAAGAGTACACAATCACATGCAAGGGCAATTAATGAAAACACTTTGAGGCTTGCATATGATTTGATGATGGAAATCAGCAGAGCTTCTGCTCATTTACTAAAGCACTGGAACAAATGCACTTGTAGAGTGCACATGCATTTTGCTAAGTGCAACATAGATTTGCTTTAGACAAATCAACACCACAGAACATTCAAGCAAATTTTAACGAGGGTGGGGGTGGGGGGGTTGTGAAATCTAGCTAATTGCTAATTAGCAGCACACTATTTGGAGTGAGTTCAGGTGGGGGGGGGTTGTGAAATCTAGCTAATTGCTAATTAGCAGCACACTATTTGGAGTGAGTTCAGGTGGGGGGGGGGTTGTGAAATCTAGATAATTGCTAATTAGCAGCACACTATTTGGAGTGAGTTCAGGTGGGGGGGGGGGGTTGTGAAATCTAGCTAATTGCTAATTAGCAGCACACTATTTGGAGTGAGTTCAGGTGGGGGGGGGTTGTGAAATCTAGATAATTGCTAATTAGCAGCACACTATTTGGAGTGAGTTCAGGTGGGGGGGGGGTTGTGAAATCTAGCTAATTGCTAATTATAAGCACACTAAATACACTCCAACAAAATACATTCAAAATGAGTAGACTAGGTGGATATGTTCCCATCACTTCATGCTGGGAAGGTTATTGAAGGAAACTATACATGCATGACAAAAAATAACAGGAAAAAATCCCAGCATGTGTGAGGATAAAAAGGGGACATTCACACTATATTGCAATGATGGGAAGTAGTGTTTGAAGCAAGAAATACATTACATTATCAAAGATTACATAAAAGAACATGTGATGCTAATAAAAGAAAAATATCTTACCTTAATATAGTCCTTCTGCAGGACCTGTATGATGGCAGAACAGGTCTCTGGGATAATGATCCCCAGAGCCTGGGGGGAGATGCCTGTCGAGAACTTAAGGTCCTGCAGGCTTCTCCCTGTGGCCAAATACCGCAAGGTAGCGACCAGCCTCTGCTCCGGAGTGATGGCTTGCCTCATGCAGGTATCCTGCCTGCTGATATAGGGGGTCAGCAAAGCCACCAAACGGTCAAAAACGGGGTCCGTCATCCGGAGAAAGTTCCTGAAATCCTCAGGATTATTCTCACGGATCTCACGGAGCAAAGGCATGTGACAGAACTGGTCACGCTGAAGCAACCAATTCTTGGTCCATGAACTCCTCCTCGCCCTGTTCATGGACTGGTCTTGGGCTGAAGAATAAACTACAGCACCAAGCACATACAATGCACGAGCTCTACGACGAGTACGTACAGGTAACATGGCTTCAAAACGGTCGGCTGGTCAGAACGCACTAAACAGAACGCACTGAAGAACAGCAAGGCCTGTGAAGAACGACCTGAAAATCAGGAACGAGCGGCCAATAAAACAAAGATTTCTCAATGCCAACTGACCAAACGCACTGAAAAGCAGATACAAACCTCACAAGCACAGACTGAACAACAGTTAAAACGAACTGAAAAATACGAGTCTCACAAGCGCGAATCGTCTCTCACCAAACTTCTACTAACACGAGATAAACACGAGATTAGCAGAAGGAGCCCAAAGGGTGTCGTACGGGCTATTGAACTTCCGTTTTATAGTCTCGTCGGACTTGGTGTACGTCACAGCGTACTAAGCTGTCGTACTTTTGTGTGGTCGTGTGTGGGCAAGTCCGTTCGTAAGAAAGTCTGCCCCAAGTCCGCCGAAGGTACGCCGGAAGTATGTCGGACAGGCTGTCCGACTTTTGTAGCTGCAAAGTCCGACCGTGTGTACGCGGCATAAGGCACAAATTTCTGCTGAATATATAGGGCAGGCCCCTACTTTCAAACATCCAACTTACAAATGACTCCTACTTGCAAACGGAAGGAGACAACAGGAAGTGAGATGAAATCCACCCCTAGGAAGGGAAATTCTCTCCTGTAAGAGTTAATATGGGAAAAACTTTTCTCCTTTCCACTGATGCTTTATCACCAATCCTTGTTTCACAAAAAAAAACTAATTTTCAAAAAACATTTGTCATTGGGACAAAAAGGGAGGTGAAATCTTCTGAAGAGGAGCACCGACAGCAAAACAAATGTCACAGGGGTGATAACCCTTCCCTAGGTTTTCCAAAGCTTAAAATAGATTTTTTGGCTGGAGCTAAACATGTTAAAAATGTACCAGTTCAAAATTACAAACAGATTCTACTTAACAACAAACCAGTCCCTGTCTTGTTTGCACCGCCTGTATACTGCTGTTCAGAGTATATAGGGCCTAGGGGCCCCACACCTTTCCTTTTTTAATTTGGGTGCAGGGTTCCCCTTAATATCCATACAAGACCCAAAGGGCCTGGTAATAGACTTGGGGGTACCCATGCCGTTTGTCTCACTGATTTTCATCCAAATTGCCAGGACCTGACATTACATTAAAGCCCCAAGCAAGTTTTAAATGACTTTTTTTTCCTTTAAAAACGACATTTTGTGCAGGGACTGTTCTAAGCACGGGAAACACGCGCCACTTTACAGGCATACTATAGACATCCCCCAGGTATGATATTTAAAGGAATATTTCACTTTTTTTTTTTACTTTAAGCATCATTAAAATCACTGCTCCCGAAAAAACTGACGTTTTTAAAAGGTTTTTTTGCATTAATACATCCCCTGGGGCAGGATCCGGGTCCCCAAACCCTTTTTAGGACAATACCATGCAAATTAGCCTTTAAAATGAGCACTTTTGATTTTGAACGTTCGAGTTCTATAGACGTCAATGGGGTTCTAACGTTCGTGCAAATTTTCGGTCCGTTCACAGGTTCTGGTGCGAACTGAACCGGGGGGTGTTCGGCTCATCCCTACTCAGCATGGAGCCAATCAAAAGAGGGATTGTGCCTCTGTAACCAAGGATAACCACAAACCTGCGGAAACTTAGGAAATAACTTGGAATTAGATTATCTCATGGTGAAGAGCCCCAGCGGCCATGGTCAATGGAACCGTCTCATGAGTAACATGGGCAGGCTGTAGAGGTCTCCGTCAAGAGCCTCAATGGCAGGTGGAATGTCGTGCAGCTGCAGCGGAATTGAGTGCTTCGATACAAAGGCAGCATCCTTGAACAGGCCTGCAGCCCCAGAGTCGATTAGAGCCTGTATCTAGATGAACGACTCAGCCCAAGTAAGGGTGACCGAAACCAGGGTCTTATCCTTCTAGATTTTTTCTTTCCATTTCATTTTTTTTTCTTTTACCTGATGTACTTGCGATATTACATGTACAAGCTAGACAACCAATTTGTATATGTCTTTATGTCTTTGTGTCTTATAAGGAAAATTTGAATAAAAATAAATTTAAAAAAAAAAAAGATAACGGGGGATGACAACAACGCCACCTAAGGTATGTCCATGACAGGACCTCGAGGTTCGGGCGTTCCCTGGACGGGTAGGACAAGATTTGAAAAAGTGACCTGCCTGGCCACAATAAAGGTACAATCTCTCCCTTCTCCTAAAGGTTCTCTCATCCGCAGAGAGACGCATGAAACCCATGTGAATGGGTTCACCTTCACTGCCCGACTCGGTACCAGGAGGCATGGGAGGTGAGGGAGGCACGGACGGCACTGCAAAGCTCGGAGACAAATGTACAGGAGGCTTCCGCAAGCGCTCCTTAAAAGAGAGTCTTTCTCTGAGTTTGGAGTCAATGAGGATGGCAAACATGATCAACTTCTCCAGCTCAGTGGGTATATCTCGGGCTGCTTTCTCATCCTTGATGGTATCTGAGAGACCATGAGAAAAAGCAGCCACGAGGGCCTCATTTGTTTCACGCAACCTCTGCTGCCAGAGTACAGAATTCAATGGCGTAGTCGGCAACAGTTCTCGTACTCTATCTGATGGACATGAGGCACTTGGCAGCAGAAGCAGAGCGTGCGGGAACATCAAATATCCTTTTAAACGAAGCCACAAACTCAGGGTAACTCAAGACAACAGGTTTTTGCATCTCCCATAGAGGGTTTGCCCAGGCCAAGGCTCTCTCAGAAAGTAAAGATATCACGAAAACCTACTTTGCTTCTGTCCATGGGAAATGCCTGGGGCAGCATCTCAAAATATATCTCAACCTGGTTGAGAAATCCTCTGCATTGGACTGAATCGGCCCCAAATTGCTGGGGAAGCGGAGTGGAACCAGACATACCTCTTATAGAGGTATTACTCGAGGCAAGTGCCTGCACAGAGACTGGAGCAGCAGCAGGGTTGGCCTGCAACATAGGTTGTATCGGGGCGGCCACAGTGGGAGATTCCAGATGAGCCGTGCGACTCAGGAACGTTTGTAACGCAATGGTGAACTGATCCATGAGGTGATCCAGTTCATCTAATCTGGAAAAGATATTACCAACAAGTGGATTGGCTGCATCTTCTCAATTCATGGCCTTTGCCTACTGTCAGAAACCATGAACACAGACCAAGACAGAAGTTGTCAGAGACTATACTCACCGAGGCCGAGATGCCGAGAGCGGCTCGCCCTTACGACCACGCGCACCCAGACCCCCGAAATGGGTACAGGAAGCTGAGGGCATGCGGAGGCACGGGCTTCCGGTATATAGCAGGTTCCTAGACTGGAAGCGGGTGTTCTGAGGTTCGCAGGAGAGACCGGAGATCAGGGCGGAGTAAGGCTGAGGCAGGACTGGAATAATAAGCAGAGGTTAGGTATCTAGCAGGTAGAGATTAGGGTATCAAGCAGTCCAATGGTGTAATGGTTAAACAGGCCAAGGTTTGGCACACAGAGCAGGCAAGTAATTAGGGCAGTCCAGCAGAGTAATGGTTAAAAAGTCCAGGGTTCGGTACACAGATCAGGCAGGTAATTAGGGCAGACCAGCAGAGTAATGGTTAAACAGTCCAGGGTTCGGTACACAGATCAGGCAGGTAATTAGGGCAGACCAGCAGAGTAATGGTTAAACAGTCCAGGGTTCGGTACACAGATCAGGCAGGTAATTAGGGCAATCCAGAAGAGTAGTTGTTTAGACAAGCCAATGGTTCAGTATACAGGCAAGCAGATATCAGAGGTTTAAACAGGCACAGGGAGCAGGGAGAGCTGACGACAAACCAGCAACCCGACTGGGCGCTGGAGCCGTCAGATATAGTCTCCCTGCCCGGCGAGCGCGTCAGTGTGATGCGCTACCGGGCACCCGCACGGGCAACGGTGCGCACCCGAGGTCCGCCGTGCACCCGCGCGCGCCGCACCATCAGGCCGCGGACGGGTGTGTGGCGAAGCGCCAATCCCCCGCGCATGCGCACCGGAGCCCGGCGAGCGGAGACGCTCCCTGGCTCCTGACAGAAGTACAGATAAATCACACTTGTTTAATAATAAAAGGAGCAAATGTAGTCAAAACATAGCCAAAGTTCAGTAACCGGAACGGATAGTCAGCCAAGCCAGAAGTCAGGGATCAATGTAGTGGAACAGCAAGCCAGTCTTTAAACAGGAACACAAGCGATGTTTCTTGTGATGTTGACCAAGGCGAAGGCAAAGCTCCTTTAGACTGGATGGCTTAAATAGGCAGGACTGACGAGTAGGATATGATCAACAGCTGAGTAACTGTGGAGAGAGATGGGAGTTGGCAATTAGCCGACAGCTGAGCGGCCAACTCAGAGAAGGAAGGGCTGAGTGCAGCCCTGACAACATGCAGCCAAGCCTCATTCCAAACAGATAGTGCTTCAGACACTTGATTGGTTCCTTCTGAAAGCACACCCTTTTTCCTTGTGCTCAGATGCAGACCATAGGCCACTTTCTCTCTTATCCTCCTGAACACAGCCTATTAATGACCTAACACCTGGAGCACCTTCTTGCATAGACCTATGTCTTACTCTTGGTCCAGGTTAAGACTCTGGGAATCCAACCAAACACCAGGGCCCCAGGATCCATGTTGCACTGAGTCCTGAGTTATCTAAAACATAATTCCTGAGGGGGGTCTTCTCTCAGCATCAGGAGGGTGGTTCAGTCCTTTAGCCACCATCAGCTCCAAAGCCAACCAGGTCACAGGCACAAACACTTTAAAGTTACTGTCCACGGCAGCTGACAGCCCTTTGTCAAGGCTTCTAATCAGAAGCCAACAACAGGATGGGCTTCCAATCATGTGACCGCTTTAAGATCCAATGAAAGCAGTCATATGAAAAAGAAGCTGCATGGCCCTTGGAGCACTAAAGCCCATTTAAAGGGCCAGTGGAAGGGGTTAGGGGGGCAATGAAAGAGCAATTGTGGTAAAAAAAAAAATCTGTTATTGCAATCATTATAAAATAATTACAGCAGTAGTGTACAGTATTTTATGTACTTCACCTATATTTCTGTACATGGTAAGGCTTTGTAAGGATCAAAGCTGTTTACACCAATAACTGATGTCCATAGCAAGCAGAGTGGTTCTCAACCATGTGATCAGCACCAAAAAGGAATTAAGACAAATCCACGCTATCCAATTGTTTCCCTTCCCAAGCACCTGTAGCTGCCAGAACCCCTAGTTTTGTTACATAAATCTATCAATAATGCATAAATAAAACACATAAAAAATAGAACACATAAAACAAAAAAACTTCAGCTTGGTCTCATGCATGTCATTACTAATTGCCCCATGGGCTTAAATTGCCTAACTTGGAATCCTGCTCCCCTTAAAAGATTGAATCCAAAAGCATAAACATATGCGCAAAGTGACAAAAAAAGTGTGTTCTGAGGATAGCTTTGTGCTCTAACCCACGAATATGCTAAATACACTGATAACTAAACCAAAAAAATTGAGCTGCGCTTATCCACTATAGTCTAAAAAAGTGCGCGTTATGAGGATAGCACTGCTCAATCTTTTGAAGACTATATAGTATACGTGCTGCTCAATTTTTTGGTGGACTATATTGGATAAGTGCTGCTTTTGGTTTAGGTATCATGATTTTTTTAGCATGTATACATGTTGCAGCACGCAGCTATCCTCAGAACACACATATTTTTTAAATTGATTGAGAATTGAATAGTTTATAGACTATATTGGATAAGCACTGCTCAGTTTTTTGGCTTAGTTGCCCCTTACAATATGGACCTTATAATATACTTAAAGGGTAATTTCACTTTTTGTGGGAAAAAATAGAAAATAAAAAAAAAATAATATAGCATATACTATTGCGACTTAAGTCATATTGTAATTGAATGTTATTAAAAAAGACCTTTCTTTTTCAATCTGTAGCTCTATAATTTTCTGTAAAATGCAATGCAATATGGCTATCTGAAGGAATTCTGTACACAGATGGTGTACACAAGATTCCCTAAAAATGCCATTTCCTGCTTGTGTGATTGGCCTACTGATTTTCTCAAAAGTCTGCACTAAAATTTTTATTTTTGGTGAGATACTCCCAAGGGGAAATCACATCTAAAGGCATGCAGACCTTGCCAATTTCCTCATTAGAGCCCTGCAGGTGCCGCAGCTGATTGATCATTATGAAATCACTCCCATAGAGATTAACATGGACACAGACAAATAAACAGATATTTCTTCAGAATAACAAAAGGTAGAAATCTGTAACAAAGTTTGTTAAAATCCTTGCAATGCACATGGATCAGCCAGAGGGAAATCCTTTTGTCTCAACAAAAGCAGAGTTACTCTTTAAGGTCAAAATATGCTTTATCCAATACTGGGATTAGAAATTTTACTTTGCCTCTGTTCCCTTCTCCATGCTTTCCTTTAAAGGAACAACCCCTCCTCTTTGTCCAGGCACTTTGATAGACAAATCACCCATCCAGTCCTGGGACGGGTGATCTGTCTATCAAAGTTCCCCACACAAGGCGGGGCTATATGACGGCGCGCCGTGGGGAACACACAGCTATTGAAATTAAAGCTGTTATGTTCCCTGGCGCTCTGATAAACAAGGCAGAAGCTCTACTCTCTCTTCCCCTGCACAGGTAGGCTGCATTAGTGACACAGGCTGCATTGGGGACACAGGCTGCACTGGGGACATAGGCTGTACTTGGGACACAGGCTGCAATGGGGACACAGGCTGCATTGGTACACAGGCTGCATTGGGGACAAAGGCTGCACTGGGGACACAGGCTGTACTGGGGACATAGGCTGTACTGGGGACACAGGCTGCACTGGGGACACAGGCTGCATTGGGGACACAGGCTGCACTGGGGACACAGGCTGCATTGGGGACAGAGGCTGCACTGGGGACACAGGCTGTACTAGGGACACAGGATGCATTGGGGACACAGGCTGTACTAGGGACACAGGCTGCACTGGGAACACAGGCTGCATTGGTAACACAGGCTGCATTGGGGACACAGGCTGCACTGGCAGACACAGGCTGCATTGGTGACACAGGCTGCATTGGTGACACAGGCTGCACTGGCAGACACAGGATGCATTGGGGACACAGGCTGCATTGGGGACACAGGCTGCACTGGTGGACACAGGCTGCATTGGGGACACAGGCTGCACTGGCAGACACAGACTGCATAGGTGACACAGGCTGCACTGGGGACACAGGCTGCATTGGGGACAGGCTGCACTGGCAGACACCGCCTGCATTGGTAGGCACAGGCTGCATTGTGGACACAGGCTGCATTGGCGGGCACAGGCTGCACTGGCGGGCATCCTGCATTGGTGGACACGAGCAGGCTGCATTGGTGGACATGGGTAAAGTTTTTGTTAATATTTATTTTTATAACTTAATTCTGCATAAAACATTTAAGTGTCATTTATGAGCGCGTGATTAGTGGCTGGGCAGGGTGGGGGTTGGGCGGGGCAACTGGTGGCGAGTAACCCTTGAGGCCTGGCTAGTAGCTCAGGACTTGAAATTTTGAGCCCTGTTATTCCTACAAGTGTTTGTGTGGACTCTCTTTGCACATCTCTAATACAACCCGCAAAACGTAAACTATTATGTAACCGTGATAAAACACAGCATGAATTTACTTCTCAGTATGTGCATTAAGGCTGCTCAGATGATCCTCTGCAGGCACACAAACACATAACTCACTGCTAGCAGGTAGGTATACTTAAAGGGTAATTTCACTTTTTGTGGGAAAAAATAGAAAATAAAAAAAAAATAATATAGCATATACTATTGCGACTTAAGTCATATTGTAATTGAATGTTATTAAAAAAGACCTTTCTTTTTCAATCTGTAGCTCTATAATTTTCTGTAAAATGCAATGCAATATGGCTATCTGAAGGAATTCTGTACACAGATGGTGTACACAAGATTCCCTAAAAATGCCATTTCCTGCTTGTGTGATTGGCCTACTGATTTTCTCAAAAGTCTGCACTAAGATAGTCAGATTTTTGGCATCCCCTGAAAGAAAATTTTTATTTTTGGTGAGATACTCCCAAGGGGAAATCACATCTAAAGGCATGCAGACCTTGCCAATTTCCTCATTAGAGCCCTGCAGGTGCCGCAGCTGATTGATCATTATGAAATCACTCCCATAGAGATTAACATGGACACAGACAAATAAACAGATATTTCTTCAGAATAACAAAAGGTAGAAATCTGTAACAAAGTTTGTTAAAATCCTTGCAATGCACATGGATCAGCCAGAGGGAAATCCTTTTGTCTCAACAAAAGCAGAGTTACTCTTTAAGGTCAAAATATGCTTTATCCAATACTGGGATTAGAAATTTTACTTTGCCTCTGTTCCCTTCTCCATGCTTTCCTTTAAAGGAACAACCCCTCCTCTTTGTCCAGGCACTTTGATAGACAAATCATCCATCCAGTCCTGGGACGGGTGATCTGTCTATCAAAGTTCCCCACACAAGGCGGGGCTATATGACGGCGCGCCGTGGGGAACACACAGCTATTGAAATTAAAGCTGTTATGTTCCCTGGCGCTCTGATAAACAAGGCAGAAGCTCTACTCTCTCTTCCCCTGCACAGGTAGGCTGCATTAGTGACACAGGCTGCATTGGGGACACAGGCTGCACTGGGGACATAGGCTGTACTTGGGACACAGGCTGCAATGGGGACACAGGCTGCATTGGTACACAGGCTGCATTGGGGACAAAGGCTGCACTGGGGACACAGGCTGTACTGGGGACATAGGCTGTACTGGGGACACAGGCTGCACTGGGGACACAGGCTGCATTGGGGACACAGGCTGCACTGGGGACACAGGCTGCATTGGGGACAGAGGCTGCACTGGGGACACAGGCTGTACTAGGGACACAGGATGCATTGGGGACACAGGCTGTACTAGGGACACAGGCTGCACTGGGAACACAGGCTGCATTGGTAACACAGGCTGCATTGGGGACACAGGCTGCACTGGCAGACACAGGCTGCATTGGTGACACAGGCTGCATTGGTGACACAGGCTGCACTGGCAGACACAGGATGCATTGGGGACACAGGCTGCATTGGGGACACAGGCTGCACTGGCGGACACAGGCTGCATTGGGGACACAGGCTGCACTGGCAGACACAGACTGCATAGGTGACACAGGCTGCACTGGGGACACAGGCTGCATTGGGGACAGGCTGCACTGGCAGACACCGCCTGCATTGGTAGGCACAGGCTGCATTGTGGACACAGGCTGCATTGGCGGGCACAGGCTGCACTGGCGGGCATCCTGCATTGGTGGACACGAGCAGGCTGCATTGGTGGACATGGGTAAAGTTTTTGTTAATATTTATTTTTATAACTTAATTCTGCATAAAACATTTAAGTGTCATTTATGAGCGCGTGATTAGTGGCAGGGCAGGGTGGGGGTTGGGCGGGGCAACTGGTGGCGAGTAACCCTTGAGGCCTGGCTAGTAGCTCAGGACTTGAAATTTTGAGCCCTGTTATTCCTACAAGTGTTTGTGTGGACTCTCTTTGCACATCTCTAATACAACCCGCAAAACGTAAACTATTATGTAACCGTGATAAAACACAGCATGAATTTACTTCTCAGTATGTGCATTAAGGCTGCTCAGATGATCCTCTGCAGGCACACAAACACATAACTCACTGCTAGCAGGTAGGTATACTTAAAGGGTAATTTCACTTTTTGTGGGAAAAAATAGAAAATAAAAAAAAAATAATATAGCATATACTATTGCGACTTAAGTCATATTGTAATTGAATGTTATTAAAAAAGACCTTTCTTTTTCAATCTGTAGCTCTATAATTTTCTGTAAAATGCAATGCAATATGGCTATCTGAAGGAATTCTGTACACAGATGGTGTACACAAGATTCCCTAAAAATGCCATTTCCTGCTTGTGTGATTGGCCTACTGATTTTCTCAAAAGTCTGCACTAAGATAGTCAGATTTTTGGCATCCCCTGAAAGAAAATTTTTATTTTTGGTGAGATACTCCCAAGGGGAAATCACATCTAAAGGCATGCAGACCTTGCCAATTTCCTCATTAGAGCCCTGCAGGTGCCGCAGCTGATTGATCATTATGAAATCACTCCCATAGAGATTAACATGGACACAGACAAATAAACAGATATTTCTTCAGAATAACAAAAGGTAGAAATCTGTAACAAAGTTTGTTAAAATCCTTGCAATGCACATGGATCAGCCAGAGGGAAATCCTTTTGTCTCAACAAAAGCAGAGTTACTCTTTAAGGTCAAAATATGCTTTATCCAATACTGGGATTAGAAATTTTACTTTGCCTCTGTTCCCTTCTCCATGCTTTCCTTTAAAGGAACAACCCCTCCTCTTTGTCCAGGCACTTTGATAGACAAATCACCCATCCAGTCCTGGGACGGGTGATCTGTCTATCAAAGTTCCCCACACAAAGCGGGGCTATATGACGGCGCGCCGTGGGGAACACACAGCTATTGAAATTAAAGCTGTTATGTTCCCTGGCGCTCTGATAAACAAGGCAGAAGCTCTACTCTCTCTTCCCCTGCACAGGTAGGCTGCATTAGTGACACAGGCTGCATTGGGGACACAGGCTGCACTGGGGACATAGGCTGTACTTGGGACACAGGCTGCAATGGGGACACAGGCTGCATTGGTACACAGGCTGCACTGGGGACACAGGCTGTACTGGGGACATAGGCTGTACTGGGGACACAGGCTGCACTGGGGACACAGGCTGCATTGGGGACACAGGCTGCACTGGGGACACAGGCTGCATTGGGGACAGAGGCTGCACTGGGGACACAGGCTGTACTAGGGACACAGGATGCATTGGGGACACAGGCTGTACTAGGGACACAGGCTGCACTGGGAACACAGGCTGCATTGGTAACACAGGCTGCATTGGGGACACAGGCTGCACTGGCAGACACAGGCTGCATTGGTGACACAGGCTGCATTGGTGACACAGGCTGCACTGGCAGACACAGGATGCATTGGGGACACAGGCTGCATTGGGGACACAGGCTGCACTGGCGGACACAGGCTGCATTGGGGACACAGGCTGCACTGGCAGACACAGACTGCATAGGTGACACAGGCTGCACTGGGGACACAGGCTGCATTGGGGACAGGCTGCACTGGCAGACACCGCCTGCATTGGTAGGCACAGGCTGCATTGTGGACACAGGCTGCATTGGCGGGCACAGGCTGCACTGGCGGGCATCCTGCATTGGTGGACACGAGCAGGCTGCATTGGTTGACATGGGTAAAGTTTTTGTTAATATTTATTTTTATAACTTAATTCTGCATAAAACATTTAAGTGTCATTTATGAGCGCGTGATTAGTGGCAGGGCAGGGTGGGGGTTGGGCGGGGCAACTGGTGGCGAGTAACCCTTGAGGCCTGGCTAGTAGCTCAGGACTTGAAATTTTGAGCCCTGTTATTCCTACAAGTGTTTGTGTGGACTCTCTTTGCACATCTCTAATACAACCCGCAAAACGTAAACTATTATGTAACCGTGATAAAACACAGCATGAATTTACTTCTCAGTATGTGCATTAAGGCTGCTCAGATGATCCTCTGCAGGCACACAAACACATAACTCACTGCTAGCAGGTAGGTAGCAGTTAGAAATGCATAGCTCCCAACTGTCCCTGATTTCGAGGGACTGTCCCTGATTTGCAAAAATGTCCCTCGGTCCCTCTTTCCTCCTCATTTGTCCCTCATGTTGGTCTGATCTATATAGTTGTATATAAAATGCACTTTGTATCTTTCAAAATGTGTTTCCCAGTGCTAAACCTTTCCTCCAATTTCTTAATATCTACATTTGCAAATTTCAAAACCAGTATAAAGGAATAATAGTAGTAAAAAAAAGCACTTGTGGGTTAACTAATCTTTTTTTATGTATAAGACTCCTTTAGGGGGTGTGGCAGGGGTGTGTGTCCTATGCCTACATGATTTTGCTAATAGGTGTCCCTCGTTCCCATCTCAAAAAGTTGGGAGATATGGAAATGTGTTTGTGCATCTGAAGAGGATCAACTGAGCAGCTTTAATACGTATGCTGCTACATCTGGTGTGGGCATCAAGGGATCAATGATATCAGGGCATAAAAGGGTCAATGTACAGCTGAGAGAATAGGTTCTTGAGCCCTTAGGAATTTTTGAGGTTTTTTTTCTGCTTTAATGGTTTCTAAAATGTGATCTAATTTTCATAATGTCATAATAATAAATGTGCTCTTATTAAACAAACACCAAAAACAACCTTTAACTTGGCTGTATCTTTATGGAACAAAAATGGTTTGCACAATCAGTGTCATTCTTGGAAAGACATTGACATTTTGAATAGGGGGGTAATTGGAGTCAGGCAGTTCAGACACATGGCATTTTTTTTAATCAATGCAGGTGTGTGTTTGACCTGTCCTGCCATAAAAAAATCCTACAATTTTGTTTACCTGCTCCTCAAAACAGGTTTCTGTTTAGATGTAATGTAATCCAATCAAAACAGATTACAGAGACCTTAGAAAAAAAATGTTGTTGAAAGCCTACAAGCCTGAAAAGGCCTATAAAGCAATTTATTTAGACCTCAACCTTCATTAGTTACAGTCAGAGAGTTTTAAAGTGAAAGACATTCATTGCCATTGCGGTATTCTCCCTAGAAATGACTGTCCTGCAAAGATCAGCGTGAACAGGTGAACTATAGCATAAAAACTGAGACACATCGCAATTAGAGTGGCACCATATCCATAAACAATATTCAGAAGTAAAAAATAGAGAGAGCATAGGAGTTTAATTGTTGCCAACTGTAACCCCAAATGAGGGAATGAGTACTCCAAATGTATAAAAATATATGATTTTATTTCACAACAACATTAAAAGTTTTTTCCATAAAAAACATATCCAAAATACATACAGCTGAAAGTATTCTGCATTCCCCCTTAAGCTAATATTGGCATTCTAAGTACAATGAGACCTGTCTAAAATGGCCCAATCCACATAAAGGAATAGTTCACCTTTACCACAAAACTGCCTATGCAGATAAGGGGCATCTATAGATTAAAAACAAACTGTGCAGCTCTGAGTAAGGTTAAATAAAGCCCTTGCTATAGGTGTAGGTCATTTACATACCTTATGAAGCCTGACTGCCCAGCATGCCCAGGGACTGTGACATCATAAGGGGGCGGGGTCTCCACCTATATAAGTCACAACGGAGCCCTCAGAGAGCAGTCCAGCCGGAGAGAGCGTCGTGTCAACATCTGGAGAAGAGAAGAGGGAAGAAGACAAGAAGCCCAGAAGCCCAGAAGCCCAGAAGTCCAAAAGTCCGGACCTCCGCTGGCAAGAGAGTGGCCTGAAGACAGCGGAGGAGCCAGCCGAAGAACTGGAACACTGGGAGAAGAACCAACCGGACGCCGGGAGAAGAGGAACCGGAGGGACCCCCGAAGCCGGAAGAAGACCCCGAAGCCGGAAGAAGACCCCTGAAGCCGGAGGAAGACCCCCGAAGCCGGAGGAAGACCCCCCGGAGCCATTTAATAAATTATTTTAAAAACCTGTGTAGTGTGTTTTATTATTGACACTTTTTCTCTAGATGAATGGGTAGGGGTACCATGTACCCCATACTCATTCATATAGGGTGGGGGGCCGGGATCTGGGGGCCCTCTTATTATAGGGGGCTCCCGGATTCCAATAAGCCCCCCAACCGCAGACCCCAACAACCAACGGCCAGGGTTGTCGGCAAGAGGCCCTTGTCCTCATCAACATGGGGACAAGGTGCTTTGTGGTGGGGGGCCCCGCAGGGCTCCCCCTCCCCCAAAGCACCCACCCCCCATTATGAGGGCATGCGGCCTGGTACGGTTCAGGGGGGGCGCTCGCTCGTCCCCACCCCCTTTCCTGACCGGCCGGGCTGCGTGCTCGGATCGGGGTCTGGTATGGATCTTAGGGGGGACCCCACGCCATTTTTTCAGCGTAGGGGCTTCCCTTTAAAATCCATACCAGACCTAAGGGCCTGGTATGCCCCGCGACGGGGCTTGCAAGGTGTCAATCTCGCCGATAAAAGCGGCAAGATTGACTTCCTTTTCTAGTCCCGTCGCACCTGAGTCACGTTCAAAATGAACGGACTTGTCCATGTGTGGGCAAGTCCGTTCATTCTGAAAGTCCGCCGTAACTCTGGCGAAAGTCTGTCGGAAAGACGGGTGGACTTAGCCCGCCGGAAAGTCCGGTCGTGTGTGGGCAAGTCCGTCCGTTTTAAAGTCCGGCGCACCTGGCGGACAAAGTCCGTCAGAAAGTGTGCCGGACCAAGTATGCCAGAAAGTCCGATCGTGTGTACGCGGCATTAGTCATCACTGCTCACCCCCACCATCACAGGAGTGAGTTTTTTCTCTAAATCAAACCTCCTCACATGCTCTTTCTCTCCTCTGATGTAGTAACTCTGAGCTCAGAATTGGAGGGCTCACTCCTGTGATAGTGGAGGTAAGCAGTGATGACTAGGCCTCACTTAGCAATGTCCTGGGAGTACTTAGCAATGTCCTGTGAGTATTACAGTCAGGCTTCATAAGGTATGTAAATGGCTTACACTTATAGCAAGGGTATTATTCATCTTTAGTCAGAGCTGCACAATTTGTTTTAATCTACAAACAACCCTTACTTGCATAGGCAGTTTTTTTTGTACTATCCTTTTAATGTTGTATAAATGGATAGATAAGGTGATGATCTTCCATATGCAGGGATCAATATAACATTGCTAATAGTGATCGCTACGAATTTCAGCAGAGCCTTCTTCAGGGGTTCTATTAATGATATACACATAAAGCCAGGGTTTAAGCCTTAGAGTGTTTAGTCCAGGATAGGGAAGGAGGGGGAGGCACTCAGATCCAATCTCACAAGGATGGACACCACACTGGGGTCAATGCAGCTTAAAGAAGAGCCCACTGAGGCATATCCTTACTTCAAAAGGGCATGATTTGCCACTCAAGATGTTGTCTCCAAAGCCCTGTCCCAATGACTGCCTGCATAATCACCAGAAGGAATGAGCTGTCTCATTTATTGTTTGTTGGGAAATAAAATCATATATTTTTATACATTTGGAGTACTCATTTACTCATTTCCTCATCTGAGGTTACAGTTTGTAACCGTTAAAGTCCTATGAACAGGTGAAAAAGAACCCTAGACTGACAGTTAAGAAAACCTGTTCCAGAAAAAGATATGGGGCTGCCATGGCTTACATCCCTAGTACTTCAGATATTAGTTATTTGGCTATATCTGAATTTTAGTCTGTCTAAGACACTGGAGTTGATTTACTATAGTCAAATAGGATGTTCACTTTGCAAGGGAAATTTTACTTTCTAAAGGATTAGCCTCAGAGCTTAGTGAATGTGGTGAAGTTTCATTTTGCAAAAAGCACCCAATAACATGCAAGAGAAAAAAAACAGTATTTTTGCTTGCACATGATTGGATGATGGCAGTCAGCAAAGCTTCACTTCATTCATTAAGCTCTGGGGCAAATTTGCTTGCAAAGTTAACATTCCGTTTGCCTTTAGTAAATTAACCCCACTACTCGGTACAAGCATGGATTAGAAAAGTGACATCAGAACTTGATATATGCATATTTGTTTAGGATTAGCAGCTCTGAAAATACTGATGACTAGTGATGGGCCGAACACCCTCCTGTTTGGTTTGCACCAGAACATCTTGAACAGGGAAAAAGTTCTACTGAACGTGCAACCTGTATTAACCTCCTCATGCCCTTGCTATAGCCAATAGAAGGCTACAGCACAGGCATAAATTGCCGGGAGGGCATCCATGTGCGTCCTCCCATGTGACATCAGAACTTGATATATGCATATTTGTTTAGGATTAGCAGCTCTGAAAATAATGATGACTAGTAATGGGTTGAACACCCTCCTGTTTGGTTTGCACCAGAACATTTTGAACAGGGAAAAAGTTCTACTGAACATGCAACCTGTATTAACCTCCTCATGCCCTTGCTATAGCCAAAAGAAGGCTACAGCACAGGCCTAACTTGCCGGGAGGGCATCCATGTGCATCCTCCCGAGCATGCACTGCCTGCGCACCCCTTGCAGGGCCCGCACGGCGTGCTCTGTGCTCAGTGAGTCCATGAGACTTGGCTGATCACAGGTCGGAGGATATCGGCCTTTTACCGCGTGATCAGCTGTCAGCCAATGACAGCTGATCATGTGATGTATACAGAAACCCGTAATAGCATTTTTTCCCTCACGCTAGCAGCAAGATACCCATTCACATGGAGGGGCGGGATCTGGGGCACCCTAAATCACCCTCCCCATGTTGAGGGAAAGTGATCTGGTATGGGTCAGGAGAGGGGGGGCACTCGCTCATCTACCCCTTTCCTGGCCTGCCAGGCTGCATGTTTGAATAAGGGCCTGGTATGGATTCCCCCCATGCTATTTTTTTTTTAATTTTGGAGTGAAGTTCCCATACAAGACCCCCACGCCATTTTTTCTCAGATTTTTTTTTTTTTTTTCACTTATACTCGGCCCAAACTGTTCACCTATCCTTAGTGGT
Organism: Lithobates clamitans; assembly: GCA_037952925.1. Taxonomy (NCBI): domain Eukaryota; kingdom Metazoa; phylum Chordata; class Amphibia; order Anura; family Ranidae; genus Lithobates; species Lithobates clamitans. Next base: position 621,808 of record JBBGZY010001521.1, on the reverse strand, counting down.
GCCTGAACAATGTAACCCCTCACAGTTGGGCGCAGGAACGGGACTTCTATTAAAAATTAGAAAACAAATGTAAATTACATGTACCTGTCAAACAGGTGTAGAAAAATTGGGCCTTGGGTGTTGGTGAAGCCTGAACACTGTAACCCCTCACAGTTACTCTTTCTGGGCGCAGGAACGGGCCCTGCTGTTAAAAACTAAAACTGAAAATTGAAATTAAACGCACCTGTCAAACAGGTGCAGAAAAATTGGGCCTAGGGTGGTGGTGGTGGTGCCACTACACTGTAACCCCTCACAGATACTCTTGCTGGATGCAGGAACGGGCCTTGCTGTGAAATATTAGATCAAAAATTGTAATTACATGCTCCTGTTAAACAGGGGCAGAACAATTGGGCCTTGGGTGGTGGTGGTGGTGCCCAAATTCAATCAGTTACATGAGCATCAGGGGCTTGATAGCTGCTGTTGATCCAGGACTGATTCATTTTGATAAATGTCAGCCTGTCAATGGAATCTGTGGACAGATGCACTCGTTTATCCATCAAAAAAACCTCCAACACCCCTGAATGTCCATTCAGATAGCAGGCCAATAGCTTGATTGCATATTGAGCAAATTCTGGCCAGTGGTCCATCCTCAAGACCCAGTAACCCAGTGGATGCTCAGTTGGAAAGGGCTACAGGTCTGCTCTTGCCCCTAGATAATCCTGCACCATATGATCCAGACGCTGCCGATGGTTGCTTAGACCTAACAGCCCTGGCCGCTGAGGACTAAAGAATTGTTTAAAGGCATCAGTCAGCTGGCTGCCTTCTCCAATGCTCTTCCTTTCAGCCTCAGAAGCACATTGTCCAGGAAATGGTAACCCCCCAGTGTCTGGAAAGGTGTTACATACATTTTTCTTCAAGGCGTCCTCAAGATATTTCATCCTCTTCTCCCTCTGCGAAGGCAGGATGAGCTCTGCAAGTTTACCCTTGTAACGTGGAACAAGAAGGGTTGCCAACCAGTATTGATCTCTCTCCTTGATATCACAAATCCTTGGGTCCTTTTGCAGGCTTTGCAGAATCAGGGAGCCCATGCAGCAAAAATTTCAGGAGGCATGAGATTCTGAGTCCTCTGGGTCATTGTCAGGAACTACCTCCTCCCAGCCACATACAACTCTTGGGGTTTCTGGGGACTGAAAACCATCTCTTGAAGACTGCTGTATGTATCCTCTACATTAGGGATGAGCTTGATGTTCGGGTCGAACATAAGTTCAACTCGAACATCGGGTGTTCGCCCGTTCGCAGAACAACAAACATTGTGGGGGGTTCGTGGGAAATTGCAGTGCATTGCTGTATGACGATTGGCCAAAGCATGCACCTGACCTGCATGCTTTGGCCAATCACAACGCTCTCTCCTGAGAGAGCCATAGTTGACCAAAGGCAGGGTGCCACGCCCCACACTATATAAGGCTGCTTACACGGTAGTCGCGTAGTGTTGTTGGCGTGGACAGAGCAATAGCTTGAGTTAGATTAAGCAGGCAGGTTATTCAGTTACTGGCATTGTATTTGATATATATAGTCAGTCTAGTGTGTGTATATATATATATATATACATATATATATATATATATATATATACTCTGCATTTAGCATAGACTATATATTCAATGATTACTCGATATTCAGTCAGTGCAGGCAGTGTATTTATATATATTGTGACAGACTCACTCGGGACAGAGGCTGTTGGAGGGGACTGAATGTGAGCCTCTTGCCTACAGATTATGGGCCCTGGCATTTGGCGTACCCTTGAGGTGTTGTTACTTTGGCTTTGGGTCCTTGTCCCCCAGGACACAGGACACACAGACTCTGGGGACTCTGTATTTGCCATATTAGCAATAGTGACTGAGTCATACTGTTGGGACACATATAGAGTTGCCACCTCATCCCTTTAAACCCAAACACATATGAATTACTCGGATTCTGAGGCTAATTGAATGCAGATAAGGCACCAAGTGAGTTTAATTACCACCTTACTCAGCCACAGAACCTGTATAATCAATATGTGTTCGGGTTTAAAGGGATGAGGTGGCAACCATAGAAACATACTGTGAGGAGATGCCAATATCAACTCACTCACCTGTCTGATGTTTGCGATAACATGCTTAATGTAAATGAGTCTAGTCTGGCTCACCACAGGTTCTAAGGTTATTCCACACATTGTTGCCTGGAGACAGGAGATTTAATAGACTTTTCTGCTGAGGAAGAACAATCGGGTGAGCCCCCAGCAGAAGAGCTGGTATTAGGGCCAAACTTCACTGTGCTCTGCTCAGCACCGATAGCATCTTCTGAGTTCCACGAACAGGAGATGGTGAACCTCTATCCCCAGACACCAGTTATAGAGGCACGGGATTTAATAGACTTTTCTGCTGAGGAAGAACAACCTGATGAGTCTCCAGCAGAAGAGCTGGTATTAGGGCCAAACTTCACTGTGCTCTGCCCAGCACCAACAGCAGTATTGGTGGAGTTACGAGGAGGGTGAGAAGATGGCAATCACTTCCCAGCAGAAGATACAGGGGGAGAAGGGAGAGGAGGTGTTCTTCGTCCCTCCCCAACAGTTGGCCAGGGTGGAGGAAGTGATCTTTCCTCCCCAGCAAAGATCCGTGCACCTGGGAGACAGTACCACAGACATGTCGTCCCAGCAGCCAGATGAGGGAATGGAACAGGAAGCAGCCGGCTCACCTACCCAATGGCAGCTGCACAGTTTGGGAGTGGAGGAATCCAGCCTCCTGCCCCAACGGTTAGCCAGAGCAGAGGGTGTGAAGTCCCCAGCAGAAGTGCTGGCAACAGGGCAGAGTGCTACCAACCTCTGCCCAGCACCGGCAACAACTGTGGAGATCCAGGGAGCCGGGGCAGTCGGCCCCTCTCTCCGGCGACAAGCTGATGTAGTGGAGCTGCTACTGCCAGCTGAATCGCTGGCAACAGGGCAGAGTGCTGCTGGCCTCTGCCTCGCACCTACAGTTTCTTTTCAGCTTTAGGGATTTGGGACAGTGGGCCTCTCTGTCCAGCAACAGACCAAGCCATGGAATGGTAAACACCACCCAGCTGAAGCGCTAACAGCCAGACAGAGTCAATGACCTCTGCCCCAAACCTACTGAGGTCAACTATTCCTTGCAGCCAAGAAAGGAGATCATGCGGACAGACTTTGTGAGTTCACTCTGCCTGACTAACGCATGTCCAGACCAGGTGGAGGTCTGGGACCTTGATAGTAAACTTTTGATGGGGGAGAAATGTGACAGAATCACCCGGGACAGAGGCTGTTGGAGGGGACTGAATGTGAGCCTCTTGCCTACAGATTATGGGCCCTGGCATTTGAGGTACCCTTGAGGTGTTGTTACTTTGGCTTCGGGTCCTTGTCCCCCAGGACACACAGACTCTGAGGACTCTGTATTTGCCATATTAGCAATAGTGACTGAGTCATACTGTTGGGACACATACTGTGAGGAGATGCTAATATCAACTCACTCACCTGTCTGATGCCTGCTATAACATGCTTAATGTAAATGAGTCTAGTCTGGCTCACCACAGGTTCTAAGGGTATTCCACACATTGTTGTCTGTTCTAATTAACCCTGTGTTGATGTTTATGGTAATATGTATTGGATAGTCAATGGCTAGGAGACGAACAGTCTACTTCTACTATAGTTTGTTGATGACTAGGCTGAGAAGGGGGTGAGATCACTGTTTGTATTGTTAATTGTAATTAGCTCCTGCTATTGTGAGAAAATGTCCTGTGGTTGTACTTATGATAATGTATAATGTACTGTGTGGAGTTCGGAGACAACAAGTCTGACCTGTAGTGAAATCCTGAAGGGCACAGAGTCACATCGGCTGCTTAAAGGGATTAGTTAATTAGCTCATGTTAATTTGTTAAAGGTGCATTGTTAGAGTAATATGAGCAGGAGGAGGAAACCTCCTCTTCTACTGTATATAAGACTGTATTCTGGTTCTAATAAGTGAGTCAATGTTAGCAGTGAAACAAGTGTCGTCTTGTTTTATGCTTGGGAGCGGTTGGAATATCTGTGTCCAGACTGGGAGGAAGTGGTATACTGACGGAAACACTCCACAAGTGGAGTGTGGGACGTTCCGTTACATATATATATGTATAGTCTTGTGTGTGTGTGTGTATATATATATATATACAGTATCTCACAAAAGTGAGTACACCCCTAACATTTTTGTAAATACTTTATTATATCTTTTCATGTGACAACACTGAAGAAAGGACACGTTGCTGCAATGTAAAGTAGTTAGTGTACAGCTTGTATAACAGTGTAAATTTGCTGTCCCCTCAAAATTATTCAACACACAGCCATTAATGTCTAAACCACTGGCAACAAAAGTGAGTACAAGTGAAAATGTCCAAATTGGGCCCAAGTAGCCATTTTCCCTCCCCGGTGTCATGTGACTCGTTAGTGGTACAAAGTCTCAGGTGTGAATGGGGAGCAGGTGTGTTAAATGTGGTGTTATCGCTCTCACTTTCTCATACTGGTCACTGGAAGTTCAACGTGGTACTTTATGGCAAAGAACTCTCTAAAGAGCTGAAAAAAAGGAATTGTTGCTCTACATAAAGATGGCCTAGGCTATAAGAAGATTGCCAAGATCCTGAAACTGAGCTTCAGCATGGTGGCCAAGTACATACAGTGGTTTAACAGGTCAGGTTCCACTCAGAAGAGGCATCGCCATGGTCAACCAAAGAAGTTGAGTGCACGTGTTCAACGTCATATTCAGAGGTTGTCTTTGGGAAATAGACATATGAGTGCTGCCAGCATTGCTGCAGAGGTTGAAGGGGTGGGGAGTCAGCCTGTAAGTGCTCAGACCATATGCCACACACTGCATCAAATTGGCCTGCATGGCTGTCGTCCCAGAAGGGAGCCTCTTCTAAAGATGATGCGCAAGAAAACCCGCAAACAGTTTGCTAAAGACAAACAGACTAAGAACATGGAATACGGGAACCATGTTCTGTGGTCTGATGAAAGTTATTTGGTTCAGATGGTGTCAAGTGTGTGTGGCGGCAACCAGGTGAGGAGTCCAAAGACAAGTGTGTCTTGCCTACAGTCAAGCATGGTGGTGGGAGTGTCATGGTCTGGGGCTGCATGAGTGCTGCTGGCACTGGGGAGCTACAGTTCATTGAGGGAACCATGAATGCCAACATGTACTGTGACATACTGAAGCAGAGCATGATCTCCTCCCTTCAGAGACTGGGCTGCAGGGCAGTATTCCAACACGATAATGACCCCAAACACACCTCCAAGCTGACCACTGCTTTGTTAAAGAAGCTGAGGGTAAAAGTGATGGTCTGGCCAAGCATGTCTCCAGACATAAACCCTATTGAGCATCTGTGGGGCATCCTCAAATGAAAGGTGAAGGAGCACAAGGTCTCTAATATCCACCAGCTCCGTGATGTCATCATGGAGGAGTGGAAGAGGACTCCAGTGGCAATCTGTGAAGCTCTGGTGATGGTGAACTCCATGTCCAAGAGGGTTAAGGCAGTGATGGAAAATAATGGTGACCACACAAAATATTGACACAGTTTGGACATTTTCACTTAGGGGTGTACTCACTTTTGTTGCCAGGGGTTTAGACATTAATGGCTGTGTGTTGATTTATTTTGAGGGGACAGCAAATTTACACTGTTACACTCACTACTTTACATTGTAGCAAAGTTTCATTTCTTCAGTGTTGTCACATTCAAAGATATAATAAAATATTTACAAAAATGTGAGGGGTGTATTCACTTTTGTGAGATACTGTGTGTGAGTGTGTGTATATATATATATGTATATATATATATATATGTATATATATATATATATATATATATATATATATATATATATATATATATATATATATATATATATATATATATATATATATATATATATATATATATATATATATTATACTCTGCATCCAGTGTAGCCTATATCTACAGTGCATTCTGTGGTGTACTGTTTCTAATACACTTCAGGCGGTGTACACAGTATCTAATACAATGTATACAGTTTCTACTACACTTTTGGTGGTGTACACAGTATACAATACAGTGCAGCCATTGTACAGTTTCTACTACAGTGCAGGTGGTGTACACAGTATCTAATACAGTGTGTACAGTTTCTAATAAACTTCAGGCGGTGTTCACAGTATCTACTACAGTGTATACAGTTTCTACTACACTTCTGATGGTGTACACAGTACACAATACAGTGCAGCCATAATACAGTTTTGAATATAGGGCAGGTAGTGTACACAGTATCTAATACAGTGTGTACAGTTTTTACTACACTTCTGGTGGTGTATGCAGTACACGATACAGTGCAGCTGTAGTACAGGCTCTAATACAGTGCAGCCGGTGTACACAGTATCTAATACAGTGTGTACATTTTCTATTACTTTTCTGGTGGTGTACACAGTATCTAATAAAGTGTGTACAGTTTCTACTACACTTCTGGTGGTGTACACAGTATACAATACAGTGCAGCCATTTTACAGTTTCTAATACAGTACAGGCGGTGTACACAGTATGTAATCCAGTGTTTACAGTTTCTACTACACTTCTGATGCTGTACACAATACAGTGCAGCCATAGTACAGTTTCTAATATAGTGCAGGCAATGTACACAGTATCTAATACAGTGTGTACAGTTTCTACTACTTTTCTGGTGGTGTACACAGTATCTAATACAGTGTGTACAGTTTCTATTATATTTCTGGCGGTATACTCAGTGTCTAATACAGTGTGTACAGTTTCTACTACACTTCTGGTGGTGTACACAGTAGACAATACAGTATAGCCGTAGTACAGTTTCTAATACAGTGCAGGCGGTGTACACAGTATCTAATACAGTGTGTACAGTTTCTACTACACTTCTGGTGGTGTACACACTACACAATACAGTGCAGCCATAGTACAATTTCTAATACAGTGCAGGAGCTGTACACAGTATCCAATACAGTGTGTACAGTTTCTACTACACTTTTGGTGGTGTACACAGTATAAAATACAGCGCAGCCATTGTACAGTTTTAAATACAGTGCAGGCAGTGTACACAGTATATAATACAGTGTGTACAGTTTCTACTACACTTCTGATGGTGTACACAGTACACAATACAGTGCAGCCATAATACAGTTTTGAATATAGGGCAGGTAGTGTACACAGTATCTAATACAGTGTGTACAGTTTTTACTACACTTCTGGTGGTGTATGCAGTACACGATACAGTGCAGCTGTAGTACAGGCTCTAATACAGTGCAGCCGGTGTACACAGTATCTAATACAGTGTGTACATTTTCTATTACTTTTCTGGTGGTGTACACAGTATCTAATAAAGTGTGTACAGTTTCTACTACACTTCTGGTGGTGTACACAGTATACAATACAGTGCAGCCATTTTACAGTTTCTAATACAGTACAGGCGGTGTACACAGTATGTAATCCAGTGTTTACAGTTTCTACTACACTTCTGATGCTGTACACAATACAGTGCAGCCATAGTACAGTTTCTAATATAGTGCAGGCAATGTACACAGTATCTAATACAGTGTGTACAGTTTCTACTACTTTTCTGGTGGTGTACACAGTATCTAATACAGTGTGTACAGTTTCTATTATATTTCTGGCGGTATACTCAGTGTCTAATACAGTGTGTACAGTTTCTACTACACTTCTGGTGGTGTACACAGTAGACAATACAGTATAGCCGTAGTACAGTTTCTAATACAGTGCAGGCGGTGTACACAGTATCTAATACAGTGTGTACAGTTTCTACTACACTTCTGGTGGTGTACACACTACACAATACAGTGCAGCCATAGTACAATTTCTAATACAGTGCAGGAGCTGTACACAGTATCCAATACAGTGTGTACAGTTTCTACTACACTTTTGGTGGTGTACACAGTATAAAATACAGCGCAGCCATTGTACAGTTTTAAATACAGTGCAGGCAGTGTACACAGTATATAATACAGTGTGTACAGTTTCTACTACACTTCTGGTGGTGCACACTGTATGAAATACAGTGCAGCTGTAGTACAGTTTCTAATACAGTGCAGGCGGTGTACACAGTATCTAATACAGTGTGTACAGTTTCTACTACACTTCTGGTGGTGTACACAGTATACAATACAGTGAAGCCACTGTATTGTTTGTAATACAGTGCAGGCAGTGTACACTGTATCTAATTCAGTGTGTACAGTTTCTATTACATTTCTGGTGGTGTACACAGTATCTAATAGTGTGTACAGTTTCTAATACACTTCAGGCAGTGTACACAGTATCTAATACAGAGTAGTGTGGTGTTGCAAAACAAAAAATATAACATGTCTGGAATGCCACCAAAGAAAGGCAGATGCTCACAGGCCACTAAAAGAGGGCAAGCAGCCTCTGTGTCTACAGTCAAAAGTGGCGGTTGTGGACATGGTGCATCCTCTGCAGGTGGCCGTGGGGCATGCTTGTCCTTTTTTCTGCTGCTGGCCGCGTTATTAAACCACAACATGCAGAAGTGTTGGTGGAGTGGATGACAAAGCCGTCCTCATCCTCTATCATCCAGGCTCAGAGTAGTTTGCCTTCCAGTGCAGCTGCCATAGCGGCCTATTCCACCGAATCCTTGTCCACAGTCACTCCTTCCGTAGCCCCACCATCATGCACAGAGGAGTCCCCAGAATTATTCTACCACAGTGTCGGGTAAATGCTGCTGGAGGATGAGCAGCCATTTGAAGGCTCCAATGTTGGTTCCCAGGTTAAGAAAGGGAGTAACATGAGCCTAGAGAGAGGGGGTGCAACAGAAGGACAAGAAACTGGCAGTCATGTTCCCCCAGCTGCAGCATACTGCCAAGTTTTCTCCAGTGATGAGGAGGTAGGGAATGATGAGGTCACTGACTGTACTTGGGTGCCTGAGAGAAGAGAGGAGGAGGCAAACTCCAATGAGGCAGGATGTCCTCTAGGGGCAGCTTAAGGGCAGCCACCCTACTGCATCACACCGCAGAGCTCCACAGGTGCAGGGTGCTGCTGACTCCCCACTGACTTTTAAAAGTTCCTTGGTGTGGGCCTATTTCGACACGTGTGCAGCAGATTGCACCATTGCTGTTTGAAACCTATGTCTGAAGCGGATAAAGCATGGCCAGAACAGCAGCAGCTTGTGCACCACATGCTTGACCAAATGCTTGACCAGACATATGACGACCTGTCATGCAGTCCATTGGCAACAGCACCAACAGCATCCACATCAAAGAAAAAGGCGGACTTCTCCTTGCTCCTCTTCTCAAACTCTACTATACCTACAGTCCTCTCAAAAACATGCACTGAGAGGAATGAAGGTATAGCAATAGGTGTCCCAAATACTTACAGCTAATCTGCTATCAGTACACCACCAATTGATTTTAGCAGACAAATTTCCCTACCCCAGTTGCGGAACTGTAAAAAGAAATTTGGTCCCAGCCATCCACATGCTCAGCATCTTAATACTAGCTTGGCTAAATTGCTAGCACTGCAACTGCTGCCTCTTCTGCTGGTAGAATCTGCCCCCTTTCATCAATTTGTGGAATGTTCTGTACCTCAGTGGCAGGTTCCAAAACGCCATTCTGGCTCTCTACCGGCATGTGGAAGGCAATGTTTTGGCCTTGTGATAAAAATATATAAATATAAGTGCAGCAAAATCTATAAGTGTAACACATAACACTAAACAATTTAAATAAATAAAGTGATTTCACGCAACTAGTGATGAACCATTCGAAATAAATTAACCTATAAGCTTCAGGAGAGTGTTTAAAATGATCTAAGTTGGAATTAAAATGAGTGATATGTTAAATATCTATCTGTGATATTAAAAAGAAATATCAAATAATTAAATGTAAATCATGAATTTCACTCTTAACGTGTGTTATCTCACAGTGTTCTTGGTATATATGTGCATAAATTAAATATAAATGGCCTGGTATGAATAAAATTAAGTATATATATAACCTGGTGAAGCTGCAATAAATAAAAATTCACTTTGAATTACAAACAGAAATAGTGATAAAAAAGTCCAGTAATTATTGCAGTGGATGGGGAATGGTGGGGTTTTGTGGTTGCTGAAACAGGTGCACGTGATTATTCCCAATAGTCCTGTTGTGGCTCCCTTAACAGTCTGGTCTCCCAGAACTCTTACCTCAATGTTGACAATAACATGCAGTCACCGCTAGGGGGGTCCCTTGATTTTCCTGGATGGTAAATAAGGTATCTCTGGATAGTGTACTTGAGCAGCATTCACTCCCAGATTGCAGCGATCCACCATCCAATCACATAGTGCAGGGCGGTACCTCAATAAAAAGGGAACAAGGAGGGAAAAAGGACCTCCAATAGTGCAGTATGTCAGCTCTAAAAATGTGTTTATTAAAATATAATGGCATAGACTCTTACACAAAGCAGGTTAAAATAACACAGGGAACAAATTAGGCGTTGTTCCTTGCCTTCTCATGTCACTTCCGGTCGCGGCTCTTCCTGGCCAATCCCTACGCGTTACGTTGCTTCTCACAACTTCATCTGTTTTGGCCTCGTTGGACAGGGCGGTCAGCAGTAAGGTTCATATTACCGCTGACTCATGGTCCCGCAGGCATGGACAGGGACGTTACCTTTCCTTCATGGCACACTTGGTAACTCTGCTGGCAGCTGGGAAGAATGCAGGACAGGGTTCAGTGTTGTTGGAGCTTGTTCCACCACCATGCCTCCAAAATGCTAGTGGTCATTCTGCCATATCTCCCTCCTCCACCCCCTCTTCTTCTTCTTCCTCTATGGCCTCTTCTGCAGATTTGTCCTCTAAACCAGCGGTGCTCCGTAAGCAATCAAGGGGCTATGCAAGCAGCCAGGCTAAAAAATGCCATGCTGTGCTTGAGTTGGTCTGCCTACAGGACAGGAGCCACACTGGGGCAGAGATTCTGTCAGCTCCGCAGGGGCAGGCTCAGAGGTGGTTGATGCCATGCCAGCTTCAGCCAGGAATGGTTGTATGCGACAATGGCACCAACCTTCTCTCCGCCCTCCAACAGGGACAATTGACCCATGTTCCATGTTTGGCACACGTCCTGAATTTGGTGGTGCAGCGGTTCTTGAGCAGGTACCCAGGCTTACAGGATCTCCTGAGGCAGGCCAGAAAAGTCTGTGGTCATTTCCGCCAGTTATACAATGCCAGTGCTTGGCTGGCTGACATTCAAAGGGAATGCAACCTGCCCACCAAACGCCTCATTTGTGACATGCCCACCAGCTGGAATTGGCAATGCTGCAGGGGCTGCACACACAGCAGAGGGCCATCAATGAGTACCTATGCGAGTATAGCACCAGGACAGGGTCAGGGGTGCTTGGCTTCTTTCTTTTTGCCACGCCAGTGGCTACTGATGAAGGATGCATGCACTGTCCTGTCACCATTTAAGGAGGCCACACGGATTGTGAGCAGCGACAATGCATGCATCAGTGACACTGTCCCTCTAGTCTTCCTGCTGAAGCACACACTTCGTGGAATCATGGACAAGGCACTTGAGGCAGAATAGTGGGAGGAAGAGGAGGAATTTCTTTCCTCTCAAGGCTCCCTTTATCCAGATAGCATTCCTGCGGGCCCGTCAAACACACAGGAAGAAGAGGAGGAGGAGGATTGTGTCAGCATGGATGTAGAGGCTAACACTCAGCAGCAGTCTTCAAGGGATGGTTTTCAGTTCCCTGAAACCCAAGGAATCATACGTGGCTGGGAGAAGGTAGTTATGGATCATGTGATCCTTAGTGACCCAGAGGACTCAGAATTGATTGCCTCTGCAAACTTACGTTACATGGCCTCCCTGATTCTGCAAAGCCTGCAAAAGGACCCTAGGATTTGTGATATCAAGGAGAGGGATCATTACTGGCTGGCAACCCTTCTTGATCCATGTTACAAGGGTAAGGTTGCAGAACTCATCCTGCCTTCGCAGAGGGAGCAGAGGATGAAACATCTTCAGGAGGCCTTGAAGAAAGGTTTGTGGAACGCATTTCCAGACCCTGGGAGGTTACCATTTCCTGGTGCTGGACAACATGTTGATGAGGCTTCATTTAGTCAGAGGAAAAGCGGTGGACAAGGTGGCCAGCTGACTAATGCCTTTAAACAATCTTTCAGTCCTAAGTGCCAAGGTCTGATCGGTTCAAGCAACCATCACCAGCGTCTGCATTATATGGTGCAGGAATATCTAGGGGCAAGAGCAGACTTGGAGACCTTTCCAACAGAGTATCCACTGCGTTACTGGTAGGGATGATGTGACAGACTTAGCTGGGACAGAGGCTATTGGAGAGGACTGAATGCAAGCCTCTTGCCTTTTGATTATGGGCCCTGGATTTTCAAGGAAACAATACTCTTTGTGAGGTGAATGAGAAATCCAGTCTGAACTGTACTAGTCGGACTCAGTCGTGTATATATGTATATAATGTATGTTGTCTCATTCTGTTGTGGACTCTTTGCTGTGATCATTTGGGCATTTGGGATGTGTGTCCCTGTAGAGGGAGGGGGATTCCTCCAGCAGCCCCCCTGCTGATAAGACTGTTTACTGAGGAGAAGTTTGAACACACCTGACCTGTGTGTCCATTGTCTTTGGACAGTTTAACCCGCTCTCTTTTACAAGGGTGGGGGGAAGAGTCTCTGAGTTATTTTATCTGTTGTGTCCATGTGTCCATGTGTGATAATAAAAATAGTTCATGTTAGCAGTGAAACAAGTGTCGCCTTGTTTTGTGCTTGGGAGGAGTTGGAATATCTGCTATCTGTATCCAGACTGGGAGGAAGTGGTATACTGATGGAAGCACTCAAGCGGCGTGTGGGACGTTCCGTGACAGATGAGCTTTCTGTTCGGGTCGAACATGAGTTTGACTCGAACATTAGCTGTTCACCGCTTGTCGAAAACCGAACATTATGGGCCATTCGCGCCAAATTCGAGCGGTGCGTAATGGCCCATAATGCACTTCTGGTGCGCAGTGCTGTGCTGTATGATGATTGGCCAGAGCATGCACCATGACCTGCATGTTTTGGCCAATCACATCACCCTCAGCTAAGAGAGCCATAAAGGCAGGGTTCCTTTTCACCAATCATGGCTCAGGGGGACTAAGTCCACGCCCCACACTATATAAGGCTGCCTGCACATCGGCCTCGTGTAGTGTGTTGTTGGTGTGGATGGAGAAGGAGTCTCATTTAGATTGAGCAGGCAGGCAGGCAGATTATTCAGTTAGCTGCAGTGTATTTAATATATATATATATATATATATATATATATATATATATATATATATATATATATATATATATATATATATATATATATATATACATACAGATAGTTTCCTATATATATAAATATCCACTGCATCCAGTTTAGCTATATCTCACTGCAGGTCATTCCTGGTGTACTGTTTCTAATATACTTCTGGCAGGCAGGCGATTCAGTTAGCTGTAGTGTATTTAATATATATATATATATATATATATATATATATATATATATATATATATATATACATATACATATACGGCCGTTCCTGGTGTACTGTTTCTAATATACTTCTGGCAGGCAGGTTATTCAGTTAGCTGCAGTGTATTTAACCACTTGACCACTGGGCACTTAAACCCCCCTAATAACCAGACCAATTTTCAGCTTTAGGTGCTCTCACATTTTGAATGACAATTACTCAGTCATGCAACACTGTATCTATATGGATTTTTTGTCCTTTTTTTCACACAAATAGAACTTTCTTTTGGTGGTATTTAATCACCACTGGGTTCTTTATTTTTTGCGCTATATAAGAAAAAAGACCGAAAAATCTGTAAAAAAATAAATTTTTCTTCGTTTCTGTTATAAAATGTTGAAAATTAGTAATTTTTCTTCATATATTTTGGCCAAAATTTATACCGCTACATATCTTTGGTAAAAATAACCCAAATTAGTGTATATTATTTGGTCTTTGTGAAAGTTATAGCGTCCACAAGCTATGGTACCAATATCTGAAAATTGATCACACCTGAAGTACTGACGGCCTATCTCATTTCTTGAGACCCTAACATGCCAGAAAAGTACAAATACCCCCCAAATGACCCCTTTCTGGAAAGAAGACATTCCAAGGTATTTAGAAAGATGCATGATGAGTTTTTTGAAGTTGTCATTTTTCCCACAATTCTTTGCAAATTCAAGTTTTTTTTTTTTCTTGTTTTTTTTTTCACAAAATTGTCATATTAGCAGGTTATTTCTCACACACAGCATATGCATACCACAAATTACACCCCAAAACACATTCTGCTATTACTCCCGAGTATGGCGATACCACATGTGTGAGACTTTTACACAGCGTGGCCACATTCAGAGGCCCAACATGCAGGGGAGCACCTTCAGGCGTTCTGGAGCACCCAGGCCAATTCTGGCATTTCTCTCCTACATGTAAAAATCATCATTTATTTGCTAGAAAATTACATAGAACCCCAAAACATTATATATGTTTTTTTTAGCAAAGACCCTAGAGAATACAATAGTGGTCATTGCAACTTTTTATCTCGCACGATATTTGCGCAGCAATTTTTCGAACGCGTTTTTTTTGGAAAAAAAACTGTTTTTTGCTTAAAAAAAAAACAAAACAGTAAGGTTAGCCCAATGTTTTTGCATAATATGAAAGATGAAGTTACGCCGAGTTAATAGATACCTAACATGTCACCTTTCAAAATTGCACACGCTTGTGGAATGGCGCCAAACTTCGCCACTTAAAAATCCCCATAGGCGACGCTTTAAAATTTTTTACTGGTTACAAATTTTGAGTTACAGAGGAGGTCTAGGGCCAAAATTATTGCTCTCGCTCTACCGATCACAGCGATACCCCACATGTGTGGTTTGAACACCGTTTTCATATGTGGGTGGGACTTACGTATGCGTTCGCTTCTGCATGCGAGCACACGGACAGGGGCGCTTTAAAAAAAAAATTATTTTTTTTTAATTGTTCATTTTACTTTATTTATTTTAGTTTGACACTTTTTTCCAAAAAAAAAAAATTTTTGATCACTTTTATTCCTATTACAAGGAATGTAAACATCCCTTGTAATAGGAATATGGCATGACAGGTCCTCTTTACAGTGAGATATGGGGTCAATAAGACCCCACATCTCACCTCTAGGCTGTTCCTGAAATTTAAAAAAAAAAAAAAAAAAAGATCCTGGCTTCGACCATAGCGGTGAGTCGGTAGAAGCACCGGAGGGCGGCGGGAGGGGGGGCGTCCCCTCTCGCCTCCCGTAAGAACGATCAAGCAGTATAACAGCCGCTATGATCATTCCTATGGTGTAGGGAATTGCCGGCTGAAAAAGATGATATCTGAATGATGCCTGTAGCTGCACCCATCATTCAGATATCCCCGCACAAAGTCAAGGACATCGTATGACGGAAGGCAGGAAGTGGTTAAAACGCTTTTTTTTTTTAACACAAAGTTGTCCATTTATACAATATTTCTAACAAATATCATGTACACATACCAAAAATGACCCCCCAAAATAGATTCTCCTACTCCTCCTGAGTACGGCGATACCACATGTGTGAGACTTTCACAGCCTGGCCACATACAGAGGCTGGGTATGGCTGAGCATGGCTGGGTATGGCTGGGTATGGCTGAGCATGGCTGGGTATTGCAGAGTATCGCCGAGTATGACTGGGTATGGCAGAGTATGGCTGGGTATCACCGAGTATTGCAGAGTATGGCTGGGTATTGCGGGGTATTGCAGAGTATGGCTGGGTATTGCAGAGCATGGCTGGGTATGGCAGAGTATGGCTGGGTATCACTGAGTATTGCAGAGTATGGCTGGGTATTGCGGGGTATTTCAGGGTATTGCAGGGTATGGCAGAGTATTCCAGGGTATGGCAGAGTATTGCGGGGTATTCCAGGGTATGGCAGAGTATTGCGGGGTTCTGCAGGGTATGGCAGAGTATTGCAGGGTATGGCAGAGTATTGCGGGGTATGGCAGAGTATTGCAGGGTATGGCAGAGTATTGCGGGGTATGGCAGAGTATTGCGGGGTATGGCAGAGTATTGCGGGGTATGGCAGAGTATTGCGGGGTATTTCAGGGTATTGCAGGGTATGGCAGAGTATTGCGGGGTATTGCAGGGTATGGCAGAGTATTGCAGGGTATTGCAGGGTATGGAAGAGTATTGCGGGGTATTGCAGGGTATGGCAGAGTATTGCGGGGTATGGCAGAGTATTGCGGGGTATGGCAGGGTATTGCAGGGTATGGCAGAGTATTGCGGGGTATTGCAGTGTATGGCAGAGTATTGTGGGGTATTGCAGGGTATGGCAGAGTATTGCGGGGTATTGCAGGGTATGGCAGAGTATTGCGGGGTATTGCAGGGTATGGCAGAGTATTGCGGGGTATGGCAGAGTATTGCGGGGTATGACAGAGTATTGCAGGGTATAACAGAGTATTGTGGGGTATTGCAGGGTATGGCAGAGTATTGTGGGGTATTGCAGGGTATGGCAGAGTATTGCGGGGTATTCCAGGGTATGGCAGAGTATTGCGGGGTATTCCAGGGTATGGCAGAGTATTGCGGGGTATTCCAGGGTATGGCAGAGTATTGCGGGGTATTGCAGGGTATGGCAGAGTATTGCGGGGTATTCCAGGGCAGTGTTTCTCAACTCCAGTCCTCAAGGCGCCCCAACAGGTCATGTTTTCAGGATTTCTATCGGATCAAACAACTGTGGTAATTACTAAGGCAGTGAAACTGATCAATTCACCTGTGCAAAATAATGGAAATCCTGAAAACATGACCTGTTGGGGCGCCTTGAGGACTGGAGTTGAGAAACACTGTTCCAGGGTATGGCAGAGTATTGCGGGGTATTGCAGGGTATGGCAGAGTATTGCGGGGTATGGCAGAGTATTGCGGGGTATGGCAGAGTATTCCAGGGTATGGCAGAGTATTGTGGGGTATTGCAGGGTATGGCAGAGTATTGCGGGGTATTCCAGGGTATGGCAGAGTATTGCGGGGTATTCCAGGGGATGGCAGAGTATTGCGGGGTATTGCAGGGTATGGCAGAGTATTGCGGGGTATTCCAGGGTATGGCAGAGTATTGCGGGGTATGGCAGAGTATTGCGGGGTATTCCAGGGTATGGCAGAGTATTGCAGGGGTATTGCGGGGTATGGCAGAGTATTGTGGGGCATTGCAGAGGGAATTGCAGAGTATTGCACAGCATTGCAGGGCATGCAGAGTAGTGGGGATGGCTGAGCATGGATGGATGGATGGCTGGATGTCTCTGTGCAGAGCTGTGGACACTACAGATGCAGCCCACAATGCTGCAGCCATCCATCCATCCACCTCTCCGCTCACTGTGTACCGATCGGTACACAGCAGGGGAGGAGAGGGGGAGGAGAGGAACCGGCGTCATCAGATGACGCCGGTTTGTTTACATGTGATCGCTCCGTCATTTGACGGAGCGATCACATGGTAAACGGCCACGATCAGCTGCCATTTACCGGGATCTGTGATGCCCTGGGTCCACGGATGCTCTCGAGTGCGCGCCCTAGGGGGCGCGCGAGAGCAGAATTCTGGGAGGACGTCCCTGGAGTGAAACAACCGCCCTGTAGCCGTCATTTGGCTATGGGCCGGTTGTTAAGTGGTTAATATATATATATATATATATATATATATATATATACAACTCTCGTGTGTATATATATATATATATATTTATATATCCACTGTATTCAGTTTAGCTATATCTGACTGCAGGTCATTCCTGGTGTAATGTTTCTAATATACTTCAGATGGTGTACACAGTATACAGTGCTGTGCACCCATAGTGCAGTTGCTCATACTTTCCTGGTGGTCATTGCAGTACAGTAGTTAGTACATAGTTGTTATTAAACTTCTGTTGGTGTACACAATAACGTGAACCCCTAGTGCAGTTGCTACTATTTTCCTGGTGGTGTACACAATACATAAAGTGCACCCATAGTTGTTATTACACTTCTGTTGGTGTACACAGTACCGTATACCCCTAGTGCAGTTGCTACTACTTTCCTGGTGGTGTACACAATACATACAATGCACCCATAGTTGTTATTAAACTTCCATTGGTGTACACAATACCGTGCACCCCTAGTGCAGTTGCTACTACTTTTCTGGTGGTGTACATAATACATACAGTGCACCCATAGTTATTACATCCTGTTGGTGTACACAGTACCGTGCACCCCTAGTGCAGTTGCTACTACTTTCCTGATGGTGTACACAATACATACAGTGCACCCATAGTTGCTACTAAACTTCTGTTGGTGTACACAGTACCGTGCACCCATAGTGCAGTACTTTTCTGATGGTGTACACAGTACACAATACATACAGTACACCCATAGTTGTTATTACACTTCTGTTGGTGTACATAGTACCGTGCACCCCTAGTGCAGTTGCTACTATTTTCCTGGTGTACACAGTACACAATACAGTGTAATGTTTTTTTGCTAAACAAAATTTACAGCATGTCCAGAAGGCCACCAAGGAGAGGCAGATGCTCGCAGGCCACTAAAAGAGGGCAAGCAGGCTCTGTGTCTACAGTCGACCGTGCTGGTCGTGGACATGGTGCATCCTCAGCACGTGGCCATGGGGCATGCTTGTCCTTTTTTCCTGCAGCTGGCCGTGTTATTGAGCCACAACATGCAGAAGAGTTGGTGGAATGGATAACAAAGCCGTCCTCATGCTCCTCATCCTCTGTCACCCAGGCTCAGAGTAGTTTGCCTGCCAATGCAGCCTATTCCATCAGCTCCATGTTAACAGTCACTCCTTCACTAGCCCCACCATCATGCACGGAGGAGTCCTCCAAACTATTCGACCACAGTGTCGGGTACATGCTGCAGGAGGATGCGCAGTGATTTGAAGTCTCCGATGATGGTACCTAGGTTGAGGAAGAAAGTAATGTCAGCCTAGAGAGAGGGGGTGCTCAAGAAGGTCAAGAAACTGGCAGTCATGTTCCCCCCAGCTGCAGCATACTGACAAGTTTGCTCCAGTGACGAGGAGGGAGGGGATGATGAGGTCACTGACTCAACTTGGGTGCCTGATAAAAGATAGGAGGAGGAGGAGGCACATCTCCAACGAGGTAGGATGCCCTCCAGGGGGCAACTTAAGGGCAGCCACCTTATTGCATCACACCGCACAGCTAAGCAGGTGCAGGGAGCTGCTGACTCCCCACATATTTTGAAAAGTTCTTTGGTGTAGATTTTTTTGACACGTGTGCAGCAGATCACACGGTTGCTGTTTGCAACATATGTCTGAAGCGTATACGCGTGGTCAAAACAGCAGCCACTTATTGCACCACATGCTTGACCAGACATATGACGACCTCCCATGCAGTCCGTTGGCAACAGCACTTAAAAGACCCACATCAAAGAACAAGGTGGACCTCTCCTTGCTCCTCATCAGCTGTGTTCTCCAACCCCACTATACTTCCAATCCTCTCAGCAACCTGCACTGAGAGGAATGAAGGTATAGCAATAGGTGTCCCAATTACTTGCAGCTAATCTGCTATCAGTACACCACCAATTGATTTTAGCAGACAAATTTCCCCAGTTGCGGAACTGTAAAAAGAAATTTGGTCCCAGCCATCTACATGCTCAGCGTCTTAATGCTAGCTTGGCCAACTTGCTAGCACTGCAACTGCTGCCTTTTCAGCTGGTAGACTCTTCCCCCTTTCGTGAATTCGTGGAATGTGTGGTACCTCAGTGGCAGGTTCCCAAATGCCATTTCTTTTCATGGAAGGCCATTCCTGTTATCTACCAGCATGTGAAAGGCAATGTCTTGGCCTCGTTGGACAGGGTGGTCAGCAGTAAGGTGCATATTACTGCTGACTCATGGTCCAACAGGCATGGACAGGGAAGTTACCTTTTTTTCACGCACACTGGGTAACTCTACTGGCAGCTGGGAAGGATGCAGGACAGGGTTCAGTATTGTTGGAGCTTGTTTCGCCACCACGCCTCCAAAATGCTGGTGGTGATTCTGCCACTGCTCTCTCCTCCACCCCCTCCTCTTCTTCTTCCTCTATGGCCTCTTCCTCTGCAGATTTCTCCTCTGAACCAGCGGTGCTCCGTAAGCATTCAAGGGGCTATGCAAGCACTCAGGCAAAAAGATGCCCTGCAGTGCTTGAGTTGATATGCTTAGGGGACAGGAGCCACACTGGGACAGAGATTCTGTCAACTCCGCAGGGGCAGGCTCAGAGGTGGTTGACGCCACACCAGCTTCAGCTAGGAATGGTTTTATGCGACAATGGCACCAACCTCCTCTCTGCCCTCCGACAGGGACACTTGACCCATGTTCCCTGTTTGGCAGGGTACCCGGGCTTACAGGAATTCCTGAGGAAGGCCAGGAAAGTCTGTGGTAATTTCCACTGGTCATATAATGCCAGTGCTCGGCTGGCTGACATTCAAAGAGAATGCAACCTGCCCAAGAACTGCCTCATTTGTGACATGCCCACCAGGTGGAACTCAAGGTTGGCAATGCTGCAGTGGCTGCACACACAGCAGAGGGCCATCAATGAGTACCTGTGTGAGTATGGCACCAGGACAGGGTCGGGGGAGCTTGGCTTTTTTTTGTCACGCCAGTGGCTACTGATCAAGGATGCATGTACTTTCCTGTCACCATTTGAGGAGGCAATGAGGATGGTGAGCAGTGACAGTGCATGCATCAGTGATACTGTCCATCTTGTCTTCCTCTTGGAGCACACGCTTCATGGAATAATGGGCAGGGCACTTGAGGCAGAATAGCGGGAGAAAGAGAATGACTTACTTACCTTTCAAGGCCCCCTTTATCCAGATACTAGTATTCCTGCAGGCCCTCTGATCACACAGAAAGAAGAAGGTGAGGAGGAGGGTTGTGTCAGTATGGAGGTGGAGGATAACACTCAGCATCAGCAGCAGTCTTCAAGGGATCGTTTGCAGTCCCCAGAAACCCAGGAAGTTGTACGTGTCTGGGAGGAGGTGGTTGAGGATCATGTGATCCTTAGTGACCCAGAGGACTCAGGATCGAATGCCTCTGCAAACCTATGCTGCATGCCCTCCCTGATCCTGCAAAGCCTGCTAAAGGACCCTAGGATTCGTGGTATCAAGGAGAGGGATCATTACTGGCTGGCAAACCTTCCTGATCCACGTTACAAGGGTAAGGTTGCAGAACTTCTCCAGCCTTCACAGAGGGAGCAGAGGATGAAACATCTTCGGGAGGCCTTGCAGAAAGATTTGTGCAATGCATTTCCAGAGCCTGGGAGGTTACAATTTCCTGGTGCTGGACAACGTGTTGCTGAGGCTTCGTTCAGTCACAGAAAGAGCGGTGGAGAAGGTGGCCGGCTGAAAGATGCTTTCAGGCAATTCTTTAGTCCTCTGCGCCCAGGTCTGATTGGTTCCAGCTATCATCGCCAGTGTCTGAATTCCATGGTGCAGGAATATCTAGGGGCAAGATCAGACTTGGAGACCTTTCCACCAGAACATCCACTGGGTTACTGGGTCTTGACGATTAACCACTGGCCAGAGCTTGCTTAATATGCAATTGAGCTACTGGCCTGTCCTGCATCCAGCGTTCTTTCTGAACGCACATTCAGTGCTGCTGGAGACTTTGTAACATAATTTTTACAGAATGCGCCTGTCCACAGACTCTGTTGATCGTCTCACATTCATAAAAATGTATCAGTCTTGGATCACCAGCTACCAAGCACCTAAAGCTGATGTAACCGATTGGTTTTTCTATGGATGTGGGATCCCTTGAAGACTGCATATGCTGAGTGACTATCATATTATGCTGAGTGACTATTCTATTATGCTGAGTGACTATCCTACTCCTCCTCAATTTTCATGATGATAGCTTCTAAGAATATTTTCGGTTCAGGGCACCACCACCACTGCCTAAGGCCCAATTTTTCTGCCCCTGCTTAACAGGGGTGCGTAATTACAATTTTTGATCTAATATTTCACAGCAAGGCCTGTTCCTGTGCGCAACAAAAGTATTTGTGAGGCATTACAGTGTTGTGCCACCACCACCACCACCACCACCACCACCTAAGGCCCAATTTTTCTGCCCCTGTTTAACAAGGGCATGTAATTACAATTCTTGATATAATATTTCACAGCAGGGCCCATTCTAGCACCCACCAAGAGTAACTGTGGGGGCTTACAGTGTTCAGCAGAGTGTATAGGGCAGGCCGTATAGTATATACAGGCGGTCCCCTATTTTCAAACATCCAACTTACAAACGACTCCTACTGAGGGAGACAACAGGAAGTGAGAGGAAATCTACCCCTAGTTAATATGGGAAAAAGGTGTCTCCCGGCTGATGCTTTATCACCAATCTTTGTTTCCCTATTAACCCACAATTTTCAAAATCCAATTGTCATTGGGACAGAAAGTGAGGTGAAATCTTCTGAACAGGGGCACAGACAGCAAAACAAATGTTACAGGGGTGATGATAACCCTTCCCTATGTTATCCAAAAAGCTTAAACATTTTTTGATTTTTTGGCTGGAGCCACACTTACAAAATGTACCTGTTCCAAATTACAAATGGATTCAACTTAAGAACAAACCTACAGTCTCTATCTTGTTTGTAACCCACCTGCATACTACTGCTATTCAGAGTATATAAGGCCTGGGGGCCCCACGCCTTTTTTTTTAAATTTGGGTGCGGGGTTCACCTTAATATCCATACAAGACCCAAAGGGCATGGTAATGGGCTGGGGGGGGGCAATTATCTTACAAGCAGTTTTAAATGACTTTTATTCCTTTAGAAATGTCATTTTGTGAAGGGACTGTTCTAAACACTGGAAAAATGCGCCACTTTACAGGCATACTATAGACACCCCCCAGGCACGATATTTAAAGGAATATTTCACTTTTATTGTTTCACTTTAAGCATTATTAAAATCACTGCTCCCAAAACAAGGCCGTTTTTAAATCTTTTTTTTGCATTGATTCATTTCCCCGGGGGCAGGACCCGGGTCCCCAAACACTTTTTATGACAATAACTTGCATATTATCCTTTAAAATTTGCACTTTTGATTTTTCACGTTCGAGTCCCATAGACTTTAACAGGGTTCGCGTGTTTGCACAAATTTTTGGTCTGTTCGCATGTTCTGCCGCAAACTGAACTGGGGGGTGTTCGGCTCATCCCTAGTTACTGGGTCTTGAGGATGGACCACTGGCCAGAACTTGCTCAATATGCAATTGAGCTACTGGCCTGTCCTGCATCCAGCATGCTTTGTGAATGCACTTTCAGTGCTGCTAGAGGGTTTGTAACGAATCAAAGAGTGTGCCTGTCCACAGACTCCATTGATAGGCTCACATTCATAAAAATGAATCAGTCTAGGATCAGCAGCTATCAAGCGCCTGATGCTGATGTAACTGATTGAATTTGCTATGATCTGGGATCCATTGAAGACTGTCTATGCTGACTATCCTATTCTTCCTCAAGCTTGATGTTGGTAGCTTCCAACAATATTTTTGGTTTAGGATACCACCACCACAACCCAAGGCCCAATTGTTCTGCCCCTGTGTAACAGGGGCATGTAATTACAATTTTTGATCTACCATTTCACAGCAGGGCCCGTTTCTGTGCCCAACAAGAGTAACTGTGAGGGCTTACTGTGTTGTGGCACCACCATCACCAAAGGCCCAATTTTTCTCCCTCTGTTTAACAGGGGTATGTAATTACAATTTTTGATCTAATATTTCACAGCAGGGCCGTTCCTGCACCCAACAAGAGTATCTGTGAGGGCTTACAGTGTTGTGTCACCACCACCACCAACACCAAAGGCCCAATTTTTCTGTCCCTGTTTAACAGGGGCATGTAATTACAATTCTTGATATAATAGTTCACAGCAGGTCCTGTTCCTGCACCCAACAAGATTAACTGTGACGGCTTACAGTGTTCTGGTACCAACCAACACCTAAGGCCCAATTTTCTGCAGAGTATATAGGGCAGGTCGTATAGTATATATACAGCTTCTCAGGGTATATAGTGCCTGGGGGGGGGCCACGCCATCTTATTTTTAATTTGGGTGCGGGGTTCGTTTTTATCAATGATTTTCATCTATACTGCCGAGACCCGACAATACCTTACAGCCGCCAGCAGTTTTAAATTACTTTTTGTCCTATATAAATTTCATTTTGCTGTGGTATTGTTCTAAACGAAAACTGGCCTCATTACAAGCATACTGTAGACACCCTCAGGCACGTTCTTTAAAGGAATATTTCATTTTTATTGTTTCACTTTAAGCATTATTAAAATCACTGCTCATCCCCAATCTCCACTAACACAATACACAAGGCTGCCGTGTAAGCAGCCTTATATAGTATGGGGTATGGGGATTGGCCAAAGGCTCCCTGCCTTTGGACAATCATGGCTTTCACAGTACATTGTGCTGGGGTTGGCCAAAGCATACAGGTCAGGTGCATGCTTTGGCCAATCATCAGCAATCAATGCACTGCGTGAGGGGG
Organism: Lithobates clamitans; assembly: GCA_037952925.1. Classification (NCBI taxonomy): domain Eukaryota; kingdom Metazoa; phylum Chordata; class Amphibia; order Anura; family Ranidae; genus Lithobates; species Lithobates clamitans. The sequence goes on along the minus strand of JBBGZY010001521.1, from coordinate 597,307 downwards.
AGAGTGCATTATGGGGCATTCAGCGACGGGCGAACTTCGAACACACGACTCGAACATCAGGCCCATTCATACTGAAGACGTTTTATCACAGTAATCTGTGCTTTTAAGTTGCCATGTGGGATGTATTGTTTTTAGGTTGTATACCCAATTTTCTGTTGTTTTGCTAAACTGTATTTATTATGGCCCTAATGACTGACACCTATAGGTTTATTTTCCTTTATTTTACCAGTGGATTTTTAATTTATATGTGTCCATGTTATGCATATAGCTCTCTATATTTTAAATGATTGTTTTATGGCTAATTATTCAAGATTCCTTATACTTGTTATTCCAATATGTACGCTTGTTCTGTAGTACTGTTGGTGGAGAATTTTCTGGTCTCTGATGTTTTTTAGTACTTTTATACTTTTTTGCCAAGAACTGATTTTATCACTACAAATTATAGGACTATTTGTATGGTGCCCTTATTAGCTTGTCCACGTGGATTCTCAATCTATCTAACCTATATTTCCAAGGAGCCCCCTGGTCCGTAGGGAGTGGTTAATCCAGAGTCTTGGGGCCCAAGTGATAACTTGATTCAGCCATTGCAAATGTGTTTCCAGCTTGCTTTCAAGGCTCCACCTTGTTTACCCATTTCCTTGGACATATCTTCAGGCAAGGCCAAAGCATTGTCACAAGGCAAAAAAAACCAAAAAAACAGCATTTTCGTTACTTCACGATGAGATACCATTGCCCAAGTACAGGGCTTTTTTTCAGGGGGGAACTTGGTGGAACTCAGTTCCACCACCTCTGGCTCAGACCCTTTGGTGCCTGCTCACTATAATCAATTATAAACACAGAAGTCTGGTTTCTGTGTTTACAAGTGACAGCTCTGCACTCTGTATGTAATGCAATCCTGGTATTTAATGCCCCTTTAGGACCCTCATACTGTTTTCGTAAAATTTGACTGAACACACCCACTGTTTGATGTGATTTGGAGGGTGTGTGTAGGGGGAGGGGTTTTGTGGGGCCATGGTTAAGTTCCAGCACCTATTGTTTGAGAAAAAAAGCCCTGCCCAAGTATAACCAAAAGCTTGGAGAGCTTTTTTTAGTTTCTCTTTTTTTTGCAATGATGCAGATTTTAAATCATTACTTTACCAATATCCTCACAGGTGATTAATGAGATGATAGTTTATGAAAAGATGATTTATCATGATATCTAGCAAAATATACCTGATCATTAAGAAAATCATGGAGTAATTTATAAATTAGATTTTGTTGAAAATGTGTTATTTAATAACCATTATTCAATATATTTTCTCAATTAATACCTGCAATTTGTGTGTCTAAAATAACTGTAATTTAGTACTTACTGGCAGAATCATTATTAAATTTGAAAACAATCACCATCAGATTTAATGTATATGTAAGCTCATATATCTGCTGAACAGAAACATACTAAGACATTATTCATTAGACAGATGTATAAGTAATATGTTTTGTACTGATGTAGCCGGGGTTGCTGCAGACGTTTTCTTTTTGGGATCATAGACAGAACAAGTAATAATAAACACACTACTGCAGCACCTGTGGTTTAATAGGCCGTGGCCCTTTATTATAGGCATATATAATATATTTTACAATAACATTTATAAAATAATCAATCTTTTAATAATCAATGTATTAATAACCACTTGAAATCATTTACATAGAATTACTAATAGATATATATATATAGCTCAGCTATATAGAAGCTCAAGCTAATATAGTACTTTTTTATTTTTAAAACAACATACCGATACCCACACCAATCCAAAATATCAAACAAAACATCCCCTCTCGAGGAGAGGGATTTAAAATACCTCATAACAGGGCCACGACAAAGAAAAATTGGGAGGGTCGGGCGGGCAAGTTATAATAACGGTTTATTCTCTCCTCTGCCCGTTAATGATGCCTTTCTTATCTTTATATAGCCTACCTTGACTTGTAACTGACAAATTTTGATTGGTTGATTTAAAACTACCAATCAGTTGAGTATTAGCAATATTTTTAAACCTATCAAATTATTTATATTGTCCGCCATGATCCCATAAGTGTTGGGATGGGGAAATTCTGCTCCACCTTTCACTTTTATTCCTGTTGTTGCTGTATTTGGGTGCATTCACACTACAGCGTTTTGAATTGTGGGCAGATCTGCCATGGATCTGCCATGGATCTGCCCGTGATTTGACAGCGCTGATGTGTGAATGAAAAACGCAGAACTTTCACTTGAGATGCCATTCATTTGAATGACACCTCAAATCGCGTTGTAGGTCTGCTGCGATTGTTGCATAATAAAATGTGCTGCAACCACGCCAACCCTCATCGTGGGACGCATGTCACCCCAAAGTAGCCCCTGAACTGTTTTTGTGCAACATGCGTCCCACGATGTGGGTTGCTGCGATTGCAGCACATTTTATCATGCAACAATTGTGGCAGAACCGCACCGCAATATGAGCCTTATTCTTCTGTGGAATTGACAGAGTTAAGTTGTACAGTTGTTTGTGTACAAATGCAGCAGCCATCTTTAACCAATTGCCGACCCGCCACAGTACATTTACTGTGGCGGGGTGGCACGTGCAGGCACCTCAACGTACATGTATGTCAGGTGCCTACTCTGAATTCAGGAGCACACTGTGGGGAGTGCCTCCCCTGCGGCTAGTGTGTCCACCAGACACAGCGGATTGCAGATCTCAGTACTCGGGCTTAGTGATCATGGGATTGCTATGCGATCACATGATCACAATGCCAACATAGCTGTTATGAATGAATTCATTCATAAAATTTGTGTTTCCTATGCTTTAATTGACCCACAGCTATCACATGGTACCTGGGCCAGTCACAGCACCCTGTACCATGCGATTAGCTGTAGCCAATCACAGATCACTAGTGATCACAGCTGTCATGAATAGTTAAAGAGGTACCTGTTGTACCTACAGGTAAACCTATAATAAGTACTGTACTGTAAATAAATTTGCACTGTTTAGGAGATATTTACTATATACGCTGCCGCCGACATCATTGGCGCATGCGTACTGAAAGAACGGCCCTCTCGTGCCATTTCTTCTGGGCCAGTGCCATGACCGGCAGCTCCCACGCACATGCACGGGAGTCACAGTGCCAGAGCCTGCGAACCCAGAAGTAACTCCGGGAAAGATGTCGGCCCTGTCAGCGGTGTGCCGCCGGCGTATCAGGGCATCGTTCTAAGGTATTTCATAATAAGCTAGTATGCAATGCATTTGTTTTTTTTTTTGAAGGTTTACAACCTCTTTAACCCATACATAAGGCTGGGTTCACACTAGTGCGAATTGGATGCAGATTTTCCTCATCCAATTCGCACAGCAGGATATTGTGACCGGCTCTCTTTGGAGCCAGTTCACATATCTCCGCAGCGGCTCTGGTGCGATTTGCACAGGAGCCCTGTGCATCTTTTGGTCTGTTTCAGGTCCAAATTCAGCCAAAACTTTGGGATGAAATCGGACCTGAAACGGTGAACAAGGACGCACCGGACTCCTGCTGTGAGCCGCTGCGTGCTCATATGTGAACCCAGCTTGACAGTTGATCTTCACTTCAGCAGCGAACAAAAAAAAAATCTCTTAACCCCCCCTCCCCCCATGTTACTATAGTGACACTGATCTACTCTGAAGAAAGTACGTAAAAAAATAGTAAATAATGAAAAAAAAAGTTTAAAAGTTTAAAAAGTTGATTACAATTTTTTTTTTCTGATCACCACCACATTAGTCATATGATTATGCTGTACTGCACTGGTGACAGTATATAAAGAAAATGTGAAGAAAAAACAAAGTTAATTACATTTTTTCATTTAAAAAAAAATGTGACAAAATATTACATCTTCAAAAAACTTGCCATGCCTCTTACTAAGTGCCTCAGACTACTGTCTACTTTCTAAAAAGGGGTCATATAGCGGGAATTTATACTGCTCTAGCATTTTAGGGCCTCACTAAATGAGATTTCTATCAAATATATATACAATAGTTTGTAGACGCTATAACTTTCACGTAAAATAATTACTATACACTTGTTGGGCTTTTCTTTTACCAAAGACATGTAGCAGAATACATTTTGGCCTAAATGTACGACAAAATTTGATGTTATTGGATATGTTTCATAACGGAAAGTAGAAAAAAAAATTCAAAATTTTCTGTCTTTTTCGTTTATATCGCAAAAAAACCCCCAAAAAACCCAGTGATGATCAATTACCACCAAAAGAATGTTCTATTTGTGTGAACAAAATGATAAAAAATTTAATTTGCATACAGTATTGCATGACCGCGCAGTTGTCAGTTAAAGTAGTGTAGTGCTGAATAGCAAAAAATGCCCTGGTCATGAAGGGGGTAGAACCTTCCAGAGCTCAAGTAGGTAAAAAGACCATTCGTTGAACATTCAATACCACAGAAATGTGGCTACCCTCTTTAAGGAGATCACTGGGGGCAGCCATTTTGGCAGTGTCTTGTTCTATCTAAAAAGAGAGGAGGAGCGGAACAACACAGTGGAGTGAGTCCACACGTGGTGAGCTGGCTCAGGAGTGCGTGGTGACTGAGCTGCCTATCTGCAAGGTACTCTAATGCTGGAGATCACCCTACGAATGTGTTTGGAATTCTACTACTGAAGACTAGGGATGGGCCGAACACCCCCCTGTTTGGTTCGCACCAGAACATGCGAACAGGAAAAAAGTTTGTTGGAACACACAAACACCATTAAAGTCTATGGGACACGAACATGAATAATCAAAAGTGCTAATTTTAAAGGCTTATATGCAAATTATTGTGATAAAAAGTGTTTGGGGACCAGGGTCCTGCCCCAGGGGACATGGATCAATGCAAAAAAAAGTTTTAAAAACTGCAGTTTTTTTCAGGAGCAGTGATTTTAATAATGCTTAAAGTCAAACAATAAAAGTGTAATATCCCTTTAAATTTCGTACCTGGGGGTGTCTATAGTATGCCTGTAAAGGGGCGCATGTTTCCCGTGTTTAGAACAGTCTGACAGCAAAATGACATTTCAAAGAAAAAAAGTCATTTAAAACTACTCGCGGCTATTGCATTGCCGGTCCGACAATACACATAGAAGTTCATTGATAAAAACGGCATGGGAATTCCCCTCAGGGGAACCCCGAACCAAAATTTAAAAAAAAGACGTGGGGGTCCCGCTAAATTCCATACCAGGCCCTTCAGGTCTGGTATGGATATTAAGGGGAACCCCGGCCAAAATTAAAAAAAAAAATGACGTGGGTGTCCCCCTAAATTCCATACCAGACCCTTCAGGTCTGGTATGGATTTTAAGGGGAAACCCGCGCCAAAATTAAAAAAAAAACGGTGTGGGGTCCCCCCAAAAATCCATACCAGACCCTTATCCGAGCACGCAACCTGGCAGGCCGCAGGAAAAGAGGGGGGACGAGAGAGCGCCCCCCCTCCTGAACCGTACCAGGCCACATGCCCTCAACATTGGGAGGGTGCTTTGGGGTAGCCCCCCAAAACACCTTGTCCCCATGTTGATGAGGACAAGGGCCTCATCCCCACAACCCTGGCCAGTGGTTGTGGGGGGTCTGCAGGCGGGGGGCTTATCGGAATCTGGAAGCCCCCTTTAACAAGGGGATCCCCAGATCCCGCCCCCCCCTGTGTGAAATGGTAAGGGGGTACAAAAGTACCCCTACCATTTCACTAAAAAACTGTCAAAAACGTTAAAAATGACAAGAGACAAGAACACCGGAGGAAGAACCAGAAGAGCCAGAAGAAGAAGAAGATGAAGGAAGATAGAAGAAAGAAGAAAGAAGAAGCATTTCAATAAAGGAATTGTCAAAAACTGTCTCTTGTCATTTTTAACATTTTGTTCGCTGTTCGGCGAACTTGCGAACAGCCGATGTTCGAGTCGAACATGAGTTCGACTCGAACTCGAAGCTCATGCCTACTGAGGACAGTAACCGGGTGTGCCCAGTACTCTGCTGTGGGTGACTGTCCCTCAAGGACACTTCCAGGAAGCCAAGGAACAAGCTACTGTTCAGAGCTTTGACTTGGAAATTGTGTACTCCCTGGGAGGGTGTGGGGTATCCAGTAAACATCTTGTGTGACTGGACTGCCTGGCAGAGTCTCCCCTCGCTGATGACTAAAATTATACCAAACTGAGTCTCTGTGAATGCATAGAGATACTGGGAGTGAGTGTGGAACTGGTAAGAGCTAAAACTTCAGCAAGCTGACATTGTTCCCTATTGGGACTGTTGTTATTACTTAAAGAGCCCCACCGCTTCCAGCCAACGTGCTTATTTAATTTACCATTGGCCAGTGATTTTTTGACCGCTATAATGAACCTTTTTTTCCTCTTGGTACTAAGTATAGGCTACCCATACTGTTGCATATTGCTAGACGAGAGCATTTCTAGTGCTTAGTTATTATTGCCTCCATACAAAATATATTGTTTTGTTGCTTGTGTGTTCTTTGACATACTAATTGTGTTTTCTCAGATTGCTGCTGTTCAATTAAATTGTTAAAATACCTAAGGTGTGTTGGTAAGTGCTGGGTGAGCCAATGTGTCATCTCCATTTACATACAGGAGTGGCGCTACACAATACATAATGAAGTTTGTAAATCACATTCGTGAAAAAGGTATTATAATAATAATAATAATAGCATTAAATTATTGTTGGAAATGTGTTTTGTATTTTTCTATTCCAGAAGAACTGCATTTTGTCAGAGATTCACCTTGAAGGAAATAGATCTTTTAGAATCCATGTATTAACGGGGAGTGCAATAAAAGAATGCAAAAGGTTGACAAATTGTTGTCTTCTAAATCTGAAGTGCAAGCCAGAAAAAAAAATTCCGTAAAGAGCATGGTGTAGCAGAGGCTCTCTCAAAATTAGCTTACCAAAAATGTATGCAATGATCAAGAGAAAAAAAAATAGACTTTATGAAAACACAGAGGTAGTTTCTTTCACAATCTCAACATATGAATGAAGACTTTCAGCTTCTTTAGGAAAGGTGCATAAATATCTCTATGAAAGCCTGAACACTAAGTAGCGCTCAGAACACAGCACTCAACTTCCTGAGGGCAGTAAAACCAACAGGGGAAAGAAACAGGTTGCACTGCAGAAGCTATGAAAGAGATACAAAGTATACAAAAGATCAAAACATATAGGGTACAGAGTGAATGTCAAAAATTGGTAATAAAGGGGTAGCCCTGATCTAGACATGGAAGAACTAACACTAAAGTGTGCTGCTGTCAAACGGGGGAGGTTGATCACCTGTGTAAAAACAAATGAGGGGGAAGGAAAAGACAGAGCCACTGCTCTAGTGTAATAATCAATGTAAGCCTTTATTAAAACAATGTAAAAGGATCCTACTCACAAAAGTAAGGTGCATTGGAAGCAGTACTGGACAACACCATATGCCGCTATCAATGCACAGTCCCAAACAGCACAGAGGATCAGTCCATAACTCAGTGTTCATACCGCTAAGAAAGTGCTCCTCATGGCCATCATGCAGCCACCAAATGTCCTTTGCAAGTGAGTCCATCACGTCAATGACACCACCACTAGATCCAGGTCACAGCAAGATGCGTTTTAAGGAAATTTTCTTCCGGGGGTCAGCTGAAGAAGAGGAAGATTACCTTGAAACGCACCCTGCTATAACCTGTATCCTTCTGTGGTGTCATTGGCATGGTGGACTCACTGTCAAAGGACTTTTGGTGGCTGCATCGTGGCCACGAGGAGCCGGCACTTTCTCAATAAATGGTGAGTTATGAACTGATCCTCTGTGAGTCTTGGGACTGTGCACTGATAGCAGTGCATGGTGTTGTTTAGCACTGCTTCCGATGCACCTTACTTTTGCGAGTAGGATCTTTTTACATTGTTATAATAAAGGCTTATATTGATTACTACACTAGAGCAATGATGCTGTCTTTCCCTCCTCCCATTTTTGCATACATATATCTAACTGCTGACTGTGCTAGCATAAACAGTCACTCTGCCCTTGACACAGTTGTTCATTCCTGAGTAAGTGGCTAGTCTTACCATTAAAACATTACCATGGTGTGTGAGCTACTTTTATTAAGTAAAAGAAAAAAAACAACTCCTCTTATTTGTATTCAACTTTTGGCCATTGAATAATCTCCCCTTTATGGATACCTTTAACTATGAGCATGTTTGCAACACCACATTATTATTATTATTTTTATACAGGATTTATAGAGCTCCAATAGTTGGCACAGTGCTCTACAATTAAAAGGGAGACAATACAGTAACAAAGAGGATAAGGAGGGCCCTGCTCCTAAGAGTTTACAATTTAATAGGGCTAAGGATATTTTTTGCTTCAGCTTTAGTGTACTCAAGTACCACGTCACCATGAGTAAAAAAAAATGCTGACTAGGTGGAGATAGATATACAGTATCTCACAAAAGTGGGTACACCCCTCACATTTTTGTAAATATTTTATTATATCTTTTCATGTGACAACACTGAAGAAATGATACTTTGCTGCAATGTAAAATAGTGAGTGTACAGTGTAAATTTGCTGTCCCCTCAAATGAACTCAACACACAGCCATTAATGTCTAAACCACTGGCAACAAAAGTGAGTACACCCCTAAGTGAAAATGTCCAAATTGGGCCCAAAGTGTCAATATTTTGTGTGGCCATCATTATTTCCCAGCATTGCCTTAACCCTCTTGGGCATGGAGTTCACCAGAGCTTCACAGGTTGCCACTGGAGTCCTCTTCCACTCCTCCACGACGACATCACAGAGCTGGTGAATGTTAGAGACCTTGCGCTCCTCCACCTTCCATTTGAGGATGCCCCACAGATGCTCAATAGGGTTTAGGTCTGGAGACATACTTGGCCAGTCCATCACCTTTACCCTCAGCTTCTTAAGCAAGGCAGTGGTCATCTTGCAGGTGTATTTGGGGTTGTTATCATGTTGAAATACTGCCCTGCGGCCCAGTCTCTGAAGGGAGGGGATCATGCTCTGCTTCATTATGTCACAGTACATGTTGGCATTCATGGTTCCCTCAATGAACTGTAGCTCCCCATTTCTGGCAGCACTCATGCAGTCTCAGACTATGACACTCCCACCACCATGCTTGACTGTAAGCAAGACACACTTTGTATTTCTCACCTGGTTGCCGCCACACACGCTTGACACCATCTGAACCAAATAAGTTTATCTTGGTCTCATTAGACCACAGGACATGGTTCCATTAATCCTTGTCCTTAGTCTGCTTGACTTCAGCAAACTGTTTTCAGGCTTTCTTGTGCATCATCTTTAGATAAGACTTCCTTCTGGGATGACATCCATGCACACCAATTTGATGCAGTGTGCGGTGTATGGTCTGAGCACTGACAGGTTGACCCCACACCCCTTCAACCTCTGAAGCAATGCTGGCAGCACTCATACGTCTATTTCCCAAAAACAACCTCTGGATATGTCGCTGAGAACGTGCACTCAACTTCTTTGGTCGACCATGGTGAGGCCTGTTCTGAGTGGAACCTATCCTATTAAACCTCTGTATGGTCTATGGCATTTCTTCAGTGTTGTCACATGAAAAGATATAATAAAATATTTACAAAAATGTGAGGGGTTTACTCACTTTTGTGAGATACTGTATTTTCTTCAAGCACTTTAACTAAAGCTTACAGCTTAGGTCTTATCTAGCTTCCTTCCATGTGTAGACAAAAAAAATGAATTTTCTCCATGTGCCAACCTATCTCATCACTAACACTCTGAGTCACCCATATTTTCCTTCTGTTTCCTTTTTTGCACTTTAAAGTTTTCAAAGTGTCTTCTAAAACTGGTTTAGTGGTTGTAGCAGGACACATTTATTGTGAATATAGGCATCCACACAGCATGGACAGTGATAAAAATATGAAATTTGCTTTGGGCTTTACACTTAAAATGATCTATAAAAATGGTGCCTGAAGCAATAATTGTACAGTCTTGCATATACTGAGTATGAAGTGTCAGTGAAGAATAGAGAACACCTTTATCAAACTTTGGAACAGAGTGGTCTCCAGAGTCACACAAATTAAATATTACTTAAAGAAAAGAATCAAATGGTACCAACATTTGAAAGAAATGTTTTACTTTGTAGGTAGTCCGGTAGTGAAATCAGTATTTTTCCAAATCTCTATCAATTTTTTTTTAACTTCTCTAGTAATTTCCAAGCTGAAAAGATCAAAAGAAAAATTGCTAGAAGGTTGAAATAATGAATCATTGAAAAAGCTTTGCATTAGCATCAACAATGGGATTAATTAAGCTGAGGTTTTAGATAGCAGAACATTCACAGTTGTTAAATTGATAAATGAATTCTTTAAATGCCTTAGGTGATCTGTTTTTATAGGTGATACAGGCTTTAGCTGACACTTTACTTCTGTGATGGGACATCAGTATTAAAGTGTTTGTAAAGGCAATAAAAAAAATAAAAATAAATAACAAATATGTCATAATTACCTACTACCTACAATGGTTTTGCACTGAGCAGCCCCAATTCTCCTCTTCTTGGGTTCCCTGCAGGCACGCTGGGCCCTTCACCCTACCGAGTGCCCCGTAGCAAGATGCTTCTTCTGGGGGCACTCATGTGTGACCTCTCCCAAGCCCCACGCTCTGTATGAGATTGCCTGCAGCAGGAGCCAATGGCTGCTGTATCTCAGCCAATGAGGCAAATGAGGAGGAAGAAACGAAGGAGAGCCTTAGCTCTCCTACACATCGCTGGATTGAGATCGGGCTTGGGTAAGTATTAGGGGGGCTGAGGAGAGAGCGGCACACTGAAGGTTTTTTTACCTTCATGCATGAATGTAAAAAAATATTGAGCATTTAGAACCACATTAAGTTATTTCATGATTTGTGTAGTGAAAACTGGAACTATTTTACATGCACCGTACATAGTAATAAGTCATGTTTTTTTCCTCTCACACACCATACTGGAATCAACAATGTAATTAGAATGGTGTTTCAGCAACCCTGGATTTGTCACAGTGTACAACATGGATGACATATATCTCAAGCACACAAACCAGTGTTTCTCAAACTTTTCTGTCTTGCTGCGCACCAAAAAGATTTAACACATTTTGTGGTAAAGAACTTCTTTATTTTTACATATGTATTTGATTTTAAATTTAATGTGAAGGATGTGCCTGCTTTTGAGAGCAAATCAAATTGAAGCAATTGTAATCTTCTTTATACTTTCGTTGCTTCCTTGCTTTTCTTTTAACAGTTTCTCTTTCTGAGTTCCAGACTGGATTAAGTACCGGTATTTCTTCATCGCTAAACGATGAACAAACTTTATTTATAAGCATCAAAGCTGGAATAGAATGGTCTCTATTATTATAATATAATTAGAGCAATCAAGTTCTCCCGAGATCTCGCACAAGTCTTGCGCTACGAAAGGAACCAATGAATCACAGACTGACAGAGATTGCGTTTTTATACATGTTACTTTTTTTAATGTTTGTGTTGCTGGCAATTTTAAATATTTTCAAAACTCCCAGGGCACACCTGCAAATCTCACGCGGCACACAGTTTGAGAATCACTGACACAGACAATCATTAGTACTTTCAGGTAGAAGCAAGAAAAGTGAGTTAAATGCTCCAAGTGAAGTGATAGGTTATTAGGCAGGTGGAGTCTTTTACAAGCTCAGAGGTACAGTAACAGCTCAGAAATGTAAGATAGGAACCTCAAAAACGGGGATTTTTAAGGCAACAAAAGCGAAAGTATTTAAAATTTAAATAAATTTATTGATACAAAATTAGTATTAAGATAAAAAGTAAATAAATCACATGAACAAATACATTGAAAAAAGGACAATATAATATATACAAATGTGGCAAAGAAATTCCAACGCGTTTCAAAATAATTAAATTTCTTCTTCAGGGATAAACCTTGCCATCATCTGGAAGGCATAAAGGTGACATAAGTATATATACATACATATTTACAGTACCAAAAAAAACAATAATGTGTAAAAAAAGGGCTTACAGTAATCATGATCGACCCAACGAATTCTCAGTATAGCGCCCCCAAGCATCCCCCCATCCGGTTAGTGAAATGTCTTTAATCGTGCAGAAGAGCCCCCAGATATAAAAATCCAAGGAGAGACGCCAAATTCCCCCAAGTGAAAAAACACCTTGGGGGAATTTGGCGTCTCTCCTTGGATTTTTATATCTGGGGGCTCTTCTGCACGATTAAAGACATTTCACTAACCGGATGGGGGGATGCTTGGGGGCGCTATACTGAGAATTCGTTGGGTCGATCATGATTACTGTAAGCCCTTTTTTTACACATTATTGTTTTTTTTGGTACTGTAAATATGTATGTATATATACTTATGTCACCTTTATGCCTTCCAGATGATGGCAAGGTTTATCCCTGAAGAAGAAATTTAATTATTTTGAAACGCGTTGGAATTTCTTTGCCACATTTGTAATATATTATATTGTCCTTTTTTCAATGTATTTGTTCATGTGATTTATTTACTTTTTATCTTAATACTAATTTTGTATCAATAAATTTATTTAAATTTTAAATACTTTCGCTTTTGTTGCCTTAAAAATCCCCGTTTTTGAGGTTCCTATCTTATGCTGTATAGGGATGATGGCAACTTTTTCATAACTATCTTTGAGGAGTCTATATCATTTCTACAGCTCAGAAATGTTGCACAATACAGAGAGAAGAGCCATTAGGTGTCTTGATGAACTGTTATCCATAGTGTACCAAATATAACATGTTAAGGAATTGTGCCATGAACTACAAGGAGTTTAGTGTGTTATTTTGGAGAAGGTTCACTTTTAAGATGGAGTGCTGCTTTAACACCGGCCTTGTCCTAAATGGAAGCCTCCCTTTGGGCACCTTAGCGTGCACTCTCTCCAGGTTCCTACTTGAGTGCTGTAAGCCCTGCCCACAAACTGGTAATTCATTAAACCCCAGTGTTTGATTCTATCAACAAACCCAGTTAACCTTTTTTTTTTCTAAATTCCAGCTCCAGTTGATGGTACACTATACTAATGTGAGAAACAATCAACGCCACCCTAAATTAATCAAGTGCAAAGTTGCAGCCGCTATACACTTTAAGTGAAATCACTACACTTTAAAAATCTACATATATATAAATATATGTGCATGTGTACCAAAAGACGCACATACACACACACAGTGCAGCGCTACTACAGTAATAATTCAATGCTATACTTAGTGCTATGTATACATGCAATAAAATTCAAATTCATAAAAAATTCATAATAAATGTGCCATAAATCAATATCAATCTTGATAGTAGTGCTCCAGTGTTATTATCATATCACCGTGCTTCTTAATAATTATTTTTGCTTGTGCAAACCACCACTAGCTATTTAATCTGCTCATCTCAAGGATGAGTCAGGAAGACTCAAATGAACTCTTTATTTTCACTCCCCAAACGTCTTTTCTTTCTCTCAGGGCTCTGCTGTTTAATTTCTCCCTTTCACGATCTCCACTCCACCCAATGTATTCCTCATAGATAGGGGGTTGATCTCTGCGATTATTCAGCTGTGCCTCCACTCCAAGGGACTCATGTATCATGTAATCAAAAACACAGCCGACATAGTGGTCTCTGCTATAAAACTTTTAAAACTTTTATTTAAAACCCCGCTAAAAGAGGACACTTACTAGATATAAAAACAAAATTTGCTTGTTACATGTATTGAGAGCGTCTGCTCGCTCACCACCGTGGTGAGGAAGACCATTCAGAGGTCCATACATGTGCAAAGGAGAGGATCTGAGCCTTTGATGTTGTGCAGCCACAGTGGTAAGCGAGTGGACACTCCCAATACATGTAACAAGCGCATTTTGTTCACTTGTTAATATCCTAAAGTGGTTGTAAACCCCTGAAATGAAAATGAACAGAGCAAATCATTCTATAGTATATTCTTGCCCAAGACAAAGGCACCTAGTGTGATGTATGGCTGCTCTCTCCATCTTCTGCCATCTGCATGAGTCACATCTGACAGTTTTCATTGACACCAGGCAGTGGTGTACCTACAGGGGTGGGGGGCAGTCTGCCCTGGGTGCCACACATTGGGGGGGTGTCAGGCCAGCTATCAGAGCCGGGACAAGGCAGTGGCGGGTGCAGGAGGTGCTCTGTAGCTGTGCTGGCTCTCTGTGTTCGTGCGAGTGGGCAGCGTCTGTTGTTCAGTGTCACTGAGCTCACATCGGGCTCTATACTGCCGCCTCTGGCTGCTTCATGTATTTGCGCCCCTCGTGTGTGCTGCCAGCAATTTATTTTCACAGGGACATGTGGAATCAAGACCTGGAACAAGGAAGACCACCTTACAAGTGGGGGATGTGAGTACAAGGGAGGAGGCTGTTTGTATACGGGGGCAGATCTGAGTGTGTGTTTACAGATGTGTGTGTGTGTGTGTGGGGGGCAGCTAAGTATGTACAGGTGTGTGTGTGTTGGGGGGGGAAGCTGAGTGTCTACAGGTGTGTGGGGGGGGCAGCTGAGTGTTTACAGGTGTGACAGGAGGGGGGGCAGCTGAGTGTTTACAGGCTAAGGGGGCTAAGTACATACAGAGACTGAGTGTGTACATGTATGAGGAGGCTGAGTGTGTACATGTATGAGGGGGCTGAGTGCGTACATGTATGAGGGGGCTGAGTGCGTACATGTATGAGGAGGCTGAGTGCACACAGGTATGAGGGGGCTGAGTGTGTACAGGTGTGAGGGGGCTGAGTGCGTACAGGTATGTGGGGGCTGAGTGTGTACATTTATGAGGGGGCTGAATGCGTACATATATGAGGGGGCTGAGTGCATACATGTATGAGGGGGCTGAGTGTGTACAGGCAAAATCAGTGAGGGGGGTTGCCAGATGGGGGGGCGCCAGATATAGTATCTCCCCCGGGTGGCAAATGCTCTTGGTATGCCCCTGACATCAAGCAATCCTGGGAGATGTGTAGTAATTGATAGCCTAAGATGTGCATGTTGCCCTATTAAACTGTATAGAGGGAGGATGTGTCCATTCCCTTCACTCATCTTTCAGATTACACTCAGCTCTCTGCTCTTTGATCTGTAGTGTGTGACATCAGATCCGTGCCTCCTGAATGGCCCTGGAGAAGAGAGGGTTGCAGATAAATAGGTACAGCAGATGTAGCAGAATTTGCTTCATCACTGTGTATCACCTAAGGCTAGTCACTTCAGTGGGTTTATGTAGGGCTTTATTATCACTTAATGTGTTAAGTACATCCATAATATATACGGTTTACATGGTAATTAATGACATTAACACAGTTACATTTATAGATAAGAGAAGTTGCAGCTTTTGTAAAGTACAGTAAGTATAAGAGCATTGACCCCAACTGTCCTTATTCGGATGGACTGTATATCTTTCTGAGCCCTCTACCTCCTTTCCTCATCTGTTGTCCCAGTTTCTTGCCTGATGTACAGACCTCTATAGTAAAATGTACAATTTTTATTTTTTTTTGTAAATAATTTTTATTTTGTAAATAAAAAACGTCATACAGATCAAATACAAATAAAAACAAATATGCCTTAAACTTATTAGTCAAATACAGACTTATAATATGAGATGATTACAACAATCTCTTTCAAACTGGGACAGAAACAAGAAGGCCATTCATGAGGCGTGAGTCTACATACCATGTAGAAGCTCGTCAGGGCTGGTAGGAGTCTGAATAAGTGGCAGTATCTGTGAAACAACTACATGGATGTGGATCTAACCCTGTTCCTAGGGCCACTGGCAAACCACCCCAATGGGATCACACTGTGGAATTGCCTGCTAGTCCCGGGACAGAGGTTTCCGCTACCATGACTCATACCAACATCCATCTTCTACCTATTTCTTTAGCCCCCTTCAATCTGCAACCAGACTATGGTGCAAGCTCACCAGCCGCCTAGTTGCAGTCAAGCCTATCCTCATAGTGCAAACCCGTGAGTCTGCTTCAGAAGAAAAGAAATAAAATAAAAAAGGAAAAGAATTATTAATGTGGAAAATAAAAAACAAAAAATAAGAAGTAGGACTGCCTACTAACGATCAAAAATTCTATCCAAACTTGTCTTAAGTCAACTTGTAGTGGTGAGAAGAGAGTCTCAGGTATAAGAAGAGGAAAAGGAGTGAGAAGGGTAGAGTAGAGAAAGGGGGGGAGGAGCATAGTATGAGGATCCAACTGTCTAAGGAGCTTGTGGTGTGACCTGAAACAAGGGAACATTACAAAATTTTGCCCAAGGTTCCCAGATGGAAAATAACATACCAGTTTTGTCATTTATTTTTGCTACAATTTGCTCCTGTGCCATAATCCACGAAACCTTCCTCTTAAAGCCCTTAAACGAGACACTAGGTTTCTTCCAGGACTTTGCTAGAGAGACTTTAGCTCCTAATAGGATAAAGAACACTAACTTCTGTGAGGATTTAGGGACATTCCTGACCCTTCCATTAAGCAGAGCAATGGAGGGGTCAGGAGCGATTGTTTGCTGCAAAACGGTACTGATTGTGCGAAAGACTTTCCCCCAAAAAGATCTGCCTTCTAACTCGCATCCCCTAAAGCATAGGGGGGATGATCCTGGAAAAATAACCGAGATGCGAGCAGGTACATAATACCACCGTGTTAATACTTTAGCGCTGGCTTCTATTAAGGAGATGTTTAGTATACCTTTGAAGGATCTTTCAAATCTGCAAAACCAGTCCTGTGGCGTCCATGAGTTGTCTAAGTCCTCCTCCCAGGCCCGAGCATAACCAGGCCTGTCTGAAGAGGATTTTAAAGCGGTGTAAATTAATGATATTCCTCCCCTCTGTACTTCAGTGTTGGAGCACCAATTTCCAAAGGGAGTTAGAGTGGGATTATTTTGGTGGAGATTCCAAATTGAGTGTAAATAATGGCTGATTTGGGAAAATCTGAAGATCTCAGATTCTGGCATGTCTAATTCGTTCCGGCAATGGGTTAACGTGATCGGACCTTTTGGGGAGAGGAAGTGACCAATCCTATATAAGCCTTTATCCATCCACCATTTAAAGGCCTTAATTACCATGCCCGGCTGAAACTCTGGGTTATGAAATAGGTGAGCAAGCGGTCTGATAGGTGAAATTAGGTTACGATGTGAGAAGAGATTCGTACACATGGCTATAGAATGTGAGAGGGTGGGGGACAAAATTGCTGGCCTAACCTTAGGATCACACCAGAGAAGATAGTCTATAGTGTTCCGTGGGGTGGCCTATCTTTCTATTGAAAGCCAACTTGGCTTAGGGCCTCTCACTAGGGCCATCGATATTTGAGAAAGTTGAGCTGCCTTATAATAATGCCATAAATCCGGTAGGCCGAGACCACCCTGGCTTTTCAAACGGTAAAGTAAACTGGAAGGGCATCTGTACCCCTTTCGGCTCCAGATAAAGTGGACAATCACAGATTGGAATTTAAGAAGGGTCTTTTTCTTAATCGGGATAGGGAGGGAGCGAAAGAGATATAACAGGCGTGGGAGGAGAGTCATTTTGACGGCATGAATGCTGCCCAACCAGGATAGACCACATCTCGCCCACTTGTCCAAATCTTCTCTGCATTTACTAAACATAGGGGGGTAATTTGCACTGAACAGCCCTTGAATGTCTGAAGTTATCTTAATGCCTAAATAGGGGATTTCCGTAGGCGCCCAGGGGAAAGAAAAGTTAGTGGAGAGCTGAGTGAGTAGAGTCTTTGGGACTGAAATGTTCAAAGCGACGGATTTGGACATGTTAACCTTTAGGCCCAATATTATACTAAAGTCTTTGAGGATCTTATGGATCAGAGGGGTGGTGGTGAGCGGGCAAGTGATATAGAGGAGAAGATCATCCGCATAGAGCGCACATTTATGTTCTTTGTCTCCGCATTGTACCCCCTTCACATCTGGGTTTGATCTGATTGCCACAGCTAGTGACTCAATAGCTATTGCGAAGAGGAGAGGGGAGAGTGGGCAGCCCTGTCTGGTCCCCCTGCCAATAGGGAACTGTTCTGTGTATCTCCCCATAAGACGAACCTGAGCAGTTGGAGTCAAGTAAAGGGACTTAATGTAGTTCAGGAAACAGGGGCCGAATCCCCACCTTTGTAATATATCAGACAAATATTCCCAATTGACAGAATCAAAAGCTTTATGTAAGTCTATAGAGAGGAGAAAGCCCTTCTGTTTTGGGCCCCCGTCCCAGACAGACCTAAGCAGGGATATGACATCTATGGTTCTGCGTATTTTATCTGGTCCCTGTCTGCCAGGGATGAAGCCCACCTGATCATTATGAATGTATTTAGATATAAAGCACGCCAACCTATTAGCTAGAATTTTAGTCAGAATTTTGATATCATTATTAATATTTGAAATAGGCCTGTAGTTACCAAGCTCGCTAGAATCTTTCCCCGGCTTTGGGATAACCGCTATAAATGCAGAATTAAGATCAGGTCCCAGGAGGGCTCCATCCCTGAGGTAGTTGAAAAATCTAGTTAGATGAGGTGCCAGATTGGCAGCAAATTTTTTATAATATCCGGTGGATAGGCCATCCGGACCCGGGGCTGAACCAGTTTTAAGAGAACTAATCATATCCAACACCTCCTCTACTGAAATCGTGTCCTCTAATATTTCCCTATGTTCTTTAGATAAAGATGGAAGGGGTAAATCATTAAGGAAACGGTCCTGTTGTGGTTGAAAAGGGGACTCAGAGGGTTTATACAGGTTCGCATAAAATTGTGAGAAAGCTTCCATAATTTTTGTGGGGTTTTGAGTCAGGTCTCCAGTTGGTGTTTTGGGTTGAGTTTGGCTGCTAGTCTAGAACCCATCCGGTCTGTTTGATAGTAAAACTTTGCCCCCGTCCATCTTAAGTGTTTCTCAGCAGCTGAGGTCAGAGCTAGGTTAAGAGTGGTCCTAGATTTGTCAAGGGTCTCTAAGGAGGTGGGTAGTCTCTTATGCGCCTTGGCTGCGGCTCTGTATTCTGATGTGAGTTTGAGAATGTCGGCTTTGTGGACGGCTCTGAGATGCGATGATAAGCTAATAATGTGTCCCCTAATAACCGATTTGTGGGCTGCCCATACAGTGGAGGGGGAAACTTCCTCCGTTTGGTTAGTTTGAAAGTAAACTTTTACAGCCGTAGCTATATCCAAACAGTTTATAGGATCACTAAGAAGGGACTCCTGTAATCTCCAGCGAGGAGGACCCTTAGATGGGCCTACTTTCTGAGCCAGAACCATGACCATGGCGTGGTCTGATAGCGAGGAATCAACAATTATAGAGCTAAGGACAAGTGGGATGGAACGCTCACGGGTAAAGATGTGGTCTATCCTGGCAAAAGAGTTGTGAGGAGCCGAAAAGTGAGTGTAATCTTTTTTATGTGGATTCGTTTCCCTCCAGATATCGACCAGCCCTTCATCAAATAGGAGAGCTGCTATTCTGGTGCTCTGTTTGGACGGGCGTTTAGGTTTAGATGTCCCGTTAGCAAGTTTATCAAGTGCGGAGTCGAAGGCAATGTTCGAGTCCCCACCTATAAATACAGTGCCTTCGAGGTGTGCTTGTAGTTTTTTAAGCAATAGGTCAAAGAACTTTCTTTGTCCTGTGTTTGGTGCGTAATATGACGTGAACGTATAAAGTTCGCCATCTATGTAGCCCGAAACTAATAGGAAACGCCCCTGGGGATCGACTATCTTCTCTGGTTGAGAAACATTCAGATGCTTGGCGAAGCAAATGGCCACCCCCTTGGTTTTGTTTTCTGCTGAGGCCAAGAAGAATTGGGGATAGTGCTGGTGAAGAAAGGACGGCTTGTAATTCGCTGGGAAGTGTGTCTCTTGCAGTAGCAGGACATCAGTGTGCATAGAGTGATAGGACTGAAAGATCTTTCTACATTTAATTGGGGAATTTAAGCCCTGGGTGTTGTGTGATATAATTCTAAGAGGAAGTTTCCGATCATTAATGCTAGCCATAATCCAGAGGGGAGGAAACCATCATTCCACATTGCAGCTTACCTACTCCTGATGAGCGGGAATCATATTGAACCCTCGCTTGACAAGCATGATGTCCGCTGGAGCCTGGGAGGATGAGCCAGAGAAGTTCCTTGAATCTGGATGAACCCCAACTGGAGAGCATAGGGAGAGAAAGGGAGGGGGGAGAGCAAAGAAAGGAAAAAAGAGAAGTGCAATTAAAGATGTGCAGAGTGTGAAGCATAACAATGAAATATTCCACATATCTGCTAAGTGTACTGAGGGGGTTGGGAACACCAACCCCACCCAGCCCAAAGAGTAGTAAGGACTGTCGTTCCTACCCTTGAGGCCACTGAGGCCTATGCCTCCCTGAAGCAGGGAGATCAATGTAGATCCCAGGGGGGCCAAGGCGCTCCTGGGGTCTGGTAACAGCGCACTGGGACCACCTCGGCCCCAGTTCCTCGTAAAAACTAACCGAAGACCACAGTCGGGTCTATACTAAAACAATGACAGAGCGTATAATAAGAGTAGTTACTCTATAAAAAAAATAACCGTTAACAACTTGTATTTCAGAGAGAACCTTCAATCAAAAGTATAAAAAAAAAGCTCCCATATATATAAAATAGAAGGCTGAGCCTATCGTAGCACGGGAGTGGGAGGGGGTCCCCGGATCAGGGCCCATCCCCCCCAGAGGAGGGGTTGAAGGTACAATTACTTAACACATGGGCTAAATGGGAAGAGTTCAGAGCCTCTTCGGGGCTATTGAGGACAATTATATAGAATCCAATAGAAAACTACAAGAGGATAACCCCTTTTTTATTATTTTTTTTATTTTTTTTTATTTATTTTTTGTTGTTGTTGTTGTTTGTCAGTATGAATGGATGATTGAGTAGAAAGAGAGGGTAGGGGGTGGAGGGGGGGGGTTAGACTAGGGGTTACACATTCTTGCATCAATTAAGTAAATAACTAAACGGTTAATGAAACCTGAACTATTGCTTTGATAAAGAAGTATAGAATTATTGTATGTCTTGGATGTGTATAAGTTTCCTTTTTAACTTGTGGTAAAAATGTTTTGATAAATAAAGATTGTAAAAAAAAAAAAGTATAAAAAAAAGCTCCCATATATATAAAATAGAAGGCTGAGCCTATCTTTGCACGGGAGTGGGAGGGGGTCCCCAGATCAGGGCCCATCCCCCCCAGGGGACCCCGGGAGCTCTGTAGCCCCATCAGGGGAACACCTGACGTAAACCCCCCACCCCCCCGGACCCATTGAGAAAAGAAAAAAAAAAGGGGGGGGAGAACACATGACCAAAACCAATCCCTGAAAGATTGACTATCAATGCATCGTCCTGGGGAACATAACGAAAAATAAAAAGGGCCCTAAACAGGGGGGCCGAAAACCATCAATGTCCCGGGACCAGTGGAAAAAAGAAAAAAAATAGGAACAAAAACGTTCTTCAGTGGGTCCAAAATCAGGCATCAGCCACCTTTGGTGAATCCTTGATCCAAGTATAAAGGTCAAAGAGTCACGTGGGGAAATTTTCTTTCGACCTCTTGGTGCTTTGTTTGAGCCAGGATGGTTGAAGAGGGCTTGCTGGAGGGGGTCTTTTAGTAGAGGAAGAGTTACCCCTACTTGATTGTTTAGCTGTAGGATCTTGCGGGATGAGGCCCAGCTGGAGAAGAAGCCGTTCTCCCTTCGCAAACGTGGAGAAGCTGCAATTTCTGCTTTTATACGTGAAGTTTAGCCTCAATGGGAACGACCATCTGTAGGGAATCTCTTTCTCTTGCAGGAGCTGTAGTAGAGGTTTCAGAGCCCTCCTCTTCTGTACCGTGTAAGGGGACAAATCTGCAAAGATCTGAATCTTGTGGCCAAGAACAGTTAAGTCCTTCAGATTTCGGGCTTTCCGCATGACTTCCTTCTTAACAGAGTAGTAGTGGGGCTTAACTATTATGTCCCTTGGGAGTCCATCTTTACGGGAAGGTTGCAGGGCTCTGTGGGCCCTATCGAGCTCTAAACGGTGCTCCGGGATCTCAGGGACAAGATCTTTAATGAGGACTTTGATGACAGAATGAACCTCTTTTTCCGCTTCCGGGACCCCCCTAACTCTGAAGTTATATCATCTTGAACTGTTCTCCAGATCATCGATCTTTGCGAAAGCTATCTCAAGTTGATCCGGCACGTCTTGCAGTATTGCAGTATTCTGATTGATCCTAGCCCCAGCTTGATCTGCTTTTTTCTCCATATTGTCTAATCTGAGCCCAAACTGCTGCATGTCAGCATGTATGGAGGAAGTAATATGTGCAGCGTTTTGTGCTAGGCTTTTGGAAAGCAGCTGTGCAAAGGCCTCCATCATGGAGGGAAAGTCAGTGGGGATGGGTGAGGCTTCCTGGGCCTCACTGACAGATAGTAAGAGGCCTGTATGTGGATCCATCATGGGAGTGGATGGAAGGCCTGCTTGTAGGCTTAAAAGGAGGGATTCAGTGGATGCAGGTGAATGGGCCTGTGGTAGTGGGGAGCCCCCATACCTGGTGATTGCGGTGGGTCACAGTCCTGGTCAGCTATGGACTCCTCTGCTGCTGCAGCCACGCTGGGTCTTGGAGGAGCGGCGGCCATCTTGGCATAGCTGAGCGGCCCTGGCGCGGCCGTCATCTGGCTTGATAGGCTTCTCCTGGCCGTCCCCGTCAGCATCGTAAAATGTACAATTTAACTATTAAGAGTGTTAAATTGCCAAAAAATTTCATCCAACCTTGTGAACAGCCTCAGATGATACACAGAGATGAGACAAATGCTCCTACATAAGTTTTACAGTATACAGTATACTGTGTCTGCTATCTTCAGCTTTCCACACTGAAGATCTGCACTTTCTTCCTCTTTCAGCAGCACATAGGGGGTGGGTGGGGAGAATAGGTTTACACTATGTGAGAGCTGGTTGGAGGAAATGGACACACATACATAGGCAAAGGGACAAAGGAACATGCAGAGCTGTAGTCTGACTAGACAAGCTCCCTGCTAATCTACCTCTAAGCTCCCTACCTGACACAAATTTTCAGCTACTGTTATCTCATGTGTAGGGGAACTTGTCAGAAATGACTCTGCTGATAACAGAGGAACGAAGCACCAGAGAGAAATGGCACTTAGAGCTTTGGAGAGAGATAAGTGAACACTACAGATATACTGTATGTGCTTAGTTTATATTTCATGAATGGGGTTTACAACCACTTTAAAATTATTGCATTGGTATTGAAAAGCCACTAAAAGCAGTGGTGAAAAGGCACTTTCGGGATTAACTAATATTTTTTTATATATTCATGCTTAATTACCTGTGTAACTGGAAATGTGGCATTGGTGTCCTTGGCCTACATACTTTGTGCTAAAGTTGTCCCTCTTCCTAATTAAAGAAATTTGGCATATTTGCAGCAGTGTACTGTAAATGCACCCACTGTAACTTTCTAAGCATTGAGCCTGGGGTCAAGGGATAATGGGTAGTTGACTACACTATCCTAACCCACCTACTACAAGGCCCCTAATATGATCAAGGTTTAGCCGATCTATTAGCACAGTGTATACTGACATCTCTGCCTTGTATTGACATGTACGTTCATATGAACCTTGCACAGTACATGTTTTAGCCAGCACGTGGGAGCACACTCAGTGCAGTAGCTGCTGCACGTGCCCAACATCTTTTACCTAGTGTAGATTGACCTTGGCCAATCGTCTACATTTATAGCACACTATAGTAAACACATGCATTTATAGTAAATACATGTATATGGATAGTATACCTCTGTTTATCCTAAAATGCATTTATAAGCTTATGTATGGCTCACTTCTGCTTTTTTTCAGAGCTTTCAGTATAACAACTACAAAAAGAAGAAGAAATCATCTCACGCTGCAGCAAGCTTGAATAGCAGACTATTGTCTTGTAAAAACTTTCCTTGACTGCAGGACACAAAGAAATCATTGGCTGGACACAGTCCATTTCTTGGCAAACAGGTTAAAGCCTGTGCAGAACCATCCACTGCCCAAAGCCAATCTATAGAAATCAATTGAAGAGTTTTAATCTGAAAATTGGCAGGATCCATTGGAAAGATTGTTTCTCACTGTGCTGTGCAAGCAAAGTGAAAAGCTATTTCAGCTAATAGAAGATTCTGCTTGTGCAGTAGCTGATATTTGTAACGTCTTCAGAAAAAAACATACATTCATAGTATATGCTCTGAGGTCAAAGTCATTTTATAAAACAAAAATGCTTGGTGTACATTTATTTGACTATGAGGCTGCTTGTATGCAAGCATAAAACTAATGTTTATTATTATATTCATTGTTAATTGAACTCTTACTTATGGTAATATCGCAATATTACGGTAATTCTAAAGGCAAACTTTTTTTCTTAATGCATTCTATGTATTAAGATAAAAAACCTTCTGTGTGCAGCAGCCCCCCTCAGCCCCCCTAATACTTACCTTAGCCCCATCTTAATCCAGAGATGTTGCATGAGAGCCTCGGCTGTCCAGAACTCTCCCTCCTGATTGGCAGAGCCATCGGCTCCCGCTGCTGTCAATAAAATTCAGTAAGCCAATGAGGAGAGAGAGGGGGCGGGGCCGAGCCACAGCTTCATGTCAGAATGGACACACAGAGCAGCCGCTGGGCTTGGGTGCCCCCACAGCGTAGCTTGCTGTGGAGGCACGCGGCAGAAGGGAGAGGCCAGGAATGCCGGCGAGGGACATGAGAAGAGGAGGCTCTGGGCTGCGCTTTGCAAAACCACTGCAAAGAGCAGGTAAGTATAACATGTTTCTTATTTTTAAACTAAAAAAAAGACTTTAATATCACGCTATTTAAAGGGACATTTAAAGAGGAAATAAACCCTGATGTTCCCTGCAAAGTAAAAGCATAATGGGCTAGTATGCAACGCAGAGCTATTGGACGCATGGAGATGTCTACATGCGAATAAAAAGTACTATACCTTTCTTTCCCATAGACACTGCTCATACTCGCGCATTGACTTGTTTGTGACCGATAAGTGGACACTACAACAAATAGCATCCACGAGAATCCATGACATCACGTGGTCTGATCACGCTGCCATTACAATGTCTATTGCTGAACAGGGTGTCTCCTCTTCCCCACCTATCTGGCGCAGTAATGTACGGTTATTACAAGAACCTCAAAGAGATTTCTCAACATCTCCAAACATTCTTTCAGACAGTGGCGGCCCGTCCATAGGGGGCGCCCGGGCGCCGCCCCCCCTCTCCTGTAGTCACCAAAAAAAAAAAAAAACAAATGAAAAAAAAAAAAATTTTTTAAAACTGTCCCTTTAAAAAAAAAAAAAATCGAAAAAAAAGGGCCGTAAGTCAAGTGCACTGTGTCCGAGCGCCGGACACAGTGCAGTATGGAAAGCGCCACGTCTATGCAATCACAGGATTGCAGACGCGGCGCTTCATTTGTGGGTTTTTAACCCGCCTTGTGGCGCGATCCATTGCGCCGAGATGCTTCCGCATTCCTATGCATTAGAATGGCTGGTGCGTTGAATGACAGTCCAGTTCTGATGTCACTTCCGCTGTCATCTCCCAGTGCGCCCGAGCAGAGGAAGGAAGCATGGGGAGCAGACTCCTCTACTGCCATGTGACTACACAGTCACACCGAGAAGAAAATATCCTACCCAGCCAGTGTATGGACGGAAGGAGGCAGAGGAGGTGACAGGACAGCTGTCATTAGTCACAGACTGCAGCCTGCACAGGATGGAGCCTCAGAGATAAGTAAGTCCTAATCAGCTGTCTATCTATCTCCCCCTCCCCCCCGCAGTGTCTGTCTGTCTATCTAATATGCAAGTGTGAGAGTGAGACAAGCACCTCCACCAAAGACATTAGCAGCTGCTCACCTTCTTTGCTTATGTCTTAGGTGGAGGTGCTTGTCTCACTCTCACACTTGCATGCCTGTTTGGATATACATCCTCACAGTGGCAGACATCCTTTTGATTCCTGCAATTGTGAACTTTCTTGGAGAAATGGCCTTTTTAGCTATTTATTATTGATTGGTTTTGCACTGTTATGCTTTGAATTTGTATTGAGGTATGTGTATTTAATTCATTTTATCTAGTTAACGTTAGGCCCCTTTCACACTGGGGCGGAATCAGCAGTAATTATTATTAGTAATTAGCAGTATTATTAGCGGTGCTTTACCGTCGTTTTAGCGGCGGTATTCGCCCGCTAGCAGGGCGGTTTTACCCCTCGCTAGCGGCCGAGAAAGGTTTAAAAACCACCGCAAAGCGCCTCTGCAGAGGCGCTTTGCCGGCGGTATTGCTGCGCTGTCCCATTGATTTCAATGGGAAGGAGCGGAGAAGGAGCGGTGTATACACTCTGCTCCTTCACCGCTCTGAAGATGCTGCTAGCAGGATTTTTTTTTCCCGTCCTGCCAGCGCATCGCTCCAGTGGCTTTTACACTGGAAGGACAGCAGCGGCTGTTTTGGGTCGGTTTGCAGGTACTATTTTTAGCGCAATAGCGCCTGCAAACCGCCCCAGTGTGAAAGGGGTCTTAGGGGTCTTTGCTGAATATATATTTTTTATTACATCTATAGCTTTGCCCAGCCAGGCATGGTCCCTGGTGATATCTATATATCTATCTCACTCATTCTCCCCCTCCCACCCAATATCTATCTGTCTGTCTATCTCTCCCACCCAGTGTCTATCTATCTGTAGGTCCTATTGTGGGCAAGTGAGGGGGGGGGGGTATGGAGAATTTGCCACACTGGCAGCATTTGATGGGCACACTGGCAGCATTTGGCACAGTGGCAGCATTTGATGGGCACACTGGCTGTAATTGATAGCACAGTCGCTGCGTTTGATGGGCACAGTGGCAGCGTTTGATGGCACAGTGGTTGCGTTTTGATGTTTTGGTTTTTTTTTCACATGTTTTTTAGTTTGTTTGCGCCCCCCCAAAATTTTTTAGCACCAGCCGCCACTGCTTTCAGAATAATGAAAACTCTGTAGAAAACCCATTCACACTCTGGAATGAACATAAGGCATACATGAGGGGCATACTAATCCAAATGGGGGCCAGGGAAAAAAGGCGATATACCTCAGAACTCAACTCTACACTCACTGACATCCACACCATAAAAACACAAAACAAAACCTCACCAAACGATTCACTGGTCCAGAAGCTCTCAAAACTAAGAGAGAAATTAAAAGAGTTTTTAGCTCAGCAACGCGGCGTACACCTTAGACACCTACGCCTGAACTTTTATGCCAACGTCAATAGAGCAGGCAAATATTTGGCCAATAGAATTAAAGCAGCCCACACTAAGACTAGAATTGCACACCTAATACATCCTACTCTCAAACACAAAATCATAAATCCACAAGATTTTGCTAACCAATTCGCTGCCTACTACAGCGATTTGTATAACCTCCATAGGGACCCCTCAACCATTCAACCAACAACAGCAAACATACAAAACATTACAGGAACTACATCTTCCATCTCTATCCGAAGATCAAACACTTATGCCCTGTACACACGATTGGACATTGATTGGACATTCCGACAACAAAATCCGTTGGATTTTTTCTGATGGATTTTGGGCCAAACTTGTCTTGCATACACATGGTCGCACAAAGTTGTCGGAAAATCCGATCGTTCTGAACGTGGTGACGTAAAACACTATACTATAGTATAGCCTCATAGTACAGGGACTATAAACGGGGCGTAGCCAATAGCTTTCGTCTCTTAATTTATTCTGAGCATGCGTGGCACTTTGTGCGTCGGGATTGTGTACACACGATCGGAATTTAAACAATCGGATTTTGTTTTCAGAAAATTTTATATCCTGCTCTCAAACTTTGTATGTCAGAAATTCCAATGGAAAAAGTCAGATGGAGCCCACACACAATCGGAATTTCCCACAACGCAATCTGATCACACTTTTTCCATCGGAAAATCCGACCGTGTGTACAGGGCAAAACACTGAACTCACCATTCACAACCACTGAAATTGAATGAACCATTGCCACTTTACCGAATGGCAAATCACCCGGACCAGACAGGCTTTCTAACGCATATTTCAAACTCTTCAGCAACACACTCGCACCACATATGCAAGTGGTCTTCACAAAGGCCGCAAATGAGGCAACATTCCCACCAGAGATGCTGAAAGCGTACATAGTCACACTACCCAAACCTGGAAAAGACCCAACAACACCGAGCAACTTTAGGCCTATATCGCTATTAAATACCGATATCAAAGTGTATGCTAAAATCCTAGCCAAAAGACTAGCAGATTTCATACCCTCTCTAATACAGCGCGACCAGATGGGCTTTGTGAAGGGGAGACAGACCTCAGATGCTACCAGGAGAATCATAAATATTATACACTATGTGGAACTAACCAAAACACCTTCTCTGCTGCTCTCTATAGACACAGAGAAGGCGTTTGATAGAGTATATTGGATGTACATGTCAGAGGTGCTATCTAAGTTCGGCCTTCGTGGCCATATTTTACATGCAGTTCTGGCCTTATACTCCTGTCCCTCTGCACAGGTATACCCAACAATTATGCTATCCATCCCCTTCTGCATAACTAATGGAACCCGCCAAGAATTCCGTTATCCCTGACAATCTTTAATCCTATGATAGAACCCCTGGCGGAGGCCATTAGAACGCATGCCAACATCTCTGGCTTCCAGTATGGATCTAACTCTCATCAACCTATTTGCAGATGATGTCATCCTACTCCTAGCTAACCCGCTTATATCACTCCCACCAGCTCACAAGCTGCTGAAAAAATTTGGAGAGGTATCATATTATAAAGTAAATTTCACCAAATCCCTAATCTTTAACTTGGGAGTGTCACAGACTACCAGTGATAAACTGTAAAAATCTTTCCCCTATAGCTGGAGTATAGCTCTGTCAAAGCATTAGCCAACTCTAACCTTAAACCCCTATTGACAAAACTGAAAACTCAGACTAATAACTTGGCAAGAAAGGAGCTGACCTGGATGGGCAGATTAGCAGCATTTAAGATGTCAATCTTACCGCAAGTCTTATACATATTTAGAGCACTTCCAATACCCTTCCCATCACATTTTCTCAAGTCCATGTCCACTCTAATGTGGAAATTCATATGGGGTGCAAAGAAAGCAAAATGCTCACCAAATAACCTGATTCCACAAAAACAAGTTGGAGGAGCGGGGCTAGTGGACATCCACGATTACACGTGGGCAATTAGACTAGACCAAGTCAAATGCTGGCTTACAGACACTAATACCCCACTCTGGGTTGAAATTGAAAGGGCCTTAGCTCCGACATCTGACCTCACAGCTCTCCTAATGGGTGACATCTGGATTCCATGGGACACTAGGAATATCCCTCCTACTATTAAGGCGTATCTACAAGCATGGAGATTTCTCCTCAACCAAAACCACCAAAGGTGCCCTATAAAAAATTACCAATTTCCCTTAAGCCTAGAGAGGTAAAAATACCAATGTTATCATTGAAACTATTCCCAATACACGGTATCCGGTTTGTACAGGACCTAATCACAAATGCCAAACCCCTACCGTTTGAAGACATATTGACAACATATAAACTACCAAACCACATGCTCTTCACATGCATCAGGATTACACACTTCCTAAAAGCCAATCCCATTCCGACAATTAAGATACCACCCACAGCCTGGCAATATCTCACACTAGAAAAGCCAAAATGTAAGGGTATATCAGTATTTTACAACCTCCTACAGGACAAAAGAGCTTTCGGGAAAACTATGAGCATGAGGAAATGGGAAACAGACTTAGATATTACAATCACAGATGACCAGTGGCAAAAATCGTTCCAAACAATCCAAAAATCATCCCATTGTGTAAGTAATTGGGAAATGACGCTTAGAGTGACAAACAGATGGCAATACACCCCCTGCAGACTGATAAAATTCTTCCCAAACACTTCACCTCTATGTTGGCGTAATTGTGGCCTCCGGGGCCACCTCCTACATAATATGTTCTGGGAATGCCCATGCTTAGCTAGCTTCTGGAACCAAGTATTCCAGTTGCTATCCTCAATCACTGGCATAATTACAACCCCTAATCCCGCTCTAGCAATACTCCACATAGGAATAGAAAAATTTCTATATGAGATGAGGTCAGTTATATCACATATCCTCTTAGTTGCACGCTCCCTAGTACTTCGCACCTGGAAAAATACCCCCACTGCAAACATTACTGATGTAACCAGATTAGTCTAACAACACTACACCATTGAACGCATACTAGCCATCAACTCTTTAAAATGTGAAAAATTTGATAAAATCTGGAGTATATGGACAGCCAAATACAAGAGTTCATAAATACCTGATAAGTGTACTTTGATAAATCCAAATGAAAATGGTGTGTACGAACATCTGTGCTGACTGTTATGCCCCGTACACACGATCAGAAATTCCACCAGCAAAAGTCGGATGTGAGCTTTTGGTCAGAAATCCCAACCATGTGTATGCTCCATCGGCCTTTTTCTGGCAGAATTCTAGCCAGCAAAAGATTGCGAACAGGTTCTCTATTTTCCGGTGGAAAAAGTTCCTATTCGAAAATGCGTTCGTCTGTATGCAATTCGGACGTGCAAAAAAATCACCCATGCTCGGAAACAATTTGACGCATGCTTGGAAGCATTGAACTTCATTTTCTCGGCTCATTGTAGTGTTGTGCGTCACCGCGTTCTTGATGGTCGAAAGTTCAGAGAACTTTTGTGTGACCGTGTGTATGCAAGGTAAGCTTGAGTGGAATTCCATTGGAAAAACCA
Source organism: Lithobates clamitans (assembly GCA_037952925.1). Classification (NCBI taxonomy): domain Eukaryota; kingdom Metazoa; phylum Chordata; class Amphibia; order Anura; family Ranidae; genus Lithobates; species Lithobates clamitans. The sequence continues at coordinate 566,593 of JBBGZY010001521.1, read as the reverse complement.
TCCAAGTTTTTTCTGACGGAATTTCTGATTGTGTGTATGGGGCATTACTTTATATATTTTTTTGTTTTTTTACTTCCTTGTCTTTTTTTCTGTACTGTTGATAAAAACTAATAAAAATCTTAATGATAAAAAACAAAAACAAACATATTTTAGGCATTTATTTATTTGTAAATGAATACCATGTGTACATGTTCTAAAACCCTAAAATTGCTTTTGAGCACCACCATTCGGGTTGCTGTATCCAGGTCACAATCCAAGATGAGGACCCAGCAACTCTGTCACTGCTTTCTCTGAGAGTGGAATCCAAGGGGTAGCTTACTCAGAGGGGTTTGGGCTTAGCCACAACACAAGATACAAGGATCGAGATATTCCAATAGCTTGTGGCTTGTAGCTTCCTCAGAGGGGTTTGGGCTTAGCCACAAGCTACCCCTAGGTCAATCAGCAGATACTTTCAGATATTTGTAGGCAAGTTGCAAGATGACAAGGGACTAGAGGATGAGAGAGCTTTAAGGCACTTGGTAGTTAGAAGTAGGAGAGAAGCTGGAAACCACAGGTGCAGAGAGTGCAGTGGAGATACTAATGAAGATTGTGGGCTACAGAGAAGGCCCCCGCTGAGGCTGTGGGTGCTATAGAGGCTGTGAGGCAACAAGGGAGCAACAGAGGCTGCAGGTGCAGTGAAGACATGGATGATACTGGGAAGCAGAGAAGCTGTGAATGCAATGGCAACTGAGTTTTGTGCATGCTGCAAAGTCTAATGCCGCGTACACACGATCGCACATTCCGCCAACAAAATCCGTTTTTTTTCCGACGGATGTTGGCTCAAACTTGTCTTGCATACACACAGTCACACAAATCTTGTCGGAAATTCCGAACGTTAAGAACACGATGACGTACAACTCATACGACGAGCCGAGAAAAATGAATTTCAATAGCCAGTGTGGCTCTTCTGCTTGATTCCGAGCATGCGTGGAACTTTGTGCGTCAGAATTGTTAACACACGATTGGAATTTCCGACAACAAATTTTGTTGTCGGAAAATGTTCGATGGAGCCTCCACACAGTCAGAATTTCCCACCCAAAGCTCTCATCAAACATTTTCTGTCGGAAAATCCGACCATGTGTGCGGGGCATTAGGCTATGGGTGTAGCAGTAACTGGGCTGCAGGCACAACAGAGATCAGGCTCTCGTGCAGCAAAGACCAAGCTGGAGTGCAGAAAAGACCAGAAAGGAGTGCATTAGGTCTTTGGATGCAAGTGCAGCAAACACTGGGCCGCTGGTGTAGCAGAGACCAAGCTATGGAGTTGAAAAGATCAAGCTGAGGTGCTGCAGAGATTGGTCTGGGGTGTAGTGGAGACCTACATTAGGGTGCAGCTTAGGCAGTAGGCAAAAGAGAACTTTGGAAGCTCAGGGAGATTAAAGAGAATATTCTATAAATAACAGCACTTCCTGACTAGTGATGAGCATATGTGCTTGAGTTCAATTCCTGGGTCATTTGTGAAACCCATTAACATCTATATTTTCAATCACATGCTTCGAAATGCTTTTAAGCTGTAGCAAGCTGTATGTGGAACAGTATGATTTGCACAAAGAACGATGATGATGACACATGACATCACAAATTCATATAATTTGCATGTATAATATATATTTTTACTTTTATATCCACTTGACCTCCGCAAGATTTTACCCCCTTCATGAACAGACCATGGCATCTGGCACTGCGCTACTTTAACTGGCATTGTAAAGAGGAAGTGCAGTCTTCTCATATAATTTGTAATAAAAACATCTTTGCCATTCTGAAGCTTCCATCCAATCACTTTGCATATTATTTTACATATACTGTGATTCTGTACTTGCCAAATATTCGGAAGAAATCACACTTCACTGGGTCTAGCTGCAACCATTTTAACTGTGAGTAGCTGAAGCTTCTACCTGTTCACTTCCTGGATTCACAGAGGCACACCTCCAGGTCTGCAGCCCTGCAGCTTTCATTGGCCCTCTTATGACTCATCCCTACTTCCTGGCAAACTCTCACGAGAATGAGAGAGAGAGCTGTGCATGATGTCATAAGCCTAGGCTAATGACCAGACAAGACACAGGAAGTGGGCTGTATAAGGTATTTACTGGCAGAAAAAAAAAATGTTTTACTATCCAAAGTTAATACAACAAGGGCAGAAGATTTAGTAGACGGAAAGTTGAAAAAATGACTGATAGTCCGCCTTAATACAATACGGTAGGCAAATTACATTTTTACAATTTTTCTTTCACACAAATAGAACTTTCTTTGCTTGGTATTTGATCATCACTGAGTTTTTTTATTTTTTACGATATAAACTAAAAATATATATTGAAAATATATATATATTTTTACTTTCTGCAAAAAAAAAAACATATCCAATAAAAAATTGATAAAAATCTTCTTCATGAATTTAGGCCAAATGTATTCTGCTACATATCTTTGGTTAAAAAATATCGCTCAATTCTGCAAGTGTTCTAATTTACTATCGCTGTTTTCTAGCTAGTCTAAAGCCACTTTTGACGTAAAGGGACACTTTTTGGTTGCTATGGACAATCTCCAGTTTCCAGGCAGAAAGAACAGTATATGTAATAAAAAACTGCATGCAGGGCATGGGCCAAAGCACTGGGGACAAAAGGGATGTGAAATAATTTCATACAGTACTGTAATCTGTAAGATTACAGTACTGTATGTGTTATGATTTTTACATTTTTTGAATTTGCCGCCAGGCTCCGCCCCCGTGCGTCGCAACGCTCAAAGGGAACGGAGCCTGGCACAGAGAGACTTTGGAGGAAGACGGAGCCCACGGACGCTGCGGGGGACACCGCAGGATCCCGGGGACAAGGTAAGTATACCGCTCCAGGATCCTGCAATGTAATCCCGAGTGTGGCTCGGGGTTACCGCTAATGGTGCTGAATTTTAACCCCGAGCCACACTCGGGAAAACCGCCAGGGAGGTTAATTGTGGCACAGGGTTCCCCTTAAAATGCACACCAGACCTGAAGAGTCTGGTATTGATTTTGAGGGGGTCCCCCATGCCATTTTTTTTTTAATTTTGGCACGGGGTTCCCCTTAATAACCATACCAGACCTGAAGGGCCTGGTATGGAATTTAGGGGGACCCCCATGCCATTTTCTTTAAATTTTGGTTCAGGGTTTCCCTGTGGGCAAATCCCATGCCGTTTTTATCAATGAACTTTTATGTGTATTGTCGGACCGACAATTCATTATAGCCGCGAGTATTTTTAAATAACTTTTTTTCCTTTGAAATGTCATTTTGCTGTCAGACTGTTCTAAACATGGAAAACATGCGCACCTTTACAGGCATGCTATAGACACCCCGAGGTACTTAATTTAAAGGAATATTACACTTTTATTGTTTCACTTTAAGCATTATTAAAATCACTGCTCCCGAAAAAATGTCCGTTTTTAAAACTTTCTTTTGCATTGATACATGTCCCCTGGGGAAGGACCCAGGTCCACAAACATTTTTTATGACAATACCATGCATATAAGCCTTTAAAATTAGCACTTTTGATTTCTCCCATAGACTTTAAGGCTCCATGCACACTGGAGCTGATAAACTGCAGTTTATTGGAGTTTGGGCATTTTTTCTAAAAGCCCATAAACTCCACTCTATGTTATCACATGTTATCCTATGTATCCATGCACACATGGACTTTTTTAGCTTTAACCACTTCCCTACCCGCCTATAGTCAAATGACGTCCACAGATGGGACCTCCCATCCTGGGTGGACGTCATATGACGGCCTCGGGTTCCCGGCCACCTAGGGGGCGCGCGCACGCGCCCGCCGCGTTGCTCGGGACCCGGTGCGTGTGCCCAGCACCCGCGATTGCCCGTTAACTGGGCCGGACCGTGGATCTCTGTGTGTAAACACAGAGATCCACGTCCTGTCAGCTCAGAGGAGAGCGATCTGTGTTCCCAGAACGGGGGAACACTGATCGGTCTCCTCCCCTTGTGCGTCCCCTCCCCCTGCAGTTAAAAGCATTCCCTAGGAAACACATTTAACCCCTCCCCGCCCCCTAGTGGTTAACCCCTTCACTGCCTGTCACATTTACACAGTAATCAATGCAATTTTATAGCATTGATCGCTGTATAAATGTGAATGGTCCCAAAAATGTGTCAAAAGTGTCAGATGTGTCCGCCATAATGTCGCAGTCATGAAAAAAAATTGTGATCGCCGCTATTACTAGTAAAAAAAAAAAATTTTTTTTTTTTTTTTTTAAATGCCATAAATCTATCCCGTATTTTATAGACGCTATAACTTTTGCGCAAACCAATCAATATACGCTTATTGCGATTTTTTTTACCAAAAATATGTAGAAGAATACGTATCGGCCGAAACTGAGGAAAAAATTTGTTTGTTTTTTTTAAATTGGGATAATTATTATAGCAAAAAGTAAAAAATATTGTGTTTTTTTCAAAATTGTCGCTCTTCTTTTGTTTATAGCGCAAAAAATAAAAACCGCAGAGGTGATCAAATACCACCAAAAGAAAGCTCTATTTGTGGGGGAAAAAAGGACGTCAGTCTTGTTTGGGTACAACGTCGCACGACCGCGCAATTGTTGTTTAAATTGCGACAGTGCTAAAAACTAAAAATTGGTCTGGGAAGGAAGGGGTAAAAATGCCCGGTATTGAACCGGTTAATGAGCAGTGGAGTTTGTGGGCTTTTTTCTGAAATTTGCGTTCAAAGTGCCGTTTTTCACTGACAAAAAACTGGTAAACGCTCATAAACGCTCATAAACGCGCGTTAATTAGTGTTCAGCGTTCTATTTTTTTCAATGCATTGTGGGAGTTTGGAATGCATTGTGGGATTTTTGAAGTGTCCTCTGTGTATTTTTGTTAAAAATGCCCATAAACGCTAACGCTAAGAAACGCTCATAAATGCTCATAAACGCTAGTACAAAACAGTGTTGAACGAACATTTTTCAACCAGAGTTTTCTGCTAGCAATCTGACGTCCAGAAAAAAGCTTTTTTGAGCTTCAGTGTGCATGGAGCCTTAAAGGGTGTTCTGCGGCTTTAGAATTTGCCGCGAACATCCCAAATTGTTCTCTGGTCGGCGAACAGCCGATGTCCGAGTCGAACATGAGTTTGACTCGAACTTGAAGCTCATCCCTACTAATGACATTGGCTGGGAGGAGTTAACATCTAGGAGCGATCAAGGGGTTAAATGTGTGCCTAACAATGTGTAATGTGTGTATTATGTGCTACTTTTACTAAGCAGACCCACTTTTTTCCCTTTGCTGTTTTTAAAAAAAACAGCATGATCGCCTGTCAGTGTTTGGAGCTCTGAGTTGTTTACAACACAGAGATCCCTTTCATGAATGACGGAGCCAATCGGCGTCTTGTGCCGTGTTGTAACAAATCACAGTACTGCCGGGGCTGCAGGCCCGCTCCCCCTACCCGAAAGCACTGATCATGTACTAGATACATGATCCGGCGCAGAGAGGCTGCCCTGCAGCATTATATCTGTGTGGCACGGTCAGCAAGCGGATATTATTGCTTGGCTTTATGTCACCAGCACACCAACACACATCTCCAGAACGGATCTAAAGCTTTATTCAGCGATCACATTATAATTAGAGAAGTGATGTTTCGGAGTCTCGCAAGTCCTGCAAGACTCTAAAACGTTGCTTCTGTAGTTGTGGAAGTGACACCTGATTCTTTAATAAACTTTTCAAAGAAAATCATAAGTTATGAACTTTGTACAAACTGGCCAGTGGCACATGAGTTTGAAAATATAGTTGGTGTGCTTCTTTTTGATTGCAGTAACACACTGCATTTTCCTATAAGGTTAATAAAATGTCACAACAGAATGCACCAAAACACTTCAGAACCACAGCCGGACATTTCTTGAATCCCCTCTTCCATTCCCTTATCCACAATTATGCCCAAATTATTCAAAACAAAGACTTCAGGTATGTGTTTGGTCAAAAATGGCTAGCATCAGGACAGTACTGGAGCACTTGAGTAGACAACATAGTAAAAGGGCTCTGTAGCAGTGGTGTCGTTAGGGAGGAGGGGGTGCGGGCTGCACCCGGTTGACACCTGCCAGAGGGGTGACACCCATCAGCAGGACCCAGGCAACGCCACTGCACCAACGATCTGCATCTCTCGCGTCACCGGCTGTCTCATACACAGCCGAGCAGCGTTAAACCACCTCCCCCTCCTCTCTGTTTACATCTACACAGGAGGAGGGGCACAGCTGAACATGCCTGTGTTATGAGGTATGCACTGCACACATTATGGGTCTGCACTGAGGGGTCCTGCACTGAGGGGGTCCTGCACTGAGGGGGTCTGCACTGAGGGGGTCTGCACTGAATTGGGGTCTGCACTGAATTGGGGTATGCACTGAGGGGGTCTTCACTGAATGGGTCTGCACTGAGGGGGTCTGCACTGAATTGGGGTCTGCACTGAGTGGGTCCTGCACTGAATTGGGGTCTGCAGTGAATTGGGGTCTGCACTGAGGGGGTCCTGGGTCCTGCACTGAATTGGGGTATGCACTGAGGGGGTCTACCTGAATTGGGGTCTGCACTGAATTGCGGTCTGCACTGAATTGGGGTCTGCACTGAGGGGGTCCGAACTGAATTAAGGTCTGCACTGAATTGGGGTCCACACTGAGGTGTCCTGCACTAAATTGGGGTTTTCACTGAGGGGGTCTGCACTGAGGGGGTCTGCACTGAATCGGGGGGTCTGCACTGAATTGGGGGGGTCTGCACTGAATTGGGGTCTGCACAGAGTGGGTCCTGCACTGAGGGGGTCCGAACTGAATTAAAGTCTGCACTGAATTGAGGTCCACACTGAGGTGTCCTGCACTAAATTGGGGTTTGCACTGAGGGGGTCCTGCACTGAGGGGGTCTGCACCGAGGGGGTCTGCACTGAATCGGGGGGTCTGCACTGAATTGGGGGGGTCTGCACTGAATTGGGGTCTGCACAGAGTGGGTCCTGCACTGAGGGGGTCCTGGACTGAATAGGGGTCTGCACTGAATTGGGGTCTGCACTGAGGGGGTCCTGCACTGAATTGGGGGTCTGCACTGAATTGGGGTATGCACTGAGGAGGTCTGCACTGAATTGGGGGGTCTGCACTGAATTGGGGGTATGCACTGAATTGGGGGGTCTGTACTGAGGGGATCTGCACTGAATTGGGGTATGCACTGAATTGGGGTATGAACTGAGGGGGTCTGCACGGAATTGGTCTGCACTGAATTGGGGTCTGCACTGAATTGGGGTCCGCACTGAGGGGGTCTGCACTGAATTGGGGTCTGCAATGAATTGGGGTATTTACTGAGAGAGGGGGGTCTGTACTGAGGGGGGGCTATAGTTGGAAGAGGGGGTGACACCATGTTTTTTTGCACCGTGTGACACCAACCCTAGTGATGCCACTGCGGTGCTTCTCCCTGCTCCCTGTGCTGCTTCACCAAGCTGCCCTACTCCATCTCAATGAGAAACAGGTGAGGAGGGGGACTTTAACGTTCTCCATGGGCAGCAGCAGGGGGTATTCTCACTGATTGTCTCTTATGTGAGATCTGTGACCTCAGACCCCATCTACATGACCTAGAGACCCGTGTAAAGGCCTTGGAGACCACCACACCAAACCATGATGAGGAACTGGAGGCATTCAGGGATGAAAACCTCACTATCCAATCGCGGCTGGAGGGACAATCCAGGGTGTTCCAGAATCAATCCTAGACCTGTAGTCTATGGTCACAGCTCTATTCCAAGAACTCTCTCCCCCGATCCTGATTGAATGTCTTAAATTGGACTAAGCCCATCTGGCTCTCCCTGGCTGCTACCCAGATGGCCCCCTTAGGAACATTATAGCTAGATTATTTAAAAAAGCCAAGATATATGCCTGGGAACTACAGGCCAATTAGCCTAACATCAATAGTTTGTAAGCTCTTGGAGGGGATGTTAAGTGTTCCCTAGGGAGGTGTTTCTAACTGTGGAGGGAGTGTATTGACTGGAGGAGGAGAGAGATCGCACACACGGCGCACACAAGGAAGTATGTACTTACCGATCCCCAATGCGTATTTCTGACATCGAATCACCATACTAGAATTTATTTTGAATATTAAACTTTCTGAACCCCTGGCCCCTGAGGAAGATATTGGAACATCTTATACCAGAAACGCGTCGGGCATTGGGCATTTGGGCATTCATATTGTATGCAATTTTTTATAACATATTTGGTTTGTCTTATGTAACACATGTTGTGCATCCTTTCATATATGTGGTCTTTTGTATTTTAATCTATTACATTAAAGAATAATTTTTATAAAACCTTTGAGTTGGTGGTCCATTTAAAGTCCCAACTAGGGGGCATTTATTTCAAATTTTTCCATTAGAGCGCTTGGATCAGTGACATTTTTGCTACTGATTAATTTGTATACAATAATAATAATAATAATGACAGTAAAAGTTGGGATAGTAATAATGATGTTGATCACACTTGTGTAAGCATACACACGTCTGTAAACTGTGTGCTAATTGATATTGTTTAAAAGATGATGTAAGAAGATCTTTGATAGCAGTGGTACACCATGGCAAAACACAACAGCTGTAGTCAGATAACATCAAAGGTGGTTTGTCAGGGATTTTTATGGTAGTGATAGAGACTACCCAAAAAGTATATCAGTAGAAGTGTAGAAAATAATTTGTACACGGCTAAGCACGGGGTCGCATCTACTCTCCCATGTGTGCATGTGTATATGAACCAAGATGGGATGGCAAATATGCCCGTAAGTAACTAATAGCTAAAAATGGAGGTCATGCTAGAACATAAAAAATTATATGCAGTACTAACTATGGATGTTAGTATCGAATGCAGACAGACTAAAGAAAGGGGACCATAAGGGTCCACTAGAAGAGAAAAACAAGGATAAACAAATTTTCAGAATGGAGACCAACAGCACTACATACCCTGTACCTACACGGGTATTATAATATAGGTAGGAAGCTACAGGAGGGTATGGACTTCTATATCCTTGTTTAACCCCCCTGGGGCCAAAGTACCCAAGGACAAAAACCAAAAAGATTCCTGTTGGCATAGACGTTTGAAACGTTCAGCCGCAGGGAGTGACTTAGAAATTGATTCTATAACCCACACTTTAGGGTCCACTGTATACTTATTGTGATGGAGCAGAAAATGTTTAGGGATACCGTGATGATCTCAGCCTTTCTCGATAAAACGTCTGTGTTCACTGAAACGAGCCCCAAGGGCCCTGATGTTCTTCTGACGTACAATAGCCCACATGGACAAGTAAGGCAGTACACTATGTAGTCTGTAGAATAATTGAAAAAATCTTTCAGAGTGTATGTCTTACCTTTAACTGAAAATGTTTTCTGACCATGTTGGATGAACTGGCATATAAGACAGAGTGTTTTCTTACATTGATACATGCCTACAAGTGGAATGAGAACCAGGGGGGCCGGAGTGGGTGGAGTTGGCTTGATCATACTGTGAGAAATTTTTCTCTTAATATTACGGACTTTCTGGTATGCTACCTTTGGTTGGATCGCCAGAGTGGTTTTAAGATGGGGATCTTCAAGTAATATTGGCCAATGAGTAGATAAGATCTTTTCCATATTTTTAAATTTGACGTGAAATTGGTTATGAATCATGTAGGTTGTCTTGTATTCGGGGGCTTGTCAGCCCAGGAAGTGGTTACTGAATCTCGATAGTGTTGAAATACTTCTTCAACTAGGGGGGCAGGATAGCCTTTATCCAGAAATTTGTGGGTGAGGAGTGAGCCATGGCTGTCATAATCACTGTCCCTCGTGCAATTTCTACGGAGGCGACAGAACTGGCTGCGTGGGATGTTCTTCACCCACCTCGGGTGATGGCAACTGTCAAAGCGGATAAAAGAGTTGCCCGCAGTGGGCTTGACAAAGTTTTGTGCATAAATGGCTCCATTGTCTTGTCATAGCTCAAGATCTAAAAAGGCTAATGAATGTTGGTCCAGAACATGTGTGAACAGTAGACCTAATGTATTGTGATTACAATATTGAACAAAGGCTAGGATATCCTCTGGTGTGCCATCCCATATGATCACTGTCATCGATGTAACAATGTAATGACCATAGTAGATCACAGGGGACTTGAAAGGATGGTTGCTGGACAGGTATAGGTGCTCCCAAAAGCCCATAATCAGATTGGCATAGCTTGGGGCAAAGTTTGCTCCCATGGCTGTGCCATTTATCTGAAGATAGTGGCTATTATTGAAATCAAAATAGTTGTGCTTCAAACAAAACTTTAAGGCTTCTAGGATAAAATGGGCTTGTCGTGGATTGGTGTGAGAATTTTCAGTTAGGAAATGTTTGACAGCCTGAATCTCCACATCATTAGGGATAGAAGTGTACAGAGATGATATGTCCAGAGAGAGCCACCGATAAGTGGACTCCCAGGAGTACGATTTCAGCATGTCCAGTAGGTGGGGACCATCGCAAATATAGGAAGGTAAATTTTGAGCCAAGGGTTGCAAAGATTGGTCAATATAAATCGAAAAACCACTTGTCACACTATCCATAGCTGCCACTATGGGGCGACCGGGAGGACTAATTAGGGCTTTATGAATCTTTGGCAGATGGTAAAAATATGGTGTTCTATAGAAGTTTTTCTTCAGAAATGAAGCCTCGGATTTAGAAATGTTGTCCTCTTCTAGGGTCCTACTGATAATTTCTACGGCTTCAAGGGAGTATTGGGATCTTGGGGAAGGGTTTTGTATGTAGTAGTATCAGACAATAATCTACATGACTCCAGTGGATAGTGAGTCCTATCTTGGACCACTATTCTACCCCCTTTGTCAGCTGGTTTCATGACAATGGAATGATTCTTTGCGAGCTGTTCCAGGGCCTGTTGCTCCAAAGGACTGAGGTTGGATCTAAGATGGGTCTGTGAAGGGCCTGATTTACACTAGGGATAAGCCAAACACCCCCCGGTTCAGTTCGCACCAGAACATACCGAACAGGCAAAAAATTTGGCAGAACACACGAACATCGTTAAAGTCTATGGGACACGAACATGAATAATCAAAAGTGCTTATTTTAAAGGCTTATATTCAAGTTATTGTCATAAAAAGTGTCTGGGGACCTAGGGGGACATGTATCAATGCAATTTTTTTTTTTTAAAAGGCCGTCTTTTTCGGGAGCAGTGATTTTTTTAATGCTTAAAGTGAAACAATAAGAATGAAATATTCTTATATATTGTGCCTGGGGGTGTCTATAGTATGCCTGTAAAGTGGCACATTTTTCCCGTGTTTAGAACAGTACCACAGCAAAATGACATTTCTAAAGGAAAAATTGTCACTTAAAACTGACCGCCGCTGTAATGAATTGTCAGGTCTCGACAGTATAGATAAAACTCATTGAAAAAAGAGCATGGGATCCCCCCAGTCCATTACCAGGCCCTATGGGTCTGGTATGAATATTAAGGGGACCCCTGAACCAAAATTTGAAAAAAAATTGCGTGCGGGTCCCCCTAAAATCCATACCAGGCCCTTCGAGTCTGATATGGAAATTAAGGGGAACCCTGCGCCAAATTTAAGAAAAAAAATTCATAGGGATCCCCCAAAATCCATACCAGACCCTTCAGGTCTGGTATGGATTTTAAGGGGAACCCTGTGCCAAAATTTTAAAAAGGAATAGGGGTCCCCCCAAAATCCATACCAGACCCTTATCTGAGCACACAACCTGGTAGGCCGCAGGAAAAGAGAGGGGGGACGAGAGAGCGCCCCCCACCACCTGAACCGTACCAGACCACATGCCCTCAACATGGGGAGGGTGCTTTGGGGTAGCCTCCCAAAGCACCTTGTCCCCATGTTGATGGGGAGAAGGGCCTCATGCCCACAACCCTTGCCCGGTGGTTGTGGGGGTCTGTGGGTGGGGGGCTTATTGGAATCTGGAAGCCCCCTTTAACAAGGGGACCCCAATATCCCGACCCCTCCTGTATAAAATGGTAACGGGATACAAATGTAGCCTTACCATTTCACAAAAAAGTGTCAAAATGTTAAAAACGACAAGACACAGCTTGGGGACAAGTCCTTTATTAAAAATTTTTAAAAAAATGTCCCACAATGTCCATTCATCTTCTTCTTCACGCCGCGATGGACCGAATAAGAAAAAAAATCCGCCACCGATCCTCCTCTATGGGAGGCTCCCGTCGCGTGACGCTTCTTCACTGATGACAGTTCTTATATAACTAAGGGCGGGGCCACCCGGTGACGTACCCGGGTGACCCCGCCCCCTATGACGCCATGGGGACTTTCCCAATGCTTCACCGTGGCGTCAGAGGGGGCGGGGTCACCCGTTTATGTAACCGGGTTGCCCCGCCCCCTCTGACACCACGGGGAAGCCATAGGAAAGTCCCCGTGGCGTCAGAGAGGGCGGGGTCACCCGGGTACATCACAGGGTGGCCCCGTCCTAAGTTATATAAGATATGTCAAAGGCAATGAAGCGTCACACAGTGGGAGCCTCCCATGGAGGCAGATCGGTGCCGGATTTTTTTTTCTTTTTTGGTCCATTGGCAAAGCGATATAAGAAGATGAATGGACATTGTGGGACATTTTTATTTTTTTATTTTTTAATAAAGGACTTGTTCCCAAGCTGTGTCTTGTCTTTTTTAACATTTTGACACTTTTTTTGTGAAATGGTAGGCGTATATTTGTATCCTGTTACCATTTCACACATGGGGGGGCCGGGATCTGGGGGTCCCCTTGTTAAAGGGGGCTTCCAGATTCCGATAAGCCCCCCGCCCGCAGACAACCACTGGGCAAGGGTTGTGGGGATGAGGCCCTTGTCCCCATCAACATGGAGACAAGGTGCTTTGGGGGGCCACCCCAAAGCACCCCTGGTACGGTTCATGAGGGGGGGTGCTCTCTCATCCCCGCCCTCTTTTCCTGCGGCCTGCCAGGTTGCGTGCTCGGATAAGGGTCTGGTATGGTATCTGAGCACACAACCTGGTAGGCCGCCGGAAAAGAGAGGGGGGGACGAGAGAGCGCCCCCCCCTCCTGAACCGTACCAGGCCACATGCCCTCAACATGGGAAAGGTGCTTTGGGGTAGCCTCCCAAAGCACCTTGTCCCCATGTTGATGGGGAGAAGGCCCTCATGCCCACAACTTTTGCCCGGTGGTTGTGGGGGTCTGTGGGCGGGGGGCTTATCGGAATCTGGAAGCCCCCTTTAACAAGGTGACCCCAATATCCCGACCCCTCCTGTATAAAATGGTAACGGGATACAAATGTATCCTTACCATTTCACAAAAAAAGTGTCAAAATGTTAAAAACGACAAGACACAGCTTGGGGACAAGTCCTTTATTAAAAAATAAAAAATAAAAATGTCCCACACTGTCCATTCATCTTCTTCTTCACGCCACGATGGACCGAAAAAGAAAAAACATCCGCCACCGATCCTCCTCTATGGGAGGCTCCCATCGTGTGACGCTTCTTCGCTGATGACAGTTCTTATATAACTGAGGGCGGGGCCACCCGGTGACATACCCAGGTGACCCCGCCCCCTATGACGCCATGGGGACTTTCCCAAGGCTTCACCGTAGCGTCTGAGTGGGGGCGGGGTCACCCGTTTATGTGACCGGGTTGCCCCGCCCCCTCTGACACCACGGGGAAGCCATAGGAAAGTCCCCGTGGCGTCAGAGAGGGGGGGGTCACCCGGGTACATCACAGGGTGGCCCCGTCCTAAGTTATATAAGATATGTCAAAGGCAATGAAGCGTCACACAGTGGGAGCCTCCCATGGAGGCAGATCGGTGCCGGATTTTTTTTTCTTTTTTGGTCCATTGGCAAAGCGATATAAGAAGATGAATGGACATTGTGGGACATTTTTATTTTTTTATTTTTTAACAAAGGACTTGTTCCCAAGCTGTGTCTTGTCTTTTTTAATATTTTAAAACTTTTTTTGTGAAATGGTAGGCGTATATATTTGTATCCTGTTACCATTTCACACATGGGGGGGCCGGGATCTGGGGGTCCCCTTGTTAAAGGGGGCTTCCAGATTCCGATAAGCCCCCCGCCCGCAGACAACCACTGGGCAAGGGTTGTGGGGATGAGGCCCTTGTCCCCATCAACATGGGGACAAGGTGCTTTGGGGCAACCTCCTCATGTTGAGGGCATGTGGCTTGGTACGATTCAGGAGGGGGGTGCTCTCTCGTCCCCGCCCTCTTTTTCTGCGGTCTGCCAGGTTGCGTGCTCGGGTAAGGGTCTGGTATGGATTTTGAGGGGGACCCGTACACCATTCTTTTTTTAAATTTTGGCGCAGGGTTTCCCTTAAAATCCATACCAGACCTCAAGGGTCTGGTATGGATTTTGGGAGGGACCCCTATGCCATTTTTTTTTTAAATTGGCGCAGGGTTCCCCTTAATTTCCATATCAGACCTGAGGGCCTAGTATAGAATTTAGGGGGACCGCCACTCATTTTTTTTTTACATTTTGGTTCGGGGTTCCCCTTAATATTCATGCCAGACCCAAAGGGCCTGGTAATGGACTGGGGGGGATTCCATGCTCTTTTTTTCAATGAGTTTTATCTATATTGCCGAGACCTGACAATTCATTACAGTCGCGATCAGTTTTGAATGACAATTTTTCCTTTAGAAATGTAATTTTGCTGTGGTACTGTTGTAAACTCGGTAAAAATGTGCCACTTTACAGGCATACTATAGACACCTCCCAGGCACAATATTTAAAGGAATATTTAATTTCTATTGTTTCATTTTAAGTATTAAAAAATCACTGCTCCCGAAAAAACGTTTTTTTTTAAAAAAAATTTTTTAAAAATTTTTTTGCATTAATACATGTCCCCTGGGGCAGGACCCAGGTTCCCACACACTTTTTATGACAATAAATTGCATATAGGACTTTAAAATGAGCACTTTTGATTTTTCATGTTAGTGTCCTATAGACTTTAACGGTGTTCCAGCGGCTTTCGAATTTCCCCCGAACACCACATATTGTTCGGTGTTCGCAGAACATCCAAACAACCAAAGTTCGGCCCGAACTTATGCTCTGGCCGAACCGTTCACCCATCCCTAATTTACACATGTTTATAAATTCTGAATAAACAACTTGATAAAAAGTCTAAAGGTATGGGCCTTTGCAGTGGGTGGAATTGAATATAGATTTGGGACGTAAGGTTGTGTGTGTAATGGGTGGGGAGGTGGGGCAGTGTTGGGTTAGCCAGTCTAGGTCATTGTTGTAACTTTCTGCATATAGTTCTTTGAGGTGGGCAATTATTGGACGATCTGTGTCATCTAAGATGGTGGTTTCTAATGATTGACACTCTAAACTGTCATCCTCAGCTGGGGGGAGGATTTTTTAATGCTTGAGTGTTGAAAAATCTCTGGACAGCAAGATCCCTAATAAATTTTTTGAGGTCTTTGAACAGAGTGAAGGGGCTGGGCAGAGTGGTTGGTGCAAAAGTAAGACCTTTACCGAGTAAAGAAATGTCATGAGGGGACAGCTCCATATGGGACAGGTTATAGATTTGAGTCGGCTGGGGCTTTTATATGCGGATATGGCTGCTCTGGGTTGGAAAGACCACCAGTGGATCCCTGGGTACCTGGTTTTTAACATGGGGAGGGTCTAAAGCAGGGGCTGATGATCATGTAGGGATGTTAGGGACAGCTTGGCTGCATAGTGTGGTTCTACCAGGGACCTGTTTGGATGTTTTCTTAAGACGTTTGGTGGGATTTTGGTGATAGGGCTGCTGGTGTAGATGGTAACAGAGGTGAACGGGGAACTGGGAGTGATAAGGGTACCTTGCCCTTAGAACCAGCTCTCGTTTGTACCACTGGATGTCTACCATATAGACGGCAAGACATAAGTGGGATAGGATCTGAGTGGTCCATGGGGCGTCTGTGCTTTCTCCAGCAGAAGACTTTGTTGAAATTGTAATTGTCAAGGTCCCTCCTGAATTTGCCCAGTTTGCTACAAATAAGGTTACCCTCATTTTTAAAAGTATTTTTTCTAAGCATGAGTAACCATGTCTGGGGCAGATGTGGGATGGTATTACAAATGCTTTTACAGAGGGAAATCATTTTTTTCTATAAGGGCTGCAAGTTTTCTATCCCTCTGCTGAATGACTAGGCTCATCCATTTAGTAATGCAGAACTCAGCTAGTTGTGACCATTTCGTATGGAGATCTGCTTCTGGGAAAGCGCATTGCTTTAGGATCTTAAGTGCCCTAGGTGAGATTTTATAGATAATATACTGTTGTAGAAAAAACTTATCCCACCATTGTTGATTTGCGCTAGAAATAAGATTTTCTAGTCTCCTGAAATTAGTACCGAGGGCTGAAAAATATTTTTTTTAAAAAGGAGTAATGGGACATGATGTCTGAAAAAAAATCTCTATGGAACAGATCAAAACATTCTTCAATAACTAAATGCTTATTTCTTTCAATATTGGATAGCAACTCCATAATGGGTGGCATCACATGAGCATGGGAAGGAAAATTGGTATAAGAGTATATTAGAAAAAGTAACAACTAATACATTAGACAATCCTGCTGCTCAGTTTAGGCTGAAACAGGCATAAACATAAGAAACAGGCGTAAACATAAGAAAGGAAACTGTAAGCGCAGGGATGGAGTAACTGTAAGCATATAGTAATGAACCAATAGAGAAATAACAATAAAAGTCCATTAGTCCTTTAAAGGATCAGTCCTTAAAATGAATGGCGGCCGCTATCCTAAGAGAAAGCCAGCTCTGTGAACAGACAAGGAGGAAGTAAGGAGGAGGAAGGAAATGTAACGCTCACAAGAAGTAAATGAATGTCAAGCTCATCTGTGTGATCGAAGTGGTAACTCTCCAGGCATCCGGGATCATTATCCAGGCATCAGTGGAATGGCCATTCCAGCATTACAACATTAGGCCTGTCGAAGGAGCTGAGCTCCGAGCGCGTAGCCTGCTATTTCCTGACCATCCAGAACTGTCTCTCCATGGTGCCTGATCACTTGGTGACATCAAATCCTTGTGTTTCACGCTGGTTCTGGATGACTTCCTGATGGCCACAGGACTGCATTACAGACCCCTTGCCATTCCAATGATGCCTGGATAATAGTCCCGGATGCCTGGAGAGTTACCACTTCGATCACACAGATGAGCTTGACATTCATTTACTTCTTGTGAGTGTTACAATTACTTTGCTTTTAAACATTTGCTCAAATACTACACTGAGGTGGCGCTCTCTCAGAAAGTAAAGAAATCACAAAGTCTACTTTGTTTCTATCCATGGGAAATGCCTCAGGCAGCATATGAAATTATATCCCAACCTGGTTGAGAAACCCTCTGCATCAAACTGGATCGCCCCCAAATTACTGGGAAAGTGGAGCTGAACCAGACATACCGCTTATAGAGGAAATATTTGAGGCGGGTGCCTGCACAGAGACTGGAGCATCAGCAGGGATGGTCTGAAACACAGGTTGCACTGGAACAGTCTCAGAGGGAGGATCCAGGTGAGCAGTGCGTAACGTTAAGGCAAACTGATGCATTCGGTGATCCTGCTCATCCAATCTGGAAAAAATATTACCAACTAGTGGATTGCCTGCATTTTCTGAATTCATGGCCTTCACCTACTGTCAGGAACCATGAATCAGACTGAGACAGAAGTGCAGTAAAAATCACACTATTTATTAAAATGGTAAAATGGTATAAACAGAGCAAACGTAGTCAAAACATAGCCAGGGTTCGGTAACCAAGATCGTTAGTCAAAGCAAGCCAGAGAAACAGGAGTCCAGAGATCAGCAAAGTCGGGTGCAGCAAACAGGATCAGGAACTACAAGACAAGTCAGCCAAGCAAAAGTCTTTCACAGGAAAATACACATTGTTTCGTCCCCAGTTATCCAGAAGGATAAGCCCCTGGTTCTGGTGACCCATTCTTGGTCTGAGTCATCCATCGAGATACAGGCTCTAATGGACTCTGAGGCTGCAGGCCTGTTCATTGATGGTGCCTTTGTGTCTAAGCACTCGATTCCGCTGTAGCTTCGCGCCACTCCACTTGCCATTGAGGCTATTGACGGGAGACCTCTACAGCCTGCCCATGTGACTCATGAGATTGCTCCATTGACCATGGCCGTAGGGGCTCTTCACCATGAGATAATCCAATTCCAAGTCATTTCCTCACCTCATTTCCCGGTGGTTATTGGTTATCCTTGGTTACAGAGGCACAACACCTCTTTTGATTGGCTTTGTGCTGAGTTTCTTTCCTGGTCGCCACAATGCAGGAACACATGTTTTCAGAAAGTGGCTAAGGTCTTGTGCACCTCTTCACTCTCCTCCCTGACGAAAGAGTACCGTGAATTTAGTGATGTCTTTGACAAAGGTCAAACCGGTAGTTTGCCTCCACACCGGTCATATGATTGCGCATTTGATCTTCAACCATATCCCCTTGTGGACGGGTTTACCCTTTGTCTGTCTGGGAGGACAAAGCCATTGAGGGGTATGTTGCTGACGCACTTTCTCGAGGATTTGTGAAAAGAAGAGTGGTGAACTGAGACCTTGTATTGATTATAGGGGTCTCAACCGCTTCACGATTAAGAATGCTTATCCGATTCCATTGATTACGGAGTTATTTGACCACCTCAAGGGAGCAACGGTTTTCACGAAGCTTGATTTGAGAGGGGCATACAATCTCGTTAGAATCAAGGAGGGCGATGAATGGAAAACTGCGTTTAATACCAGAACTGGCCATTATGAATACCTTGTAATGCCGTTTGGTCTTTGCAACGCTCTGGCAGTTTTCCAGGAATTTAGTAACAATGTCCTCCGAGGTTTGTTGCAGCTACAGTATCTCACAAAAGTGAGAACACCTCTCACATTTTTGTAAATATTTTATTATATCTGTTCATGTGACAACACTGAACAGATGACACTTTGCTAATATGTAAAGTAGGGAGTGTAAAGCTTGTATAACAACATAAATTTGCTGTCCCCTCAAAATAACTCAACACACAACCATTACTGTCTAAACAGCTGGCAACAAAAGTGAGTACACCCCTAAGTGAAAATGTCCAATTAATCACTTTCCCTCCCCGGTGTCATGTGACTCATTTGTGTTCCAAGGTCTCAGGTGTGAAATGGGAGCAGGTGTGTTAAATTTCGTGTTATCGCTCTCACTCTCTCATACTGGTCACTGGAAGTTCAACATGGCACCTTGGGGCAAAGAACTAACTGAGGATCTGAAAAAAAAGAATTGTTGCTCTACATGCAGATGGACTAGGCTATAAGAAGATTGCCAAGACCCTGAAACTGAGCTGCAGCACTGTGGCCAGGACCATACAGCAGTTTAACAGGACAGGTTCCACTCAGAACAGAAGTAAAGATAAACAGGGGCGCACCAGCCTTGTGCATTATCCTTTAAAACATTTATTGAATACAAATCATAAAAAGAAACAACTCACAAGCAATTGGTAGAGGAGGCACAACATAAAAGTGCACCGACAAACAGCATGCGACTTAAGATGAGCGAAACCTTCCAGGGATCGTGGAGGAATGCACAGGCATCACAATCAGCTAACACGTTTTGAAGGGAACGTCCCCTCTTTATCAGAGCTATGCCGTGACCCCTCCTTCAGCAGTCCCCATTTATAAGTGCCTGAGTGTCAGTAAAACAAGGATGGGATATGGGGCTCCTCCCCCTCAAATGATCCCTCCCTCCTGTGCCCTCCAATCATATGGGCAACACTCCAATTTGCATACAAAGAATTGGATCGTGGCGTGCAGTGCACACAGAATGCAGAGATGACGAATGACATAAAATGTATCAAACTTACCAGATATAGACCATAGTGAACAGTACTAGCCCTGGCAAGTGGAAACCTCACTTAGAAATCACCAGTCACATCAAAAGATTACAAAAGTGTGAGGCTATAAAAATATCTAAAAATATAAATAAAGAAGTGTATGAAAGTGTACCTACAGTTACTCTCGGAGGGTCAATGTGGAGCGCCTCTGCATGACGTACGCAGCGGGCCGGTAGCTGCAGCATGGCTAGGATGAAGTGGAACGCACGCCGATGTGTTTGCATTCCAAGCTGGGGGAAGGGGGTGTAATCCACATCGCCCCTTCCGCATCCCACACAATCCACTGCCAGCAAGAGCGGCATAATACCGCCCAGCGACATGCAACTGGGGGTGGGACCAGCACATCAAAGGCCATCCACTCACTAAAGCCATCCTGATGTCAGTCCAAGCTGGCAGCCGCTCCACAAGTTGCGGCACACACAGATAGAAGCACCCAACGGGAGACAAAAGGGCCCCTAGAAATTGATGTTATATGTACCAAATGATAAATTAATAGTATAATAATGATGATAATACTAATGATGGTAAAAATACCATTAAATAATGAAATTAGATTAAAATAAATGGCTAAAATATTAATAAATATATATAAATGATAAAACAAAAGTGATAAAATTCATTCTATTAGTATGTATATAATATGGTGATATAAAGATGATAAGACTATTTAAAGGAAATTATTAATAATAATAATAATAATAATAAATAATGATGTGATGGAATATCAATCGTCTAACCGCCAGCACGAAACACTCGCCACATATACAGCTCTACATGCGCATATAAGTGCCCACAAACAGGCACGCCATGATTCAACCACAGGTCAGCACTTGTGAAGACTGTGCAACCATTAACCAACCCAATTAAACCAACCCAATTGGAATTGCACTAAAATAAAGATCATGCTGAAGGAGATGTGCACATGCAGCAACATATTGCGACCGGAGAAGCCATGTCTAAAACTGGTAACTTGAAAAATGCTAGACGTACATAATTCCCATTTGTAGTGCAACTATAAATAAATTGAAATGAATAATACATATATCATATACATATATATATATATATACACATATACACACATATATATATATATATATACACACACAAACACATACATGTGGAATTTTCTACTATGATAAAAAATATATATGTATATGTAAACTTTCCCTCTCCAGTCACCATGTGCAATGGATGGTTGTGAAAGTGACTGTACAAAAGATGGCAAATCAAAACAATACATGTGTTTTACAACTAAACAAATGTCATAGATGGTGTCCCAGCAGCAATAATATTATACTGGTAATAATCATTACCATTGGTAATCAACCAATATCCAAAAAAGGATGAAGACTGCATCAAATAGAATGAAATGGATGCTTCACTGAACCTGTTGCTGTATATCAAAAGATGGTATATGAACACACAGCCTAACCACATTAAAAAAAAGGGGGGGGGAAACAAAGATGGGCAGAAAAAGGGGAAAGATGGAGACAGAGAAGTAGCCAACAAACTCTGCATGGTCAAACAATTTTGTGGACCTCAGGATCCTCATTCAGCCCCCCGGGGGTCATGCTACCTAAGGTGAAGATCCAATAGGCCTCGCGTTTGCAGAGCCTTTGGTGTCTTCTACCTCTATCAAGATCACCCCTGATGCACTCAATCCCGAACACTTTCATACCAAATGGATCTCTGTGGTGTACATCATGAAAGTGCCGAGGGACAGGGTATTTGACTCGTGTGTTGGTTATATCACATTTGTGCTCGCCAATGCGCACTCTCATAGGGTGAGAGGTGCGGCCAACATAGAGGCGCCCCCACACGGACAAATGATGCCATAAACTACGTGATCCATTCCTACAGTTGATGAAATGCTTTAAGTGGTGAATTCTACCATCACTACCAGTAACAGACTTTTTTCTGTGCCACATGTATTGACAAGTGCCACAGTTCCTAACACTACACTTGTAGCTACCTTTATGATCAAAAATAGTTGACCAGGCATTAGTGGACTTGTTCAGGGGTTTCTTCACCATGCTGGGAGCTATCAAGCTTCTTAGATCCCGTGGTTTTCTATAGACTATATTGGGTCTATCAGGAAGGTGCTTACTTAGGAACGGATCGTGTTTAAGGATACTCCAGTTCTTCCATAAAATGCTTTGTATTTCAAAGGCTTTGTTGGTATATTGAGTGGAGAACCGGGTTTGTATAGTGTCCTGATCACTGGCAGAAGTAGACTGTGAATCATGTACCAGGGGCTCCTCATATAGATGAGCATATTTCCTTATATCCACTCAGAACAGGCCTCGCCATGGTCAACCAAAGAAGTTAGGTGCACATGATCATCGTCATATCCAGAGGTTGTCTTTGGAAAATAGACGTATGAGTGCTGCCAGCATTGCTGCAGAGGTTAAAGGGGTGGGGGGTCAGCCTGTCAGTACTCATACCATACACTGCACACTGCATCAAATTGGTCTGCATGCCTGTCATCCCAGAAGGAAGCCTCTTCTAAAGATGATGCACAAGAAATTCCGCAAACAGTTTGCCTGAGACAAGCAGACTAAGGATATGGATTTCTGGAACCTTGTCCTGTGGTCTGCTGAGACCAAGATAAACTTATTTGGTTCAGATGGTGTCAAGTGTGTGGGGTGGCAACAAAGTGAGGAGTACAAATTCAAGTGTGTCTTGTCTACAGTCATGCATGGTGGTGGGAGTGTCATGGTCTGGGGCTGCATGAGTACTGCCGGTACTGAGGAGCTACAGTTCATTCAGGGACCCATGACTGCCAACATATACTGTGACATACTGTGACAGAGTAAAATCCTCCTCCCTTTGAAGACTGGGCTGCAGGGCAGTATTTCAACAGGATAATGACCCCAAACACACCTCCAAGACGACCACTGCCTTTCTAAAGAAGCCAAGGATAAAAGTGAAACCCTGTTGAGCATCTGTGGGGCATCCTCAAATGGAAGGTGGAAAAGCGCAAGGTCTCTAACATCCACCAGCTCCATGATGTCATCATGGAGGAGTGGAAGAGGACTCCAATGGCAACCTGTGAAGCTCTGGTGAACTCCATGCCCAAGAGGGCTAAGGCAGTGCTGGAAATAATGGTGGCCACCTAAATATTGACACTTTGGGCCCAATTTGGACATTTTCACTTAGGGGTGTACTCACATTTGTTGCCAGCGGTTTAGGCATTAATGGTTGTGTGTTGAGTTATTTTAAAGGGACAGCAAATTTACACTGTTATACAAGCTGTACACTACTTTACATTGTAGCAAAGTGTCATTTCTTCAGTGTTGTCATATGAAAATATATAATAAAATATTTACAAAAATGTGAGGGGTGTACTCACTTTTGTGAGATACTGTATGTGTGGTGGTTTTTAATTTAAAAGAATATCCTCATATTTTCCAATTCCCTAGATAGCCACCACACAGATGTCTGTCGTGTGCTTCTGAGGCTGAGAGATAATAACCTGTATTGTAAATTGGAGAAGTGCGAGTTTCATCTTGAACAGGTTAAATTCCTGGGTTATGTCATTTCCACTGCTGGTTTTTCGATGGACTCAGAGAAACTTTCGGCAGTTCTACAGTGGCCCCAACCCGTGGGTTTATGTCCCTTGCAACGTTTATTTGTAACTTCTCATCTTTAGTCAGTTAGACTGATATGACCAGAAAGAATGGTAACCCTCAGAATTGGTATTCGGATTCCATTAATGCCTTTGAGAGTCTCAAGGCTGCCTTTGTTTCTACTCAAGTGTTGGTACATCCTGATCCTACGGTACCTTTCACCCTTGAGGTTGATGCATCTGAGACTGGAGTTGGTGCCCTGCTGTCTCAACGTCCTACCGCTGAGAGCACTATGCATCCTTGTGGCTACTTTTCCAAGAAATTGTCTCCTGTGGAACGCAATTATGAGATTGGGGACAGAGAGTTGTTAGCGATTATTTTAGCCTTTAAATAATGGAAGCAGCTCCTTGAAGGCACCACTGTGCCGGTTCTTATTCTGACTGACAATAAGAATCTCACATTCTTGTCTGAGGCTAAACGCCTTTCTCCCAGAAGGGCACGATGGGCTCTTTTCTTGTCAAGCTTCAATTACATAGTTTCATTCTTACCCGGTACTAAGGATGTAAGGGCTGATGCACTGTTGCGACAATATTCCTCCATTTCCAAGATGGAGTCTGTTCCTGTTCCTGTGATTCCTTCCGATCGTATTCTGGTTATGGTTTGTACCAGTCTCGCTTCACCTTTGGTTGACAGAATTCTTGCCGCTCAGATTGATTCTCCTTCTGAGAAAAATTGTGACCGCTGCTTTGTCCCTGAGAGTCTCCGCACTGCTGTGGTCCAGGCTTACCATTTTCCCAAGGCTGCTGGCCACCCAGGAAATAATCAAGTCATTTGGGCTATTTCCCAACAATTCTGGTGGCCTAGTCTACGCGCTGATGTAGCCACCTTCATAGCTGCTTGTTTTGTGTGTGCCCAGAGTAAGACACCATGACACCTTCCATTGGGCCTCCTACAACCCATACCCAATGCAGAGAGGCCTTGGACCCACCTGTCTATGGATTTCATTGTGGAGTTACTCAACTCTCAGGGCAACACAGTTATCCTTATGGTGGTTGACCAGTTGTTAAAAATGTCTAATTGTCTCATTGTATTCCTCTTAAGAATTTGTCCACATCCAAAGAACTGGCTTCCATTTTTGCTCGGGAGATCTTTCCTTACATGGGCTACCCAAGGTTATCATCTTGGACAGGGGTAGCCAGTTTGTGTCCAGGTTTTGGTGAGCCTTTTGTGCACAGCTGGGAATTCAGCTTCCCTTCTCTGCTTATCACCCGCAGTCTAATGGGGCCTCAGAAGGAGCCAAACAGTCCTTGGAGCAGTTTTTACGTTGCTACATTTCTGACCACCAGAGGCGGCTCTATAATTAGGCAAGTTAGGCGGTCGCCTAAGGCTTTGCCCTCACAGGGACTAGCGGCCGCCTACTTTGCCTATTGCAGTGTTTAACAGTGGTGGTTTCCCAGTCTGTTATGCCGCAAAGTCACCAGCTCTGCGGCGATCTACCCGTCAATCACAGGCAGCTGATGGGTAGATCGAGTATCGGCCGACATGCAGAGTAGCGCGGGAAGCGGCTGTAATAAGAACTTACTGTCCTCTCTCATGTCACGCTGCTCCCCGGCAGCTCCTCTCGTTCATTCCAGGTGATGTCACAAGCATACGAGAGGAGAGGAGGGGAGGGGCCGCCGGGGAACAGCGTGATATGAGAGAGAACAGAAAGGACTTATTATAATACAGCTGCTTCCTGCGCTACTCTGCATTTAAAGAAAACTGAAAGGAAAGTGTGCCCTGCTGTGCCCAGTACTCTGACGTACACCATACCCTGTGCCCAGTACCCTGATGCGCCCTGTACCCTGTGCCCTGCCATGTCCAGTACCCTGATGTGCTTCATACCCTGTGCCCAGTACCCTGATGTGCCCAGTACCCTGATATGCCCTGTGCCCTGCCAAGTCCAGTACCCCGATGTGCCCCAAACCCTGTGCCCAGTACCCTGTTGTGCCCCATACCCTGTGCCCAGTACCCTGATATGCTCTGCCGTGCCCAGTGCCACATACCCTGTGCCCGTACCCTGATGTGCCCTGCTGTGCCCAGTACCCTGATGTGCCCCATACTCTGTGCCCTGCTGTGCCCTGTGCCCATGCCCTGCTATGCCCCATACCCTCCCTGTGCCCTGTATCCTAATGTGCCCAGTATCCTGCTGTGCCCTGTACCATGCACCCTACTGTGCCCTGTACCATGTAATTGAGGTGCCCTATACCCTGCTGTACCATGTACCCTGCTGTGCCCTGTACCCTGCTGTGTGCCCTGTACCACGCTGTGTGCCCTGTACCACGCTGTGCACCCCATGCCCTGCTGTGTGCCTTGTGATAAGCCTTGCTATGTACCCCATGTTATGCTGCTTGCTCCATGGTGTGCCCCATGCCCAGCCGTGGGCCCCTTAAAGTGCCCCATGTTCTGCTGTGAGCCCCATGATGTACCTCATTTTTTGCTGTGTGCCCTGTGATGTGTCCCATGTCCTGCTGTGTGTCCTAAGCCCTGCTGAGAGACCCATGATGTGCCCCATGTTCTGCTGTGTGCCCCATGATGTTCTCAAGGTTCTGCTGAGTGCCCCATGATGTTCTCAAGGTTCTGCTGTGTGCCCCGTGATGTGCCCCATGTTCTGCTGTGTGCCTCATGATGTGCCCCATGTTCTACTGTGTGCCCCATGATGTGCCCAATGTTCTGCTGTGTGCCCAATGTTCTGCTGTGTACCCCATGTTCTGCTGTGTGCCTCATAATGTGCCCTGCTGCCCCCCCCCTATTGTCTCCTGACCTCCTATGCTCTGCCCTGCTGTCCCCTGTACACTGCTTATCTCAAGTTAAATCCAGAACTGAGCATCTGTGGGAAAAAAAGCACAGGTTTCACATAAAATAGGTAGGTTCTAAGATTTGTTTCTATTATTTAACGGGGTTGTAAACCCTCATGTTTTTTTCACCTTAATGCATCCTATGCATTAGTGTGAAAAAACTTCTGTCACTCAGCAGCCCCCCAGCCCCCCCATTTTACTCACCTGAGCCTGTTCGTCCCCATGCCGGAGACACACTCTACCTCTCTGCCCGGGGTTTCTTGGCTCTTGACTGAATAGATTGATAGCAGTGCAACCATTGACTTCCGCTGCTGTCAATCAAATCCAATGACACGGGGGGCGGGGCTGAGTCCAGCATTTGTGTCTATGGACGCAAATGCTGGACACGGGAGTGCCCGCGCAAGGTAACCCCCAAGAAGAGTGCTTCTCCTAGGTGGTTTCCCAATGCGGGAAGGAGCCACGAGCGCCATTGGGGGAATCCAGAAGAGGATGTTTGGGGCCACTCTGTTCAAAACGAACTGCACAGTGGAGGTAAGTATATGTTTGTTATTTTATTTTTTTAAAACAGGGGTTTACAACCCCTTTAATGCTATTTTTAAAAATGTTTTTATATCACAGCTCGCTGATCATGCCAATGTTCCGTGAACTGTAGACCTGAACACTACAGGTTACAGCACACCTAAAGTGTTAGCCCCACTCCTGAACTCCCAGTGATTGCCTTACCCATACCCCAGTTAATTTTTAGTATTTTTCCCATTATGGGCGTGAGTGGGGCCTCATGTCTAAGTTTTGCCTAAGGCCTCTCAAAGCCTAGAGCCACCTCTGCTGACCACCATAATAACTGGTCAGACCTTGGGCGGAGTTTGCTCACAATAGGGTCGTCAATATCGCTTCCAGTTTGTCTCCATTCATGGCGAATTATGGTTTCCAACCATCCATGTTACCTGACTCATTTTGTTCCTCAGAGCATTCCTTCATTGGAGGAGCATCTCTGTGGTCTTCGTTCTACTTGGGTACAGGTCCAAGAGTCCTGCCAATGATAGGTATAGACTCCATACCGACTGCAGACGCCTACCTGCACCTTCCTACCAAGTAGTGTCTGGCTGTCATCTCCCAACCTTCCGGGTTGGAATAGAGGGCCCCTAATAAGACCAGGAGACAGAATCGAATGCCTTCATGAGGTCTAGAGAGAGCAGGAACCCTTTTTGAGGTGGTCCCTTATCCCATCCGGACCTCAGTGGAGATACTATGTCAATCGCTCTCCTGATCTGATCTGAGCCCTGTCTCCCCGGTATAAAGTCAACCTGGTCTTTGTGGATATAAAGACTAATAAAATTGAATATTTTGTCTGCCATAATTTTCGTCAAACTCTTTAAGTCATTATTTATTAATGAGATAGGGTGATAATTAGCAGTACAGCTTGGGTCCTTGCCTTGTTTAGGGATCACTGTGATAAAAGCCGAGTTCAATGCCTTATCAAGTTGTGCTCCTACACAAAGTTGGCTGAAAAAACGAGCCAAATAGGGGGACAGTGAGGAGGAGAAGTGTTTATAATACAGGACTGAGTTATTTTTAAGATCTTTGTGATCAAGATGAGTTGTGAAACTTCGTCTGCCGAGATTGGTGACTCTAAGCTATCCCTATGTTGGTCCCTGATCTTGGGGATATTCAGTGAACCAAGAAATGAGTCAATCAAGCTGGGTGAGGATTCCTTCCCTTTCCCACTGTACAGGGTTCGGTAGAAGTCATGAAAAGCTTTCATGATTTTCTGGGGGTTTGTGAGAGGGAGCCATTGCGTAATTTTATTTTAGGTAAGGTATGAGACCTTATTTTAGGGGTTAGCCTATTCGCTAGCAAAGAGCCCATCTTATCTTTTTGGTATTAAAACCGACCCCTCTCCGAAAAACACAAACGTCTTTCGGTTATGGCAGTGAGAGCCAGGTTTAAGGCTGTGCGCGCAGCTTCTAGTCTTTCTGCAGAGCCGGAAGAAGGGTTACGTTTGTGTTGTTTGCCTAAAAATTAGAATTTCTTCTACAACCTGTCAATGTCTACTTTGTGAGCTTTACATAGTCTGGAGGTCAATTGGATCAGTTTTCCCCTAATGAAGGCTTTGTGTGCAGCCCATAGAGTGATTGGGGAAATGTTGTTGACATCATTCAATAGAAAATATTCCTTGATGTCTTTTTCAATTTCACAGACATGGGTAGGGTTGCTAAGGATTGGGGCATTTAGTCTCCATTTGTACCCCTGCCATTGTGCTGTTGGTCTGTTTATTATTAGGAGGAGGAAGGAGTGGTCCGACCAGGCAGAGTCTTTTATAATGGATTTAGTCACCAGCGGGATATGATTTGACAGTATAAAGAAGTGATCTATTTTAGCGAAGGTATTGTGAGGGCTAGAATAGTGTGTATAATCCCGTGCCTTCTTGTTCATTTCTCTCCAGATATAAACCAAACCCCGATGGAAAATTTGTCTAGCCACATTAAGGCTCTGCCTGGTGAGACAGATACGGCAGGTTTTATCTGTCCCTGCGTCAAAAGCAATATTAGAGTCTCCTCCATAGATGACCAGGCCTTTGATAAGTGGGTCTAGAGTATGAAAGAGGGTCTTAAAGCAGAGTTCCACCCAAAAGTTTCCAGCTCCCCCCCCCTCCGGTGTCACATTTGGCACCTTGCAGGGGGGAGAATATACCTGTCTAATACAGGTATTTTGCTCCCACTTCCGGGTATTGATACCCGAGCCACCCGCGGGTATCTACACCACTTTCCCTCCCCCTCCTGTATTCTGGGATACACACGGGTCCCAGAAAACAGCAGGGACCAGTGGGATAGTGCAGCGCGAGCTGCGCATGCACAGTAGGGAATCAGGAAGTGAGCCGCAAGGCTTCACTTCCTGATTCCCTTACCGAGGATGGTGGCGGCAGCACACGACAGCCAAGGGACAGATCGGCTTTGGGTGCAGATATCGTGGGCTCCCTGGACAGGTGAGTGTACATATTTTAAATGTCAGCAGCTGCAGAACTCCAGTTTAAAGAATTTAGATTGACCCTATTTGGCGTGTACTACGAGACGAGGAAGTAGAGCTGGTTGTCAATGAGACCTTTCACGAGTAGGAATCTACCTTCTGGGTCTTTAAATTCGGAAACAAACGAGAACTGAGATTTGCGGGAGAAAAACAAGCCTACTCATTTGGTTTTATTGACAGAATTTGCTAGGTAGAACCTGGGAAATTTAGAGTGAATGAAGGAGGGGGTATACGATTTTGGGAAGTGTGTTTCTTGAAGAAACAATATGTCTATTTTTTGCTCATGGTAATACTGGAAGATTTTCTGGCATTTAATGGGAGAGTTAATCCTCTGCACATTGTGTGAAGCAATGCACAGGGAAGATCTAGGAGAAGTAAGGTCAGCCATGGAGCATCCTAGGAGGTAAATTCAATGATCCCCAATCACCTACCTTCCGCATGGTGGATGGCCCAGAGTCCAGGAGTGTGAATAAATCTATCGTAATGCCTTCCAGGATCCTGCAGAGGTGCCAGATCACACGCGTCACTGAAACAAAAGTAGAATTAGTAAAGGGCAGAAAAGACAGAAAGAACACAAGAGAGATAAGGGGTGAGAGAAGGCTCCAAGGGTAGGGGAGGAGTGAATCCTCCATACCCTAAAAGATAAACCTGGTACCCCCCAATCAGTGGGGGAGATCCCGACTAGGAGTGAGAAAATTCTGCAGCTCCGAGTACAGGCTTGTTACTCCGATCTGTGATCAGCCGAGTCTCATTGACTCAGTGATCACAGAGCGTGCCGCGTACGTCTCGCAGGGGGCACGCAGTCAGCTCATGCATGGGAGAACATCTATTGATGCCCTCCCCACAATTAAGGCCCGCAATGTAGCCGTAATTCGGCTATAGCACAGGTGGGAGGTGGTTAAGGACATTGTTGGGAGGAAATGTTACTGGGTTCAAGTTCAAAGCCTTTCCACATCTATCTATGCATTGAAACAGCTTGGTAAGAACACGCTCCCTGTTTACTATTGAGCAAATAACAAGGTATGGATGATGCAAGCTTTATTTGAGGGTTGGTTCAACAACTGATTTGCAACAGAGTTGGAAGCGAGGTAGCACTTGGAAGTAGAAGAGGAAAGAATGAATGAAGAAAAAAAGAAGTTAACTGTAAAGGGGTTAGCTGGTGTGTTCTCGAAAGTGAATCCGGCTATGTTAGAACTAATGGGCATGAAATAGAAGACCACACTAAGGAAACTCTTCTGGAAAGCTACACCGAGGACCCATTACTTGGGAAGTCAAAAGTTCCTGATGGCTTTGAAGGATTCAATGACTAAAATATTAATCTGAATGTTGTTTGTTTTTTTTTGTTTGTTTGTTTTCCTACATGTTGTTTAGATTTTTTGCTGATTCTTATGTTCTGTACTACATTACAGTGCTGTATAAAAGAGTTATGCAAATGAAAGTAAAGTCATCAAGCTGGAGTTTCCTTTGGACCTTTTCTTTATTCAGAATACTATAATCTACATACTGTAAAATACTGTGCACAGAACCTTGCTTATCGACCAATTCGCTTAATGACCAAGTCTTTGGAATGGAACTTGGGTAAACAGGACCTTCAGCCTACCCCCCATTTCTTTTTTCTATATCCCTGTTTACTGGGTGGTGTTGTAGGCACACTTCGGATACTCACCCAGCCACCAGATCCAGCATTGTCCCACTAATATCCTTCTCTTAACAGACACTGCTCAGTTCTTACTTGTGACATCGTTGAGAGGCCCACGATCTCTTTCGGGTTCAGCTTGCGGGGCCTTGTGTTAATGCACCACTAGACTCACCCGCTTCTACTTACTGAATGTATGACTAAAGGTCTTCTGGTATATGTGACCCACATATCCCAGAAGGCCCAGCAAGCTCTGTGCCTAGGTGAATGACATGCATGGATTGGCAGGACCACGCTGATTCCTAAAAAAAAGATTACGAAAAAAAAAACTGCTGTATTCATGTAGAGGAGGGGAGGAGGGGTCGAGAGGGGGGAACTTCACATAAAGGGGAAAGATCTGCTTTAAAGCAGAGTTCCACCCAAAAGTGGAACTTCCACTTTAAGCACTCCTCCCCCCTTACATGCCACGTTTGACATGTCATTTTTTTTGGGGGGAAGTGGGTGACTACTTTAGAGAGAGACTTCCAGTCCCACTTCCTCCTTCCGCCCACAGGCTGCCTAGGTGACTCCTCCTCTCTCCTAGGTGGTCCCTCCCTCTCGGCAATCTTCTGGGACACATGACAGGTCCCAGAAGATTGCCTGTTCTCTGGGAGAGCGCAGCGAAACTCGTGCATGCGCAGTGCATGCCCGACCCTGAAGCCTCAAGCTGTCATGGCTGGGTGCCCACAGTTCCAATGGATAGGAGAGAGAGAGGGAGAGGAGCAGGGCTACGTGCGGCCGTATCGCTGGACCGTGGAACAGGTAAGTGTCTGTTTATTAAAAGTCAGCAGCTAAACTTTTTGTAGCTGCTGACTTTTAATAAAACAAAAAGCCTGGAACTCCGCTTTAAGTGAGGAGTGTCTGTACTGAGATTTTTTTTTTTTTTATCGCTACTGTCCATGTCTTATATTGCATTCAAATAATAAAAATATTGAACAAGAATTTTGCTGTTTTTGTGATGTGGATTTGTGGCATAGACTTGCTGTCATAATGTGAAGGAAGTTCACATAAAATCCATGTGGAGCTAACTGGTAGAAGATAACAGAAAGTTCACAACTTATTATATTTCTAAAGACTTGTAAAAAAAGCTATATAATTCTGATTACATTGATGATGGACTGCATAACCTGTTCCTTGCCTTTATTCATAGCGTGAATAATTAACTGCCCTGTAGCTTACCCTATGAAAATGAACTCCCAATTGTCACCACCTTGTCTGTATGAAGTAAAATAAAAGCAATTATTGCTGTCTTACACATTGCTGTAGACTTTTACATTTCACTACATTGATATTTTCACACTTTATTCTATTTGGATAGCTTATCATAATCAATTATTTGAAAGACCAGTAAAAACTAAAACCAAAAACGGTTGATAGATAGACTACTAATTATATTTGTTACTATGTGAATAAAATAAATTGAGTTACCTGGCTTAGCTCTCTTATGCAACCTATTGTTCTGTGTTAGCTGAACTCACTGAAGCAAAAGATGGCCTCAAAAGGACATTTTAGGTCAAGATGGGATTACAAAATTGGTAATGTGTGTTGAAAGAAAAGGAGCATGCTGTGAAATATCACTCCTGATATGCCTTTCTTCTTTTAACTATATTTTACTAATAACCTCTTCAGACCTTTATGCATTTAACTTCTTTTCCATTAATCGTTATATAAATTTTGGACTGTATGTAACAGCTAATTTATAGGTTAGTCTAATTCAGTCTTTTTTAACCAGGGTGCCTTAAGATTTCTTCAGGGGTGGCTTGACAAAAATGCTTAAAAATTGCCCAAAAATGATATACAAGCCAGTGGGTGGATCAAGTCTGCCTTTTAGTTAGACAAAGCCATGAATATTCAATGTGCACCATTGCAACCTTCTAGCTACCTGCATCTTAACAACCAATGATGTCATTAGTTGAAAAGGAGAATGTTGGGTGCCTGCACAGAATCCTTGTTTGTCCCTCCCCTGCCCTTCTCCATCAGCACTGGAGTCACTTTAGCTGAAAGTTGGAGAGAAACTGAAGGAGAAGAGAAACATTGGAATACTAGTCAGTACCAATGTTCAAAGGTTTATTTGCTTTGGAAGAATAAATTATCTCTAAAACTGAGTGCCCTACATGTGCAGATGTTGCTGCCATATGAAAAACTATTGGTTGAGTTTTTAACTTTAATGCCCCGTACACACAGTTGGAAATTGATCGGACATTCCGACAACAAAATCCTAGGATTTTTTCCGACGGATGTTGGCTCAAACTTGTCTTGCATACACACGGTCACACAAAGTTGGCGGAAAATCTGATCACTCTGAACGCGGTGACGTAAAACACGTCCGTCGGGACTATAAACGGGGCAGTAGCCAATAGCAGTAGCCAATACATGCAGGAGGCATGTTTTTACTTATAGATAACCCCTATGGCAGTAGTTTAGAAAGGATGACATTGGGTTTACATCCACTTTAATGCAGAAGGTTAAACAAGCCTTAATACCTAAACCCAGTTTGCAACTCATTATTAATGTGTTATGAAAACTGTACATATCTCCTTAGTGTATCCAGGTAGCTTATGCTTTGTTTTTGTTTTTCAGGATACATTTTGCTTTCATTTGATAGTAAATATTAATAGATATCTTCTGCTTTTTATTATCAAGGTAAGCCGACCCAAAATAGTAACAAAACTTTCATTTTTTTTAAATTTAACTAAATATTTCTTGTTGTTACCATGACCCACAAAAAAAAAAATGCAGCGCAAATACCTCTGCATAATGTGTCTAATATGTTTTTTTTTCAAATGATTGTTAGCTCCATCCAGTGGACAGAATGCAGTATTTTCCTGAAATACCATTCAGGAAAATACTGCATCATTACCATTAGATGGAGCTGATGATCATAGGACATATACAGAATAGATACAGTACATTACAGGCATTTGTGGCAACAGCTATGCAAATGCTAAGGCATTCACACAGAAAATGTTTTAAAAATAGACTCCCTACACTGGAACTCACACTAAATATTTATTTATTTATTACAGATACAGTGGGTATGGAAAGTATTGAGACCCCCTTACATTTTTCACTCTTTGTTATATTGCAGCCATTTGCTAAAATCGTTTAAGTTCATTTTTTTTCCTCATTAATGTACACACAGCACCCCATATTGACAGAAAAACACAGAATTGTTGACATTTTTGCAGATTTATTGAAAAAGAAAAACTGAAATACCACATGGTCCTAAGTATTCAGACCCTTTGCTCAGTATTTAGTAGAAGCACCCTTTTGATCTAATACAGCCATGAGTCTTTTTGGAAAAGATGCAACAAGTTTTTCACACCTGGATTTGGGGATCCTCTGCCATTCCTCCTTGAAGATCCTCTCCAGTTCTGTCAGGTTGGATGGTAAACGTTGGTGGACAGCCATTTTTAGGTCTCTCCAGAGATGCTCAATTGGGTTTAAGTCAGGGCTCTGGCGGGGCCATTCAAGAACAGTCACGAAGTTGTTGTGAAGCCACTCCTTCGTTATTTTAGCTGTGTCTTGTTGGAAGGTAAACCTTCGGCCCAGTCTGAGGTCCTGAGCACTCTGGGGAAGGTTTTCGTCCAGGATATCCCTGTACTTGGCCGCATTCATCTTTCCCTCAATTGCAACCAGTCGTTCTGTCCCCTGCAGCTGAAAAACACCCCCACAGCATGATGCTGCCACCACCATGCTTCACTGTTGGGACTGTATTGGACAGGTGATGAGCAGTGCCTTGTTTTTTTCCACACATACCGCTTAGAATTAAGACCAAAAAGTTCTATCTTGGTCTCATCAGACCAGAGAATCTTATTTCTCACCATCTTGCAGTCCTTCAGGTGTTTTTTAGCAAACTCCATGCGGGCTTTCATGTGTCTTGCACTGAGGAGAGGCTTCCGTCCTTTATGACTATCTGCCATAAAGCCCTGACTGGTGGAGGGCTGCAGGGATGGTTGACTTTCTACAACTTTCTCCCATCTCCCGACTGCATCTCTGGAGCTCAGCCACAGTGATCTTTGGGTTCTTCTTTACCTCTCTCACCAAGGCTCTTCTCCCCTGATAGCTTAGTTTGGCCAGACGGCCAGCTCTAGGAAGGGTTCTGGTCGCTCCAAACGTCTTCCATTTAAGGATTATGGAGGCCACTGTGCTCTTGGGAACCTTAAGTGCAGCAGATTTTTTTTGTAACCTTGGCCAGATCTGTGCCTTGCCACAATTCTGTCTCTGAGCTCTTCAGGCAGTTCCTTTGGCCTCATGATTCTCATTTGCTCTGAAATGCACTGTGAGCTGTAAGGTCTTATATAGACAGGTGTGTGGCTTTAATAATCAAGTCCAATCAGTATAATCAAACACAGCTGAACTCAAATGAAAGCATAGAACCATCTCAAGGATGATCAGAAGAAATGGACAGCACCTGGTTAAATATATGAGTGTCACAGCAAAGGACCAAGGTAGGACCATGTGATATTTCAGTTTTTCTTTTTTAATAAATCTGCAAAAATGTCAACAATTCTGTGTTTTTCTGTCAATATGGGGTGCTGTGTGTACATTAATGAGGAAAAAATGAACTTAAATGATTTTAGCAAATGGCTGCAATATAACAAAGAGTGAAAAATGTAAGGGGGGTCTGAATACTTTCTGTCCCCACTGTACTTATATAGCGCCGTCCATTTATGTAGTTCTTTACACATATTTTGTACATTCACATCAGGCCCTGACCTCAAGGAGCTTACAATCTAAGATTCTATCTAAAACACACTGACACCAACACTGACACTGAACCTAACACTGGCACCAGCACTAACCTAGATTAAGCCCTGATCTAACTATTTTTCATTTATTTAATATTATAATTATTATTATTGTATTGCTTGTTTTACAGACTTCTCCTCTAAAGAGAAAGAGGTGCATGGGTGGTGTCTGAAACAAGTGATCACTGTGACTGGCTATCAGAGTAAATATGTGATTTTGAAACAATACTTTTGGCTTCTGATCAAGCTTCACCTCTGTGCTGGGTTATTGTGATCAAGCTATGCTTTCCCTCCTTATAAAGTACCCTTGTCCTGATGCTTAGGTACAAGGGCCAGTTCTACATCTCCACTGCCCCAAGAAGGGTGGGTAATATGGTTGGACTTTTTGTGGAATCTGAAAGCCCCCTTTGTAATTAGAGGGCATCTCCTCCCAGGGCAATGAGTACAGGGGATTAACAAGAGTTAAAAGTAAATAAACACACAGACACACCTTGAAAAAGTAATTTAATTAAACACTTTTACTTTTAACCCTTTTGGGAAAGGTACCCTGTTCTTTTTTTCCCTAGAAGAGTGCAGATATCTGTGTACCCCCTTATTATAATGGGGGCTTAGAATTCATCAATCCTGAATAAACACCGGCGGTATCACTAATATAATGTTAAAGCATAACTAAAGACAGAACCTTTTTTTTCTTTGTTTTGAACAGAATGGAGAGGGATAAGAACACCTGTCAGTTTTCATTGTTGTCCGTGCCCCCATTAAGGAGATTTTACTCTCTTTCTTTGTCCTGTTCACCATAATCATTAAGAGTGAAACTAAAAGAAAATTTTAGGTTGTCCCCAGAAAAATAATAAAGGGTAAATCTTCCAAAGGGGACACTGGTTCTAGTGACCCGGGGGTCCCCAAGGAATTCCCCTAATTTGCAGGGATTTCCTCACACTTCCCGTTTGGTGATGGGAAAGGAAGAGAAGGGAAATCTCCTCAATGGGACACAGATGGCGAAAAAAATCTGACAGGGGTTATAGCCCGCTCTTGCTCTATCCAAAATTAAAAAAAAAAAAGTTTTGCCTATAGTTCTACTTTAAAGCTTCAATTACAAGTACTTTTGACAGCCACATTAACAATAGCCCAGGCTTGTTAATACTCTGGCTTACTAAAAGCAAAAATTAGGATTACACAAGCTAGGATCCATAAGAAGGCTGAGGCCACCTTGGCAGATAGAATCAACAAATATACTAGAGTATGGCAAACGTGGGTTGGCAAATACTTACTGCCAGGCTTTGATAGCACTCTACTGGAGCCTTAGAGACCCATTTCCTCTTGCTTATATGAAGTAATATCATATACCCACAAGAGTCTCTTCTGCCCTCTGTGGGAAGAGGACACACACCCATAGGATTTTTGTATCCTTCTGCACTGTATGTTTTTTAAATAAGTGAATTGGCATATGTCCATCATGGTGGTGTCTAACTTTCAAAGCTTTGTGATAATAGTTTGCTTATTGGCCCTAAAAATGGCTGAATTTCCTTGCCATCGATTTTAATTGGGATTGCTGCTAAAACCAAGTTTGTCAAATTTTAAACAGTATTTGCCGGATCCTTGGTGAACTAAACCCAGGCAGATTTGCATATTCCTATCAAGGGCTTAGTTTTCATTTCCTGGTATCTGTAGTAGGAGCACTGGCAGTGGCTCCTGTTCAATCAAGATCTACAAACAAACATTGTTTGCAGACTTGTTTTCTTTTTACATTATACCAATTTTTTGTTACAATTTTTTTTTGTTTTTTTTTACACATTAGGGTAGTCTGGTTTTTGACCGTTTATCATTGCAGAACATTCCCTTTTTGTCTCAGTATATTGCTCTCTTTGATTTATTTTTTACTCTCTTTCTGCATTAGTGAACAATGTTAAAAGCAAATATATCTTATGTTATGAAGGAGCAGAGGCCATGTTTTGGAGACCAAGTGGCAGGTGTGCAGGCAATTTGTGGCTCCTGTGTTGATTGACTGACCCTAAGTATCACATTGGAGACATGTGGACTCCTTCTGTACAGCTATTGTGGCATTCATTGTGACCTGCTGCCCTAGGTTGCATCATGGAACTCCCAGAGAGTAAAAGTGACTACAATTCCCAGTAAGACCAGAATTGCATAATTGTGCCTGGAAGGATTCCTGCTGCCCAAACCCGAGGACAGATACTGGGGCACTGCTTTTTTTAATACTCCTTCTGGAGACAGAGACTGAGCTTGCTACTCATAAGTACTTGCTCATTAAACAGCATTGACAGCCATAGAGTGACAGCTGAACCATCTCAGACAGTGTGGGTTCCAGAATCCAAATAAAGTGTGTATGAGCTTATCTTCTCTGAAGGAGCAAGGCCAGGAAGTCAAAGTCTAATCCATCAGCAGCTTGAGAGATGTCCCCCCCAAAACCTATCACCGAGTCATCAAATGGTACATCCAAATCCAGGAGTGGTGAGAGGCTTTGTTGCCTTTGTGAAGATGCAGAATTCAGCCTGATCATGGGTTCAGTCCAAACCCAAGCCTTATCCCTACAGAGAAGCTGACTTTTAATAAAACAAAACTAGCCTGGATTACAGAAGACTACCGAACACCTACTGCAAATGTTACAGCCAGGGCACATTAGAAAATGAACCCCAGCACTGCAATTTAAAGCAGAGCTTCACTCTCTCAATTCTTTTTTTCACATTTCTTCAGTTACTTCCTGGTTTCCAGGCCTAAGCAAATTATGTCATACATCCCAGGAGTCTTTAGGAGGGGAGGATTAGTTTTTTCAACTAGGCACACCCTCCATCCCACATGCCAGAGCTAAGGGAAGGTGGATTCCAGGTAGTAAATTCTACATAAATCATCTGCTCTTACTTAGGATAGCCAGAAATTCTAGGGAGTGTTTTTCAACAGAATAAAGCATAGAGACACAGATGGATGGATGAGTTTGCTTTGAATATTAAATTAAGAAAAAAGAGTTTTTTGTTTGTGGTGCTCAGATGGAATATAGTAGTACTTTGAAGTACACTTGCTTGGTTTGTAAAAGTGGATGTAAACCCAGCCACTTAAATCTCAAATAAGCTTTAGCATGATAATATCACTTGGAAAGCCTATTTTTGTTTTAATCACCAACTTTCATGAAAATAACAGCTGTTGATGGTGATATAAAGATCCTTGTTTGGGCACTTATGTGTTATGGGTGACAACGCTCTGCCCCTGTTTTCCACAATCTCCTGCCTTTAAAATCTGCTGTCAATTGCCCCCCCAAAGAAAATGGTCTGTGCAGCAGTACATTGCCCAGATATGTTCCATTGTTGTCATCATTAAAAAAGTCCAATTAAAAAAAATAGAATTGCAGACAATAACAACTAGGAAATATTCTCTGTGAAAAAACACATACAGCCTGTTATCACTGTAGTGCATGTGAACAGGATGTAAAGAGGCTGAAAAACATCAGCAGAATTAGGATGTAACAAAGGATGGTGAAAGGTACCCCCCAACTCCCAGTTCTCTAAGATATACAGCATTTTGCCACCTAAATGACATTCAGTAAATGCCAAATTTACTTAAACAGACCTCTCAGTGCCTGCAAGCCATGCACTAATATTTCTCTATGCAGCAGCACTCCCTCTGCTTTCCTTATAACATGAAAAAGCATATTTCAATATGGCTGCTATGACTTCACCCTTTCATAGTGAAGGGGCTGGCTTATCCATAAGCCCCCTTATTGGCCCTTCTAATCCAGCAAATCTAAGGTCAAAGGTCAGGCAGTGCATTAAGAGTGCTAATTGGGAGCCGGCTGCTGGTTTTCCAGCATGCACACCTGACAGAATCCAGCCAAATGGCCAGCTTCTGTCTGACCGGCTGCCATGCACAGGGGCCGAATGTCAGCCAGTTTTTATTGAACCGGTCGATGTCGGCAGACATTCGGCCCATGTGTACAAGGCTTTAATTTGTTGGGACTGCAATCTTTGAACCCACTGTGAACCAATGGTAGTGGCACAAATTTACTTTATCCCTACAGTTAAAATGAGAAACTACATATTGGATGTTGGGGAAAGCACCAATAAAGAGCATACTGAACAGAAAAACTATTTACTAATGTATGGCGGCTGTATATAGTATAATGTTACAGATGGTTTGCACAAGAGCACTGGGATTGACTAGAGTATAATTGTAATGTAACCAGTTGCTAGGTAATTAGATTTCAGCCTCTAAATATTTTTAGCAAAATATGCTTTCTTAGCATAATTTTGATTTTAGTGAACCTTCACCCTTTAATGAAATGCATTAGAGTAAAATAAAGGTACATTTTGGAAATGTTTAATCATGCAGAAAGCTTTAAATATCTAAATAGAGGGGTCCGCGCTCAGGACAGTGAGAGAGCTGCTGCCTATTCCTAATTGGTATCTCAAAAGATCCAATAATAAAGTATAGTAGTAAAAAGGAAATAAAAACGGCGCTGCCCTCAATATAATTGGGTGCTATATCCTATTACGGTACATACCTGAACTAAATGTTCATAATGCAATCTCACCAAATTGTACAAAAGTAACCACAAAATGAAAAAACCAAAACACAAAAAACAAAAAGCCAAAGCCGTAACCTCAGTGCATACGACACTGCTGCATTAAGTGAAGTAAAATATATAATAAAAATAATAATTAAATCCCCCCAATGGGTTAAAATAGAATAATAATGTGTGCGTGAACAGTAATTTGGTAAAAATATATGTGTTGTGAGTTTCCTCAAAATTCAAAAGTTTTGGGACAAAATGGCGTCAGGGGTGCTGTGAAGTAAGTGATAGAAAAATTGTTAAAAAGTATATATGTAGTGCTACTATAATCTCCATGTGTCATTAGCATGTGTATAAAAGATGATGCTGCACTTTCCAAAAGTTTTGAGACACCATGGCGTGTTTAAACCAAAAAACAACTATTGTGAACCATAAAAAACTTAATTGTGACACAATATAGCACACTCCCTGTGAATTAAATGCGATTATATGAAACAGCATACAATAGCCCAAAATAGGTTTGACAAATGCTTATGCAATAATCATTAGCTCCTATAAAATCCATGCAAGGGGTCATACATAAATGACCAGATGGGAAAGACAGAGTCCAATAATAAAAATGTTGTTATTTGTATCCTTGGGGACACACTTCAGTGACTTCCGTGCCTTACATTCAAGACGGTGACTTTGAGGTGCTCACCCCCCAATGATACCCCACTCACCACAGATGATCACCCCTGCAGGGGTACCGAGCAAGAGAGTGGGTGTTCCAGGGCAGGTGATATTCACTCCAGGTATGCTTCCCTTCCTCTACAGCTTACAATTCTGACAGCTACTCCAGGAATCAGATATGTTCTCATATGGTCAGGATATTCCAACAGTTTTCCAGCTTCAACTCTCCAGTATACCGGAGAAAAAGAAACACAAGGGGGCCTCCTTGGTGAAGTACGTTATATAAAGTTTATTGCACATAACCGATCATTACAAATGTTCACAGGCTCCAGGCCAAAGAAACCGAAATAAAATCTAAAACAGGCACCGCTGTGTGCAGGGTTGGAACCGGCAGCGAGTAATGGTCATGCGTTCCACCGTGCGTTCCAGCCAGCACTTCCGGGTATGACGTGTGAGCGTGACTCCGCCTTACGCGTTTCGTCATAGGACGTTTTTCAAAGGCGTTTGAAAACGTCCTATGACGAAACGCGTAAGGCGGAGTCACGCTCACACGTCATACCCGGAAGTGCTGGCTGGAACGCACGGTGGAACGCATGACCATTACTCGCTGCCGGTTCCAACCCTGCACACAGCGGTGCCTGTTTTAGATTTTATTTCGGTTTCTTTGGCCTGGAGCCTGTGAACATTTGTAATGATCGGTTATGTGCAATAAACTTTATATAACGTACTTCACCAAGGAGGCCCCCTTGTGTTTCTTTTTCTCCGGTATACTGGAGAGTTGAAGCTGGAAAACTGTTGGAATATCCTGACCATATGAGAACATATCTGATTCCTGGAGTAGCTGTCAGAATTGTAAGCTGTAGAGGAAGGGAAGCATACCTGGAGTGAATATCACCTGCCCTGGAACACCCACTCTCTTGCTCGGTACCCCTGCAGGGGTGATCATCTGTGGTGAGTGGGGTATCATTGGGGGGTGAGCACCTCAAAGTCACCGTCTTGAATGTAAGGCACGGAAGTCACTGAAGTGTGTCCCCAAGGATACAAATAACAACATTTTTATTATTGGACTCTGTCTTTCCCATCTGGTCATTTATGTATGACCCCTTGCATGGATTTTATAGGAGCTAATGATTATTGCATAAGCATTTGTCAAACCTATTTTGGGCTATTGTATGCTGTTTCATATAATCGCATTTAATTCACAGGGAGTGTGCTATATTGTGTCACAATTAAGTTTTTTATGGTTCACAATAGTTGTTTTTTGGTTTAAACACGCCATGGTGTCTCAAAACTTTTGGAAAGTGCAGCATCATCTTTTATACACATGCTAATGACACATGGAGATTATAGTAGCACTACATATATACTTTTTAACAATTTTTCTATCACTTACTTCACAGCACCCCTGACGCCATTTTGTCCCAAAACTTTTGAATTTTGAGGAAACTCACAACACATATATTTTTACCAAATTACTGTTCACGCACACATTATTATTCTATTTTAACCCATTGGGGGGATTTAATTATTATTTTTATTATATATTTTACTTCACTTAATGCAGCAGTGTCGTATGCACTGAGGTTACGGCTTTGGCTTTTTGTTTTTTGTGTTTTGGTTTTTTCATTTTGTGGTTACTTTTGTACAATTTGGTGAGATTGCATTATGAACATTTAGTTCAGGTATGTACCGTAATAGGATATAGCACCCAATTATATTGAGGGCAGCGCCGTTTTTATTTCCTTTTTACTACTATAGAAAGCTTTAAATGGCTACTGAGGGTTGAGGATGTTTCTTTTATTTATCTTAACCCCATACATGTGTGACAAAAAAAAAAAACCCTCGGTAGTTGGAAATATGATGGTAGATAGTGTGCCAAACACATTGCATTGCAATGCTTGCCTATTTATTACCCGTGTATTGTCTTAACTGCCTATATCTGCCCTGAATCACAATTGTCATTTTCTTGCCTGCTTATTGTCAGGATTTCCAATTTTGTGCTTGTCTATTGTCATTATTTTCTTTTTCCTGCATAGTGTCACGATTGCCTGTTGGCTGCATATTGTCACAGTTGACTGTTTGTTGTACCACCTTTAGTCTTCATTGTTTGACCAAACTTTTTGGCCCCACTTCCAATTTTGTGCTCACAGATTAGTTGGTAGGGGTAGCTTGGGATAGGCATCACAGGGATTGTAAACCTATATGGCAACAATTTCTTAAAGTGCATGTAAACACCAACAATGAGCTTTTGTAATTTAGTCCCTTTTGGTCTTTAAAGGGGTTGTAAACCCTCATTCTATGCATTAAGGTGAAAAACCTTTTTTAGTGCTGCAGCCCCCCAGTCCCCCCGTTTTACTTACCTGGATGCTGTCATCCTGTGTCAATAAGCACACCACCTGTAGCTGGTGTCTCATGTCTCGATTGGATAGATTGACAGCAGTGCAGCCATTGGCTTCTGCTGCTGTCAATCAAATCCAGTGACGAGGCTCCGGGGGGCGTGGCCGAGTCCTGCATTCTGTGTGAATGGACACAGATGCGGGACTCGGGAGCACGCCCGCATCTGTGTCCACCAAGGAGAGCGCTTCTCCAATGTGGACACTCGCTGCGGGGAGGAGCCACCAGTGCCGACGTGGGACCCCAGAAGAGGAGGTTCCGGGCCACTCTGTGCAGAACAAACTGCACAGTGGAGTTAAGTATGAC
The DNA here is from genome assembly GCA_037952925.1 of Lithobates clamitans. NCBI lineage: Eukaryota > Metazoa > Chordata > Amphibia > Anura > Ranidae > Lithobates > Lithobates clamitans. The sequence continues at coordinate 523,000 of JBBGZY010001521.1, read as the reverse complement.
ATGCTTGTTATTAAAAAAAAAAAGGGTTTACAACCCCTTTAAAGGTAGTATATTCTTTTTCAACATTGCAAAAAGCCTTTCTAGCTCTTGAAAGTGTTTGTTATTCTAAAATCCTACTTGAATCTATTGTTTCGGAATCATTGCAGGTTTGCTCAAATTGGTCAGTACTGTTGCGTTAACTGGGCCATGTATGTTTTTGCTCCAGATACATTCAATTCTAAGTGGAATGAAAAAACTTGACAAAGATATATAAGACTAAAGCTAAAAGTTAGCAATTATTTTAATTCAGCTCACTGCTTTCACTGCTTTTGTTTGAAACAAATATGACAAGGGCTAAATAGATGACCTTTTCCAAAATGCCAAGAATCTTTTCAGCCCTCAGGCTCTGAGCATGAAGGCATGAGTCATAATATTTGGCTACTAAGTAAGAAGCAGTGGATGAAGGGCATTGTGGAGAAAAGTGAACGTTTAGAAAATCACCTAAATTTGGCACTCTTTATAGAAATAATTAAGAATTATCATCCTTTTATAGAAGTCAAGAATATATATATACTGCGTGTGTGTGTATTTTTATATATATATATATATATATATATATATATATATATATATATATATATTTTTTTTTTTTTTTTCCTTGTTTGTTATTAGAATCCAGATTTCACTTAAAATTATTTGATAGCACGGCACTTTCTGGTACTGTAATTCTATAAAAGTTGGTAGCTTTGTGTGCTGCAGCTTCCTTTCCTCCTTTTTTTTCCTTTCTTTTTATCTTTTTATATTACCTAAATGGGTGAGCATGATGAGATTTGTTTTTTTTTTAATTTGTAACACATTCTTTTTAAGAATGTGGTAGAAAGGTCAAGAAAATAAATTTTTAGTTAGCTTTTTAGTAGAAAGCATTATAGCACTTGGCACTGAGCAGCCTCTGTGCATTGTGTACTGGATCCGGCAGAATAGTCTAACAGCATGCAAAGTCCTGGACCTGTCCCACAAAATCTGGGACTATTGGCAACTATGTAGCTAGGACCTCGCTAGCTACAAAAGAAGGTTTTATGCGGGCTGCACACTGCCAGTTGGATAGCTGTGTCCTAAGCAAACCAAGCAGTGGGGGTCATTTATTATAGCGCCGCACGCTAATTAGCGATAATTACCACTAATTTCTGCTCAAATTACCTTGATCGCGGTAGTTAGTGCCCAAACAGGACACGCAATAGTGCTGGGGCAAAAATACTCCCAAAACCTCATTTACTATAGCGCCTAGACAACAGATAGTTCCCAAACCCTTACTCTTGCTAGGACCTGGAGTACTGCACATTGAAATAAGGTTTAGAGCATGATATGATTGCCTAAATGGTACTGAAATATGTGGTATATTGTTTAAAGATAATCTGCATTTAAACTGTTAAATAAGTGTTATATACACTTAAAAGTCTGAGAAGAGATAAATTCCCTGTCTCTTTACAACTAGGTGCCAGCACAACTGAGCATGCTCAGACATGTAAACTACTCTCATTTTAACTCCCGTGCCTTTTTTACCAAGAGTTACTGTATAGTAAATATCAAAATGAGCGCTGGGTTAAAAAGCGTTTTTTGAGAGTGAAAATGAGTTATGAAGCCCAATGCAAATTTCAGCCATTGATTCTAATGATACAATTGTAACTTCCCCAAATAAATACTTTTCATGTTGAGATAAAATGTATCTTTTTCGCAAAGAAATTGTCCTTGCAACAATGTTGTTTCTTCTTCATCTATTTTGTTTTTAAGAATGCGGGGATGTGGAATGTTTTCATGTTCTGGTAAAATATTTTTCTCTGTATCTCTCACTTGTTGCTGTCCATCTCACAAAAATCTTTACCCAAACTCACACAAGTGTCTTCACAAACCACAACCAATACAATTGCTGATGCAAATTTAAAATTAGTCACAATATTGTGTGTTTTTTATTATTTTCAAATTATCATAATTTGAGCCCAAAAAATTTGATAAGTGTACCTACATCAGAAATCAAAATGTCATTCCCAAAAATCAGAGGGTAACATCACTATTCTATACTCAAACACCAAGAACTACCCAAATATCACAGAATAAATTAAGAAGAATAACTGTCCAAAGAAATGCAGTATTTATGTGTAGATTAGCACTTCTGCGTAGCAGCACTGAGGTTCTTGGTTCAAATCCCAATCCTGCTCCCTGGCTAGATGTTTCTATGATCTTCCTCTATTGTGCTGTAAAAGTTTATTTTACACCAGTGATGACATTTTTTAGGGGTTTCACATAATGGAACCCCAAGAAATCACATTATAAATCAAGCAAGTGTGGGTTTGCACCAAATTTAGAACTGGGGTGTTTTGGCCCAGATATGGATGCATAAGTCTGGTGTGATCCTGCACACATATTTTAATGCTGTATGCTTATGATAAATGACAAATGCGCTTTGTCACCAATTTGTGTGAAGCAGCCCTAACAAAGTTGTCATTTTCTGTTTTGGACCCTCCACATGCCCAACAACGTATACGTTTAATTTGGAGATTTTTGGGGTCACTGAGCATGGCCAGAGCCTTGGACATTTGTTATTTTGAGGTTTACCCTGCACAGATATCTATGTTGATGCACTTTTTAATTTGTAAAGAGTGTATATTCCTAATGAACAGGTGTGAGCACTTGAAGCATACATGAAGAGACAGAATCAATTACACTGGTGGGTGTGTCCTTTACTGGGTGGGTCTAGGTGGGTGTGCTAGCAATCCTAGCTAAGTTATTTAAAGGCCTGCATTTGTGGTGGGTGTTTGGCCTAAGAACAGGCCTGAATCTTTCTTTGCACTGTGTATATTTAGTTACAAATAGATATTTTTTAGTGTTTTTTTTGGGGGGGAGGTGCATAATTCCTGACCCACACTCCACTTAGGCTGTTGTTTGATGATTGCTTCTTAATCTCACATGTCAGACTTACAACTGCTATGTAATGGTTTAGCTGAAAAGGAAGTGTATGTCAATGTAGTTTTGTGCACTGCCTTTTTGGTTTTTGTATTCATTTTGTCTGTTTTTGCTTATGATAATCCTGCCATTTACCTTTTTAGGGGTTTGGGGGCGAGGACTTCCGATCACCACAAAGGTTTGTCATGGTTGTTATTAGCTTGATTTGTATCCCTGCTTTTCTAATGTGATTTGTTTAATATGTCTAATTTTTGGTGTCCTACCCTTGTAGATTGTAAGCTGTTTTGAGCAGGGCCCTTCTAACTATATTGTTAAATGCTAGAGCATCATTTCCATGCCTTTTATATATATTTTTTTTGGCCCAAGTACATTAATTTAACAAATGTTTATACTAATGTTGAAATAAAAAGTTGATTGTTTCTTGCTTTATGTTTGACTTTTGCAGACTCAAAATACATATTTTATAAGTGCAAGCTATTCAGACCCCTTCAAAGCTGTATTAAATCTAGTTGCATACAAAAGTATTTGGTTGTGCACACATGCTTGTCCTTGATTAGAAAGTGTAATGCTGGGAGGGGGAAATAATCCCCCCAAAAAAATCCTTGTTTCAAAGCTGAATTTCAGGACTCTACTAATTATTATGTGGAGTAGGTAAGCCATTAAAAATATGTCAACTAAATGTGCATTCTCTCTAAGCACCAAATTAAGAAAAAAAATACCACAAAAACAATAACCCCTTCCCGACCAGCCGCCGCAGTTGTACTGTGGCAGGTTGGCTCCCCTGGATGAACCAACGTAACTGTACATCAGTTTGCCTTTTGACCACAAGGGGGCGCGTGCTCGCCCTCGGCACAACGCCAAAGCCAATGTGCATGCCCGGCAGTCGCGATGAATGCTGGGCACCCATGATCGCTCCACGCAGAGACAGAACTGAGATCTGTCAATGTAAACAGACAGATCTCCCTGCTGTCAGGGGTGAGGAGAGCAATCTGTTGTTCATACTAAGTATGAACAACGATCGGTCTCCTCACCCAGTCAGTCCCCTCCCCCACAGTTACAATCACTCCCTAGGGAATACACCTAACCCCTTGATCGCCCCCTAGTGTTAACCCCCCATCCCTGCCAGTGACGTTTACACACTAATCAGTGAATTTTTATAGCACTGATCGCTGTATAAATGCCAATGGTCCCAAAAATGTGTCAAAAGTGTCTGATCTGTCCGCCATAATGTCTCAGTCCTGATAAAATCGCTGATCACCACCATTACTAGTAAAAAATAATAATAATAAAAATGCCATAAATCTTTCCCCTATTTTGTAGATGCTATAACTTTTGTGCAAACCAATCAATATACGCTTTTTGCAATTTTTATTACCAAAAATATGTATAAAAATACATATCGGCCTAAACTGAGAAAAAAACTTTGCTTTTTAAAAAAAAAACTTGGGGATATTTATTATAGCAAAAAGTACAAAATATTGTGTTTTTTTCAAAATTGTCACTCTTTTTTTGTTTATAGCGCAAAAAATAAAAAAGGCAGAGATGATCAAATACCACTAAAAGAAAACTCTATTTGTTGGAAAAAAGGACGTCAAATTTGTTTGGGTATATAGTCGCATGACCGCGTAATTGTCAGTTAAAGCGACGCAGTGCCGAATCACAAAAAATGGCCTAGTCTTCCGGGGCTGAAGTGGTTAAACAAAATATGGTGTGGGGTCCCCCCCAAAATTGATAGCAGGCCCTTTGGATCTGGTATAGATTTTAAGGGGAACTCAACGCCAATTTTTTAAAAAAAATTGGCGTGGGCTCCCCCCAAAATCCATACCAGGCTCTTCAGGTCTGGCATAGATTTTAAGGAGAACTCCACACCAAAATAAATAAATTGACATGGGACCCCCCAAAATCCATACCAGACCCTTAACCCGAGCATGCAGCCTGGAGGACAGGATGGTGGATGAGTGAGCGGCTCCCCCACTCCTGAACCATACCAGGCCACATGCCCTCAACATGGGGGGGTGCTTTGGGGTCCCCCCAAAGCACCTTGTCCCCATGTTGATGGGGACAAGGGTTTTTTTCCCGACAACCCTGGATGGTGGTTATCTGGGTCTGTGGGTGGGTGCTTATCAGAATCTGGAATGTGATTGGGTATCGGGTACATTTTACCCCTACCCATCCACCCCAAAAAGCAGTGACATGGAAAAAAGAAAAACAAGAGACAGTTTTTGTCTTTTATTGTAAAATAACTCTGAGCGGTCTTCTCCCCGAGCCGTCTCTCCCGGGGCCTTCTCTTCCTCCACCATCTTCTCCTTCCACCATCTTCTCCTGCCGATGTCTCTCCCAGTGCCGTCTCTCCTGCCGCCATCTTCCCCCGCTGCTGTGTTCTCCCTTGCCGCCTGTTACTCGTAAAAAAAAAAATTACAAGAGGCTGGCTCTCCGGGTGACGTCATCGGATGGCCACGCCCCATGGCTAGATAAGGGATGCCAGACAGCAGGCGACACCTCAATGGAGGAAGACGGCCACAGAAGAAGAGTGGGATTTTTTTTATTTTAGTGGGTAACTGGCAGCAAGGAAGAACACAGCAGTGGGAGAAGATGGCGGCAGGAGAGACACGGTAGGAGAAGATGACTCAGGGAGAAGACAGCTCAGAGCTATTTTACATTAAAGGACTTGTAAAAAAAGGCTCTTGTTTTATTTTTACATTTCACTGCTTTTTTTGGTGAATGGGTAGGCGTATGATACCTGATACCCATTCACATGGGGGGGGCGGGATCTGGGGGCCCCCCGCCCGCAGACCCCAACAACCACAGCCCAGGGTTGTCAGGAAGAGGCCCTTATCCCCATCAACATGGAGACAATGTGCTTTATGGTGGGGGGCCTCCAGGCTACATGCTCAGATAAGGGTCTGGTATGGATTTTGATGGGGACCCTACGCCGTTTTTTTTTTCATTTTCTTTAAATTTATATTGCCAGGAGCCAGCAATACATTACAGCCACAAGCAAGTTTAAAAGAGAAGTATGGGGTTTTTTTTTTTTGGAGATTCATACTTACCTAGGTGGATGCAGCATCAAACTGATGCTGCATCTGTCCACCGCCGCCTCTTCACTGAGAACCTAACCACCAAACATCGCTGATGGCTTGGTACTCTCACCTCACCGAGCGGAGAGCTGCTGCCCATCAGTCAGCAGCTCTCCTGCTCTGCTCCTCCATGCTCACTGGAGCGCTGAGCTGTGGAAGGGCGGGAGTGGCCGTCTCAGCCTCTCAGCGGCTCACTGAGTGACTGATACTGCAATCAGTCCAGGCGGATGGCGTATCCAGACTTCCTAAGTTGGGATGACAGGTTGCCTGGACTGATTCCAGTGATGTCAGCAAAGAGTGGACTTCAGACCGCTCTCCGCTGAAAAGGGGTCACAGGAGTGCAAAACAAAATGCACTCCTGTAACCCATAGGAGAAGCCCAGCTGAATGAGCTCAGGCTGGACTTCTCCTTTACATTAATTTTTTTCAAAATGTCATTATTGCTGTGGCATGTTCTACACATCGCACAGATGCGCCACTTTACAGGCAGACTAAGGTGACCCCCAGGTATATTTAAAGGAATATTTCATTTTTAATGTTTCACTTTAGGCATCATTAAAATCACTGCTCCTTTAAAAATAATAATTTTAAAAACATATTTTTTGCATTGATACATGTCCCCTGGGGCAGTACACAGGTCCCCATGCAATTTTTATTGCCAATAATTTGCATACAAGTCTTTGGATTTTGAAGGTTCAAGCCCCATTGACTTCAACAATTCCCGCATATGCCGATGTGACAGGCATGTTTGCCAGTAATAGCGAGCTTTCCATTTGCATGTCTGCCCACTTGAAGTCTTAATTGATTTTAATTAGGCACTATTAAATATAGAGTGCCCATACTTGGCGTGAGATGGATCTTCATCGCGGGCCATTTTTATTTTTTAATAAAGGACTTGTCCCAAAGTGTCTCCTGTCTTTTTTACTATTTTTGACACTTTTTTTGTGAAATGGTAGGGGTACAATGTACCCGTTACCAATTCACATGGGGGGGGGCCGGGATCTGGGGGCCCCCTTGTTAAAGTGGGCTTCCAGATTACAATAAGCCCCCAACCCAGAGACCCACAACCACCGGGCAAGGGTTATAGGGATGAGGCCCTTGTCCCCATCAACATGGGGACAAGGTGCTTTGGGGGGCTACTCCAAACCACCCTCCCCATGTTTAGGGCATGTGGCCTGGTACGGTTCAGGAGGGGGGGCGCTCTCTCATTTTATCTATATTTACGAGACCCGACAATTCATTACAGATATTATCAGTTTTAAATGACTTTTTTTCCTTTAGAAAAGTCATTTTGCTGTGATACTGTTCTAAACACAGGAAAACTGCGCCACTTTACAGGCATACTATAGACACCCCCCAAGCATGATATTTAAAGGAAAATTTAATTTTTATTGTTTCACTTTAAGCATTATTAAAATCACGAAAAATTGGCCTTTTTTAAAACTTTTTTTTGCATTGATACATGTCCGTTGCAGTGCTTTGCCTTGGCCTAGGGCGGCACTTGGGGGGGCAGCAAAAAAGGCACCCCCGCATGAAAAAAGCTCCTGCCGAGTCCCGCAGCAACCTCCCGCACAAATACAGCCCCTGGCAATGGCTTGCTGTGTGGCACTTGCTAATATTATGGGTAGGAATCGGAAAAGTGTCCGTGAGCGGTGACTGCAGTGTTTGCGGCCGCCGCTGACTTTTCTTTTAATTTGATGATGATGATGATGACTGTTCTGCTTTCAGTCTCTCCTCCTAGGCGGTACGGGTTTGTGTACGGCTGGGGTGCGGCACTGCCCACTCCTCCTTACTCCTGCTGCGGAGTGATCTCTGAGGGAGGGGCTGGGATTCTATGCAGTGCCAGCAATGTGGGTAGCGGGCCTCGCAGCTAGGAGGAAGGAACTGAAAGGCAGCTCAAGCTGCCCAAGGAGCTGACTGGCTGACTCTAACTGTAATGGAGCAGCCAGAGAGTAAGTCATGGCAGTGTACACTGTGAACTCTTGTCTTGTTCTTCTGACTGAGGGAGCACTGGAGTAGAGACAGTCACAGAACTCAGAAAGGGACTGGTCTGGGACTAGCCCATGCATGACAATTATGCCATCATCACCACTTCACCTTACAGGGCCCTTGCCTGTACTGATGATTGCAGAATGCAGATGCAATCATTATTGTCATCGCACATGCTAAAACACCTAGGTAGGTACCCAGACCAGCAGCAGCATCTTCTTTCCTTGTTTCCTCCTCCTCAGCTCTGTGCTTTTTCTCCTGCAGTGTGACGGCCGCTGCACTGACCCCCTGCCCCAGACCAGTCCCTCCCTGAGTCCTTCACTAAGGTCTGTATTTTTGAAAATGTCTGCCACAGCCTTGGTCCATGCCTATCCCTGAGTATAGGGCCAGGGGTTGTGAGCGACTTATGCCCCCATAAAATGGCTGGTGACTGGCTAGACCGGGTGCACGTAATTGAACTGGTGAAGGCGGAGCCTAATGCTCTGCCTACCCTCCTCCACGCAGCATCCTTACACTACATCTTCTGCCCGGTCCTGGTCTCTCTGTGACAATAGGAGGAGAGAGGACGACGGGAACCCCCAGACGACAGCCAGGACAACAGGTACAATAATTACTATTACTTTTGTGCGTGTGCCAAGCAGAATACAAAGTGCTCAACGTGGATAATATATAAAAATCATATTGCAGTTAATTGCTCCATGTGTGCTACAAACTCATCAAACAGTCCACATTCAGTGAAAGTTCATGCACTGCAAAGTGATCCATGCATTCTGAAATGAATGCAAACTTTGCATTACTTGAACTTTCACAGAATGTGGACTGTTTAATGAGTTTGTAGCACACATGAAGCAATTAACTGCAATATGATTTTTATATATAGTGAGTTTGCATTGATTTCAGCATGTGCAAAATGCTCCATGCTATAATCAAAACATAACTCATATACACTAATACGCTGTTATATTATGAAACTGAGTATGCACTGATTGCCAAAGATGAGGCGGCACTCTTAAGCTGCATTGATGAGGCTGCACTGATAGTCTGCACTGGTGGCCCCTAGTGAGGCTGCACTGGTGGCCCTTGGTGATGCTGCACTGGTGGCCCCTGGTGATGCTGCACTGATGGCCACTGATATGCTGCACTGGTGGCCCCTGGTGAGGCTGCACTGATGGGCACCGATAGGTTGCACTGGTGGCCCCTGATGAGGCTGCACTGTTGTGCACAGATGTGGCAGCACTCGTAAGCTGCACTGATAGGGCGGGTCTTAGTCAGGAAGGGGTGTGGCCTTGACATGAAGGGGTCGGGCATATTTAAATTAAGGGGTGCATGAGTTTTGTCAGGCCTAGGGCAGCACAAAACCTAAATACACCACTGGTCCCCTGGGGCAGGACCCGGGTCCCTAAACACTTTTTATGACAATGACTTGCATATAAGCCTTTAAAATGATCACTTTTAGTTTTTCATGTTTGTGTACCATAGACTTTAATGGTGTTCCTCCAAATTTTTTGCCTGTTTGCAAGTTCTGGTGCGAACTGAACCGGGGGGTGTTCGGCTCATCCTTACTGATGAACAGACCATAAACACCTGTGATTGCTACTTACCCATTAATGTAATCTAATGGTTTAGCTGCTTGTAATCTATTTTACACACATTAGACTGAGGGCCCCATTTATAAAGTGTTGATATAGCCTTACTGGGCCATATTGCTGCTTTTAAGTGCCAGGAGCATGGGGTCACAGGTTCACATGATTGGCCTCTTTTCAAATCATGGCGTTCACTCTGCAACTAAGCAAAGAGATTTTCATGGAACACTATACACTTCACATAATGGCCTGGAATGAGATGGAAACTGCAGATTGCAATATGGAATAACATTGGTGTCCAGCAGATAGAGGCGGCTCTAGGCTTTGTGAGGCCTTATGCCGCGAACACACGAGCGGACTTTCCAGCAGAAAAGGTCCGACGGAAAGAATCCGTCGGACAGTCCGATCGTGTGTGGGCTTCATCAGACCTTTTCTGTCGAAAAATCTGACGGTCCTTAGAAATAGAACATGTTTCAAATCTTTCTGAGTCGATTCCTATCGAAAAAAACGTTTGTCTGTATGCTAGTCTGATGGACCGAAACAACACAAGGGCAGCTATTGGCTACTAGCTATTGAGCGTCCTTTTCTAGTCCTGTCGTACGTCATCACGTTCGAAATGATCTGACTTTGGTGGGATCGTGTGTAGGCAAGTCCATTTCATCGGGACTCCATCGGAACTCCATTGAAAAGTCCTTTGGAGTTCAGTCCGATGAGAAGTCCGCTCATGTGTATGCGGCATTAGGCATAACTTAGACATAAGGCTCCACTCACGTCCATAAGGGAAAAAACAATTCAAGCAATAAAAATGAATTCCATATATTAAGAGTACTGGTGTCAGTGTAGTCTATTTCAAAAGTGTTGTCAGTGCTGGCATGCTCTCAGTGCTGGTGTCAGTCCTCTGTCTCTCTCAGCACTAGTAGTGTCAGGGTGTTCTGTCTCAGTGCTGGTGTCAATGCTCTGTCTCTCTCAGCGCTGGTGTCAGTGCTCTGTCTCTCTTAGTGCTGGTGTCAGTGCTCTGTCTCTCTCAGCGCTGGTGTCAGTGCTCTGTCTCTCTTATTGCTGGTGTCAGTGCTCTATCTTTCTTAGTGCTGGTGTCAGTGCTCTGTCTCTCTTAGTGCTGGTGTCAGTGCTCCATCTCTCTCAGTGCTGGTGTCAGTGCTCTATCTCTCTCAGTGCTGGTGTCAGTGCTCTGTCTCTCTCAGTGCTGGTGTCAGTGCTCTGTCTCTCTTAGTGCTGGTGTCAGTGCTCTGTCTCTCTTAGTGTTGGTGTCAGTGCTCTGTCTCTCTTAGTGTTGGTGTCAGTGCTCTGTCTCTCTTAGTGCTGGTGTCAGTGCTCTGTCTCTCTCAGCGCTGGTGTCAGTGCTCTGTCTCCATTAGTGCTGGTGTCAGTGCTCTGTCTCTCTTAGTGCTGGTGTTAGTGTTCTGTCTCTCGCAACGCTGGTGTCAGTGCTCTGTCTCTCTTAGTGCTGGTGTCAATGCTCTGTCTCCCTTAGTGCTGGTGTCAGTGCTCTGTCTCTCTTAGTGCTGGTGTCAGTGCTCTGTCTCTCTCAGCGCTGGTGTCAGTGCTCTGTCTCTCTTATTGCTGGTGTCAGTGCTCTATCTTTCTTAGTGCTGGTGTCAGTGCTCTGTCTCTCTTAGTGCTGGTGTCAGTGCTCCATCTCTCTCAGTGCTGGTGTCAGTGCTCTATCTCTCTCAGTGCTGGTGTCAGTGCTCTGTTTCTCTCAGTGCTGGTGTCAGTGCTCTGTCTCTCTTAGTGCTGGTGTCAGTGCTCTGTCTCTCTTAGTGTTGGTGTCAGTGCTCTGTCTCTCTTAGTGGAAGATAGCCGCAGAGAAGCTGATCATGAGCAGTGCCAGCGCATACTTGCCAACAGTCCCGATTTTCCCGGGACAATCCCGATTTTGGGACCTTTGTCCCGATCGGAGCTCGTCCCAATTAAATTTCCGAGATTTTGTTTTTTGTCCCGTGAAAATTGGGATTGGGAATGTTCTAGCAAAAACGGCCAGCGGGCTACAAGAAGATGGCCGCCACTGCCGCCGTAAAGTCTAATCCCCTTGTGTTCAGCGGAGAGGGGATTAGTCCCCTCCCCTTTCCACTGAACACATGGAGAATATCCTCTGCTACTACTGCGCATGTGCCGATTACAGACAAGAGAAATGGAGCACAGAGCTACTGCCGACTAAGGATGAGCTCCGGCGTGTTCGCATGCTGCATGTGCTGATCCCGCCAGGAAGTTGGCACGGCACATCGCTAATCACAAGCAGTGAAACATTTTCCCGATTTGCGGCTGCAGAGCTTGGGGAATGCCTCACTGCCTGTGATTAGTGCTATGCCATGCCGACTTCCTGGCGGAATCGGCACGTGCAGCATGCGAACACACCGAAGCTCATCCTTACTGCCGACGAACACAGCTGAGCTACACTAACTTGATCGGCTGCATCATGAAGACACAGCGAGACACCTGGCTCCATCTGGATGACAGCAGGGGACACGACGAGGGGACACAGGCTGGTTGCGAGGAGGGAACAGCAAGAAGCTGTATCGGCTACACACAGTCTGCATGTCACGGGGGGCAGTCTGGATGTCACGGGGGGGCCAGTCTGCATGTCACGGTGGGCCAGTCTGCATGTCATGGGGGCAGTCTGAATGTCACGGGGGGGCAGTCTGGATGTCACAGGGGGCAGTCTGCATGTCACAGGGGGGGACCAGTCTGCATGTCACAGTGGGTCCAGTCTGCAAGTCACAGGGGGTGCCAGTCTGCAAGTCACAGGGGGTGCCAGTCTGCATGTCACAGAGGTAAGGGGGAGGCAGAATGGATGTCACAAGGGGGGGCAGTCTGGATGTCACAGGGGGGGCCAGTTTGTATGTCACAGGGGGGCAGTTTGCATGTCACGGGGGTCAGTCTGGATGTCACAGGGGGGCAGTCTGGATGTCACAGGGGGGGCAGTATACATGTCACAGGGGGGCCAGTCTGGATGTCACAGGGGGGGCAGTCTGCATGTCAAAGGGGAGGGAAGTCTGTATGTCACGGGGGGCAGTCTGCATGTCAGGGGGGGCAGTCTGCATGTCACAGGGGGCAGTCTGCATGTCACAGGGGGCAGTCTGCATGTCACAGGGGGGCCAGTCGGCATGTCACGGGAGGGCAGTCTGCATGTCATGGGGGCAGTCTGCATGACTGATGGGGACTCCAGATGAAAGAAGGACTGATGGGGACACCAGATGTAAGGAGGACTGATGGGGACACCAGATGTAAGGAGGACTGATGGGGACACCAGATATAGGGAGGACTGATGGGGACACCAGATGTAAGGAGGACTAATGGGGACACCAGATGAAAGGAGGACTAATGGGGACACTAGATGTAAGGAGGACTGATGGGGACACCAGATGTAAGGAGGACTGATGGATGGGGACACCACAATATGTAAGGAGGACTGATGGGGACACAACGACATGTAAGGGGGACTGATGGATGGGGACACCACGACATGTAAGGAGGACTGATGGGGACACCAGATGTAAGGAGGACTGATGGGGACACCAGATGTAAGGAGGACTAATGGGGATACCAGATGTAAGGAGGACTGATGGGGACACCAGATGTAAGGAGGACTGATGGGGACAACAGATGTAAGGAGGACTGATGGATGGGGACACCACGACATGTAAGGAGGACTGATGGGGACACCACAACATGTAAGAAGGACTGATGGAAGGGACACCACGACATGTAAAGAGGACTGATGGGGACACCAGATGTAAGGAGGACTGATGAGGACACCACAACATGTAAGGAGGACTGATGGGGACACCACGACATGTATGGAGGACTGATGAGGACACCAGATGTAATGAGGACTGATGGGGACACCACAACATGTAAGGAAGACTGATGGGGACACCACGACATGTAAGGAGGACCGATGGATGGGGACACCACGACATGTAAGGAGGACTGAAGGGGACACCACAACATGTAAGGAGGACTGATGGATGGGACACCACGACATGTAAGGAGGACTGATGGGGACACCAGATGTAAGGGGGACTAATGGGGACACCAGATGTAAGGAGGACTAATGGGGACACTAGATGTAAGGAGCACTGATGGGGACACCAGATGTAAGGAGGCCTGATGGGGACACCAGATGTAAGGAGGACTGATGGATAGGGACACCACGACATGTAAGGAGGACTGATGGGGACACCATGACATGTAAGGAGGACTGATGTGGACACTGCGACATGTAAGGAGGACTGATGGGGACACCACAAAATGTAAGGATGACTGATGGGGACACCACGACATGTAAGGAGGACTGATGGGGACACCATGACATGTAAGGAGGACTGATGTGGACACCATGACATGTAAGGAGGACTGATGGGGACACCGCGACATGTAAGGAGGACTGATGGGGACACCAGATGTAAGGAGGACTGATGGGGACACCACAACATGTAAGGAGGACTGATGGGGACACCACAACATGTAAGGAGGACTGATGGAGACACGACGATATGTAAGGAGGACTGATGAATGGGGACACCATGACATGTAAGGAGGACTGATGGGGACACCAGATGTAAAAAGGACTGATGGATGGGGACACCACGACATGAAAGGAGGATTGATGGTGACACCACAACATGTAAGGAGGACTGATGGATGGGGACACCACGACATGTAAGGAAGACTGATGGGGGCACCAGATGTAAGGAGGACTGATGGCGACACCACGACATATAAGGAGGATTGATAGATGGGGTCACCATGACATGTAAGGAGGATTGATGGGAACACCACGACATGTAAGGAGGACTGATGGATGGGAACACCACGACATGTAAAGAGGACAGATGGGGACACCAGATGTAAGGAGGACTAATGGGGACACCAGATGTAAGGAGGACTGATGGGGACACCAGATGTAAGGAGGACTGATGGGGACACCAGATGTAAGGAGGACTAATGGGGACACCAGATGTAAGGAGGACTAATGGGGACACCAGATGTAAGGAGGACTGACGGGGACACCAGATGTAAGGAGGACTGATGGATGGGGACACCACAACATGTAAGGAGGACTGATGGGGACACCACAACATGTAAGGAGGACTGATGGATGGGGACACCACGACATGTAAGGAGGACTGATGCAGACACCAGATGTAAGGAGGACTGATGGGGACACCACGACATGTAAGGAGGACTGATGGGGACACCAGATGTAAGGAGGACTGATGGGGACACCACAACATGTAAGGAGGACTGATGGGGCCACCACGACATCTAAGGAGGACTGATGGATGGGGACACCATGACATGTAAGGAGGACTGATGGATGGGGATACCATGACATGTAAGGAGGACTGATGGGGACACCAGATGTAAGGAGGACTGATGGGGACACCACGACATGTAAGGAGGACTGATGGGGGAACCACGACATGTAAGGAGGACGGATGGATGGGGACACCACGACATGTAAGGAGGACTGATGCAGACACCAGATGTAAGGAGGACTGATGGGGACACCACAACATGTAAGGAGGACTGATGGGGACACCAGATGTAAGGAGGACTGATGGGGACACCACGACATGTAAGGAGGACTGATGGGGGAACCACGAAATGTAAGGAGGATTGATGGGGACACCAGATGTAAGGAGGACTGATGGGGACACATGACATGTAGGAAGGACTGATGGGGACACCACAACATGTAAGGAGGACTGATGGGGACACCAGATGTAAGGAGGAATGATGGGGACACCACAACATGTAAGGAGGACTGATGGGGACACCAAAACATGTAAGGAGGACTGATGGGGACACCACGACATATAAGGAGGACTGATGGATGAGGCCCCCACGACATGTAAGGAGGACTGATGGAGAAACCAGATGTAAGGAGGACTGATGGATGGGGACACCACGACATGTAAGGAGGATTGATGGGGACACTACAACATGTAAGGAGGACTGATGGATGGGGTCACCAGGACATGTAAAGATGACTGATGGAGTACCAGATGTAAGGAGGACTGATGGGGACACCACAACATGTAAGGAGGACTGATGGGAACACCATGACATGTAAGGAGGACTGATGGGGACACCAGATGTAAGGAGGACTGATGGGGATACCACAACATGTAAGAAGGACTGATGGGGACACCATGACATGTAAGGAGGACTGATGGGGACACCACGACATGTAAGGAAGACTGATGGATGGGGACACCACGACATGTAAGGAGGATTGATGGGGACACCACGACATGTAAGGAGGACTGATGAACGGGGACACCACAACATGTAAAGAGGACTGATGGGGACACCAGATGTAAGGAGGACTGATGGGGACACCACGACATGTAAGGAGGACTGATGGAGACACCACAACATGTAAGGAGGACTGATGGAGACACCACAACATGTAAAGAGGACTGATGGGGACACCAAGACATGTACGGAGGACAGACGGGGACACCACGACATGTAAGGAGGAGTGATGGGGACACCACGACATGTAAGGAGGACTGATGGGGATACCACGACATGTAAGGAGGACTGATGGGGACACCACGACATGTAAGGAGGACTGATGGGGATGCCAAGACATGTAAGGAGGACTGATGGGGACACCAGATGTAAGGAGGACTGATGAGGACACCACAACATGTAAAGAGGACTGATGAGGACATCACGACATGTAAGGAGGACTGATGGGGACACCGCAACATGTAAGGAGGAGTGATAGGAACACCACGACATGTAAGAGGACTGATTGGGACACCACGACATGTAAGGAGGACTGATGGGGACACCAGATGTAAGGAGGACTGATGGGGACACCACGACATGTAAGGAGGACTGATGGGGACACCGCAACATGTAATGAGGACTGATGGGGACACCACAACATGTAAGGAGGACTGATGGGGACACCAAAACATGTAAGGAGGACTGATGGGGACACCACGACATGTAAGGAGGACTGATGGGAACACCATGACATGTAGGGAGGATAGATGAGGACACCACCACATGTAAGGAGGACTGCTGGGGACACCACGACATGTAAGGAGGACTGATGGGAACACCATGACATGTAGGGAGGATAGATGAGGACACCACCACATGTAAGGAGGACTGCTGGGGACACCACGACATGTAAGGAGGACTGATGGGGATACCACGACATGTAAGGAGGACTAATGGGGACACAGATGTAATCAGGACTGATGGGGACACCAGATGTAAGGAGGACTGATGGATGGGGACACCACGACATGTAAGGAGGACTGATGGGGATACCACGACATGTAAGGAGGACTGATGGGGACACCACGACATGTAAGGAGGAGTGATGGGGACACCATATGTAAGGAGGACTGATGGGGACACCATGACATGTAAGGAGGACTGATGGGGACACCATGACATGTAAGGAGAACTGATGGATGGGGACACCGCAACATCTAAGGAGGACTGATGGGGACACCACAACATGTAAGGAGGACTGATGGGGACACCACAACATGTAAGGAGGACTGACGGGGACACTGCAACATGTAAAGAGGACTTATGGGGACACCACAACATGTAAGGAGGACCGATGGGAACACCACGACATGTAGGGAGGACTGATGGGGACACCACGACATGGAAGGAGGACTGATGGGGATACTATGACATGTAAGGATGACTGATGGGGACACCACAACATGGAAAGAGGACTGATGGGGACGCCACGACATGTAAGGAGGACTGATGGGGACACCATGACATATAAGGAGGACTGATGGGGACACCACGACATGTAAGGAGGACTGATGGGGACACAGATGTAAGGAGGACTTTCCTCTCCATCCCTCATTCATCTCAGACTCTAACCACACCCCCTTTGAGCCATGCTCATTTAAGCCACACCCTCTATTTCACATAAACCATGTCCAGATTTTGGCGTGGTGCGTTACACGCACCACATTTTCTGTTTTGTCTATACCACCCTGACATGTAAGATGGACTGATGGGAACACCATGACATGTAGGGAGGACTGATGGGGACACCACAACATGTAAAAAGGACTGATGGGGATACCACGACATGTAAGGAGGACTGATGGTGACACCGCAACATGTAAGGAGGAGTGATGGGGACACCATGACATGTAAGGTTGACTGATGGGGACACCACAACATGTAAGGAGGACTGATGGTAACACCAGATGTAAGAAGGACTAATGGGGACACCACAACATGTAAGGAGGCTGATGGATGGGGACACTGCAACATGCAATGAGGACTGATGGGGGACACCACAACATGTAAGGAGGACTGATGGGGACATCACAACATGTAAGGAGGACTGATGGGGACACCACAACATGTAAGGAGGACTGATGGGAACACCAGGACATGTAGGGAGGACTGATGGGGACACCACGACATGTAAGGAGGACTGATGGGGACACCAGATGTAAGGAGGACTGATGGGGACCCCACGACATGTAAGGAGGACTGATGAGGACACCACGACATGTAAGGAGGACTGTTTGGGACACCATGACATGTAAGGAGGACTGATGGGGACACCACGACATGTAAGGAGGACTGATGGGGACACCACGACATGTAAGGAGGACTGATGGGGACACAGATGTAATGAGGACTGATGGGGATGCCAGATGTAAGGAGGACTGATGGATGGGGACACCATGACATGTAAGGAGGACTGATGGATGGGGACACCATGACATGTAAGGAGGATTGATGGGGACACCACGACATGTAAGGTGGACTGATGGACAGGGACACCACGACATGTAAAGTTGACTGATGGAGACACCAGATGTAAGGAGGACTGATAGGGACACCACGACATGTAAGGAGGACTGATGGGGACACCACAACATGTAAGAAGGACTGATGGGGACACCACAACATGTAAAGAGGACTGATGGGGACACCAAGACAAGTATGGAGGACAGACGGGGACACCACGGCATGTAAGGAGGATTGATGGGGACACCACGTCATGTAAGGAGGACTGATGGGGATACCACGACATGTAAGGAGGACTAATGGGGACACCACGACATGTAAGGAGGACTGATGGGGATACCACGACATATAAGGAGGACTGATGGGGACACCAGATGTAAGGAGGACTGATGAGGACACCACAACATGTAAAGAGGACTGTTGAGGACATCACGACATGTAAGGAGGGCTGATGGGGACACCGCAACATGTAAGGAGGACTGATGGGGACACCACGACATGTAAGGAGGACTCATTGGGACACCACGACATGTAAGGAGGACTGATGGGGACACCAGATGTAAGGAGGACTGATGGGGACACCATGACATGTAAGGAGGACTGATAGATGGGGACACCGCAACATGTAATGAGGACTGATGGGGACACCACAACATGTAAGGAGGACTAATGGGGACACCAAAATATGTAAGGAGGACTGATGGGGACACCACGACATGTAAGGAAGACTGATGGGGACACCACGACATGTAAGGAGGACTGATGGGAACACCATGACATGTAGGGAATATAGATGGGGACACCCTGACATGTAAGGAGGACTGATGGGGACACAGATGTAATGAGGACTGATGGGGACACCAGATGTAAGGAGGACTGATGGATGGGGACACCACGACATGTAAGGAGGACTGATGGGGATACCAGGACATGTAAGGAGGACTGATGGGGACACAAAGACATGTAAGGAGGACTGATGGGGACACCATATGTAAGGAGGACTGATGGGGACACCATGACATGTAAGGAGGACTGATGGGGACACCATGATTTGTAAGGAGAATTGATGGATGGGGACACCGCAATATCTAAGGAGGACTGATGGGGACACCACAATATGTAAGGAGGACTGATGGTGACACCACAACATGTAAGGAGGACTGATGGGGACACCACAACATGTAAGGAGGACTGATGGGGACACCACAACATGTAAGGAGGACTGATGGGGACACTGCAACATGTAAAGAGGACTTATGGGGACACCACGACATGTAAGGAGGACTGATAGGAACACCACGACATGTAGGGAGGACTGATGGGGACACCACGACATGGAAGGAGGACTGATGGGGACACTATGACATGTAAGGATGACTGATGGGGACACCACAACATGGAAGGAGGACTGATGGGGACACCACGACATGTAAGGAGGACTGATGGGGACACCCGACATGTAAGGAGGACTGATGGGGACACCACGACATGTAAGGAGGACTGATGGGGACACAGATGTAAGGAGGACTTTCTTCTCCATCCCTCATTCATCTCAGACTCTAACCACACCCCTTTGAGCCATGCCCATTTAACTCACACCCACTATTTCACATAAACCATGCCCAGATTTCGGCATGGTGCGTTACATGCACCACATTTTCTGTTTTGTCTATGCCACGCCTACATGTAAGGAGGACTGATGGGAACACCATGACATGTAGGGAGGACTGATGGGGACACCACAACATGTAAAGAGGACTGATGGGGATACCACGACATGTAAGGAGGACTGATGGTGACACCGCAACATGTAAGGAGGAGTGATGGGGACACCATGACATGTAAGGTTGACTGATGGGGACACCACGACATGTAAGGAGGACTGATGGTAACACCAGATGTAAGAAGGACTAATTGGGACACCACAACATGTAAGGAGGCTGATGGATGGGGACACTGCAACATGCAATGAGGACTGATGGGGGACACCACAACATGTAAGGAGGACTGATGGGGACATCACAACATGTAAGGAGGACTGATGGGGACACCACGACATGTAAGGAGGACTGATGGGAACACCAGGACATGTAGGGAGGACTGATGGGGACACCACGACATGTAAGGAGGACTGATGGGGACACCAGATGTAAGGAGGACTGATGGGGACCCCATGACATGTAAGGAGGACTGATGGGGACACCACGACATGTAAGGAGGACTGTTTGGGACACCATGACATGTAAGGAGGACTGATGGGGACACCACGACATGTAAGGAGGACTGATGGGGACACCACGACATGTAAGGAGGACTGATGGGGACACAGATGTAATGAGGACTGATGGGGATGCCAGATGTAAGGAGGACTGATGGATGGGGACACCATGACATGTAAGGAGGACTGATGCATGGGGACACCATGACATGTAAGGAGGATTGATGGGGACACCACGACATGTAAGGTGGACTGATGGACAGGGACACCACGACATGTAAAGAGGACTGATGGAGACACCAGATGTAAGGAGGACTGATAGGGACACCACGACATGTAAGGAGGACTGATGGGGACACCACAACATGTAAGGAGGACTGATGGGGACACCACAACATGTAAAGAGGACTGATGGGGACACCAAGACAAGTTTGGAGGACAGACGGGGACACCACGGCATGTAAGGAGGATTGATGGGGACACCACGTCATGTAAGGAGGACTGATGGGGATACCACGACATGTAAGGAGGACTGATGGGGACACCATGACATGTAAGGAGGACTGATGGGGATGCCACGACATATAAGGAGGACTGATGGGGACACCAGATGTAAGGAGGACTGATGAGGACACCACAACATGTAAAGAGGACTGTTGAGGACATCACGACATGTAAGGAGGGCTGATGGGGACACCGCAACATGTAAGGAGGACTGATGGGGACACCACGACATGTAAATAGGACTCATTGGGACACCACGACATGTAAGGAGGACTGATGGGGACACCAGATGTAAGGAGGACTGATGGGGACACCATGACATGTAAGGAGGACTGATAGATGGGGACACCGCAACATGTAATGAGGACTGATGGGGACACCACAACATGTAAGGAGGACTGATGGGGACACCAAAACATGTAAGGAGGACTGATGGGGACACCATGACATGTAAGGAGGACTGATGGGGACACCACGACATGTAAGGAGGACTGATGGGAACACCATGACATGTAGGGAGGATAGATGGGGACACCCTGACATGTAAGGAGGACTGATGGAGACACAGATGTAATGAGGACTGATGGGGACACCAGATGTAAGGAGGACTGATGGATGGGGACTCCACGACATGTAAGGAGGACTGATGGGGATACCACGACATGTAAGGAGGACTGATGGGGACACAAAGACATGTAAGGAGGACTGATGGGGACACCATATGTAAGGAGGACTGATGGGGACACCATGACATGTAAGGAGAACTGATGGATGGGGACACCGCAATATCTAAGCAGGACTGATGGGGACACCACAACATGTAAGGAGGACTGATGGGGACACCACAACATGTAAGGAGGACTGATGGGGACACCACAACATGTAAGGAGGACTGATGGGGACACCACAACATGTAAGGAGGACTGATGAGGACACCACAACATGTAAGGAGGACTGATGGGGACACTGCAACATGTAAAGAGGACTTATGGGGACACCACGACATGTAAGGAGGACTGATGGGAACACCACGACATGTAGGGAGGACTCATGGGGACACCACGACATGTAGGGAGGACTGATGGGGACACAGATGTAAGGAGGACTTTCTTCTCCATCCCTCATTCATCTCAGACTCTAACCACACCCCTTTGAGCCATGCCCATTTAACTCACACCCACTATTTCACATAAACCATGCCCAGATTTCGGCGTGGTGCGTTACATGCACCACATTTTCTGTTTTGTCTATGCCACGCCTACATGTAAGGAGGACTGATGGGAACACCACGACATGTAGGGAGGACTGATGGTGACACCGCAACATGGAAGGAGGACTGATGGGGACACTATGACATGTAAGGATGACTGATGGGGATACCACAACATGGAAGGAGGACTGTTGGGGACACCACGACATGTAAGGAGGACTGATGGGGACACCCGACATGTAAGGAGGACTGATGGGGACACCACGACATGTAAGGAGGACTGATGGGGACACAGATGTAAGGAGGACTTTCTTCTCCATCCCTCATTCATCTCAGACTCTAACCACACCCCTTTGAGCCATGCCCATTTAACTCACACCCACTATTTCACATAAACCATGCCCAGATTTCGGCGTGGTGCGTTACATGCACCACATTTTCTGTTTTGTCTATGCCACGCCTACATGTAAGGAGGACTGATGGGAACACCACGACATGTAGGGAGGACTGATGGTGACACCGCAACATGTAAGGAGGAGTGATGGGGACACCACGACATATAAAGAGGACTGATGGGGACACCACGACATGTAAGGAGAACTGATGGTGACACCGCAATATGTAAGGAGGAGTGATGGGGACACCACAACATGTAAGGATGACTGATGGGGACGCCACGACATGTAAGGAGGACTGATGGGGGCACCAGATGTAAGGAGGACTAATGGGGACACCACAACATGTAAGGAGGCTGATGGATGGGGACACCATGACATGTAAGGAGGACTGATGGGGACACCACGACATGTAAGGAGGACTGATGGGGACACAGATGTAATGAGGACTGACGGGGACGCCAGATGTAAGGAGGACTGATGGATGGGGACACCACAACATGTAAGGAGGACTGATGGGGACACCACGACATGTAAGGAGGACTGATGGGGACACTGTGACATGTAAGGAGGACTGATGGGGACACCGTGACATGTAAGGAGGACTGATGGGGACACCAGATGTAAGGAGGACTGATGGGGACACCACGGACTGATGGGGACACCACGACATGTAAGGAGAACTGATGGATGGGGACACTGCAACATCTAAGGAGGACTGATGGGGACACCACAACATATAAGGAGGACTGATGGGGATACCACAACATGTAAGGAGGACTGATGGGGACACCACAACATGTAAGGAGGACTGATGGGGACACTGCAACATGTAAAGAGGACTTATGGGGACACCACGACATGTAAGGAGGACTGATGGGAACACTACGACATGTAGGGAGGACTGATGGGGACACCACGACATGGAAGGAGGACTGATGGGGACACTATGACATATAAGGATGTCTCCTCTCCATCCCTCATTCATCTCAGACTCTAACCTCACTCTAACACAAGGCACATGCACACCCCCCACAGGCACATGCACACCCCCCCGCAAGCACATGCACATATACCCCCCAGTCACATGCACACCCCTCCGGTCGCATGCACACCCATCAGTCACATGCACACCCCAGTCACATGCACCCCCAACACATGTACCCCCGGTCACATGTACACCCACCCAGTCCCATGCACACGCCCCCCCCAGTCACATGCACACCCCCCAGTCACATGTACTCCACCAGTCACATGCTCATCCCCCCAGTCACATGCACCCCCCAGTCACATGCACACACCCCCAGTCACATGCACACCCCCCAGTCACATGCATACACCCCCAGTCACATGCGCACCCCCCAGTCACATGCACACCCCCCCGTCACATGCATACCCCAAGTCACATGTACCCTCAGTCACATGCACACACTCACAGTCACATGTACCCCCCAGTCACATGCACACCCCCAGTCACATGCAAACCCCCAGTCACATGCACACCCCCCAGTCACATGTGCCCCCACCTAGTTACATGCACATCCCCATTACATGTACCCCCCAGTCACATGTACCCCACCTAGCCACACACATGCACACCCACCAGTCACATGTACCCCCCAGACACCTGTACCCCCACCCAGTCACATGCACACCCCCCAGTCACATGTAGCCCCCAGTTCCATGCACACACCCCAGTCACATGTACTTCCCCAGTCACATGCACACACCCCCTGTCACATTTGCCCCCCAGTCACATGCACACCCCCCAGTCACATGCATACCTTCCCAGTCACATGTACCCCCCAGTCATATGCATACCCCCCAGTAACATGCACAACCCCCCAGTCACATGTACCCCCCAGTCACATGAACACCCCCCAGTCACATACACACACCCCCAGTCACATGTACCGCCCCAGTCACATGTACTGCCCCTCAGTCACATTTACCCCCAGTCACATGCACACCCCCCGCCACATGCACACCTCCCCAGTCACATGTACCCCCCAGTCACATGCACACCCCCCAGCCACATGTACCCCCCAGTCACATGCACACCCCAAGTCACATGAACACCCCCCAAGCCCATGTACCACCCCCCCATGCCCATGTATCTCACACATAGCAAGGCTCTGTCCCCTCACAGCTCATTCAGTGCATCCTCAGCTCAGCAGTCCGTCGCCTGCACACAGACAGCAAACTGGAATTGGCTCCACCTCCACCGAGGCCTTAGGCAACCTCCTAATTTGCCTAATTAGAGAGCCACCTCTGGATAGGACCGAAGTGTGGGAGATGATACACTGTACCATGCTGTCAATCTAACAAGCTTTCTGACTCTCCTCTTAGGAGGACAGGGAGGCATTAGGATAGATAGTAGGAGAAAACAGAAGTTGTGGAATACAGTAGAATACATACAGTTACTGTATATAATGATGGTGTTTCATAGTTCAATGAGCAGGTGACACTGGAAAATGCAGCTGGAAATAATAATGTACTCTGCTGGCTATACAGTGCAGTAGCGGTATATGCAGCACAAGATTGCTGAGCTGAGTTATAGCTGTTTGGGAAGTTACGCAGCACAGCTTACATACTGTAAATGTAGTTTAGTTTTTAGCTGTTTAACTGGAAATCAGCTTTTCAATTTGTTTGTCATAAAAAATACTTGGTTATTATACCATACATCTACTAAGCAAATGTAATAGATTTTCCCAACAACTAGAAGGCAAAAATCAATTAGGAAAGTATTATAGCAAGTAAAAAAAATATGGCAGTGTGATTGCTCTAACAAGCCTGTTATACATTATACACAATGGATTTTTCATCAAAGAGATCATAGAAAGAATGTGACCTTCTTATGGAGATAGTGGAGCAAGCTAATTAAATGAGCAATTTCTTTGGTGATTGAAAATGTGAAATAGTTGCCTAATTACAATCAGGATAATTAAAATGTGGAATACATTAAATAAGTTATAATACAAGAAACTATAACTAAGACACATTTGTTTTAACAAAATAACAACTATGTTTATTATTTTTAGAGATTAGATTTGAAAGTTAAAAATATGGTTTACTTATTAATTACTTATACTAATTCTTACAAGACGTATTTTTATGGAGGACATTATGCTGCACTGAATAGTCGTTAGGAGTATTTACAGTTTGATGTTTAGCTCTTCAGCTAAACATACAGTTGAAATTAGTATATGGTAGCTGTTTTACCTGCCATACAGCAAAGCCAGGTTCTTGGCCTGACACTTCTCTACTGCAGTTTAAGCAATATAACTTGGTCACCTCCCTGCCCCAACCTGTGATTGGACATTGAAGGAGCAGCAGCAGATTGAACAACTCATCCATCTAATTGACTCTAATGCCGCGTACACACGATCAGACATTCCCACAACAAAATCCTGGATTTATTTTTGAAGGATGTTGGAACAAACTTGTCTTGCATACACTCGGTCGCACAAATGTTTTCGGAAATGCCGAATGTTAAGAACGCGGTGACATACAACACGTACGACGAGCCGAGAAAAATGAAGTTCAATAGCCAGTGCGGCTCTTCTCTTTAATTCCGAGCATGCGTGGAATTTTGTGTGTCAGAATTGTGTACACACGATCGGAATTTACGACAATGGATTTTGTTGTTGGAAAATTTGAGAACCAGCTCTCAAATTTTTTTTTACGGAAATTCTGACAAAAAATGTCCGATGGAGCCTACACACGGTCGGAATTTCTGACAACAAGCTCACATCTGTTGTGAACATTTGTTGTTGGAAATTCCAACGGTGTGTACGTGGCATAACAGTGGCACTGACAGCAGTGTGCAGCAACAAAGATGATGATGACACCTCACAGATATGACACATCCCCTCCTGAGTCACAGTGACAGTCTCTCTCAACGTCAGGTGGTCCCTTCAGTCCACTTCAGTCCAAACAGTACTGACAGTCCCGCTCCCGGATTGTCTGGCTCATGTGACGCCGACCCACAAAAAAGGCTCCAGCCGCTCAGCTCCCTTGCACCATGACACCACACGACACGCTCAGGCACCGCTCCCCGATGGAGCCACCCCAACATACTGTAACAGGCACTCCAATGGTCTTGGCAGTTACAAGCTGAGCGTCACAGCCATATCTTTTATTGGCAACCTTCCCCTGTCACTGGCAGGAAAATCTACTGGCAGGAGAAAAGTGCTCAATTTTTACTAACTGCCAGTAAAAATACTGACAGTTGACGACACTGATAGCAGGAAGGATGGTCTTTCCTTACGGGGAGCCCTGGACCACAACTGTTGGCTTCAGGATGGAGAGCAGTATGAGAATGAGGTATATCTATGAACTTGAGCTCACATGTAAGCAAATAAACCAAAAGTGACAATAATTTTGTCACTTCCAGTTTTAGATCAACCATTTGCTGGCCAGTACAGCCAGGGGACACTTCTAACCAAGCAGATCTGTGCTCAGTTAGATGGTGTGAAGGGCAGGGAAGACATTGGGGTCCCCAAAACATTTACCTGCCACCTGCCTAGTGCTATCACATGGGGATTTAATCACAATCAAGTATAAATACATAAGTAAAAGAAAAGTTTTAAAAATCATAATAATTTTATTTCATTTTTTTAATTTCCTTAACATCCATTGCCCCACACACATATGCAAATGCACACCCAGAGTGCACATGCATGTGTAAACCATGGTCACCCCACACATGTGACATCTCACTGCATACGTCACAGTGAGAACAATAATGCAAGCACAAGAGATCCTGGTTAACTCTAAACTGATCAGCTATAAAGGCCTTTAAATAGTCACCTATGTAGATTTTTGGGCAATATAGTTTTTTTATAATATCATGGGTACACGTACTTTTAAGACTTTGCATGTTTGGTATCTATTTACTCAATGCAACCTCATTTTTTATATTTGCCAAAAATGGGTATTATATGGTGTATATTTGCACTAAAATTTATTTTATTATATTTTTTCCTGAAAATGTAATCATTATTTGGGCAAATATCAAATGACATAAAAAATTGCAAATATCATCTTTTTATTGTACAGGGCCTCTGATTTCAGTTAAGTAAATTTATTGCCAAAAATTAAGATTTGCACATGTATGCAAAAATGAAAAAATAGCTCTAGTCTAGAGCTGAACTAGTTAAAGCATTTCTAAATCCCAAACAGAATATGTTGTGGCTTACCAGTCCTTAGATGAAATGGTTTCATTCGTTTAATTTTTTTCTGGCCTTTCATTTTTTTTTGGTATGGTAATCATGCAAAAAAACACACTTCTTTGTCCTTTCGTGGTTACACACTTTTCTACTGTGTCTATGGAGTAAATTATGGTTGTTACACAGCATGGATTTCAAACACGTATTCTTGTCTTCATCTCCATTACGTAGGGCAGTGGTGGTCAACTTTCTTGATAAAGGAGAACTCAAGTGTGGCGACTGTCATCACCAAAGGTTTAAGCAAAAATTTAGTGATTATTCAATATC
Source organism: Lithobates clamitans (assembly GCA_037952925.1). NCBI lineage: Eukaryota > Metazoa > Chordata > Amphibia > Anura > Ranidae > Lithobates > Lithobates clamitans. The sequence goes on along the minus strand of JBBGZY010001521.1, from coordinate 494,800 downwards.
AGAGACAGCAGACATACAACAGGATATAGTCAAAGACTATGGGCATGAGACAAGAAATAATCAGGGACCGTGAACATAATACAGGAAATGGTCAGAGATTCAGAGATTGCAGACATGATACAGGAGATGGTCAGAGAATGCGGGCAAGCTGCAGGAGACTGTCAGACTGTGAACATACTATTGGAGTTGTTGGAGAATGGGGACATCTTCTAGGAGATGGTCATAAACTGGAGACATATTACATGAGGCTGCTATAAATAACTGCTATAACGAGGCAATAGGGTAACACAAAATAGTTTCTGCAGGGGCACCGAGAACCACACAAAAAGTGCTAAAGGGCCACTTGTGCTCTGGGGGTGGGTACCAGGGACATAGGGAGTTGATGGAATTAGAAGGTTAAGAAAGAAAGATAACATTGTTTTTGCTGTCTGTTCAGCTCTTGGGAAGTGGCAAAGACAGTGCATTTCTCGCAAGATCAACTGGTATTTTCTGTTCTTCCTGCAAATATTCTTGAAAGTTTTTCATATTTCAGCAATCAACTAATATACAAGTATGATACTACACCTCAGCATCCAGCCTTATACCATTAATGATTCTTAAACTTATGTCAATGAATGTGAAGGGCCTAAATAGCCCATTGAAATGGAGAGCTCTATGGTCAGATGGTATTAAATTCGGAAGTGACGTCATATGTATCCAAGAATCTCACTTTGCAAAGGATAACCCACCAAAATTTAAACACCATAAATTTTCACAAATTTTCGTTTCCAGCAATAAAAAAACAAGTGATTACAGCTATGAAAGACACTGTTTCCTTTCAAGAAATAAATATCAAAACAGATGCCCAAGGAAGATTCATAATTCTGGTAGCTTCAATTGACAATACGATAAACACAATCGTCAGCATATATGCCCCCAACAAAAACCCTCACCAGTTTATTAAGAAAGTGATCAGGAAAACAAAAAAATACAGAAGGGACACCTCATTATTTGTGGAGACTTTAATGCACCAATGGATCCGGACATGGACACATCCAAGAAAGGAAAGACTCCCAGAAGAGGACTGGCCAACATCTTCTCAGCCGAAGATATGTATGATCCCTGGAGATGTTTATACACCACAGAAAAAGACTTCACTTTTTTTTCTAACGTTCACAAGTCATATTCTAGGATAGACATCACAGACAAATATCTCCTCCCAAAAATAATGAATGCTAACATTCACAACTTAATGTGGTCAGATTACGCACCAATTACACTCAAAATCGATTCAAACCAAATTTGTCCCAATAATTATGTATGGGGGAATAACACATTTATTCTCTCCCAGGAGAAACATCGATCTGTGATGAAAAAAAGCCTTAAGGAATTTTTTGTATTGAATGATAATAATTCTGTTAATGACTCTACATTGTGGTGCTCTCACAAAGCCTATGCCAGAGGCCTTCTAATAAAAATAGCTGTCAGGGAAAAAAAAGTAGAAATAATAAAATAAATACTTTTCTAAAAGATATATCCAATTTGGAAGAGCTACATAAAAAAACGTCAACAAAAAAATCAAATTCTTAAATTAATCCACCACAACTCAAACAAGGTAATACTCAATCCCCAAGAAATTGTAGACACATTTGCACAATATTATGAGGCAGTATACAACTTAAAAGATGACTAAAATACCCCCCAACCTGACACCAACAAAATTAAAGCATTTTTAGACCATGTCAATCTTCCCTCCATTGACCCTATGTCTCTAGATCAGCTTAATAAACAAATTTCCAATGAAGAAATGATAAAAGTCATAAATGAACTGCCAAAAAATAAAGCACCAGGAGCTGATGGCCTATCAGGGGAATATTACTCAGCCTTCAAAGATACCTTAATTCCATACCTGTCCAAATTGTTTAACCAAGTGGCAAACTCAAACACCTTTTCAAAAGAACTTCTAGAGGCCATAATAATAACATTTCCAAAATCAGGAAAAGACCCTACGTCCCCCTTAAATTATAGACCCGTATCTCTATTAAATTCTGATCTTAAAATATATGCAAAAATATTGGCTAATAGACTAGTCAACTTAACCCCCTTATTAATTAAACCTGACCAAGTAGGCTTTGTCAAAGGTAGGCAAGCACCCAATAGCACCAGAAGGATGTTAAACATTATCAATCTAATACATAATGATAAAACGCCCTCCCTATTACTAGCATTAGATGCTGAAAAAGCATTCTACAGAATGCATTGGGAATATATTTCAAAAACTCTATCCAAATTTGGTTTTCAAGGCTTTATACATTCTGCCATTATGGCATTATATACCCATCCCACTGCAAAGATTTTTTCGTCAGGTATGCTATCCAGAAATTTCTCTTTAACTAACGGGACCAGACAAGGGTGCCCCTTATCCCCACTAATATTTTCCCTAGCGATAGAATCTTTAGCGGAATATATACCTTCTTCCCCAGATATCAAAGGTATTACCATTGGCCAAGATGTACATAAATTAGGCTTATTTGACGATGACATCATACTGACATTAACCAAGCCTGAGATATCTTTACCATCAGTAATTGCAGCACTAGAAAAATTCAAGGAGGTGTCATACTACAATATCAATCAAAACAAATGTTACATCCTACCTATGAATATACCCGCTACAGAAATTAACAACCTAAGTACAAAACATGGATACAATTGGGACAATACCTCAATAACATATTTAGGGATACAACTTGCCTCCCCACCAACTAAAATATATGACGTAAACTTCCCTCCCCTCTTAGAACAAATGAACCAAGACCTAAATAATATACAGAAAACACATTTATCCTGGGTTGGTAAAATAGCTGCATTCAAGATGAAAACCTTACAAAAAATTCTTTACTATTTTAGATGCCTATCCCAATACCCACCAAATTCTTCATGCAATTAAGCTTAAACAATTTATATGGAATAAAAAGAAACCCAGAGTCGCATTTTCAATTTTAACCAAAACTAAAACTTATGGAGGAATGAATCTACCAGACGTCAACAACTATTATTACGCATCCATTTTAGAACAGATGAAATATTGGTTCTCCCCTGAAAAAGATAAGCTATGGCTCAACATAGAACAAGAATCTACTAAAAATTCTGACTTACATGCCCTAGCAATAGCCACTGCCATTCTCCCTAAAGTAATCATTCCAAATCTACTGAGTATTAAAGCTACAATATTTGCTTGGAAACATATACTTTCTAAAACTAGACATGTTAAAAAAAATCCAAAATATGTCTTCCTATAGAAGTTAATAATTACTGCAGAATCCGTTTATCAGTAGACGATATCAAACAGGATCAAACAGGGATTCCGATTATATGAAAATCTACCCTCGAACTTTAGGGATGTTATTATGAGTAAGCTTGGAAAGTGTAAACGTTTAAAGGATTTCAATCCTAATAACTTGATAGAAATTCCATCGATAATATGGGAATATTTTTCTCACCATAAGGACCATATTAAGAAAGGCATTTCCTTTTTTTATGAGATACACTCCTCCCAATCAGATAATAAAAATGTTCATATGTTAAAATGGGAGAGAGATTTAGCTTAAAACTTCTCCTGGGACCAGGGGAAAAAATCATTCCAAATAATCAACAAATCATCATCGTGTATAGAACACTGGGACAATGCTCAAAAAATAACAGGTGGTATTTAACCCCGTATAAATTATCCAAAATAGATCCATCCACACCCAACATTTGTTGGAGGTGTAATGAGCAAACTGGAAATTATACACAGTCTCTGGAGTTGCAAAACCCTGAAAAGCTTTTGGAACTCAGTTTCATCATTCATAGCAGATATTACAGGAAACCTTTCCACGATTACTCCCATTTCAGCCTTATTAGGTATAGACCTTGAGAAATATCCCACTATACATAGAACAATTGTGGTCCACATTTTAATAGCCTCAAGACTTACAGTAGCTTACCTCTGAGAATCTATGGAAGCACCCAATCTATCTACTGTCATAACCAGATTGAATATCCAGGCACAATTTGAACTATTGCTTGCTTATAAAAACCACTCCATCACCACTTTTAGTAGAAAATGGACACATTTAGTTATCCCATCCTACAGCCTCCAATTACCTAAAAGAATGTAAAATGTAAGTTTACCCTACGGTCTTAAACACTTTGATTATTCAACTAAGCAATTTCCTCGTGTAGAACACTATCTCTGATATTCCTTATTTTTTGGTAAATCGTTATTTTTAATTTCCCCTTTCCCGATATTATTTCCATACTTAAAGTTTGTATTGACTGAAGCATAGCTAAAGTGGTAACCTTCCAGGCCTACAGCTTGAACCCATTTGGGGTAGGCTGGACTAGGCCATCAAGGTTTAAACAAGTTCTATACTATATGCCTTCACAGTTTATTGTATTATAAATGTTGTGTAATATATGCAGCAACTTTAACCACTTAAGGACCGCCTCACGCCGATATACGTCGGCAGAATGGCACGGGCAGGCAAAATCACGTACATCTACGTGATCTGCCTCCCGGGGGTGGGGGGTCCGATCGGACCCGAGGCGGTCCTCTTTTGTCCCCCAGCGATCGGAGGTGAGGGGGAGGCCATCCGTTCCTGGCCCCCCCTCGCGATTGCCACCGGCCAATGAGAACATTCCTTTGCTGCTGTATGCTAAACAGCAGCAAAGGAAATGATGTCATCTCTCCTCGGCTCGGTATTTTTCGTTCCGGCGTCGAGAAGAGAAGACTGCACTGTGAGTGAAAACACACTACACACACAGTAGAACATGCCAGGCACACAAAACACCCCCGATCGCCCCCCCCGATCACCCCCCAATCACCCCTCCCCCTGTCACAAACTGACACCAAGCAGTTTTTTTTTCTGATTACTGCATGGTGTCAGTTTGTGACAGTTACTGTGTTAGGACAGTTAGGGTTAGCCCCCTTTAGGTCTAGGGTACTCCCCTAACCCCCCCTAATAAAGTTTTAACCCCTTGATCACCCCCCGTCACCAGTGTCGCTAAGCGATCATTTTTCTGATCGCTGTATTAGTGTCACTGGTGACGCTAGTTAGGGACGTAAATATTTAGGTTCGCCGTCAGAGTTTTATAGCGACAGGAACCCCCATATACTACCTAATAAATATTTTAACCCCTTGATTGCCCCCTAGTTAACCCTTTCACCACTGATCACCGTATAACTGTTACGGGTGATGCTGGTTAGTTTGTTTATTTTTTATAGTGTCAGGGCACCCGCAGTATATTACCGAATAAAGGTTTAGCCCCCTGATAGCCCGGCGGTGATATGCGTCGCCCCAGGCAGCGTCAGATTAGCGCCAGTACTGCTAACACCCACGCACGCAGCATATGCCTCCCTTAGGGGTATAGTATCTGAACGGATCAATATCTGATCCGATCAGATCTATGCTAGCGTCCCCAGCAGTTTAGGGTTCCCAAAAATGCAGTGTTAGTGGGATCAGCCCAGATACCTGCTAGCACCTGCGTTTTTCCCCTCAGCCCGGCCCAGCCCAGCCCACCCAAGTGCAGTATCGATCGATCACTGTCACTTACAAAACATTAAACACATAACTGCAGTGTTCGCAGAGTCAGGCCTGATCCCTGCGATCGCTATCAGTTTTTTTGGTAGCATTTTGGTGAACTGGCAAGTACCAGCCCCAGGCAGCGTCAGGTTAGCGCCAGAACCGCTAACACCCACGCACGCACCGTACACCTCCCTTAGTGGTATAGTATCTGAACGGATCAATATCTGATCCGATCAGATCTATACTAGTGTCCCCAGCAGTTTAGGGTTCCAAAAATGCAGTGTTAGTGGGATCAGCCCAGATACCTGCTAGCACCTGAGTTTTGCCCCTCCGCCTGGCCCAGCCCAGCCCACCCAAGTGCAGTATCAATCGATCACTGTCACTTACAAAACACTAAACAAAAAAGATAAATGGCGCAAGAACACACATCAAACATGAATGGACATGATACACATAAACATAAAACAAGTCCGGGATAAGACGGGCAGTGTGACTAATAACCCTGGATATGCAAAATCAAAAATATAAAAATATATGTAGACTCTGCCACAAACGTCCAGAGAGTAAAGATAATGGTCAGTGAAAAAATATATATATAAAAGTCAATGAAATATATAGTTCAAAGGAATCTGATACTGTGCACCAGCGGCAGCTCACTTGAGAGTGGAAGCAAACAACTCTGAAAGATAATGTGGGAAAAAAGGCAAGAAGCGCCAATCTAAGTGCAGTATCATTAAAAACTTTAATTTAGATTATAAAAACAACAACAGCCAAATGGCTACTCACAAGGACAGGATTAATATAGGCAAGGACATATAGTGGGTCCAGGGACGTCCTCCTCAGATGTTGTAAAGGTGCATAGTGCAGGTTCCGGTGGAGGTGCTGTCAGCGCTATGATGTACGGGTGGTCTGTGGGGTCTCTGCTGTACGTGCTGAGCTGCAAGGAAGATGGAAGTGTCCGCAAGAAGAAAATGCGGAAGCATTGAAACGTGTCATCTGACATGTCCACACGTCACTTCCGCCCTTTGGTTCCCGGAACAGTTTTGCGTTCCACGCCTGTCTCCATCCGGTTCCTGTTTCCTGCTACGGTCCTGGCTCCTATGTCCTAGTAGATGCCGGCTCTTCTTGCGGACACTTCCATCTTCCTTGCAGCTCAGCACGTACAGCAGAGACCCCACAGACCACCCGTACATCATAGCGCTGACAGCACCTCCACCGGAACCTGCACTATGCACCTTTACAACATCTGAGGAGGACGTCCCTGGACCCACTATATGTCCTTGCCTATATTAATCCTGTCCTTGTGAGTAGCCATTTGGCTGTTGTTGTTTTTATAATCTAAATTAAAGTTTTTAATGATACTGCACTTAGATTGGCGCTTCTTGCCTTTTTTCCTAAAAAACACTAAACGCATAACTGCAGCGTTCGCAGAGTCAGGCCTGATCCCTTCGATCGCTAACAGATTTTATGGTAGCGTTTTGGTGAACTGGCAAGCACCAGCGGCCTAGTACACCCCGGTCGTAGTCAAACCCGCACTGCAGTAACACTTGGTGATGTGGCGAGTCCCATAAGTGCAGTTCAAGCTGGTGAGGTGGCAAGCACAAGTAGTGTCCCGCTGCCACCAAGAAGACAAACACAGGCCCGTCGTGCCCATGGTGCCCTTCCTGCTGCATTCGCCAATCCTAATTGGGAACCCACCACTTCTGCAGCGCCCGTACTTCCCCCATTCACATCCCCAACCAAATGCAGTTAGCTGCATGAGAGGCATTTTCTTTATGTCCTCCCGAGTACCCCTACCCAACGAACCCCCCCAAAAAAGATGTTGTGTCTACAGCAAGCACGGATATAGGCGTGACACCCGCTATTATTGTCCCTCCTGTCCTGACAATCCTGGTCTTTACATTGGTGAATGTTTTGAACGCTACCATTCACTAGTTGAGTATTAACGTAGGGTACAGCATTGCACAGACTAGGCACACTTTCACAGGGTCTCCCAAGATGCCATCACATTTTGAGAGACCTGAACCTGGAACCGGTTACAGTTATAAAAGTTAGTTACAAAAAAAGTGTAAAAAAAATAAAATAAAAAATATATAAAATAAAAAAAAATAGTTGTTGTTTTATTGTTCTCTCTCTCACTATTCTCTCTCTCTATTGTTCTGCTCTTTTTTACTGTATTCTATTCTGCAATGTTTTATTGTTATTATGTTTTGTCATGTTTGTTTTTCAGGTATGCAATTTTTTATACTTTACTGTTTACTGTGTTTTATTGTTAACCATTTTTTTGTCTTCAGGTACGCCATTCACGACTTTGAGTGGTTATACCAGAATGATACCTGCAGGTTTAGGTATTATCTTGGTATCATTCTTTTCAGCCAGTGGTCAGCTTTCATGTAAAAGCAATCCTAGCAGGCGAACGCAAGCGGTGGTCTGTCGTCAAACGTAAACAGCAATTGAACCATGCATGTGAGGTATCACCGCGAAGGTAAGATCGAGGGCAGTAATTTTTGAAGTAGACCTCCTCTGTAAATCTAAAGTGGTAACCTGTAAAGGCTTTTAAAGGCTTTTAAAAATATATTTATTTTGTTGCCACTGCACGTTTGTGCGCAATTGTAAAGCATGTCATGTTTGGTATCCATGTACTCGGCCTAAGATCATCTTTTTTATTTCATCAAACATTTGGGCAATATAGTGTGTTTTAGTGCATTAAAATTTAAAAAAGTGTGTTTTTTCCCCAAAAAATGCATTTGAAAAATCGCTGCGCAAATACTGTGTGAAAAAAAAAAATGAAACACCCACCATTTTAATCTGTAGGGCATTTGCTTTAAAAAAATATATAATGTTTGGGGGTTCAAAGTAATTTTCTTGCAAAAAAACCCCAACTTTTTCATGTAAACAAAAAGTGTCAGAAAGGGCTTTGTCTTCAAGTGGTTAGAATAGTGGGTGATGTGTGACATAAGCTTCTAAATTTTGTGCATAAAATGCCAGGACAGTTCCAAACCCCCCCAAATGACCCCATTTTGGAAAGTAGACACCCCAAGCTATTTGCTGAGAGTCATGTCGAGTCCATGGAATATTTTATATTGTGACACATGTTACGGGAAAGAGACAAATTTTTTTTTTTGCACAAAGTTGTCACTAAATGATATATTGCTCAAACATGCCATGGGAATATGTGAAATTACATCCCAAAATACATTCTGTTGGTTCTCCTGAGTATGGGGATACCACATGTGTGAGACTTTTTGGGAGCCTAGCCGCGAACGGGACCCCAAAAACCAAGCACCGCCTTCAGGTTTTCTAAGGGCGTGAATTTTTGATTTCACTCTTCACTGCCTATCACAGTTTCGGAGGCCATGGAATGCCCAGGTGGCACAACACCCCCCCCCCCCAAATGACCCTATTTTGGAAAGTAGACACCCCAAGCTATTTGTTGAGAGGTATAGCGAGTATTTTGCAGACCTCACTTTTTGTCACAAAGTTTTGAAAATTGAAAAAAGAAAAAAAAAATTTTTTTCCTTGTCTTTCTTCATTTTCAAAAACAAATGAGAGCTGCAAAATACTCACCATGCCTCTCAGCAAATAGCTTGGGGTGTCTACTTTCCAAAATGGGGTCATTTGTGTTGGGTTTTGTGTCACCTGGGCATTCCATGGCCTCCGAAACTGTGATAGGCAGTGAAGAGTGAAATCAAAAGTTTACACCCTTAGAAATCCTGAAGGCGGTGATTGGTTTTCGGGGCCCCGTACGCGGCTAGGCTCCAAAAAAGTCCCACACATGTGGTATCCCCATACTCAGGAGAAGCAGCTGAATGTATTTTGGGGTGCAATTCCACATATGCCCATGGCCTGTGTGAGCAATATATCATTTAGTGACAACTTTGTGCAAAAAAAAAAAAAAAAAGTGTCACTTTCCCGCAACTTTTGTCAAAATATAAAATATTCCATGGACTCAATATGCCTCTCAGCAAACAGCTTGGAGTGTCTACTTTCCAAAATGGGGTCATTTGGGGGGGTTTTGTGCCACCTGGGCATTCCATGGCCTCCGAAACTGTGATAGGCAGTGAAGAGTGAAATCAAAAATGTACACCCTTAGAAATCCTGAAGGCGGTGATTGGATTTCGGGGCCCTGTACGCGGCTAGGCTCCCAAAAAGTCCCACACATGTGGTATCCCCATACTCAGGAGAAGCAGCTGAATGTATTTTGGGGTGCAATTCCACATGGGCCCATGGCCTGTGTGAGCAATATATCATTTAGTGGCAACTTTTTGTAATTTTTTTTTTTTTTGTCATTATTCAATCACTTGGGACAAAAAAAAAAAATCAATGGGTTCAACATGCCTCTCAGCAATTTCCTTGGGGTGTCTACTTTCCAAAATGGGGTCATTTTGGGGGGTTTTATACTGCCCTGCCATTTTAGCACCTCAAGAAATGACATAGGCAGTCATAAACTAAAAGCTGTGTAAATTCCAGAAAATGTACCCTAGTTTGTAGACGCTATAACTTTTGCGCAAACCAATAAATATACGCTTATTGACATTTTTTTTACCAAAGACAGGTGGCCGAATACATTTTGGCCTAAATGTATGACTAAAATTGAGTTTATTGGATTTTTTTTATAACAAAAATTAGAAAATATCATTTTTTTTCAAAATTTTCGGTCTTTTTCTGTTTATAGCGCAAAAAATAAAAACCGCAGAGGTGATCAAATACCATCAAAAGAAAGCTCTATTTGTGGGAAGAAAAGGACGCAAATTTCGTTTGGGTACAGCATTGACCGCACAATTAGCAGTTAAAGCGACGCAGTGCCAAATTGAAAAAAGACCTTTGGTCCTTAGGCAGCATAATGGTCCGGGGCTGAAGTGGTTAATTGATATGTTTTTGATTGATAAAATAAAAAATCATTGAGAAAAAAAAAGAAAATATTCTTGCAAGAAAAACGAATGCAGCCAAGGATTGATAGACTGAAATATGTTACTTATTTTGATTTTGGAATCCAAGAAATATTTGTGGGTTGATTTATAAAATAAATAAAGTGATACCTCAATATTGGTTATGGTATATACAATATATGGACCTAGTAATTCAAGTGTAGATCTAATTATTCAAGTCTCCACATTAAAGAAACCATAAACTCTTCAGAGCCTAAACTGAAATATCAGTTTTGGGTGAGTTGGCCTTTTCAAAATACCATAGAGTCAGTCAATGGGCAGTCTCATTCTGTTATCTTGCTTGAACATTTTATTGCTGCGGTAGATTAATAGTTTATGGGGGACAAAGAGAGATATCGGTGTCACGCTTTTTGTTAATTTACTAAAATTCCCCACATCAATATGCAAGTAAACCAGAATCAGCTAATTAACAAAAATATATACACATTCATAATTCTTATAAGATATGCGGTTGGTAAAGAGCAAAAAAAAGGACAGAAAACTATAAATATTATGTAAAATAGATACAATTGTAAGTAAATGTTATCTTTTAATGTTTTGTTTCAGTTTAACCCATACATTACATACTGAAAGGGAATATATTATTTTAGCTACAATCAATTTGTATTTTCTTGCAGAGGAGCAAATTAATAGAGCAATACCAAATAATAAACATGACAATGGCTGTGTTCTCAGATTTAACAAGCTAGAGATGTTCTATGTATGAATCTTGGATGTGCTTCTGCTTGAGCACATGTGCTCTGATTATTTCCTTTGTACTATCAGCAAAGCCTGCCTTTTGTTTAACCTCATTAGAAAGAAGCAAGCGGCATGCAGTACCCTGTGTCTTGCTGCCAAAGTACTCCTGACCTCCCACAAAAGCACCTATACAATGTAGCTTTTAATGCACAAGGAGATAAATGCTACATCAGCCAAAGAAATTTAAACATCTTAATGGCAAATCTTTCCATTTCTTAAAATGAAAATGCTGCTCAATCATTATAGCAGAAAGAAATGGGAATGATCACATATGCCGACCTGAAATAGATTTAAAATGTCTTTACAGTATTTAAAGCTATCTGAAGAAAATTGCTGGCGTTCTTCTGATCCTATTAGTCCTATTAGCTATTTACAGTTAGTGTGGTGCGTCCTCTGCACAGTGTGCACCTAAAGCTACCTGAAGAAAATTAGTGGTGTTCTTCTGATCCTATTAATTAATCTTCCTGACCCTAGCACCGCTATAATCCCTTGTCCACACACCCATTTAACATTTGATTATTTAGGGGATGAGGTGCTGTATCCTCTGGTACCATCTAGCCACTATTACTTCTTCTGATCCTATTAGTACAGTACCGCAGGCAGCTGCAGTATTTACAAGTTAGTTTAGTGCGTCCTCTGCACAGTGTGCACCTAAAGCTACCTGAAGAAAATTAGTGGTGTTCTGCTGATCCTATTAGTACAGTACTGCAGGCAGCTGCAGTATTTACAAGTTAGTGTAGTGCGTCCTCTGAACAGTGTGCACCTAAAGCTACATGAAGAAAATTAGTGGTGTTCTTCTGATCCTATTAATACCACATGCAGGCAGCTACAGTATTTACAGTTAGTGTAGTGCGTCCTCTGTACAGTGTGCACCTAAAGCTACATGAATAAAATTGGTGGTGTTCTCCTGATCCTATTAATACCACAGGCAGGCAGCTACAGTATTTACAGTTAGTGTAGTGCGTCCTCTGCACAGTGTGCACCTAAAGCTACCTGGAGACAATTGCTTTTGTTCTGCTACTATTAATACCACAGGCTGGAAGCCACAGTATTTACAGTTAGTGTACTGTGTCCTCTGCACAGTGTGCACCTAAAGGTACCTGAATAAAATTGGTGGTGTTCTTCTGATCCTATATTAATAGCACAGGCAGGCATCTACAGTATTTACAGTTAGTGTACTGCGTCCTCTGCACACTGTGCACCTAAACCTACCTGGAGACAATTGCTGTTGTTCTGCTCCTGTTCATAACACAGGCAGGCAGCTACAGTATTTACAGTTAGTGTACTGTGTTCTCTGCACAGTGTGCACCTAAAGCTACCTGAATAAAATTGGTGGTGTTCTTCTGATCCTATATTAATACCACAGGCAGGCAGCTACAGTATTTACAGTTAGTGTAATGCGTCCTCTGCACAGTGTGCACCTAAAGCTACCTGAAGACAATTGCTGGTGTTCTCATACTAATAATACTACAGGCAGGCAATTGATTCTTCTAGCTGCAGTATCAGTATATATATATATACATTCCAGCTTTGTGCAGCTACATCTCACTGCAGGCCATTAGTATGTCTGCAAGGCCAACAAGGAGAGGCAGACAGTCACAAGCCAATAAAAGAGGGCAAGCAGGCTCTGTGTCTAGAGGCAACAGTGCTGGTCGTGGAGACGGTGCATCCTCATCAGCATGTGGCCGTGGGACATGCTTGTCCTTTTTTTTGGCAGCTGGCCATGTTGAGCCGCAACATGCGGAAGACTTGGTCGAGTGGATTATCCAGCCGTCCTCATCCTCCTCATCCTCTCTCACCCAGGCTCAGGGTACTTTGTCTGGCAAAGCAGCTGCCAGCGCGGCCTCTTCCCTCGGCTCAATGGCATCAGTCACTCCTTCCCTAGCCCCACCATGTCCCCCTGAGTAGTCCCTCGAACTGTTTGACCACAGTGTTGGGTACATGCTCCAGAAGGATGCCCAGCGTTTTGAAGGCTCCAATGATGGTACCCAGCTAGAGGAAGGCAATAACGTGAGCCCAGAGAGAGGGGGTGCCCAAGAAGGACAGCAATCTGGCAGTCATGTTCCCCCAGCTGCAGCATACTGCCAGCTTTGCTCCAGTGATGAGGAGGGAGGGGATGATGAGGTCACTGACTCTACGTGGGTGCATGATAGGAGAGAGGAGGAGGAGGAGGAGACACATCACCAATGAGGCAGGATGCCCTCCAGGGGCCAGCTCAAGGGCAGCACACTGACTGCATCACACCGCAGAGCTCTGCATGTGCAGGGCGCTGCTGTCTCTGCACATTATTCCAAAAATTCTTTGGTGTGGGCCTTTTTTGAGACGAGTGCAGCAGATCCCACCGCTTGGGCACCACATGCTTAACCGGACATATCTTGACCTGCCATGCAGTTCGTTGGCAAGCGTACCTAAAAGACCCACACCAAAGAACAAAGAGGGCCTCTCCTTGCTCCTCATCAGCTGGGATCTCCAACCCCACTATACCTTCAGTCCTCTTTGAGACCTGCACTGAGAGGAATGAAGGTGTAGAATTAGGTGTGTCACAGCCAAGTACTTGGGGGCAATCTGCTATCGGTACACCGATGTCAGATTGTACCAGGCAAAGTTTCCTGCCCCAGCTGCTGCACCGCAGAAAGAAGTTTGTTCCCAGCCATCCACATGCCCAGCAGTTAAATGCTACCTTAGCTAAATTGCTAGCACTTCAACTGCTGCCTTTTCAGTTGGTAGACTCTGCCCGCTTCCGTGGGTTTGTGGAATGTGTGGTTCCTCCGTGGCAGGTTCCCAAACGCCACTTTTTCTCATGGAAGGCAATTCCGGCTCTCTACTGGCATGTGGAAGGCAATGTCTTGGCTTTGCTGGACAGGGTGGTCAGTGGTAAGGTGCATATTACCGCTGACTTATGGTCCAGCTGCATGGACAGGGACATTACTTATCTTTCACCGCGCACTGGGTGACTCTTCTGGCAGCTAGGAAGGATGCAGGACAGGGTGCAGTAGTGTTGGAGGTTGTTCCGCCACCATGTCCCCAAAATACTACTAGTGGTGATTCTGCCACACCTCTCTCCTCACCCCCTCCTCTTCTTCTTCTTCCATGGCCTCTTCCTGTGCTGATTTGTCTTCGGAACCAGCGGTGCTCTGTAGGCGTTCAAGGGGCTATGCAAGCACGCAGGCTAAAAGATGCTTGAGCTGGTGTGCTTGGGGGACAGGAGCCACACTGAGGCAGATATTCTGTCAGCTCTGCAGGGGCAGGTTCAGAGGTGGTTGACGCCACGCCAGCTTAAGGCAGGAATGGTGGTTTGCGACAATGACACCAACCTCCTCTCCGCCCTCCGATAGCGACAACTGACCCATGTGCCCTGTTTGGCTGATGTCCTTAACTTGGTGGTGCAGCGGTTCTTGGGCAGGTACCCGGGCTTACAGGATATCCTGAGGCAGGCCAGGAAAGTCTGTGTGCATTTCCACAGGTCATATAATGCCAGTGCTCGACTGGCTGACCTCCAAAAGGAATTTAACCTGCCCAAGAACCGCCTAATCTGTGACATGCTCACCAGGTGGAACTCAACGTTGGCCATACTGCAGTGGCTGCACATGCAGCAGAGGGCCATCAATGAGTACCTGTGTGACTATGGCACCAGGACAGGGTCAGGGAAGCTTGTTTTTTTCCCCACGCCAGTGGGCCATGATCAGGGATGCATGCACTGTCCTGTCACGATTTGAGGAGGCCACAAGTATGGTAAGCAGTGACAGTGCATGCATCAGTGACACTGCCCCCCTTATCCACCTGTTGGAGCACACGCTGAGTGGAATAATGGACAGGGCACTTGAGACAGAACAGAGGCAGGAAGAGGAGGACTTCCTTAGCTCTCAAGTCCCCCTTTATCCAGACAGTGTTCCTGTGTGCCCATCAATCACACAGGAAGAGGAGGAGGTGGAGGAGGAAGAGGAGGATTGTATCAGCAAGGAGGTGGAGCCTGGCACTCAGCATCAGCAGCAGTCTTTAAGGGATCATTTACAGTCCCAAGAAAAACATGGACTTATACGTGGCTGGGAGGAGGTGGCTTTGGATCATGTCGTCCTTAGTGACCCAGAGGACTCCGGACTGAATGCCTCAGCAAACCTACGCTGCATGGCCTCCCTGATCCTGCAAAGCCTGAGGAAGGATCCTCGTATTCGTGGTATCAAGGAGAGGGATCAATACTGGCTGGCAACCCTCCTTGATCCACGTTACAAGGGTAAGGTTGCGGACCTTATCTTGCTGTCGCAGAGGGAGCAGAGGATGAAACATCTTCAGGAGGCCTTGCAGAAAGGTCTGTGCAACGCGTTCCCAGAGACTGGGAGGTTACAAACTCCTGTTCCTGGACAACGTGTAGCTGAGGCTTCGGTCAGTCAAAGAAGGAGCGGTGGAGAAGGTGGCCATCTCACCGATGCGTTCAGACAATGTTTTAGTCCGCAGCCCCAAGGTATGATTGGTTCCAGCAACCATTGCCAGCGTCTGTTTTACATGGTGCAGGAATACCTAGGGGCAAGATCTGACTTGGACACCTTTCCCACCGAAAATCCTCTGGGTTACTGGGTCTTGAGGATGGATCACTGGCCAGAGCATGCACAGTATGCAATTGAGCTACTGGCCTGTCCTGCATCTAGCGTTATTTGGGAATTCAGTGCTGCTGGAGGTTCGACCGATCACAGGGTGCGCCTGTCCACCGACTCGGTCGATCGACTGACCTTCATAAAAATGAATCAGTCTTGGATCACCACCAGCTACCAAGCACCTGATGCTGATGTAACTGAATAATTTTTTTTGAAATGTCAGATCCCTTCAAGACTGCCTATGCTGATGCTGAGTGACTATCCTGTTATGCTGAGTGACTATCCTCTTCCTCCTCAATGATCATGCTGATAGCTTGTAAGAATATTTTTGGTTGTGGGAGCCGCCACCAGTGGCTAAGGCCCAATTTTTCAGCCCCTGTTTAACAGGGACGTGTAATTACAATTTTTGATGCAATATTTTACAAGGAGGGTTCGTTGCTGCACTCAACTAGAGTATTTGTGAGGGGTTGCAGTGTTGTGGCACCAGCACCAGTGCCTAAGGCCCAATTTTTCAGCCCCTGTTTAACAGCGGCATGTAATTAAAATTTTTGATGCAATATTTTGCAGGAGGGCTCATTCCTGCGCTCCAACTAGAGTATCTGTGAGGGGTTGCAGTGTTGTGGCACCAGTGCCTAAGGCCCAATTTTTCTGTTCAACAGGGACATGTAATTACAATTCTTGATCTAATATTTCACAGCAGGGCCCGTTTCTGCGCCTACCAAGAGTAACTGTGAGGACTTACAGTGTTGTGGCACCAGCATCACCACCACCAAAGGCCCGATTTTTCTGTCCCTGTTCAACAGGTGCATGTAATTACAATTCTTGATCTAATATTTCACAGCAGGGCCCTTTCCAGCTCCCACCAAGAGTAACTGTGAGGACTTACAGGGTTGTGGCAACACCACCACCACCACCACCACCACCAAAGGCCCAATTTTTCTTCCCCTGTTCAACAGGTGCATGTAAATACAATTCTTGATCTAATATTTCACAGCAGGGCTCATTTCTGCACCCACCAAGAGTAACTGTGAGGACTTACAGTGTTGTGGCAATACCACCACCACCAAAGGCCCAATTTTTCTTCCCCTGTTCAACAGGGGCATGTAATTACAATTCTTGATCTAATATTTCACAGCAGGGCCCATTTCTGCACCCACCAAGAGTAACTGTGATGGTTTACAGTGTTGTGGCAACACCAACACCTAAGACCCCAATTTCTGCACAGTATATAGGGCAGGCCCCTACTTTCAAACATCCAACTTACAAACAACTCCTACTTGCAAACGGAAGGAGACAACAGGAAGTGAGATGAAATCTACCCCTAGGAAGGGAAATTCTCTCCTGTAAGAGTTAATATGGAGTTATTAATTCAATTTTCTAGCAAAAATGATTTTTACATGTAGGAGAGAAATGTCAGAATTGGCCTGGGTGGAAAGTGGTTAAAAAAGGAAAGAAAGATCTTAGTGTTCCTAAACATTTTAGAGAGGTCTATGGTAGGAATCCCCACTGTCTGCAATTCTGGGGGGTGTAAAAAGTGAAACAACATTGGAGAGGGGGGGATTACATCAGAGCTCTTAGTCAATGTGAGTCTTTCTGGGTGTATGAGACTAGGGTCTTGGTGCCCTGGGGTCTCAACGTTGACTTGAACTGCTTTATCAGAAATAATTGATGGTAGCCCCCTCCCCCCCACCTGATGGGTGTTGGCACTTAAATTTTATTGATAATAATATTGTCATCACCTTTACCATCGAAATTAATAATAATGGTTATTATAATGATAAAGAGAATTACTAATTATTCACTGCAACAAAAAAATCTCAGGTATATACAGGGAGAAAATCATTACATTATTATAATAGCATAGATTAAGATGAGGATACATATATCCCCAATATTAATACTAATATTTAAAAATTAATAATACAATAAAATTAAAAGTACAGCGTTTCATGGAAGTTGTGGTCCATCAAATGTTCCATCTCTTAAGGTTTTCAATTTGTTTTATAGGAAGTAAAAAAATATATTAATTTTAAATTATAAAGATATGTTTATATTGTCAGAGTTAAGTAGCGGTGCATAATAAGTATTATCATTGAAATTATCTTATTTGTACACCGGGCAATATCCGTGGCACTTAGGGAGAGTGAGGCAGAAAGAATTTTTAGTCTAATTACCTTTAGATACCATGATTGTGGTATCATATCAGTTTTGTGTGATCTGGCTTAAGGGAAAGTGAGCCCTGGGGCCCGCAGGAAGTGGGCGTTCCTTGAGTCACTTGAAACTGCCGGGGAGAAGCCTGAGAGGTTGCCATAACAACGATAGAGAATATAAAGGCTCGGGCGAGGTGTCCCACCCATCTGCGGAGGAAGACCAATCAGAGATTGATACGCATGCAGAGGGGAGGAACCAAGCCTGTTACTTCACGTAGCTACAGTGATGAGCGAGCGAGCGGACGCTCTTATTATACACACATGGAATCTGAGTAGAGGCCCTGTAGGCGAATCCTAGCTTCAGAAGTAGAACATAATGACCTGAGAAGGCCTGTAAAATGAGGGCCAAATCCCCAGTGGTCCATTAGGGCGAATAGGTAAGGCCAAGAGGCAGAATCGAATGTCTTTTGGAGATCCAATGACAACAGCATACCGGCCTGTTTAGAACCGCCATCCCAACCTGACCGTAAGAGGGAGACAATGTCTACTGCTCTCCTAACTTGGTCCGGGCCCTGTTTTTCTGGGATAAACCCCACTTGATCTTTATGAATGTATGCTCCTATAAAGGAGGCAAGAAGATCAGCCATGACTTTAGTCATGATCTTTAGATCATTATTAATCAGGGATATTGATCTATAATTGCTCATCTCACCCGGGTCTTTATCTGGTTTTGGGATGACGGTTATTAACGCAGAGTTTAACCATGTGTCAAGAGGGTCGCCTTTGGTTTTAGCATTAAAAATTGTAGTCATGTAGGGTGCTACAGTAGTTGCAAACGCTTTGTAGTAGGGGATTGAAAACACATCTGGTCCCGGGGCTGAGTTTTTCTTTGAGTTTTTCCTTTCAAAATATTTTATTGATTTTTGCAGGGAAATACAAAGTACAATTGAGAGATTGTACGTCGTGCAACGACGTAGAGTATAAATTTGAATTATAACAAAGAAATTGCAAACAGAAATTATACGTAACAGTCAGCAGCTTGTCATTGGTTTGAGCGCGCTCAAGTGAGCATGGGTATAAAATTACATTGTACTATGGTTGTAATACTATGCACATAGAGCCTCTTCTCCCCCTGCAGCACCCCATTTGGGATCTCTTTGTGCTGCAAGGGGAGAGTGGCTCCAACAGGAACTTGATGAGTACAGTCAGTTTCAAGTATGGTGAGGTGTTAAGCCTCTGTTGTAATCAAGATGAAACTAGCATATCTAAGACATGGTAAACACCTTGCTCGGTCATTTTCTTTGAGTTTTTAATCACCTCTAACACCTCCTCTATAGAGAAGAGGGCTTTGAGTCTGTCTCTATGTTCTGCCCCCAAAGTGGGGTTTGGGAGATTATCAAGAAAGCTAGATAGATCCGAGGCACTTTCCACTTGCTGTACGCTTGTGGAAGGCCTGCATAATGCTCAATGGGTTCACCATCGGGGGTTTACCTGCTATCCTAATTTTAGGGAAGGAGTAAGTGGGGGCACAAGGTGTAAGCCTGGAAGCTAGGAGGGATCTGTCTTCTCTCTTTGATGATAATAATTTGCCCCATTCCATCTAATGCTTTTCTCTGCATCGGCTGTCAGTGCTATGTTCAGTTCCAGGCGGGCTGTGTCTAGAAGGGAGGTGGGGACTCGAGATGGGTCTTTCTTATGATCTACTCGGAGAGAGGAAAAGTTTTTCTCCAATTTCTCAATATCTGCGCATTTTGCTCTTTTTAGTTGGGTAGCAATTTATATGATTTTGCCACTTATTGTGGCTTTATGCGCCGCCCATAAAGTTTCTGCTGAAACACAGTTGACATCATGTAGGGTGAAGTATTCTATGAGAGCTTTTTCTATTTCAATTTTTCTGATTGGGTCATTTAGGATGGCTTTATTAAGTCTCCAGTGGGGAAATTTAGGTTGGGGGGGTCAGTTACAGATAGTAATAATGACCATGGAGTGGTCTGACCAGACCGTATCTGTAATATGCGCTTTAAGCACTGAGGGAATTAAAGCGTTAGAGACCAGGAAGTGATCAATCCTGCCATAGGATTGGTGTGAATGGGAGAAGTGCATGCAGTCTTTTTTTCGTGAGGTTCAATTCTCTCCAAATATCAGTGAGGCCCAGCTGAAAGATCATTTTGGCAATCTTGGAACTGCTGCTGGTTAGTTTAGTTAGTTAGTTTGAGCATGAGGAGGTTTAGATTTGTCTAGACCTTGGTTGAATGCTGTATTAGAGACCCCCCTGAAGAACCTTCTTACTCGGGACCTAGGGTCTTAAAGAGCCTTGCAAAAAAATGTGATTGTCCGGGATTAGGGGCGTAGTAGGACACGAAGGAGTAGAGGTGACCATCTATGGTCCCTTTAATCAGGAGGAATATGCCCTCAGGGTCTCTTTGTTCTGATCTCAAGGAGAACCTACAGCTCCTTGAGATGAGAATAGCCACCCCTCTGGTTTTGTCCTCTAGGAAAAATAGAGGGAACTGAGTGTGGATAAATGATGGTTTGTACCAGATCGGAAAATGCATTTCCTGTAGAAAGAACCCAGTATCACATTTTAGGAATCCCTTGATGCCTCTGCCTATTTTTGAGGTCTTATTTGAGCATATTGTGATGTATCTGGTGAGCCCCTTGGCTTGGGATTACTAGTATATCCTAGTGCAATGGTTCTCAACTCCTGTCCTCAGGACCCACTAACAGGCCAGGTTTGCAAGATAACTGAAATACATCACAGGTGATATAATTTGCTGCTCAGTGATTGCAGTATTCTAGTCTTCATCTCCCCAAGGTAATACATAAAACCTGGCCTGTTAGTGGGCCCTGAGGACAGGAGTTGAGAACCACTGTCCTAGTGGTACTAGATTATGGAACAAGGTATTCAGAGGTGATCCCTCTGAGGAAGACTTCATCAAAACCAATTGTCAGAGAATTATTTAGCATTTTCTGTAGTACCACGGCACTCCACTCATGGCAAAAGTGATGACAGACCCATGCAAGCTGTTGCAGATCAAATAATTGCGTTTGTCTATCACCCTCAGATGGCCGAAATCCACATAGGACCGTGGTAGAACATATATTGCTAAAGTGTTGCTAAAGGTTCCTGGCAATATGGCAGGGGACATTCAAGGAGATAGAAAAGGTCAGTGAGGTAAACCAAAAAGTACACCAACCTGGGAAGCAAAAGCCGAACCAAATCTACCGTGTGAAATTATTAAAATTCTGGAAAAAGGTAGTTACCCTGGCTGATGTTGCCGCAACCCTGTCCAAGCCGCAATTGCACAGCAGGTAAAATAATTTTTCAGAGGAACAGGGAGTTTTTTTGGGACTGCTAGGCCTTATTAGTGTAATTGAGCATGGCATTGTCTCTGGATATCTATAAAGTAATGTCTGCACCTCTATTACCCTGCACACCATCAGCTATACTCTTGAGAATCCCCTGATACTCCAAACATAAAATACAATGCAAATTGTACAAAGATGCTAACAGTGCAAATAATACTAGTAATGCAAAAATGCAAACAGTGCACACAATGTAAATAGTGCAAACAATTACAACAAATATTTACACAATAAAGCTTTACAATTTATACACAGTCCATTGTGTCAAAAGAAATGGCTCCACTGTGTCAATCACAGATTTCCTTTTTATGTTTAGATGTTACATTTCTCTGAGCTCTTGATGTCACCTTCAAAACTTCTCCGCCAAGCCATCAAAATATTTACCAGAATCTTAGGCCCATTTCTATGCTCTGTGCAAACAATGTAAATTTTGCAAAAATGCAAACAGTGCAAGCAATACAAGTAGTACAAAAATGCATATCCCCTGATGATGTCAGAATGACAAAACACTTCTGCAGCATACACACGATCGGATTTTCCAACAACAAATATTCGATGGGAGCTTGTCGAAAATTCCGACCGTGTGTATGCTCCATCGGACATTTTTTGTCGGAATTTCCGACAACAAAAATTTGAGAGCTGGATCTCAAATTTTCCGACAACAAAATCCGTTGTTGGAAATTTCGAGCATGTGTACACAATTCTGACGCACAAAATTCCAAGCATGCTCTGAATCAAGTACGAGACAGAAGCGCTCGGTCTGGTAAAACTAGCATTCGTAATGGAGATAGCACATTCGTCACGCTGCAAATTTTGAAATCTTTCAATGCAGCGCATTCTCTTCTTCTTTATAATGCTAGAATAATGAAGTTGTTTTGCAGCTGATATTCACACAGAGTTCTGACAAACTGATTTCTTTCTTATTTCTTGTGATCTCATGAATAAAATTTTTTTTTCGCCAGATCTCCAGAATAATGTAATGTTTTTAATTTTTGTTTATAGTAATCTCCTTTTTTTAAAAAAAAAATCAAAATCTCCTGTTTTTTATTTTTTTTCAAGTAAACTCCATAATATTATTTTTTTTGTTTTGTGTGTCAAGTTACCACAACACCATTATTATCTTGTATTTTTTAACCTCAAAGAGAGATCCGAGAGATCAGGAACAGCAGCAGATGACATATATGTCCCCAGGCTGTGGTCTTACCACAGCCTGCGTCTTTTGCCAGACCTGACTAAACCTAGGCCATCACACTCTTGTCTTCCTTACACGCTTGCTTCCACGCTTGCTTCCAGGCTGTGGCTCTGGTGTTGGAGTTGTGGCAGGAGGTGGAGGAGGGGGAGGAGGATGGTCCAACTCACACAGGTGGGTTTT
Organism: Lithobates clamitans; assembly: GCA_037952925.1. Lineage (NCBI taxonomy): Eukaryota > Metazoa > Chordata > Amphibia > Anura > Ranidae > Lithobates > Lithobates clamitans. Next base: position 472,087 of record JBBGZY010001521.1, on the reverse strand, counting down.
GCTTGTGATTTCGCCCCTTAACCCCTTATTTAGGGCCATATATATATCACTTCCTCACAAAAGAGGTGTTGGCCCACCTCCAATTCCTGCATTTTGTTGGCAGCCATGCAGGCATAGGCCTCAAGAAGACTGGTGGGGGTTCTGAGGGCAGCAGAAGCCTACTGAATTAACCCAAGTGCTGACTCCTCCACGCTCCTCCCCTTCCTGGGCCTTTTTTGTTGAAGGTGGAGGGGATGGGCCTGGGATTTGGTCAGGTTACTGGGCCTGGCCACCTCCTGGCTGCCACTTACCCCCGCCACCTCCTGGCTGCCACTTACCCCTGCCACCTCCTGGCTACCACTTTCTACCAATCCTCCTGGCTGAGGATTTCCTGTGTATGAAAAAGGGACATAGTTTTAGTTTATTGATCATCAATCACACACAATTTGAGAAATATGTTGAACAATGGTATACCTGACTCAAGCTGGGCTCCTCCATATCTTCTGCCTGGGTGGAAGGCCCAGTTTGAATGTCGGAAGCCTCATCTGGGGTGGAAGGAAGAGTGGAAGAAAGGATTGAGAGTGATGGCCTGATTTCAGTCTGGTCTGACAGAACTCGCAGTCTGTCGTAGTACCACAGCCTGGGTACATAAACGTCATCTGCTGCTGCTCTTGATCTGTGGGAATCCTGGACCTTCTTGCGCTCCCTATTATATGTGCTCCTCAGGCCACCAATTTTGCACTTTAAATAGTTGATGTCTGCTGTGGGGATCTGCAGCTTCACAAATTCCAGCAATTTATCCAGTGCTGCCTTCCTCTTTATTCAATTTGTATAAAAGGGGTGTTTTGTCTGCCATAGACAGGGCAGCTCTCTGTACAAATCAATGAATTGGGGGAGGAAATCATGATCGTTGAATCGATCCATTTTCTCTGCAAGACACAACACAAGACAAACCCTAATGTCAGGCTAAACTTGCATAATCTTGTCCCAATATAGGCCTCAATCTCTAAGCAGTATAGGCCACTGATGCCCCAAGTTAAAATTGTACCTTCGTTAAATTTATATTACATACACTGCGAATGCGTGAAACTCTGCCCGCCCCTGACTTTCTTTATAGTATTTTCCCCGCCCCTTGTCTTTTGTCGCAGTGGGACAGCACATGGCGGAGAGACAACAGGTGCATTAAGACAGCAGCAATGATGATAGCCCAGAGCCACAAACGTCCCCATCCCGGAGGAGATTTAAGGCCTCTAATATGTCCTTTGTAGAGATGGTGGAGATGGTGGACATCTTGAAGAGGGCCGACTATGATGGGAAGCATGGACCTTACCCAAACCCAAATGTAAGAAAGGCCAAGATCATGACTAAAGTTGTGAAAAGTCTGCAGAAGAATTTTGGGGTATGGCGATCCAAGGATCAACTGAGGAAACGATGCTCAGACCTCAAATTGAGGGAGCAGGATCAGTACAGAAGAATCAAGAGAGTGCTGCAAAAAAGTAAGTATTTTGTTGTGTGTTCCTATTGTTCTTATTACGTTTGTACTGCTCCATGTGCTTTTTTTTTAATTGTTGTATAGTTTAAAATGGCAAGTTTCAGGTTTGTGGGCACAGTAATCGTTCGTAGTAAATATCATTCATTCGCCCACTAATACAATGTTTTTGGCAGGTGCCGATTAACTACATTTGTTCAGGCCTATTTGTATTAAAAGAAGTTTAGTACATTGTTGTCAAGATGGGTTTGGAACTAGAATGAAATGCAAACTTGATTCAGTGTAAGGAGAGTACACTCAGCAGCTGTTTACACATCTGGATGCAGGAGCACTAGTGTGGGACACCAGAATAAACTTTTTAGGGTGTCCCACACAGGTTCTCCAGTGGATACTAGGGGTGTCTCCATGTGTGAAACTTTACCCAAAAAGATAAGTATTCAGCTTGAAGAAAGGGAAAAAAATCATGTCTTCAGCTTGGAACTTCCAAGCAATGTTTCATATTCCTATTTCTTGCCTCAAATATCTTTGTGCTAAGTATACCTTTATTTTATTCACATAGGGGAGAAAAGAATTGACATGTCAGAGAACACCAGGGACCCCCAACCTCCTAAAGAAGGGGAAGTCACCACACCACAACCTCAGTATGTGGAGGAAAGAGATGTTTATGAAGTGGGCGAAATAGTGACCACAACAGGTGAGTGTCTGGGACCACAGCTTCAGGTAATAGATGTATGCCTGCATATTTATGATACATGGTGTGTTGTTTTCTTTTAGGTGATTTCACAAGTGCAAGTGCACGCGTTCTCATCGGCGAGATCATGGTGTGCAATCGGGATTTACAGAAGATCAAGGAAGACATCAAGTATGTTGAAAAAAGACTCAAAAACATCATTGATGTTTTAGGCAGAATATAAAACACACCAAAATTTTAGAATTTTTTTACTCTTATTAGAACTTTTCTAAAAAAATGTTGAAATCCAAATTTTGAAGATGCACACAGTGTATCAACATGTGCTATCTGCCATCACGGGATATCAAGGTACGCGTTTTGTGGGTGCAACCCCGTCCTTGCAACTCAAGTATCTGAGAGGATGGGGTTGTACCCCCGAAACACGTCCATTGATCCCCCATGATGGGAGCTAGCACATGTTGACCTTAGGCATGGGATCAGGAGTGAAATCGTCCTCCCAATTTGTGTGCATCTTCAAAATTTGGCTTTTCGCAGGGGTGACATCACCCCATCTGATGAAGGCAAAGTCAACACAGTTTGGACATACTAATGTCTGATATTGCCTTCAATTTATGAAAGTTGAACTTTGTAAGTTCCTAAGTTGTGTATTGTTTTATGTTTTGAAAAACACGCCTGTTTACCACAAAAAAGGATATTTCTACTGTCTGAAAAAAAATATATATTCCAAAAAATATGTTGGTTTGTTCAAAAACCTTTTTCTTAACGCACATGTGAATGTGCACAGAGTAAAAATTTTTCTACTCAACAATGTGTGGCTTCTTCTTTGAATGCTCAATAGCAGTTTTTTGCTTAAGTTGGTCTTTACAGTGACAATAGGGGGTATTTCCTAATTGCAAATCAACTTTGAACTACAAGTGCACTTTCAGTGCAGTTTCAGTGCAATTTCAAGTGCACTTTTGCAGTGCACTTGTAGTGCAAAGTGGATTTTCCTTTAGTAAATAACACCCACAGTGCTTTATAATTTGCATAAATCGGGCCATTATCGTCACTCCAAAAAATTAATTCAGGGTGCTGAAAATGATGAATATTATTATCATTAATGCATTACACACATTAACAACAAAAAGAACGTGTGTGTGTGGCAGACCCACAACATAAATAATAGTTAGCTGAAGAAGACATTGTCACCTCATGTATCAAAGAAATTACATTGGAACTATTGAAGAAAATGGCCAAAAAAAAACATTGGGGAACCTAGGAGACAGCTAAAAGAAACACGAGCAGTAAATCAAAGGAAATATTTTTAATTTCAAAATACAAATTTATTTTTTTAAATAAATATATATGTATGTGATGTTAAAGGTTAAAAGTTACCCTAATATAGTCCTTCTGCAGGACCTGAATGATGGCAGAACAGGTCTCTGGAATAATGATCCCCAGACCCTGGAGGGAGATGCCTGTCGAGAACTTGATGTACTGCAGACTTCTCCCCATCACCAACTACCATAAGGTGTCGATGAGCTTCTGCTCGGGAGTGATGGCTTGCCGCATGCAGGTGTCCTGCTTCGTAATATAAGGGGACAGCAAAGCCAACAGATGGTGAAAAACGGTGTTCGTCATCCAGAGATAATTCCTGAAATCATCAGGATTATTCTCACGGATCTCCCGCAACAAAGGCATATGAGAGAATTGGTCACGCTGGAGCAAACAATTCTTCATCCATGAACTCCTCCTTGTCCTGTTCATGGACTGGACTTGGGTCAAAGTAAGAACCCCAACACCAAGCCCCTGCACAGCACGAACTGTACGATGAGTACGTACCTGCAACATTGCCTCAAAACGGTCGGCTGGTCAGATTGAACTAACAGAACACACTGAAAATCAGAAAGGCCTGAGAAGAACGAGCTGAAAATCAGAAACAAGCGGACAAAGAGCGCACCGAAAATCAAAACGTAATATAAAAATATGCATTGAAAACCTGATGCGATATGACTACATGCACTGAAAACCAGACACGAACTCACAAGCCCAAACTGAAGAGCAGTAACGAACTAAAAAGCACAAGGCTGAAAATCGCGAATCGTCTCTCACCAAACTTCTATTAACACGAGATAAACACAAGATTAGCAGAAGGAGCCCAAAGGGTGGCGCACTGGCTATTGAACTTCCTCTTTATAGTGCCATTGTACATGTTGTACGTCAGCATGTTCTTAACGATCGGAATTTCCAACAACATTTGTGCGACCGTGTGTATGCAAGACAAGCTTGAGCCAACATCCTTCAGAAAAATATCCCAGGATTTCATTGTCGGAATGTCCCATTGTGTGTACGCAGCATTATGCCCCATACACACGATTGGACATTGATCGGACATTTTACCCCAGTTGATGTCTTTGCAGATGAAACGCGTCGGGTGTATGACGCTATCACAACCATCTGTCTACTGCGCTAAACATACCATTTTTTGCTCATTTAAACTTTGTTTTAACCTGATTTTTTATTGGAACCTTTTTCCTTGTCAAAAGAAGTTTATTGAGTATACAATGTTATAAAGATACATAAAGTAAGTTTACAAGGATCTATAAAGTAAGCTCATTGTTTTACAGTAGGGTTTATATAGGTAAATATCATGAAATTTCAAATATTAAACATTGGGTTCACGTAAACCTAAATTAAAGATATATATCATTTCCTTAGTTACTTTTGTAGGTATTTAAATAATTTATACCTACTATACATATTGTTTACAAGTAGAGTGTATATAGGTCAAATAAATTCTGATAATGAGCTTTAATCGTAAGGTGGAGAAAAGGAAAGAGAAAGAAGAAAAAGGGTTGAAAGGTAGAGGTATGGTCCACAAGGTTGTCCCGCTCGTCAGTTTATTATTCTTTTTAGTTCTCTTTTAGTTCTCTTTGAAGCCTTAGAATGGGTGTCTCTGTAAGTCATTTAATCTGTTACCATGGCAACAGGACAGAGTCATTGAAGTTTGACAGGAACTGTTGTTTTATCCTTATTGGAACCTTTTTAATACAATAACATTCTCTGGTTATCCGGATTTCACACTATGTGGAGCCTTTTTTCTCCTTTTCCCTCTGTCTCAATTGCATAAGACCCAAAACGATTGTTGGAGGACGAATTTCGTGGTACCGCTCAGGATTGGGGATCCATCCAGGACCCTTTTGCCTTGAACCAAGGACAACTGTAACCTTACCGTACCTAACGGTGTAAGCTCGTATGACTCACCGCCAACGGCCTGTGAGTCCACCACGTCTGGTAAGGGTATTCTATATTGCTTTTCGCTTGGTTGAATATTGATAAGTTCACAGGGGACAGGACTAGATGCTACTGTGAGATTTACATCTATACTCCAAGACACCTTTTCTCGATTGAATGAACTATTTAATACCCTGGAGACTCATCATTTATCTCCATCCCAATCTTTGATCTGAGAGTCTGGGACTATTTTTGTACACATAAATTCTTATTATTGTTCACTATATAGCACGTTGCTATTTTTTTTTTAGATCACTTGATTTGTGTAAACATGTTATGATTAATTTGTCGAATATACATTTTTTATGGGTCTAGCAGGACCTAGTCTTGATATATGCACAGGTGTCTCTTATAAAACATTTCACATTAATGTTTATTGGCACAATATAGCGCTACACTTTTTCTTCCTTTCATTGATCGGACATTCCAACAACAAAATCCATGGATTTTTTCCGACGGATGTTGGCTCAAACTTGTTTTGCGTACACACGGTCGCACAAAGTTGTCGGAATTTCCGATCGCCAAGAATGCGGTGACGTACATCACGTACGAGGAGACTATAAAAGGGCAGGTTCGAACCAAACACGGCACCCTTTGGGCTCCTTTTGCTAATCTTGTGTTAGTAAAAGTTTGGTGAGAGACGATTTGCGCTTTTTCAGACTCGTGGTTTTCAGATCGTTTTCTGCTGTTCAGTTTGTGCTTGTGGGTTTGTATCTGCTCTTCAGTGCGTGCAGCAACTTACGCGTGACTCTTGTCATTGTGTTCTTGTTCGTTCGTTACTGTTTTTCAGGTCGCTCTTCACAGGCCTTGCTGTTCTTCAGTGCGTTCTGTTACTCCGTTCTGAGCAGCCGACCGTTTTCTAGCCATGTTGCGTATACGTACTCCTCGTAGAGTTCGTGCTGTGCGTGGGCTTGGTGTTGGGGTCCTGACCTTGACACAAGTCCAGTTCATGAACAGGGTGGGGAGGAGTTCATGGACCAAAAATTGATTGCTTCAGCGTGACCAATTCTGTCTCATGCCTTTGCTCCGTGAGATCCATGAGAATAATCCTGATGATTTCAGGAACTTTCTCCGGATGACAGACCCCGTATTTCACTGTTTTTGGCTTTGCTGACCCCCTATATCAGCAGGCAGGATACCTGCATGAAGCAAGCCATCACTCCGGAGCAGAGGCTCCTGGCCACCCTGCGGTACTTGGTGATGGGGAGAAGCCTGCAGGACTTAAAGTTCTCAACAGGCATCTCCCCCCAGGCTCTGGGGATCTTTATCCCGGAGACCTGTTCTGCCATCATCCAGGTCCTGCAGAAGGAGTATATTAAGGTACGATTTATCCTTTAACATAACATTTTTTATTGTAGTTAATGTTTGATAATATATTTAATTTCTTTCCTCATTCCCAAATTACCATGATTGGAATATGCTGTGAATGTCCCCTTTGTCCTCATGCATGCTGGATTTTTATGTAATTATTTTTTTTCTCCTTCATACATATTTGCCTTCACAGCATGGTCTCCTGGCCCTATATTCACCTCATGTAGTCAATTAACAATGTATTTTATCAGCTCCATAGTAGTGCTTTACCCTAAAAACCCCCTAAAATGTTTTAAAATGTGATTTGTGCTTTAAATTCAGGCAGAGTGCCAGAGGCTTTTTTTGGGGGGTCCCCAAATCATTTGGAACTCTCCCTCCCCCCAACTGCTAAGTCAGCTGATACCAATTCTCTATCTATCCTCAATTATCTATCTGCTGACTTTGTCAAACCCATACACACTATACCCATCTCTTTAGTGGTCAGATTTATGGATGAATTCCCCAAAGCATGTAGTGCAAGGGCCTGCCTGTATACTTTCAAATGGTACTGTTTAAAGTTTTTATCTTGATAGGTAATAGTAGAATTTCCAAATGTGCTCAAATGTGTACAATGTGTATTTATATCTTTGTATTATGACACTTCTTACCTGTCCAGTGGGCTGCCAATAGTAACTAAGGAGGGGCTGGCCAAAGTAATACCCATTATTTAGGCATTCATCTCTCAATAAAGTGGAGAGGGTTACCTGTCCAAGAGCCCCCCCCCCCAAAATGTTAAAAATGGTCCATGAGAGGGGGGGAGGGGGAATCTGATAAGTGTACCTTAGACTTTGGTCTTTAAAAACTCCCTCAAATGAATGTTATCTTGATATTGGCCAAGAATGTTTGTGTCTAATCTGCTTTCCCTGTTTATGTGCAAAATGACTAATTTTTTGTTGTTGTTTGACTCCACAATTTCCTTCCACACCACAGGAATGGCAGACTGTGGTATCCCACTTTGCCCAGCGGTGGGACTTTCCTAACTGCTGAGGGGCAATTGATGGGAAACACGTCCACATCGTCCCACCACCCAACTCGGGGTCATACTATTATAATTATAAGGGGTTCAATAGTATTGTGATGTTGGCTACTTACGAGTTCCTGTATGTGGACGTGGGGAAGAATGGCTGATGGTGGAGTCATCGCCCAGACGGAGTTCTACAGGCGTCTCTAGAATGGCAGCTTGGATTTGCCACCTCCAGAAGACAATGTGGAAGGACTCCCATTTGTCTTTGTTGCGTATGAAGCATTTGTGCTGGGGGACCATCTTATGCGGCCATTCCCAATGAGGACCCTCACCCCGGACCAGAGGGTTTTTAATTACCAGCTGGCCAGAGCCAGAAGAGTGGTGGAGAACACGTTTGGAATCATGGCCAGCTGGTTCCGCCTATTTATTACACCCATACACATGGCGGAGTATAAACTGAATCATATTATCCTGGAGTGCTGTGTTCTACACAACTTTTTATGGCAACATTCTGCCAACTATGCTGGCTCACTTGGGCCTGAGGCCGGAATTCATAATGAACCAACCCTGATGGCGCTTGAAAGTGGCCGTCCTGGCTTGCCCCCCATGAGTGCCCGTGATGTCCAGCTAAGATACCTTGAATACTTTGCGGGTAGGGGGGCTATCAATATGCCAGACAATGTCTGAAACCTTTTTCAAATAAAAAAATAAATAACTACTCAAATCTTTGGTGACATTTACTGCTTGTGTTTCTTTTAGCTGACCCTGACAGAAATGTGGTGAGTCCTGAAAATGGCGTGATTGTGTAACCTTACAAAGCACTGTTGGGTGTTATTTACTAAAGACAAAGACACTTTGCACTACAAGTGCACTTGGAACTGCACTTGTAGTGCAAAGTGGATTTGCCCTTAGAAAATAACCCCCATTGTCACTGAAAACACTAATTAGAGCACAACAAAAGTGTTGGAGCATTGAGACAATAATCCACACATTCTTGATTAACAATCTTTTTAATACCAGCACAATCACATGTGCATTTATAAAAGTTTTTTAAAACAAACCAACATGTTTGTTGTATAACAATTTTTGGGGTCACATTAGAAAAAGTAGAAATGTCCATTTAAGATAAAACAGGCATGTTTAAAACCAACAAGAAAGACACAAATCTTGAACTTACAAAGTGCACATTTGGTAGAACTTGAAGGCAATATCAGACATGAGTATTTACAAACTGTGTTTGATATTGCGTTCAGATGGGATGAAGTCACCCCAGGAAAAGCCAAGTTTTGAAGATGCACACAAATTGCCGAATGTCAACATGTGCTAGCTGCCATCATGGGGGATCAAGGAACGTGTTTTTGGGGTGCAACCCCTTCCTCACAGCTACTTTATTATTGAGGAAGGGATTGCACCCCCAAAACGTGTCCATTGATCTCCCGTGACGGCAGATAGCACATGTTGACACACTGTGTGCATCTTCAAAATTTGGCTTTTCGCAAATATGTCAAAAAATGGTAAAAATTTTTAGCACACAAAAAACCCAAGGGATTTGGAGGGGTTTTAAACTCTCCCTAAAACATGAATGATGTTCTTCATTTTTTGTTGAACATCATTGTTGTTTTTAAGGATGTTTTCCAAGTCCCTATTACACCCCATGATCTCCCCGATCAGGATCTGTGCACTTTCCGAGGTGAAATGCCCTGGATCCACAACATCACGATCACTTAAAAAGATAGACACAAAACACACCATGTATTATAAATATGCTGGCATCCATTTCTTACCTGAGCCTGTGGTCGCAGACACTCACCTGTTGTGGTGACAATTTCCACCACGTCTTCCTCCTCCTGCTCTGCTTGGCTTGGGTGGATTTCCCCTTCTTCCAGAGGTGGGGGGTCTGTTGTCTCCTCGGATGAGGGGTGTCCTCCGAGTCTTTTCTCCCCTATGTAAAAACAAATAGGTATATTTAGCACACAGATATTTGATGGCAGAAATAGGAATATGAAACATTGTTTGGAAGTGGGGTACAATTGTCTATTTTGGCAGAGTTCCAAGATGTAGAATTTTTATTGTCCTTTGTCAAGCTTCAATACTTTACCTGTTTTGTACAAGCTTCACAGATGGAGACACCCCTATAGTATACACTGGAGCACCTGTGTGGGCCCCCTAATAAAAAGGTTGTTCTTGTGTCCCACACTAGTGCTCCAGAGGCCAGATGTGAAAAATGCCTAGTGTCCTCTCCTTACACAGAATCTAGTTAGCATTTCATTCTAGTTACAAACCCATCTACACAACCAAAATATTTTCAGACATGTAGGCCATAAAAAATGTGGGCAAATGCATATGGGCAAAACAATGGTGTTTTCTAGGCCAAACGAACAATGTTTTCTACGAACAAATAATGTGCCCATCAACATGAAAGTTGCCATTTTAAACTGGATAACAGTTAAGAAAAGCACATGGAGCAGCACGAACGTAATAAACATAAAGAATAGGAACAAAGCACAACTACTTACTTTTTTGCAGCACTCTCCGGATCTTTCTGTACTGCTCATGCTCTCTTAATTTGAGGTCCGACCACCGTTTCCTGAGCTGATCTTTCGATCGCCGTACCCCGAAATTCCGGTGCAGACTTTTGACCACTTTCGCCATGATCTTGGCCTTTCTGACATTGGGGTTGGGGTAAGGTCCATACTTCCCATCATAGTCGGCCTTCTTCAGGATGTCCATCATCTCCCCAAAGGACATATTTGATGCCTTAAATCATCTCCTTCTGGATCGTGACGTTTCAGGCTCCGGGCTTTCCTCCCCCTCCTCCTTGTTGCTGTAATTAGCACGCACCTGCTGTTTCGCCGCCATGTGCTCTTCCCCCACTGCACCAAACGAGAAGGGGCGGGGAATAGAATAGAAAGAACGTCAGGGGCGGGCGGAGTTTCACGCATGTGCAGTGTGTATAAAGTGTAACACGCGTGCATAGTACGTACGATCTGTGAACGGAGGAAGGAATATCGGAGGCGCCGATCGTGATAACGAAGGTAAGATCTAAACTTGGGCCTATACTGCTTCTAGATTGAGGCCTATATTGTAACAAGATAAGGAGAGTTTTGCCTGACATTAGGGTTTGTCTTGTGTTGTTTCTTGCAGATAAAATGGATGGCTTCAATGACCACAATTTCCTCCCCCTGTTCATAGACAAATACAGGGAGCTGCCCTGTCTGTGGCAGGTCAAACACCCGCATTACAATCATAAACAAAAGAGGCAGGCAGCGCTGGAGAAACTGCTGGAGTTGGTGATGCCGGTGGTCCCCACGGCAACCATCCCCTATTTAAAAGCCAAAATTGGTGGCCTGAGGAGCACTTATCTTAGGGAGCGCAAGAAGGTCACGGATTCCCAGAGATCCGGAGCTGCAGCAGATGACATTTATGCCCCCAGACTGTGGTACTATGAGAGACTGCGATTTCTGTCAGACCAGACTGGAGTCAGGGAATCCCTCTCAATTCTTCCTTCCACTCTTCCTTCCACCCCAGCTGAGGCTTCCGATGTCCAACCTGGGACTTCCAGCCAGGAAGAAGTTGAGGAGCCCAGCTTGAGCCAGGTATAGCATTCTTTGACAGATTTCTGATCAATAAATAATTGATGTTTCCTAGATGTTATTATTGATCACTAATCGCTAATTTAATAAAGTGTTTTAAATATCAATAGACAGTAGTGGGCAAAAATAATTGGGACAAGAATGAAAAATGCTGGGCTCAGAATGATAGTCTTTTATATTTGTTAACATTCAATTTGCAACAGTCATGAGATGAAAATTGTGTGTGATTGATGAAGAAAAAACTAAAACTATGTCCCTTTTTCATACACAGGGAGACCTCAGCCAGGACGAGGCTCTGGAATGTGGCACACAGGAGGAGGCTGTGGAATGTGGCAGCCAGGAGGAGGCAGGGCTAAGTGGCAGCCAGGAGAAGCCTGGTACCAGTAGGAGCCTGACCGAATCGCAGGTCCCTCCCCTCCGCCTTCCAACCAAAAGACCCAGGAAGGGGAGTCACGTGCAGGATTCAGCTCTCAGGCTCATTCAGGAGGCTTCTGCATCCCTCAGAGCCACCCCCACTCCTGAAGAGGCCTTTGCCTGCATGGCTGCCACCAAACTGCAGGGCATGCAGGAGGGCCAACGCCAGCTGTGTGAGGACCTTCTTTATAAAGTCTTAACTAAGGGGATGAGGTGCAAAATCACACCCAATACCCACGTGAGTGAGTTGGAACATCCTCCTCCTCCTCCTCCTGCCACAACTCCACCACCACAGCCACAGCGTGGAAGGAAGCATGGAAGGAAGACCAGAGAGTGATGACCCTGGGTTCAGTCTGGTCTGGCAAAAGATGCAGGCTCTTGTATGACCACAGCCTGGGGACTCAGATGAAATCTGCTGCTTTCAGGATCTCTGGGACTTCTGGACCAGACTGCACTCCCTTAGATATGGAATCCTCAGGACACCAATTTTGCAGTAAAATAATTGATGTGTGCCCTGGGGGCCAAAGGCTTCACCAATTTCTGCTGTTTCTCCAGCATTGCCTCCCTCCTTGTTTGGTTATGAGCTCTTAATAAAGGTTTTTTGGTTTCAATTAGACTCGCCTATGTGTGTTTTCCTTCAAAAAGGACAGTTTGCTTGTGAGGATTCAGGTACATTTCAAAATACAATGTGAAATTAAGAAGAGACACCAACACCAAGCAATCTCCTTGAGATTAAATAATACAAGATTATAATGGTGTGGTCGTAACTTGACACACAAAACACACACAAAAATATTCTGGATGTTAAATTAAAAAAAAAAACAAGATCAGCCTTGAAAAAAATACAAACCTAAAAAAAAATCACATCAGGCTTGAAAAAAAAAAAAAAAAACACAAAAAAAAATGATATAGATTTTTGGTCAGATGTGACAAATCATAATATATTGAGGGAATCACGATAAATAAGAAAGAAAGAAGTTTGTGAGAACTCTGTGTGAATATCAGCAGCAAAACTACTTTGTTCTTCCTGCATTATAAAGAAGAAGAGAGTGCGCTGTATTAAACAATTTTAAACATTCAGGCACTCTGTGGTTCACCTATCGGGGGAGACGGTGGGTCCATTTGACAGGCGGGCGAGGAGAGGGTGAGAGATACTTCTTTAACGCCGGCTGTGGCAGGGTCCGCCGTGACCGCATACCCCCTAGGAGGCTGATCCAAGCTGCTGTGTTGGTATTGTGTTATACAGATTGCTGTGGAATTTGCTGTGCTTTTAAATTGTATACACAATGTGAGTGGAACTTTTGGAGTGTGATTTGTAGTGTGTATTATTAAATTGTTACGTTATCACACTATTGGGAGTCTTCTTTAATTTACATATGGAACCAACCTCCGGATGGAATTTGTTTAACCCTTGCCAGTAGCCCTAAATATCCATGCTTTATAGCCTCATACGAAAGTGGAGGCATGAGATGCTGGTGAGTGGCTGTCCATTGGGAGAGGGGTCACTGAACACGCAGGTGGGGTGGAAGGACTTGATAGAAGATAATTACAAGGACTTGCTGTGGCACATTTGATGTGTTTTTCTGACCACGATCACGGACACTTTGCACATGTGTGTGTATTTTTCACAGAGTGTTATTTGATATAAACACATAGGTATTGTGTGACACTCAAAGACTGTCATTAGCTTTGATGCTATACATTGTTTTTGTGTAGTCACTGCACAGGGATTGATGTATACTACTATATGAGCAGTATTGGCACCTAGTCACTTTATGTACTGTTTTTGGTGTTTTATATTCATTTGGTTCATTATTATCAACACATTATTATATATATTTACATATATTATATTTTTTATTTTTATATTTTTTAGTATACACCTGCAAAGAGGTGACCACTAGATTAGATAATTCACTGTAAGAGGTGGGAGTAGTTTTGGAGATAGCGCCACGGTTTAATTCTTCACGTGGGGTGCAGTGCACTAGTAACACGTCACAGATTTAAATACTTCCTGTTCTTCTGATACGCACCAAGTGGCAGCTATAGGTAGATTATATTAACCGGTGATAACCAATATCGAGGTTGACTTTCCGAGGCGCAGTGGTGGGGAACTAAGTATAGGGTGGACATTATACCTAGGAGAACCGTTTATTTATATAATTTTAAACATTGCAGCATGACGAAAGTGCTCTATCCATTCCGAGCGCTAATTTTACCAGACCGAGCTGTTCCGTCTCGTAATTTCTTCTGAGCATGCATGTTAAATTGACAGCACAAGAGATTGGTTATTAGCACTTGCATTGCACATAATTATCATTGCACAGATTAAGAATTTGCACAATATTATTTCTCAGGAAAGCAGTATCAGAGGAGTGTAGAAAATGCTTGAACTTGGTATCGATGAGGAAGCATAGAGTGAATGATCGAGCCCACTGTGTGATTCCTCCACAGTGATGTGAAAGACTCATTGCCAGTCATGGCAAAGGGTTGATTGCAGTTATTGCCGCCAAGGGTGGCACAACCAGTTATTAGGTTTAGGGGGTAATTATGTTTTCACTGCATTTTGTATTTACTTGGGTTATCTTTGTGTAATAATACAATTTGTTTGATGCTCTGAATCATTTAAGTATGACAAATATGCAAAAAGGGGGAAGGCTGGGTTTAGTGAGATATTTTTTTTTTTGAGCGAGACCACATAGAAAGCAGAAGGTCCAAACCACTGTGAAGGATGTAGAAAGAAGCAACCTTCATTTTGTCACCCGAAGGGGATTCACAAGCAATGGGCTCTACCAAATATGCACTCATACCTGTACAGGTATGCCTGGGCAGCCATAGCGAAGTTAGTCAGGAGGACCGTGTTGCACTATATACTGTAAAATTCCTAAGCGTTTTAGTAAAACTTTGGTAGCCATTTCAAGCCTGGTTTGAAGTCATTGAAAGAGATGCATGGTGGTACATGATATATCAGAAGAAGGAGTACAGGGGTACAGAGGGAAAACCACTACAAAGGGTTAACTTGGCAGAAGAGTCAAAACAGGAGTGCAGTTGCCATGGGTAACCAAGAATTAGTGGAAAGTGAAAAGTGGCCGATCAATAAGCGTGGTACCTGGTGAAGGTGACAGGTCCTCTGGTAGCGAGGACCTGTCACCTAAGTAGCGAGGGGTCGGGGTTCTGGCTCCATCCCTAATGGTCAGTCCTCCAAAATCAAACGGACTGAACCCATGGTATGGAGACCCCATTTACCTAGCCGCATGGTACAGGAGAGCCGAAGGAGTTAAGTGCACACATAAGGTCCCTGCTAGGTGTACGGCCGGACCCTATTCTGTCACTGGAAGTGAGGTGACAAGGGTACGCTGGACTAATGGACAGGGCGTGGGCTTAGCAGTGTCCCTCCAAAATGCAATATTTATCAAGCAAGATGTGGAGTGACATGGGATGGTACACTTCACAGAGGAACATTATACTACTGCACACAGCGTACAGCTCATCTCTAAGCCAGGGTACTGCCATAATGTTGACTTTTACATGATCGCAGCCCCACCTGGTTCTGGGCATTGATGAGCACGTGCATGGGAGGAGAGAAGTGGTACCCCCGGATGTGCACGGGAGAGATTCCCACCCCCACACAATAATTTTTATAAAAATTTTTTATTTAATTAAAAAGATACTCACAAAGATCATGATAGGAACAGCATGTAAAAGGAAAAGTGCGTCGCTCTGCCGAACCTGCGTGTGAGATGACGTCACAACCAAGGTCATGCCAGACATTTTTAGGGGACTCTGATAGGTTGGGGATGCGGACAGTTAATTTTATGCACAGCTAAAGGCTGGCAATAAGTTGGACTTATCTCATCCCAAAGAGATACAGCAACATCAACTCAATGACATCAAATATTATATGTCCTTAAAAATTATAGATATATAGTATATTATTTGAGGCCTTGCTGTATTCTGGCAATTACAGAGTGCTGATGACCTTTTTACTTATATTTTTAATTTGTTACAGTAAGCGCATGGTTTTATATATATATATATATATATATATATATATATATATATATATATATATATATATACACATACACACTCTGTAGTACCGTGAAAAGAAAAGTTTTTCTTAGTCTTGTTTTTATTGGTGTTAAACAAAGTATACACATTCGGAATGTATAAAAAATAATGGTGAACTTTAAATGTGACTTAAGAATCCATGGAAAGGTCAGTTGTTTCAGATGCATTTACAGAGGATTACTTGACAGTCCATAACCATTTGTCTGAGAAGTGTATTTCTGAATCACCGCCAGTTATTGCTACAGTATGTAAATGGAATCTTCTGTAGCATTACTATTATCATTAAGGATGCTTTATAATACTCCACAGGGCAAAACTGTCCACACATTGTTCTCACATGTGCTAGGGTTTCATGCTGTGTTGAATGTACACTGTTTGGTATGTAATTTTAAAATGTATTTATTTTGTGTATTAGACTAAGCAACAAAATAAAAATTATATTTTTTTAACCAGTAAAATAAAAATGGGACTTATGAATATTTATTATTTTCTACCTGCAGCTAGCAGGTGGAACTCAAGGCTACCTACAAATTTTATGCAAGTTAACTTTACTGCTTTGCTGTGAATAACCAACATTGTAAACAGACCTCAATAGCAGGAGCTCAATTTACACACACAGTTGTACATATTACCCTGTTTGAATTTTCAGTTACACTGACATAGTTATAAAATATACAGCCAATGCTTAGTTTTCCTTTTAAAAAGCCCCTAGAAATTATTTGTAAGTAAATTGGGTCCTCCCCGGACTAAGTATTTCTTTGTGAAATAAAGATTTTAAGGAATAATTAAAGAAATTATTAAAAAAAATAAGTTTATTATGTTCTAAACTTTAAATAAAATTAGGACACATAAAGATCAAATAAATTAGTTTCTCATTAAAGGAATGATTTTATATTGAAAGTGTAACTGTACCTTTGGTTCAGGTTGTCTGTTAAAGTGTAACTCCACTTTTGTGAGTGGGTGATCGATGTACATTACAAGGATTGTAACAATGTTTGTTGCAGATTCCTACCTTTTGTTAGTTTGAAGTAGAGATAGGCAGAACGACCCCCTGTTTGGTTTGCGGCAGAAATTTCGAACATTGCAAACATTTGGAACTGAATAAAGGACCCCATTGAAGTCTATGGGACCCAAACTGGAAAAATCAAAAATGCCCATTTGGAAGGCTTATATGCAAGTAATAGGGCATACAATGGTTATGGGGGTCCGGGTACTGCCCTGAGGGGCATGTATCAATGAAACAAAATTTTGTGAAAAAAATATCATTTTTAAATGAGCAGTAATTTACTTATGCTTAAAGTGAAACCATCAAAATGAGAAATAACAATAAAAATGAAACATTCCTTTAAATATAGTGACTGGGGGGTCCCCCTAATCTGCCTGTAAAGTGGCACATCTGGTACTGTGTATAGAACATGCTGAAGCAATAATGACATTTATGAAGCCAAAAAAATGACATTTTCTATCCAAGCTTTCTTTATTTTATAAATAATGGCTTGGGGAGCCAGTCTGTCACAATTTAGTGCACTTGGAATAAGATTAGAATTATTTTTTCTTTCTCAGACTTTGGATCGAAGTAACAGGTGTGTAAAAATTAGCTTTGGGTGTTGGTGGTGTCTTCACACCGTAACCCTATAGAGGTACTCGTGATTAAAGCAAGAATTGGTCTTGCTGTCAAAAATTGCAATGATATGCACCTGTGAAAAAAGGAATGATTAATGCGCTACCCAAAAGAACAAAAACCAGCTGCTACAAACCATATGACTAAAAGGTAACAAATATAGAATAAATTGGAGCGCTAAAACACACATATATTAATAGTGAATAAAGTTCAAAGTGCATGTAGACGTAATGTCCCAAGAAAAAAAGAAAATATATAATCCAAAAGGAACAACAGTCCGCAGTGAGAAAAAATAATCTGTGTATCGATCCTGTCTGCTTCCCAACCATCAACTTGTATATCATCAACTTTAGCGAATAGATGGAATACGCTTACCAGAGAGGTTGGATTCTACTGCCATGAGCATAGAATCAATGGAGCTTGATTCCACCCTGGGCAAAGTAGTGAAGTGTTGGAGGCAAGGGTAGAGCCTCTACAGGGCCAGGACGTCCCTTCTTTGTCCACCGAAGCAGAGCCAAAATGGGTTCCGAAAAGCAAAGTGGTTTCTTAGTTCTCCAGGATATGTGGAAAAAGAAAGGAATGCTTCCACATAGTGTAACTCTGGGTGTTTTTATTCATAAAAAACCACAATACATATAAAAAGTGATCACAAAGTAAAAGCAATGTATAGGGTCTATAAAAACCGCCCTACGCATTTCGGTCCAATGACCTTCAACAGGGGCATGTGGGACCCTCATAACACTGCCCAAATTTATAAACTAATGTATACCATCTAAAATGATCAAGACCAATAGGCTGTAAACAAACGAACAAAAATGGATCTCATTGGACCCAGGGAACATCACCTGTTAGGATCTAACACACCCCCTAAGTATGTCCAATCAGTGGACTTGTGGCATAAAGTCCACTGTATCTTTTAGGCCAATGTGAGTGTAAGGTTTCCCTATGTCCATATCAGTGGTTATGGCTGTAGACTGAGCGTCCACATGTAGAAAGCCCGGGAACACAGCCAGAACATGAGCGTGTGATGTCAGTGATTAGGACTGTGTGGTCTGTGCAGGAGGGTTGCCTAGCAACCCTACACGCTGTTGACTAGAAAGCCCGCGAACACAGGAGGTGTGTCCACGCGGCTGTCACGTACGCTGGATGACTGAAAACATGGGGACCATGCAGAAGGGTTGCCTGGCAACCCTGCACGCTACCGCCCAGAAGTCTGCGAGTACAGGGGGGGGCGTGTCCGTGCGGTCATCACATGATCCCGGGTAATCCCCCATGTGATGACTGACATCATTTACACAGGGACACTCGGGGCAGGTTGCCAAGCAACAGCATCGCCGAGTCAGGAGAGCCGGCGAACGCAAGAAGCGCGTCCGCATGGCCGTCATGTGACCCAGAGTTGTCCTCCGTGTGATGAATCAATCATTCCCACGTGGTCACTCTAGGCGAGTTGTCAGGCAACGGGGACGCAATGTCAGGACAGTCAAATGGGATCTGAACTCATTTATTAATCTATCCTAACACATTTTATTTTAGCTTCACCTCATCTCCAGTGTCACCCTTTTTTTGTCATTACAGCAACCCTCATTCAGTACATTTTCACATATGATTTTACACATTTTTTACACATTTCACATATATTCATACTTTCAGAGGCGGCTCTAGGCTTTGTGAGGCCTTAGGCGAATTTTACACATGAGGCCCCACTCACGCCCATAATGGGAAAAAAAATTCAAGCAATTAAAATGGCTGCAGAAAGATGCACGTATTTAGCACACAGTTCATCACCACCACTTCCAGGGCACCCTCCTCACCCATCAGACATATGCAGCCAATAAAACATCTTGGACCCAGCAAGGTGGCAACCTACCCCTCTAAGAATTTCCCATGCCTTGGGAGGAAGGAGAGTGGGGGAATCCCAACACAGTGCAGAGAGAGATAGGGAGGGAGAGAGACAGGGATAGAGAGAGGGGGAGGGGTGGGAAAGAAGGGAAGAGAGGGGGTAGAGAGGGGGGGATAGGGGGAGAGAGAGGGGGAAAGGGGGAGAGAAGGGAGCAGAGGGAGAGAGAGAGATAGGGGAGCAGGGGAGAGAGCGGGGGAGGAAGAGGGGGGAGAGAGAAAAAGGGGGAGAGGGAAAGAGGGGGGGGGAGAGAGAGAGGGGGAGAGAGAGAGAGTGAGGAGAGAGAGTGGGGAGAGAGCGGGGGGAGAGAGAAAGAGGGGGGAGAGAGAGAGTGGTGAGAGAGGGAGAGATAGGGGAGGAGGGGAGGGAGAGATGGGGGAGAGAGAGGGGGGGAGAGAGAGAGGGGGGGAGAGAGAGGGGGAGAGAGAGAGGGGGAGAGAGAGAGGGGTGGGGGGGAGAGAGGGGAAGAGAGGGGGAGAGAGGGAGGGATAGAGGGAGTGAGTGAGGGTGGGAGAGACTGGGAGTGACACAGAGGAGGGAGGTGAATAAGAGAGGGGGTGAGGGAGAGAGAGAAGGGTTGTGGAAGAGAGGGGTGGCACGAGAGAGAAAGAGACGATGGGTGGGAGAGAAGGGAAGAGAGGCGGGAGAGAGAGGGGGAGAGAGAAGGGGGAGAGAGAAGAGGGAGATAGAGAGAAGGGGGAGAGAGAAGAGGGAGAGAGAAGAGGGAGAGAGAGAGAAGGGGGAGAGAGAAGAGGGAGAGAGAGAGAAGGGGGAGAGAGAGAAGGGGGAGAGAGAGAGAAGGGGGAGAGAGAAGGGGGAGAGAGAAGGGGGGAGGGAGAGAGGGGGAGGGGGAGAGAGGGGGGAGGGGGAGAGAGGGGGGAGGGGGAGAGAGGGGGGGGAGGGAGTGAGTGGTGGGAGGGGGTGAGAGAGTCTGAGGGTGACACAGAGGAGGGAGGTGAGAAAGAGAGGGGTGGTACGAGGGAGAGAGACGAGGGGTGAGAGAAGGAGGGTGAGGGAAAGGGGGGGTGAGAGAGATCCCTAGCCCTGTCCCTGTCTTCAGACCCTCCTATGTTCCATGTCCCAGTCTGTGACAGCACTGGGCAGGAGCAGGAGAGGGGGCAAAGAACAGGAAGGAGCTGGAGAGCACTGGGGTTGTGGGGGCAGAAAGCACTGGGTGGGGGCTGGAGAGTGCGGGGGAGCTTGATAGGAGGGGAGTCAGAAAGAATGCGAGGGGAAAGCAGGGGGAAATGAAGAGCGCTGGGGGAGGAGCCAGGGAGCACAATGAGGGTCGGAGAGCACAGGGGGTGCAGAAGAAGTTAGATAGGAGGAGCGGTGGGTGGCTGCATATAGTGGAATTGAACTTTTTATATTCCTCCTGCAGCAGCTGAATGCTCACTTCTCCTCCTGTGTGTACAATACACTATACCTGCTCCTCGGTCCCCTATCCTTCTAAAGGCACTAGGCAGCATGAGAAGCTGGACACTGGACAGGTGATGTTTCTTCAAGCTCCTCCCTGCAGGCTGCAGTGCAATCTGGGAGTTGTAGTCTCTGCACAGCACAGGCACCAGAGAGCCAAGTCTGTTCTGTGCTTTGAAAAACTACAACTCCCGCCGCCATGCACTAGGGGGGGCAGGCTAAAAGGACGGCGCCGCGGCTGGGAGCATGCTATTGGAGGATGCTGCAGCCTGAGCCGAGAGCCGTCTGCGGAGCCTGGCTGAGCTGGCTCAGAGTCATCAGCTCACACAGGCGGCGCCGGCGGCGGCGTCATTCGTGCGGTGCAGACAGTGCTCGGCTGAGGCTCGCTCACCCCACACTGCCGGCTTCAGTTCTATTGTTCACAACACGGTCACATAATGATGGGGGGTTATTTCCTGCACTCCCGAGTCCCATCCATCTTGTCAGATTCAGAATGTCAGGCAAATTAGGCAGCCGCGGCCCGCGAGGCCCTTAAGGGGGCGAGGCCTAAGGCAATTGCCTAATTTGCCTAATTAAAGAGCCGCCTCTGCATACTTTATTTTTGGATATATTCACATACACTCTTTTTACCAGTATACATTTTTTGTCTCGACTTTTGAGTCATGATATTGATTATCATCTTTTTATTTTGTAGGGGGTTTAGCGACTCCTAAAACACTCCATTTGTTTTCGTTATTTTTATGTTTTTTTTTTTTTTTTCATTTTTCACCAGTATTTATTTTATTTCATTTTTATTTTATTTTATTATTTTTTATATTTTTTTATTTTTTTTATTTTTTTATTTTTTTTATCACTTTTACATTTTATTTTTCACACCAATTTATATGGTTTTATTTATCAGTTTTTTCAAATGTTTATTTACAATTTTTATTTTCACTCCTTGCATGTTTTTCTTTGCATTTAGAGTGATACCAGGATTGTCCGGTGAGGGCACCTATTTCAGAATGTTGCCCATCCTCCCTGGCACACCGATTTACCCTTATAGGTGATTGGTGTCAGGGGTTATGGGAGAGTTTTCCCCTGTAGTGGGCAACTGCAGTGCGGTGCGTCCGCATCATTGCGGACTGTCCTGACATTGCGTCCTCGTTGCCTGACAACTCGCCTAGAGTGACCACGTGGGAATGATTGATTCATCACACGGAGGACAACTCTGGGTCACGTGACGGCCGTGCGGATGCGCTTCTTGCGTTCGCCGGTGTCTTGTCGAATACAGTCCCCTATCCAAAAGTGTCCGCCCTGTACTGGGCAGGCGCAGTACGGAGGACAAACGAGACGCCGAAAGTCTCCCAAGTTCAACAGCTGATCGTCAGCTGTACACGGCGCCTGCGCATTTATTCTTACCCTATGTCCAGGATCATTCCCTACTATCTAAGTGGACATAGAGTTAGAATAAATAGTTGCCGAGCGCAGCGAGGCCGTGCCCGAAGCGTGGCGAGCGAAGCGAGCCCGCGAGGGGCCCTCTTACACAGCCATCGCTAACAAGTGCCCAAGCGCCGTGTACAGCTGATGCTCAGCTGATCAACTTCGGACATTTCCAGCATCTCCTGCTCCTCCGTACTGCGCAGGCGCTGCTCCTGCGCAGTACAGGGCGCACAAATCTGATAGGAGGACACTATATGTCAGAACACCGGCTCTCCTGACTCGGCGATGCTGTTGCTTGGCAACCTGCCCCGAGTGTCCCTGTGTAAATGACGTCAGTCATCACATGGGAGATTACCCAGGATCATGTGATGACCACACGGACACGCCCCCCCTGTACTTGCAGACTTCCGGGCGGTAGCGTGCAGGGTTGCCAGGCAACCCTTCTGCACGGTCCGGATGTTTTCAGTCATCCAGCGTACGTGATGGCCACGCGGACACACCTCCTGTGTTCGCAGGCTTTCTAGTCAACAGCGTGTAGGGTTGCTAGGCAACCCTCCTGCACAGACCACACAGTCCTAATCACTGACGTCACACGCTCACGTTCTGGCTGTGTTCCTGGGCTTTCTACATGTGGACGCTCAGTCTACAGCCATAACCACTGATATGGACATAGGGAAACCTTACACTCACATTGGCCTAAAAGATACAGTGGACTTTATGCCACAAGTCTACTGATTGGACATACTTAGGGGGTGTGTTAGATCCTAACAGGTGATGTTCCCTGGGTCCAATGAGATCCATTTTTGTTCGTTTGTTTACAGCCTATTGGTCTTGATCATTTTAGATGGTATACATTAGTTTATAAATTTGGGCAGTGTTATGAGGGTCCCACATGCCCCTGTTGAAGGTCATTGGACCGAAACGCGTAGGGCGGCTTTTATAGACCCTATACACTGCTTTTACTTTGTGATCACTTTTTATATGTATTGTGGTTTTTTATGAATAAAAACACCCAGAGTTACACTATGTGGAAGAATTCCTTCCTTTTTTCACATATCCTGGAGAACTAAGAAACCACTTTGCTTTTCGGAACCCATTTTGGCTCTGCTTCGGTGGACAAAGAAGGGACGTCCCAGCCCTGTAGAGGCTCTACCCTTGCCTCCAACACTTCACTACTTTGCCCAGGGTGGCATCAAGCTACATTGATTCTATGCTCATGGCAGTAGAATCCAACCTCTCTGGTAAGCGTATTCCATCTATTCGCTAAAGTTGATGATATACAAGTTGATGGTTGGGAAGCAGACAGGATCGATACACAGATTCTTTTTTCTCACTGCAGACTGTTGTTCCTTTTGGATTATATATTTCCTTTTTTTCTTGGGACATTACGTCTACATGCACTTTGAACTTTATTCACTATTAATATATGTGTGTTTTAGCGCTACAGTTTATTCTATAAATGATATGCACCTGTCAAACAGGTGTGGAAAAATTGGTCTTTGGGTGTTGTGGTACCTTCACACTGTAACTCTATAGAGGTATTCGAGATAAAAGCAAGAATTGGCCTTGCTGTCAAAAATTGCAATGATATGCACCTGTCAAACAGGTGCTGAAAAATTGGTCCCTGGATGTTAATTGTGCCCGTGAAACCTACACCAAAACATTTCTTCCAGATTAAATCAACACCCACAAAGATAGGCAGCCTAGACAGTCTTTCAGAAATGTGAGATCCAGAAAGCACTTAATTAGTGGCATTAGGGGCTTGATAGCTGCTGCTAATCCAGGGCTGATTCATTCTGATAAATGTCAGCCGGAACCACGGAGTCTGTGGACAGACGTGCTCTCTTATCTGTCACAAAACCTCTGGCAGCACTGAATGCCCATTCAGAAAGCACACTGGATGCAGGGCAGCCCAGCAGCTCTATTTTATACCAGGCAAGTTCTGGCCAGTGGTCTATTCTCATGACCCAGTAACCCAGTGGATCATCAACTGGAAAGCTCTCCGTATTTGCCCCTAGATAATTTGCCACCATATGATGAAGACACTGCCGATGGGATGTGGAAGCTGACAGCCCTGGGTGCAGAGGACTATAAAAATTTTGAAATGCATCACTGAGACGGCCCCCTTCTCTACCGTTCCTCTCTTGACCAATGGAAGCTTCAAAATGATGTTTTCCACCAGACTGTAACCTACCAGAGTTGGGAAAGGCGGTACATAAATTCCTCTTTAAGGTGTCCTCAAGAGATTTCATCTTCTGCTCCCTCTGTGGGGATGGGATGAGCTCCGAGAATTTCCCCGGTGGTCAAGGAGGGTTGCCAACCACTAGCGATCCTTCTCCTTGATGCCACATATTTTTGAGTCCTTTCACAGGCTTTGAAGAATGAGGGAGCCCATGCACAGCAAGTTTGTGGAGGCATGAGAAGCAGACTCCCCGGGGTCAATGAGGATTACAGTATCTGGAACTGCCTCCTCCCAGCCTCGTACTACTTCCAAGGGTTCTGGGGATGGCAAACCATCTGTTAAGGGTTGACGTATGTCTTCCTCTGCTTCATTGCCTCCAAACCTGCCAGAATCCTCCTCCTCCCTCTCCTCTTGTGTGTTCTGTGGTGTAGGAAGAATGGTGTCTGCATAAAGATGGCCTTGAGAGGAAAGGAAGTCCTCGTCTTCCTCCCACTGCTCTGCCTCGAATGCCCTGTCCATAATGCCGTACAGAGTCTGCTTCAGCAGTAACACAACAGGGATTGTGTCAGTGATGCATGCATTGTCATGGCTCACCATCCTTGTGGCCTCCTCAAATGGTGACAGTACAGTGCATACATCCTTTATCAGCAGTAGACATGAGTTTCGTGTTCGAGTTGAATGCATGTTCGACTCGAACAACGTGTGTTTGGTCGTTCGCCGAATTACAAATGTTATGGGCGGTTTGCACCAAATTCGAGTGGCGCGTCCTGGCCCATAATTCACTGCGGCATCGCACTGCATTGCTGGCTGATGATTGGCCAAGCATACACTATGACCCGCATGCTTGGCCAATCAAAGACCGTGTGTACAGAGAGCCGTAATTGGCCAAAGCCAGGGAGGCTTTAGCCAATTATGGCTCAGGGGGTTTAGTACACGCCCCACACTATATAAGGCCGCCTGCACGTTGGCCCTGTGTAGTGTGTTGCGGTGGAGAGAGATAGATAGACAGAGAGACATTGTCATTTGATTGAAGTTAGATAGAGTAGGCAGGTTGAGTCAGTTAGCTGCACTTGCAGTGTATTGTGTATATATATGCATCCCAGGTGTATATATATATATATATATATATATATATATATATATATATATATATATATATATATATTGTATTCACTTTAGCTAGATCTGTTCCTGTTATTCTCTTCCTAATATACCCGACAGGCAGGCAGGTGTTTTTACAGTATTTCCAGTTAGTGTACTGTGTAACCCTGCACAGTTGCACCTACAGTATAGTTACCTGAAACCAGGTGCTTGTGTGCTTCTTCTGATAATATTAATAGCACAGGCAGGCTCTTGAAGTATTTCCAGTTAGTGTACTGTGTAACCCTGCATAGTTGCACCTACAGTATAGCTACCTGAAGCCAGGTGCTTGTGTGCTTCTTTTGATACTATTATTAGCACATGCAGGCTCTTGAAGTATTTCCAATGAGTGTACTGTGTAACCCTGCACAGTTGCACCTACAGTATAGCTACCTGAAGCCAGGTGCTTGTGTGCTTCTTCTGATACTTCAAGAGCCTGCCTGTGCTATTAATAGTATTTCCAGTTAGTGTACTGTGTACCCTGCACAGTTGCACCTACAGTATAGCTACCTGAAGCCAGGTGCTTGTGTGCTTCTTCTTATACCATTGATAGCACAGACAGGCTCTTGAAGTATTTCCAGTTAGTGTACTGTGTACCCTGCACAGTTGCACCTACAGTATAGCTACCTGAAGCCAGGTGCTTGTGTGCTTCTTTTGATACTATTATTAGCACATGCAGGCTCTTGAAGTATTTCCAATGAGTGTACTGTGTAACCCTGCACAGTTGCACCTACAGTATAGCTACCTGAAGCCAGGTGCTTGTGTGCTTCTTCTGATACTTCAAGAGCCTGCCTGTGCTATTAATAGTATTTCCAGTTAGTGTACTGTGTACCCTGCACAGTTGCACCTACAGTATAGCTACCTGAAGCCAGGTGCTTGTGTGCTTCTTCTTATACCATTGATAGCACAGACAGGCTCTTGAAGTATTTCCAGTTAGTGTACTGTGTACCCTGCACAGTTGCACCTACAGTATAGCTACCTGAAGCCAGGTGCTTGTGTGCTTCTTCTGATACTATTAATAGCACAGGTAGGCTCTTGAAGTATTTCCAGTTAGTGTACTGTGTAACCCTGCACAGTTGCACCTACAGTATAACTACCTGAAGCCAGGTGCTTGTGTGCTTCTTCTGATACTATTAATAGCACATGCAGGCTCTTTGAGTATTTCCAGTTAGTGTACTGTTTACCCTGCACAGTTGCACCTACAGTATAGCTACCTGAAGTCAGGTGCTTGTGTGCTTCTTCTGATACTATTAATAGCACAGACAGTCTCTTGAAGTATTTCCAGTTAGTGTACTGTGTAACCCTGCACAGTTGCACCTACAGTATAGCTACCTGAAGCCAGGTGCTTGTGTGCTTCTTCTGATACTATTATTAGCACATGCAGGCTCTTGAAGTATTTCCAGTGAGCGCACTGTGTAACCCTGCACAGTTGAACCTACAGTATAACTACCTGAAGCCAGGTGCTTGTGTGCTTCTTCTGATACTGATAATAGCACATGCAGGCTCTTTGAGTATTTCCAGTTAGTGTACTGTGTACCCTGCACAGTTGCACCTACAGTATAGCTACCTGAAGTCAGGTGCTTGCGTGCTTCTTCTGATACTATTAATAGCACAGACAGGCTCTTGAAGTATTTCTAGTTAGTGTACTGTGTAACCCCGCACAGTTGCACCTACAGTATATCTACCTGCAGCCAGGTGCTTGTGTGCATCTTCTGTTACTATTAATAGCACAGGCAGGCTCTTGAAGTATTTCCAGTTAGTGTACTGTGTAACCCTGCACAGTTGCATTTACAGTATACCTACCTGAAGCCAGGTGCTTGTGTGCTTCTTCTGATACTATTAATAGCACAGGCAGGCTCTTGAAGTATTACCAGTTCCGTGGGACACGCTTGGCCTTTTTTCGGCAGCTGGCCGTGTTGAGCCGCAACATGCGGAAGACTTGGTCAAGTGGATGACCAAGTCATCCTCATCCTCCTCAACCTCTCTCACCCAGGCTCAGGGTACTTTTTCTGGCAAAGCAGCTGCCAATGCGGCCTCTTCCCTCGGCTCAATGGCATCAGTGTCTCCTTCCTTAGCCCCACCATGTCCTCCTGAGGAGTCCCCAGATCTGTTTGACAACAGTGTTGGGTACATGCTCCAGGAGGATGCCCAGCGTTTTGAAGGCTCCGATGATGGTACTCAGCTAGAGGAAGGCAGTAACATGAGCCCAGACAGAGGGGGTTCCCAAGAAGGACAGCAATCTGGCAGTCTTTTTCCCCCTGCTGCAACATACTGCCAGCTTTGCTCCAGTGATGAGGAGGTAGGGGATGATGAGGTCACTGACTCCACGTGGGTGCCTGATAGGAGAGAGGAGGAGGAGGAGGAGGAGGCACATCACCAATGAGGCAGGATGCCCTCCAGGGGCCAGCTTAAGGGCAGCACACTGACTGCATTACTCCGCAGAGCTCCGCATGTGCAGGGCGCTGCTGTCTCTGTACATTATTCAAAAAAGTTCTTTGGTGTGGGTCTTTTTTGAGACGAGTGCATCATATTGCACCGCTGCTATTTGCAACATATGTCTCAAGCGTATCTCGCGTGGCCAAAACATCTCCCGCTTGGGCACCACATGCTTGACCAGACATATGTTGACCTGCCATGCAGTTCGTTGGCAAGCGTACCTAAAAGACTCACACCAAAGAACAAGGAGGACCTCTCCTTGCTCCTCATCAGCTCGGATCTCCAACCCCACTATACCTTCAGTCCTCTCTGAGACCTGCAATGTCCCTGCCCCAGCTGTTGCACCGCAGAAAGAAGTTTACTCCCAGCCATCCACATGCCCAGTGGTTGAATGCTAGCTTGGCAAAATTGCTAGCACTTCAACTGCTAACTTTTCAGTTGGTAGACTCTGCCCCTTCCGTGAGTTTGTGAAATGTGTGGTTCCTCAGTGGCAGATTCCCAAATGCCACTTTTTCTCATGGAAGGTGATTCCAGTTCTCTACCGGCATGTGGAAGGCAATGTCTTGGCCTCGCTGGACAGGGCGGTCAGCGGTAGGGTGCATATTACCGCTGACTCATGGTCCAGCAGGCATGGACAGGGATGTTACCTAAGTTTCATGGCGCATTGTGTGACTCTGCTGGCAGCTGGGAAGGATGCAGGACAAGGTGCAGTAGTGTTGGAGGTTGTTCCGCCACCACGCCTCCAAAATGCTACTGCTGGTGATTCTGACACACCTCTCTCCCACACCCCTCCTCTCCTTCTTCCTCCATGGCCTCTTCCTGTGCTTTGTCACCAGCGGTACTCCTTAGGTGCTCAAGGGGCTACGCAAGTACGCAGGCCAAAAGATGCTCAGGTGCTTGAGCTGGTGTGCTTGGGGGACAGGAGCTACACTGGGGCAGAGATTCTGTCAGCTCTGCAGGGGCAGGTTCAGAGGTGGTTGATGTCACGCCAGCTTAAGCCAGGAATGGTGGTTTGCGACAATGGCACCAACCTCCTCTCTGCCCTCTGACAGGGCCAACTGACCCATGTGCCCTGTTTGGCTCACGTCCTTAACTTGGTGGTGCAGCGGTTCTTGGGCAGGTACCCGGGCTTACAGAATGTCCTGAGGCAGGCCAGGAAAGTCTGTGTGCATTTCCACCGGTCATATAATGCCAGTGCTCGGCTGGCTGATCTCCAAAAGGAATTTAACCTGCCCAAGAACCGCCTAATCTGTGACATGCCCACCAGGTGGAACTCAACGTTGGCCATGCTGCAGCGGCTGCACAAGCAGCAGAGGGCCATCAATGAGTACCTGTGCGACTATGGCACCAGGACAGGGTCAGGGGAGCTTGTTTTTTTCCACACGCCAGTGGGTCATGATCAGGGATGCAAGCACTGTCCTGTCACCATTTGAGGAAGCCATGGGGATGGTGAGCAGTGACAGTGCATGTATCAGTAACACTGTCCCCCTTGTCCACCTGTTGGAGCACACGCTGCGTGGAATAATGGACAGGGCGCTTGAGGCAGAACAGAGGCAGGAAGAGGACGACTTCCTTAGCTCTCAAGGCCCCCTTTATCCAGACAGTGTCAGAAATTCTCTCCTGTAAGAGTTAATATGGGAAAAACATTTCTCCTCTGCACTGATGCTTTATCACCAACCCTTGTTTCACTAAAAACCCCGAATTGTCAAAAAAATATTTGTCATTGAGACAGAAAGTGAGGTGAAATCTTCTGAAGAGGTGCACAGACAGCAAAACAAATGTCCCAGGGGTGATAACCCTTCCCTATGTTTTCCAAAAAGCTTAAAATAGATGTTTTGGCTGGAGCTACACTTTAAAAATGTACCAGCTCAAAATTACAAACAGATTCTACATAATAACAAACCTACAGCCCCTGTCTTGTTTGCACTGCCTCTATATTGCTGTTCAGAGTATATGGAGCCTGGGGGCCCCACGCCTTTCCTTTTTTTAATTTGGGTGTGGAGTTCCCCTTAATATCCATACAAGACCCAAAGAGCCTGGTAATGGACTGGGGGTACCCATGCCATTTGTCTCACTGATTTTCATCCATATTGCTGGGACCCAACATTACATTAAAGCCACATGCAGTTTTAAATGACTTTTAGTCCTTTAAAAATGTCATTGTGTGCAGGGACTGACTGTTCTAAGCATGGGAAACACGTGCCACTTTACAGGCATACTATAGACACCCCCCAGGTACAATATTTAAATGAATATTTCACTTTTTTTTCACTTTAAGCAGCATTAAAATCACTGCTCCAGAAAGGGCTGTTTTTAAAACTTTTTTTGCATTGATACATGTCCCCTGGGGCAGGGCCCGGGTCAAAACCATGTAAATTAGCCTTTAAAATTAGCACTTTTGATTTCAAACGTTCGAGTCCCATAGACTTCAATGGGGTTTTAACGTTCATGCAAAGTTTTGGTCCATGTGCAAGTTCTGGTGCGAACCGAACCGGGGGGTGTTCGGCTCATCCCTAATCAGCAGCCATTGGCTAGGGGAAAAAAAGCCAGGCTGGCCTGACTCTGTCATTGTGCCATAGTCAAACAAGTGCTCATTGAAAGCCCACTGCTGCATGTGCAGCTGCTGAAGCATCGCCAAAGTCAAGTTCAGGCATTTTAAGGGCAGGTGGAATTCCCGTTGAATTTCAGCCAACTAAGCATTGGCTGTGTATGATAGCCTGAAATAGCTAGAGACTCTTCTAGTCTGCTTTAGCAGATTTTCCAACCCTGGGTACCTATTTCAAAAATGCTGCACCTCCAAATTGAGGACATGTGCTAGGTATGGCACATGTGTCAATTTTCCCTGTCTAAGGGCAGACTGGAGGTTTGTGCCATTATCGCACACCACTATTCCTGGATCCAGCTGGCCTGGCGTGAACCACCTCTGGGCCTGCCCCTGCAGAGCTTCAAGAATCACTGCTCCGATGTGGTTCTGTCCCTTAGAAAGACCATCTGAAGCACTGCATTGCACTTTTTAGCCTTACTCTTTGAATAGCCCCTTGAATGCTTAGGGGGTACTTGTGGTCCATGGCACAATTCAGCAGAGGAGGGCATGGAGGAGGAGGAAGAAAAGAGGGAGGGGGTGGAGCTGACAAATCATGCATCATCACCACTAGCTGTATGGAGACGTGGTGGGACAATATTCTGCAAATTCATGGAAGGGGGCAGAATCCACCAGACAGAAAGTCAGAAGTTGTAAAGCTAGCAGCTTTGACAAGCTTGAATTGAGATGCTGGCCATGTGGTTGGTAGTGACTATAATTTTCTTTTCGCTGCAGCAGATGGGGCATAGAAATTTTCCTGCTCTAGTCTAGGACTGGTGGTGTGCTACTGGCAGACCTGGGACAGCCTGCGTTATACCATCATCCCTGTCAGTGGAGGGTCCTGAGAGGTCATGCGGTATAGCGGGAGGTAGGCCGGAAAGGTGATGAGGAGCAAAATTGCATTCCTTCTGTGTGGCTTTCAGGTGCTCTTGTCAATTGGCTAAGTGGTTGGAGGTTAAATGCCTAGTCAAGCATATGATACCCAAATGTGCTTGAGGCAAAGTTTGCACATTGCAACAGTGCGATCAGCTGCACATGAGGTGCAAAAAAAAGGCCCAAACAGCTGAGATGTGGGAAGTGGGCTGTAAGTGACCTCATCATTATCATCATCCCCTCCATCCTCATTATCACTGGAGACAACTTGGCAATACGCTGTGGCTGGGGGAACATGACTGCCAATTTGTTGTTTACCAGTGTTCTCCCCTCTCTATAGGCTCATGTTCCTACCTTCCTCAACCTCAGAATCAACATCAGAATCAAGTAATGGCTGTGCATCATCAAGGAGCAAGTGGCTGATGCTGTGTTCAAATAACTCAGCTGACTCCTCCATGCCTGATGCTGGGGCTATAGCAGGAGTAGCTGTGGACAAGGAGGCAGAAAGCCAATCTGTCAGCTGCAGTGAACTGCGCACTAGTCTCTGCTTGGGTGACAGGGGATGAGGAGGATGATGATAGTTTAGTAAGCCAGTCCACCACCTCCTCTGCATGCTGTGGCTGGATGGCATGGGCAATATCATTAAACAGAGGAAATGATGCCCTGCCTGAGGATGGACCATGTCCACCTTTGCCTGTGGACACATACGCTGCTGGCCCCATCACAGTTCCATGGGAACGGTTTCCTCTCCTTGTTACCCTCCCTAACATGTTGGGGGGCGCTTATTAACAAAATGTAATAAAGATGTGGAAATGTGGATGCACTTTAATCAGTGGAAAGTGGTGTTTGATGCACTTTTGCTTGCTACACAGACCCACTTGACACACTACAATATGCTGCAGTAAAACTACACTGACGCATTGCAATATACTGTAGTAAACATGCACTAGCACACTGAAATATACTGTGTTAAAAGTGCAGTAACGCACTGAAATATACTGCATTATTTGTGCAGTAATGCACTCATATATATACTGCGTTAAATTTGCAGTAATGGACTGAAATATACTGTGGTAAACATGCACTAATGCACTGATATATACTGTGTTAAACATGCAGTAAACACTTAAATATACTGCATTAAATGTGCACTAATGCACTGATATATAATGCGTTAAATGTGCAGTAACGCACTGAAATATACTGTGTTAAACCTTCAGTAACGCACTAAAATATACTGTGGTAAACATGCACTAACGCACTGATATATACTGTGTTAAACGTGCAGTAAAGCACTTAAATATACTGCATTAAATGTGCAGTAATGCACATATATATATATACTGCGTTAAATGTGCTGTAACACACTCAAATGCACTGCGTTAAATGTGCAGTAACACACTGACATATACTTAAAGCATGCAGTAACGCACTGAAATTTACTGTGTTAAACTTGCAGTAATGCACTGATATATACTGCGTTAAACTTGCAGTAATGCACGGATATATACTTTGTTAAATGTGAAGTAACGCACTGATATATACTGCGTTAAACATGCAGTAATGCACCGATATATACTGCATTAAACGTGCAGTAAAAAACTGATATATACTTCATTAAGCATGCAGTAACGCACCAATATATACTGCGTTAAATGTGCAGTAACACACTGAAATATACTGCGTTAAACTGCAGTACTGCTCTTAAATATACTGCGTTAAATGTGCAGTAATGCACATATATATATATATATATACTGCGTTACACGTGCAGTAACGCACTCAAATGCACTGTGTTAAACGTGCAGTAATGCACTTATAGGTACTGTAAGCATGCAGTAATGCACTCAAATATACTGTGTTAAACGTGCAGTAATGCACTGATACATTCTGCGTTAAACGTGCACTAATGCACTGAAATATACTGCGTTAAACGTGCAGTAACGCACTGAAATATACTGTGTTAAACTTGCAGTAATGCACTGATATATACTGCATTAAACTTGCAGTAATGCACTGATATATGCTGTGTTAAATGTGAAGTAATGCACTGATATATACTGCGTTAAATGCACAGTAACGCACTGATATATACTGCGTTAAACGTGCAGTAACGCACAGATATATACCGCTTTAAACATGCAGTAATGAACTGATATATACTGCGTTAAACATGCAGTAACGCACCAATATATACTGCATTAAACATGCAGTAATGCACTGATATGTACTGCATTAAATGTGCAGTAACGCACTGCTATATACTACGATAAATGTGCAATTATGCACTGATATATACTGCAATAAATGTGCAGTAACACACTGATATATACTGCGTTAAACGTGCAGTAACACAATGATATATACCGCAGGAAACCTGCTCTGACAAATTAAACTGACACTAAAGTAAAAATTAATGGTCACACTACACTCACAAAAACTGACACTTAAGTTAAAATGAATGGTCACACTGCACTCACACTGACTGAATTATCACTAGATTCAGTCTAAGCTGATATTCTACACTGACAATAGAAATAGAATAGCACACTATAGCACACTAACTCGCTAGTAGCACTGAAAAGAGCCTTGTTCTATCTCTCTCCACGCCAATATCACACTGCAAATAGTCGCTATACAGAGAATATTGTTATAGTGTGTGGTGGGATTAAGAGCAATGAGCCATGATTGGATGGAGTCATCATTACTTTCTCCAATCATGGCTCTGTGCTCTGATTAGGCAAAGCTTTCATTGCTTCAGCCAATCAGGGCTTCCAATGTGCTGTGGTGCAGTGCTTTGTGGTCATTTGGAAGGGCCGAACAAACGGTCAAATGGGCAAACATAATTTGGGCGCTCGTTGAATAGGCAACAAGCCAATGTTTGACCCGAACTCATGCTCGGGCTGAACCCTTCACCCAACTCTATTCTGAAGAAATCCCTGTGTGTTTGTCTGTATACATGTATGAAAATGAGTCTAATGGGAGTGGTTTCATAATTATCAATCAGCTGTGCACCTGCAGGTCTTTAATGAGGAAAGCTACTGAGCCTGCATCCCTTAAGCTGTGATTTTCTATTGGAAGTATCTCACCAAAAATGAAATTTTTGTTGCAGAGGATACCTGAAATCTGACTTGTATCTTAGGGCAGACTTTGGGAAAATTGGTGAGCAAATCACACAAGTAGGAAATTATGTTTCTGGGGGGCGTCCTGTACACATTCTGTGTACAGAATACCTCCAGGTAACCATATTACATTGCATTTTCAGAAAATTACAGCAGCTACAGATTAAAAAGGAATGGTAATTTTTAATAACATTCAATTACAATATGACTTGTGCTGCAATTGTATACGCTAGATTGGTTTTTCTTTGTTTGCTATTTTTTCCAAAAAGTGGAGTTACCCTTTAAGGCATGTCCCCACCCTCTTGGATGCACCCCACCTGGAGAAGTACTTACCCTAAGGCTACTTTCACACTGAAGCATGCGGGCGCCGGCGGTATAGCGGCGCTAAATATAGCGCTGCTTTACCGTCATTTTAGCGGCGCTAGCGGGGCAGTTTGCAGTGCTGCCCCATTGTTTTCAATGGGAAGGGGCGCTTTAGGAGTGGTAAATACACCTCTCCTAATGCGCTCCAAAGCTGCGGCTTGCAGGACTTTTATGACCGCCCTGCAAGCGTACCGCTCCAGTATGCAAGCCCTCTGGGCTTGCACACTGGAGTGCATTGAGCAGCTCTTTCGGGGCGCTTTGCAGGCGCTATTTTTAGCACTTTAGCGCCTGCAAAGCACCTCAGTGTGAAAGGAGCCTTATTCTTAATCCAGCAATCTTCATTCGCATAACCATTTGAATCAATAAAGCCTTTATTCAAAAACCATCCTTCCAATGTGCAACACAGCCCTACTTCTGAGATACCCTGTCATGGGGCAGGAAGTGAGGGGAAATATCTACAACATGAACAAAGTCAGCAATAAATCTTTGACATGTGTTCCAACACTAAAAAATGGTAAAGAGAAGCTTTGTGGCATATGGAGTACACAGAAGCACCACATCCCCAAATAATATGAAGTCAAAAATCATATATTAAAAACATACATAGGTGGTGGCTGTATATGTATACCACATATAGAGTGGACACTGACAAGAACAATAATTATTTTGTAGTTTAAAGAATAAAATAGAGGCTATAAGTACATATACAGGTGCATCTCAAATCATTAGAATATCATCAAAAAGTTAATTTGTTTCAGTAATTCAATTCAAAAAGTGAAACTCATATATTATATAGAGTCATTACACACAGAGTGATAGATTTCAAGCATTTCTTTCTTTTAATTTTGATGATTATGACTTACAGCTAGTGAAAATCCAAAATTCAGTACCACAGAAAATGAGATTATTGTGAAAAAGTTCAATATTGTAGACTCAAGGTGTCACACTCTAATCAACTAATTAACTCAAACACCTGTAAAGGTTTTCTAAGCCTTTAAATGGTCTCTCAGTCTGGTTCGGTAGGTTACGCAATCATGGGGAAGACTGCTGATTTGACAGTTGTCCAGAAGACAGTCATTGATGATCTCCATATGGAGAGTAAGTGACAAAAGGTAATTGCTAAAGAAGCTGGCTGTTAACAGAGTGCTGTATCCAAGCATATTAATAGAAAGTTGAGTGTAAGGAAAATGTGTGCTAGAAAAAGGTGCACAAGCATCAGGGATGACCGCAGCCTTGAGAGGATTGTGAAGTGAAGGCCATTCAAGAACTTGGGGGAGATTCACAAGGAGTGGACTACAGCTGGTGTTGGGCCAGCAAACTCACCTGACCTAAACCCCATAGAGTATCTGTGGGGCATTGTAAAGAGAAAGATGAGAGACACCAGATCCAACAATGCAGATGAGCTGAAGGGTGCTATCAAAGCAACCTGGGCTTCCATAACACCTCAGCAGTGCCACAGGCTGATCGCCTCCATACCACGCCGCATTGATATAGTAATTCATGGGAGCATACAAGTTTTGAGTGCATACTATACTGGACATGAATATATAAAACACAAAGCGCTGTGATGCTAAATAGCTGATAATTACACATAAAACCAAGTGAGGCTGCTATCAAAAGAGAGTGTTTTCAGAGTCACTTAAAAAGAATAAATAAAAGATATTTGAAGCGCTTCACAATGTGCATAAAAATGAATATATATCCTTGAAAAAGTCACGTGACTGTGATGTAACGCGTGGGAGGAGCCAAGGACGCTCTGTGCAGATCAGCAGTATCACACAGTGTACTGCAGTGAATCTGCTCCTGTCTAAGGCGGCTGACTGCTATAGTAAAACCTGCATATGCCTTATCATTATAAGGCACACGTGAGTGGATTGAAGTTTGCCTGTGTACCTTGGTATCCTAACTATTGCACAATGATTGGTTTTTTCTCTTATCTGCCTGTCAAATGAGATCTGTTTATGATTCTCACATTGGTTGTGAACAGAAGCAAAAGAAACATTGTTACTATAAAGGTCAATGAGAACCTTAATTAAGCAAGTGTTTTTAAACAGCTTTGATAGTGGGACCGGATCTAAGCTCTATACCAATCGGATTCTACACTTGTATAATTGAACCTTCTGAATACATCCCCTATATATATATTTTTATGTGGATTTTTTATGTGGATTTTTTTACACATTTGGTGTCACTAATTTTTTATAATTTTACACTATTTTGATTGCTGGATTTTTTAGGAATTTTTACTCACCGCTGGATTTATTTGAGTATTTATATTTATTCATATATATTCATTTTTATGCACATTGTGAAGTGCTTCAAATATCATTATTTATACTGGACATGGACATACTTTTCAGTAAGCCAGTATTTCTGTATTAAACATTCTTTTTTTATTGGTCTTATGTAATATTCAAATTTTCTGAGATACTGCATTTTGGGTTTCCACTAGCTGTAAGCCATAATCATCAAAATTAAAAGAAAGAAATGCTTGAATTATATCACTCTGTGTGCAATGACTCTGTATAATATGAGTTTAACTTTTTTAATTGAATAACTGAAATAAATTAACTTTTTGATGATATTCAAATTTTTTGAGATGCACCTGTATATTTAGTAGTGATGGCTGAGAGGCAAGATTTAAATATATTGACTGTTTACAGTTTAAAATTAAGATATGTAAAATGTAAGAAATTGCTTTTGAAATGTTCTTTAAACTGTTGTATGTTTTTAATAAAATTATTTTTGAAATTATTATAATTTCATTATTGAATTATAATGAATTATATGTGTATATACCCTAAAAGTCCCACCCTATCCAAGGGATTACGTTAAGTACATAAAAAATGTACTTTTCAATCAAAAGTTTGCATAAATAAGTTCCAGACATGTTATAATATGAGCAATAGTATCATTTTTCAAAAGGCTCCACCTTTAGAAATCAAAAAAAAAACATTCTTTATCTCCAGTACAGTGACCTTCCCTAGGCTGGGATGATGTCATCAGTCTGCTGCATGCAGGAAGCATTTCCTCAGTCTGAAAAACTTTCTGGACTTTTTAGGTACTCAGAATGATCACAGAACAATCAGCTGTTAAAATCTTTCGTTTTTATTTAATCCTCTATATAAAATGTATAAATTATACATACTTGTAGGCTGGTCTTAATGTTGCCAATCAAGGACACTTAGTGCTCGCTAATGGCCATCTAAGCAGGTGGAGAGCGTGGTCATGTGATTACAGCATTAAGGCAGTTCTAGAAGCAAGCAAGGCAACTGGTACATCTAACTTCTTCTGTATAATGCACTTCACTATTCACGCTCTTGCAACTGTACTGAGACTTCTTACACCAGTTGCAGCACTTATGAGGGGATTCTGCAGAGCCTGTATCCCACTCTTCTAGCCCAGCCACCATGCCACCCCACTCCCAGTGATATACTTTAAACGTCTTACTAATAATAAGCACTGACTCTCCTCATGCTTCTGAGCTTCCGTACTTCCACACTTCCTCTTTCCAGTGACATCCAGGCTAGATACACAGAAGTTCCATGCCATGATATCCATCCCATGTATGGGGCACCAGTCGCTAAGGAGGGAGGTTAAGCTCACAAACCTCCCTCACTACCAGAGCTCACCATCATCCCTGCCAAGTCACACTGTTTCTACACTGGCTGGCAGTTATCACTCCTCAGCCTTCACCACTTTTTTTAACTCTGTTCAGTATTCTCTCCTGAAGTCCTCTTCATCCCCCATTATACACCCTGTTCTTTTGTACACCTTGCATGCACCCCTTTTCCCAGGAACTACAGACCGGGCACTTTTAATAAACAAAACTAGAACTTTACTGAAAGTTAATGCAGATTACAGTCACATGTAACAGTCTCTCAGAATCGATTTCCTGGATGGTGGCCCAGTCATTGACTCTCCCCAGGAGCCGAAGGGGTAGTGGAGGTGATCATTTTCAGATTCTCCAAGACATTAAATATAGATTAATCCTGAACATTCATATTAGCTAGTTCTCTCAAAATCCATTACCTGTAGTTGTGTCTAACGTTAATGGAGCCATATATACAAATATTTTATGTACTTTATGCCTGCAAAATATTAACCCTTTCGCTGCCAGATCTGTTTTGCAGGTTTTACACACGCTTAAAAAATAATTTTAGGTCTGAAGATTACTTAAAACCCCCAAAACATTAAATATTTTCTGAAAGCAGACACCCTGGAGATTAAATAATCATAGAATAATCATAGTTGCTATTTTGTATGTCACCTATATTAGCGCAATAGTTTATCAAGTACAACATTTAACAGTAAACAGTAACAGTAAAAATATGAAAAAAAAATGAGTAAAGTATAAAAGTTGAGATCATGCTGAGTAAATAGTTACCCAATATGTCATGCCTTAAAATTGTGTGCATCTGTAAAACAGTGACCCTATCCTAATTTTTCATAGTTAGTGCTTTAAAAGCCCTACAATTTAAAGTTATCTGTGAATAATAAGTATAGAATTATTGCTCCTACTCTGGTGCATGTGGAGATATGTAATGTGTTGTGCAATCAATGCTTTCATATGTAGCAGCCCCCAACTTGTGTGTTTACATTTGTTTGTTTGTTTATGTGGAGGGGAGGGTTCAACATTTTTTTTGGGGGGGAGGGGGGATTTTAAGTGGTTGGGTATCACTTTTTTTCACTAAATGTTATTTTTTTTATCACATGGGAACAATAAGTCTATACAGCTGCCTGATTGCTTCAATTTGACAGCTTTCAGTTGTCTTGTCAGATTTGCACACATCCTAGCTGCTGTCAATGCATGCTGTAGATCAGTTGCATTGAAAGGGTTAAAGCAAGCCCACATATAATTTTCCAATTGGGGAACTACCCCTACAATGATAAATTCATAGGCATAGTAACAGGAGTTTAGAACCACTTTCTGCTCATTTCCTATCTGGTGAAATCATTGTCATCAGTGCAGTAAGGAGGAAATCTCTCTAATGCCGCGTACACACGGTCAGACTTTTCGACCGGACTTGTCCGTACGGACGCCGATGGACCAAATCCGGCGGACATTATAAGATGAAACAATCAGCGCCACAAGTAAGTAATATTGTGATGTTTAAATAAGATAACCTAATAATAAACATGCACAGCTGCTAAACATTCCAAGTGGTACACCACACTAATTTTGAAATGGATAGTAAATAATAAATGTAGCGCTATGTGTAAAATTATAAATATAAAGTGCAAATCTCTAAAATAAATAAATCCTACATATAAATTGACTTGGTTAAATTGATGATAGGCAACTCCTATCCTCATATTGATTAGTGATTCCAAATTAATAATAACTACTGCAGTAGGGAACAGACAGAAAAGATACGCTCAGCATCTTTCCAAATTACTGTTCTGCCTTATTATGACGCAATTGAAGGTTTTTATGCACATGATTACGTAGGTATCACATTAATATTACAATTGTACGTTTAAGGTAACAAGGGGCGTTACATAAACAGGCTAATTCTAATCAGGACTCGAAAGAATGTAAACATTTACTGAAAACATTTTGAGTGCCGTGTGCACAGTGAGGGTAGTGTGCAATACATACAAAATACAATACAATTATATACAGAACGTACAAATTTCCATTACAAGATGAATAGTCCATAAAATGAAAAAATGAAGAAATAAAACATAAGATGAGTCAAAACTCATATGCGGATCTCCCCACGAGCTCTTTGCTCTCACTTCCTCTTCCCAATCAATGGTAGGTAATCCAGATGGCTCTTTTCTTAATGGTAACTCAGCTCATTAATATCCAGAGAAGCAGATCATCTCCCAGCTTGGCTCAAGATTCCATGAGTTCAGGACATGTAAATAATAAGTATAGAGACCATAGTGTTCTCCGTATACAATTTTTTTTTTTTTTTTTCCGTATACAAATTTATTCAAAGCCCCCAAATAGACAAGTTGCACTTACAAAATAAAAACTTTAAAATCACATAAAAACCTCCAGAGTAGCACCACTGTGTCCACATACAGGGTGCTTGGCTGGACGTGACTATCAGCTCCTCCCTTCTAGACGCATATCGGCCAATCACAGGCCTTCCTCAGTAGAACTCTGGAGGTTTTTATGTGATTTTAAAGTTTTCATTTTGTAAGTGCAACTTGTCTATTTGGGGGCTTTGAATAAATTTGTATACGGAGAACACTATGGTCTCTATACTTATTATTTACATGTCCTGAACTCATGGAATCTTGAGCCAAGCTGGGAGATGATCTGCTTCTTTGGATATTAATGAGCTGAGTTACCATTAAGAAAAGAGCCATCTGGATTACCCACCATTGATTGGGAAGAGGAAGTGAGAGCAAAGAGCTCATGGGGAGATCCGCATATGAGTTTTGACTCATCTGGGAGGTTAGCGCGCATTTTTACTGGTGGTGGTGTGCACTCCTTTTGAGGACGAACAATCACTGTGGTGGAATTGTGTGGATACACTGATCACAAGAAGAGTTTTTCATGTTTTATTTCTTAATTTTTTCATTTTATGGACTATTCATTTATATGTAGAATTTATTTATTTTAGAGATTTGCACTTTATATTTATAATTTTACACATAGCGCTACATTTATTATTTAAAATCCAGCGGACAATCCGATCGTGTGTGGGCTTCAGCAGACCTTCAGCGGAATTTTCCAGTCACAAATCTGACTGACTTTAGATTTGGAACTTGCTTCAAATCTTTACGTCGTAACTCCGCCGGACCCAGAAATCCGCTCGTCTGTATGCTAGTCTGACGGACAAAAACCCACGCTAGGGCAGCTATTGGCTACTGGCTATCAACTTCCTTATTTTAGTCCGGTGTATGTCATCACGTACAAATCTGTCGGACTTTGGTGTGATTGTGTGTAGGCAAGTCCGGTAGTTATAAAGTCTGTTGAAAGTCCGCCAAAAGTCCGTCGAAAGTCTGTCGAAAGTCTGTCGGACGGGCTGTCGGACTTTTGTAATTGAAAAGTCTGACTGTGTGTACGCGGCTTTAGGGAACCCTGGATAGCAGTGAAAACCCAATCTCCATCCTACATTTGAGAAAAAACTCTGGTTTGACATACACTTTAAATATTTAGAGAATGTTTGTTTTTAAGTAATTATTGTTAAAACATAAAGTGGTTGTTACACCTTAAAGAAAAAAAAAACTGTACCTTTAAAGCATGTAAACTGCATAGTGCTTGTGCAATGTCATTTTTCCTTTTCTGTGCTGTAAAAAACCTGGTTGATCCTGCCTGTTCCTGTATCCCTGTGTCCTGACCGCTCCCCCTCCCTCCCTGCCTGTCAGCTCCTGTGTGTGAGCTGCCCCTCCCCTTCTACCACTGTTCCGAGTGGCAGTAAAGTAACTGCTCACAATGACTGCCAGCCCCTCTATAACACAGTCTCTTTGTTTTTCTAAAATTCTCCTTCTAAATGCCTTATTCCACCTTGCAAATCTGTGGTCACATGACCGCCTGGCAGACGTTAGAGGGAGATCTCAGCCCCTCCCTCTGCAGTGCATTGATCAGAGAAGGAGAGAGGCTGGTGGTCACATGACTGGAGATCTGCGAGGTGGAATAAGGTATTTAGCATAAGATTAAAAAAACACAGACACAGTGTAGTTCATTTTGTCATAGCAGAGGGGCTGGCATTGATTGTGAGCACTGATATTACAACCACTGTAACCGCATAAGGACTGCCCCACGTACATATACTGTGGCAGGGCGGCCCTTAAGTGTGCACACGTGGTGCACGTGTGCCGTCGGAGACCCCTCCCACTGTCATTGGACACAGCCAGAGACAATCAGCAGGTCTAGTGTACGCAATGTCCGCTGGGAACCCGGCTATCATTCGGAGAGAGGCAGAATGGTGGTCTGTCTATGCAAACAAGGCAGACTGCCGTTCTGCCAGAGGGGAAAATGAAGATCTTGTGTCTCTGCTAAGCAGAAACACGGATCTCTGTTTTCCTTTAGTCAAAGCACTCTCCCTACAGTTAGAAAGCACCCCCTTTAACCCTTCGATTGCCCCTGTTATTAACCCCTTCCCTGCCAGTGTCATTTGTACAGTGACAGTGCATTTTTTTAGCATTGATCACTGTATTGGTGTCACTGGTCCCCAAAAAGTGTCAGATTTCTCTTCTGCAATGTCTCAGTCCCGCTATAAGTCACTGATTGCTGCCATTACTAGTAAAAAATATATAAAAAATAAAAAGTCCCTAAATCTATCCCATAGTTTTTTAGATGCTATAACTTTTGTGCAAACCAATCGATATACGCTTATGAGGATTTGTTTTACCAAAAACATGTAGCAGAATACATATTGGCCTCAATTGATGAAGAAATTACATTTTTAAAACATTTTTTATTGGATGTTTTATAGCAAAAAATAAAAATATATATATATTTTTTTTTTTTCAAAATTGTTTTTTTTTAGTGCAAAAAATAAAAACCGCAGAGGTGATCAAATACCACCAAAAGAAAGCTTTATGTGTGGGAAAAAAGAACATCAATTTTATTTGAGTAGACCATCACACGACTGCGCAATTGTAAGTTAAAGTAACGCAGTGCTGTATCGCAAAAAATGGTCTGGTCAGGAAGGGGGTAAAACTTTCAGGAGCTGCAGTGGTTAAAGCAAAACATGAGCACAACCCTCCTCCTGTTGCTCCTGTGCAACCCCAGACTCCTGTGAATATAAATAATATGTGTATCTGCTATCAACAATAAATAAGTTTGCTACACCAACAACAAACTTGCACAAATAAATAAACCAGT
The DNA here is from genome assembly GCA_037952925.1 of Lithobates clamitans. Taxonomy (NCBI): domain Eukaryota; kingdom Metazoa; phylum Chordata; class Amphibia; order Anura; family Ranidae; genus Lithobates; species Lithobates clamitans. Next base: position 428,419 of record JBBGZY010001521.1, on the reverse strand, counting down.
GAATTGCTATTCAGAAAAAAAACAAACAAAAGATAATTTTCCAGCACTCGTGTAGAAAAACAATACAAGATGATAAATCAATCATAACATAATACGCTTATAAAGTAGAAATTAGAATGTTATGTGTCCATATTAAGTGCATCCAGTTCATCAGCTTTCTCATCTCATGTGAGACAACAAAACCTCTTGTTCGTATACAAATTCCTTCTAAAAAACTATGCTCTCCCAAATCCACCTTGTGAAACAGATGTACACACTGTACACCTGTTCAGCTGAAAAGCTCTGACAGACTGTAATGTTAAGATTCAGGATGGCAGCTGGGGGGGCAGTGAAACTACCTGTTTTTACAGTCCCTCAGCCATCTGTGTAAAAGAGTCCTTACACCACAATCCCTGCATTCAGTGTTCTGCAGCAGTTCTGCATGTGATTTTGCATGCATTTGTAATGCATCTGTGGTGCGTTTGCAATACGTTTTTATATGTGAAGTGTGTTTGTAGTGCTTTTTTGTCTTGTTTGCAGTGCATTTGCGCTATGTTTTTTTTTTTAGGCACTATTTATAATTTTTTACATTACATACGCATGCATTTTCAGTGCATACATGTGTGTTTTGTGTGGGTTCTGGTAAGTTTACGTGCTGTTTTAAATAAGAGGAACAGCAGTGAGAAATCTGAGTGTACTATGTTACCAGATTTATTGCAGTGAAAAGACAAATGGCAACTCACATTGTGACAGTTAAAAATCAGGCTCATAACATATAGTAAGGGCTTCTGATGGACAGTCTCACAACAACAGGGAACCTCAGATCAAAAGGAGTACAGGGGGGATGTATACAGCTGCAGGACCAAGAGAACACACCGGGAGAGCACAAAACTAAGTGCAGCATTAATAGTACTGAGAAATACTTGCAAATTAGTAACTTACATTGGAAGAAGAAATTGGACTTTTTGTATGTATAGTAGAGCTGCACAATTAATCGTTAATTTCGTTATCGCAATTTTTTCCCCGTTGCGATCTTGACAAAGTATTCCCGGATCTTTCTATGGAGAGAATTCTCTCTGCTCTGCTGAAGCCGACAGCCATCAAAAGAAAGGGGAAAAAAAAGCACAGTCTGCCAAGTATCACAACATTCTTTAGCAGTGGAACTTAAGTATAAACATTGTAACGATTTGTCCTTTATCAAGGGAATACACTCTGGTGTGTAAATGAGGGAAGTTTAACCACTTAAACACTAAACCTTTTTTTGACATTTGTTGGTTTTAAGTTAAAAATCTTTTTTTTTGCTAGAAAATTACTTAGAACCCCCAAACATTATATTTTTTTTAGTAAAGAAACTAGAGAATAAAATGGTGGTTGTTGCAATATTTTATGTCACACTGTATTTGCGCAGCGGTCGTTCAAATGCAATTTGTGGGGAAAAAATGACACTTTAATTAATTTAAGAAAAAAACTAACCAGTAAAGCTAGCCCAATTTTTTTTGTTTAATGTAAAGATTTTACGCCGCAAGAATCGTGACATTTTTATTCTAAGCAAAAAAACTCTGATTCTCATTTTGGCCAGAATCGTGCAGATCTAATGTACAGTAATCTGTAAGTGGTTGGCTCATGCATCTGGAATGGGGAGCCTCTTCCTACAACTTACAGCCTGGATGGCAGCTTAGATGAGAAAGTGGAAACCAACAAGATGGCAGCTTCTTGTGGGATGCAGAGCATACCGGAAGTGATGTCATCTGGATGTTGGGGATGGAGCTATGCATTTTATGGTTGTCCAAGCCTCTTTCTAAGAGTCACAGCGTGAGTTGCCATTTTTCTTTTCACCATAATAAATAAGTTAATTTACTATACTCAGGTTGCGCACTGCTGTTTTCTCATCTGTTTTCTTAGAGATACTTCATTCTCTCAGAGGTGCTTCATCTGGTGCATTAAGATCGGTGGAAAGTTACCCTTAATGGACTCTATGAACTTTTTGCTGTTCTGTATAGACATTTATGTATACACAACACTTTTTTGCGCCATATACCCCATGACTACTGTACTTTTTAAATGCACATGAAAGCACCACAATGGTGTAAACTAGAATATTTGAAATAAATTCATTTTTTGCATACGTGTTTGTACTGTTTTTAAAAACACATTGGACTACATCTGGTGTAAATGAGCCCTTAAGTGTAATCTTGTATACTTGTCCTAGGGCAGTGGTTCACTAGGCCAAGCTGGATCATCTATAAGGTGGATTTCCAGGTGGCACAGCTACCACCTTTATGCTCCTGCGGTAAACCAGAGGATAGCACAATTGGAACTGTGCAACTGCATGTAACTTCAAAAAGAGAATATATTTGTAGCACCCTGGGGTTTAGTCAGCGAGCTACTCAAAAATTTTCCTGTCAAGAGTAGTCATTGTGGTCGATTGATCTATTGATTTCTCCCTAAGTTTGGCCTTGTTGCACTTTTCTCTTCTACCACTAAGTGGCTGGGAACTTGGTGGTACTAGATATGAGAAAGGCAACCCAAGCTCAGCCAATGGGCAGGGGTTTTCTTGAATCCCTTGCTGTTAGAACCTATATATTCGGATGAGGTCATGTGATCATTGTTCTGTGCCACCTGGACGGCTGTCTGGGTGGATGTGTGTTGTATGCCCTGGGCTGCTAGGCTGGAGTTTGCGCCTATCCCAGGGGCATATGGCTGCCAGGCTGTGTGAGGGCCTATCCAGAAGTAAGAGGGCAGCACAGGGTTGGGACTGCGGCTTGCATTCCAACTGAAAGTGACGGTTCTGTCGGCCGGAGAACCCGTCAGTGGTCAGAGGTAGAAGGGACCAACCGCCTTTACCAGGGACCACAGTGAGTAACTGAGGAAAGTACCGGAACCATATTCTCACTGAACGGGCACGGTGGAGAATCGGGAAACTTCAGGTAGTGATCAAGACAGGGACCCAACCCGCAGAGGTGTGTCAAGCCAGGGACCTCGCCGGTTAGCAAGGGTGAAGCTTAAGAAGTATCTGGAGTGCCAAGCTAAGGACCCAGCAGGGAAGCACGGGTGATGCTTGAGGGAGATACCACCGCCAACCTTGGAGGAGCTCAAGGGATTCAAAGTCAGTGAATCAGAGGGTCTAGTGAGAGACCAGAAGCTCAGTGTTGAAGAACTACAAGAGGCAGTTGTAGTGGAGCTGAAAGAACTGTTATGTTTGAGTTAAGAACTGTTAAAGGACTGTTGCCATAGGAGACAGCATTCCTGCATGTGCAGAAATGGTGCCTTGCTGGGGCCTTTCCCTGCATGGCTGTCCTCCTAATGAAGTCTCTGAGTCTGCCAATTGAATCTATAACTACTTAAGGGTGTCCTGGCCCTAACCCTTTTTCCCCAAAAAATACAAAAAGGGCTGTCAAAAGAAATAAAACCTCTTTTACATCCAAGAAGGGTCTGGTGCCCAATGACTTTTACCATCTTTGCACCCACTATGCCTCACAACCCACCACATATTGAAGGATGTCAGCTATCTTTGGCCTTGAAGGTCCTCATTAGACTGAGCAATGCCGGAGACTTGCTACATTTTTATAGGACTTTTTGCCTGGTTTTCTCAGTAAAAGCCATGCAAATGGAACAGCTACTATGTGTTTATTGAAATCCTTATCAATATCGATGGAAGTGATGGGTGGGGGTTGTTGAAGCTACTAAATTGCTTAGCGTGCCCCTCTATCCTAATCCATCTCTGCACTTGGTAATAAAGTTCTGGAGCCTGCACCTTTAAAAATAAGTCAGCAATGACAGCCTGTGTATTTCATACAACAAAACATTCATTGAAAAAATGCTTAAACGATCAGCCAAGAATATGAAATGGGTCTAATATTTCATTTCTGTAAAATCCATAGTCTAGTCTGTGCTACTTTAAAAAACATTTACAATACTTCATTTAATTACTTTTCCCAATGACTATTTTTTTGATCAGACTGAAATATTCTTACTGTACACAAGCAATGGCTGAGACTACATTCACTAGGCAGTCGTGCTGAATTTCCTAAACCAATGTGTTCAATTCAAGGAGGCATAAATAGAGGCTTCCAGCACCTGCTTAATCTTCATTTACATATTCTTTGAAGGCAATTTAAAGAATATGCCTGAGTTAGGTTTATGAATATTAATAACAGACCACAAAGCTGCCAAAATCATTTTACTTTTTAGTATGTCTTAGTGTTAGAGAAAAAAACTGTTTACAGAGAATTGAATAAATGCCTAACACTCTTATGTTGCCTTTTTTCTGCTGCTGTGTTTTATTATTATTTATTTATTTTGGCTAGAATAGATTTAGCATCATTCTATATAATGAAATATATTACAATCACTGTACTGTTTATTTGCATTAGGCTTTTTCCATTAAGAAATGCAAATTTTGTACGTGTGATGAAACATTTAATAGACAGACACAAGAACATATTTTTACTGGAAGAAATTACAGAAAAGGTAAGTTTCCAAACCTAGTTCAGAAAAAATGCTTGGTACTAGAAGCTTATCAGATTCCATTTATGTACATATAGCGCTACCCCTGTAGGAGATACTGGATAGGATAGGTACTCTGTTCTTTGCTTCCACCTTCTCAGGAACCTCAGCCCCTCTGACACACCAGGATGAGTATATAAATATACAATATCACATGAACATATTGAAAGTAATATTTAGTACCCAATAGTAGTGATATATCAAGAAAATAGGCATCAAACCACTATTAAAGGCAAACCTAATACATTGTCCCCAATATCGTTAATAACTATGCAAGCCTAAACTGGATTACCAATGGTAATACCAAAATGTAGCATTCAAAAAGATTAACAGTAGGGACGAGCCAGCATAAAGAGTAGCAAGGCCACTTCATGTGCAACAGTCAGTAGTTTTTACATAGTTACTTAGTTAGTCAGGTTGAAAAAAAGACACAAATCCATTTAGTTCAACCAAAAAAAAAAAAAAAATACAACTACATATACACAATCCTTCACCCACAGTTGATCCAGAGGAACATGAAAACCCCCAGCAAACCATGCTCCAATTTGCTACAGCTGGGGAAAGAATTCCTTCCTGATCCCCCGAGAGGCAATCAGATTTTTCCTGGATCAACCTCACCTATAAATGTTAGTAGCCAGTTATATTATGTTCATTTGGGAAATAATTTAGGAAATAATCTGAGGTGACTGAGCCCGTCAGGAAATGTTTAATTGAAGATTATATCTAGCAATTTCTGGTTTAAAATCCCCCTTTGCTCATATTAGATTTACACATGATATGAGGGAAGATCTGTTAGTACGGCTGCAATTTTTTTCATACTTTAATGGTAGGGCTATGTGGAAAGAGGAATTTATTTTGGACAAAGACTTTCTTCTATTCACTGACTCCGCTGGGTTCTGTGGTTTTGCTGCAGCTTGGCGGTTCCAATGGCTTTGGAGATTTGGGGTCATTATTTTAAAAATAAGAGGATATTGGTCAGAACGGATAATAATGGAGTTATGTATGCTATTAAATGCTTAACATCAAAGTCTCCACCGGTCATTGGCCTTTTGCGCCATATGATCTTCAAATGTCTAAACTTGAATATTTGGTTGAAGAACAATGACTTGGCGGACTCATTATCTCGCCTACAGATAGATCGTTTCTCCCAGCTGTTTCCGGATACGGACCAACTGGGAATACCATGTCCACCAAATTTATGGGACGTATTTTGAGGCCCATATTTGAGTGTATTAAGAATTCTGTGGCGCCTTCAACCTGGGCTGGATATGAATCGGCCTGGTTACTATAGCTTTCTTTTTGAATTCTATACAAGATCTCGCGGTTTCTTTTTCTGAAGGTTTAGTGTTGCTATTTTTAAATTTTTTATTTGCTAAGCAATATTTATGGTCATGCGTACAGAAGACCTTGTCTGGAGTTTCATTTTTTCTTAAACTTAATAATTTACCTTCTTGTTTACAATATTTTTCGGTTAAACAAGCTTTGAAAGGATATGAGAAATATCTTTTTAAATCGGATCCACGTAAACCTATTACTCCAGATATTTTTGGTAAACTTTGTTCGGTTACTGAGCAGGTTTGTTTTTCTTCATTCTGAGCTGATTTTTATTCAAGCTTCTGCTATTATTATTTCTGATACAACGGTAAAAATATACATTAGTCGGTCAAAAACAGATCAACTGGGAAAAGGTAATTGGATCAATCTATATGCTTGTAGTGGCTCTCCCATTTGCCCAGTAAAATTATTGAAGGATTATTTAAGTATTAGACCTTTAGCGGGCTCAGGGTTTTTTGTACATGAATCAGGTTCCCCTCTTACTAAATATCAATTCATATGCTTCTTTAAAAAAATGCTTAAAAATTTGGAATTTACAATATTCTCATCTCACATCTCATTTGTTTAGAATTGGGGTGGCTACTGAAGTATCAAGGTTAGGGTTAGATGCTAACATAATAAAGAAAGTAGGTAGATGGAAGTCTGACAGCTATTTGTTATACATTACTCCTAATCATTCTTTTTGATTTGTTGCAGGTAAATGCCAGGTAATATATATTATTGGACATTCCTACATCTTTTGGTCACAGCAGAGCAGAGTTTATTCTGAAAATTTTTTTATTTTTGGATCCAGAGAAGTTTAGGGATTTTTGGAGTGGTAGGAGAGGTATGATGTGGGTTGATTTAACTTTAGTTTAGAAATAGGTAAGCTACTCCAGCGTTTTCCCCTACCAGATGTATTAATTTTACATCTTAGGGGAAATGATATTGGAAGACGAAAAACTTTAGATATCATTTTCAGAATTGGAGAATTGGAGACGATTTACACAGAATTCTGTTGTCTTTGCCTCACACTGTTATCGTTTTCTCCGAGGTAGTGCAAAGGCTGAGATGGCTTTCTCCTCCTTCAATGCGCCCCTTGGAAAAAAATTTGAAAAAGGGTAAATAGAGCAGTGGCTAAATTACTTCAAGGTTTTGGTATTTTATCATTCAGGCATGTGGAGTTAGGCTGGATTCACACCTATGCAAAAAGCACTGGAAATGCAAATGCTTAGAGGGATGTATAAAGGGTTTGTATAGAAAGGATGGGATTAATCTATCTGAAATTAGGTCGGATATTTTTAATGCAGACTTGAATTCTTCTGTTGAAATGGCCATGGTGCAGGGTTCTGTGGGCAGATGGGTTTAGACCACCTGTCTTTTTTAAAGTTATTGAGTCTGGAATATATTATATGCAGCCTAAGTCGTAGTGGCTAGGTTGTTTAAAGTTTATATATTTGGTTATTTTATGATGAATTTATCTATTGTTTTTGAAACCAATAATAAACAGCCACAGCCTTAATAAATCCAAAACTTGTCTGCGTTTTTTCACTGTAAAGTTAACCACTTGCCGATCAGCCGCTGTCATTATACTGCAGCAGGTCGGCACAATCTCGCGAATAGTCAAAGCCGTACATCCGCTCCTTTAAGCGGCATAGCAGACGTGCTGCATTGTGGGGGTGCCGATGCTCTTGGACAGCGGCCGCGATGACCGCTGGCCACACGTGATTGCGGGCATGAGAGGCAGAACGGGACGTGTGTGTGTAAACACACAAATCCCTGTTCTGTGAGGAAAGGTGAGGCAGATTGTGACTTCCTAATAGCTAGGAACCACGATCTGTCATCTCCTATAGTCAGTCCCCTCCCCCCACAGTTATAACACATAGTCAGGGAACACAGTTAACCAGTAATCAGTGCATTTTTATAGCACCGATCGCTGTATTATTGTCAATGTTTTCAAAAATCTGTCAAAAGTGTCCGATGTGTCTGCCATAATGTCGCAGTCTTGATAATTATCGCAGCTCGCCACCATTACTAGTAAAAAAATAATAATAAAAATGCCATAAATCTATCACCTATTTTGTACATGCTATAAGTTTTGTGCAAACCAATCAATATACGCTTATTAAAAACTGCAGAGATGATCAAATACCACCAAAAGAAAGCTCTATTTGTGGGAAAAAAGGATGTCAATTGTGTTTGGGTATAGCGTTGCACGACCGCGTAATTGTCAGTTGAAGTGATGCAGTGCCAAATCGCAAAAAATGGCCTGATCATTGAGCAGCCAAATCTTGCGGGGCTGAAGTTGTTAAGTTTGTTATTTAGGGTTTCCTGACTCCTTCCCCATGATAGGAAAGGGGGGGGCAGTTTCAATACCCCCTTTTCCTCATGGGAGAGCGGCAGGAATGGGCAGTTTTGAGTTCCCCCTGGGAGCTCGTGGCTCTCAGGTGGATCTCCTGGGTGCTCACGTGGCCTGGGAGAGGAATACTGGTGACCTCTCCCAGGTCTCGTGTAACAGCCCGGAAAACTGAATAAATCTGGACCCTCACAAGGGCTATAAAAAGGGGGTTCTGTCCCATCAGGCTCAGTTGCCTTAGAAGATGGAGCTGTGGTGTTCCCCCCCCCCCTCTTCTTATGTCGCGGCTGTAGTTATGTGGTGGTGTCACCTTTGTAAACAAAACAAAAAAACCCATACAAAGGGGGACTAATATGTAGAAAGTAATAAAGTTTGCAGATGTTATATTGGTGATTCTCTTGTGTGGAAAGTTATTGTGTGGAAAGTTATTGAGTCTGGAATATATTTTATGCAGCCTGAGTCGTACTGGCTAAGTTGTTTAAAGTTTATATATTTGGTTATTTTATGATTAATTAATCTATTGTTTTTTAAACCAATAATAAACATCCATGGCCTTATTAAATCCAACACTTTATTTTAAAGTTAAGTTTGTTATTTAGGGTTTCCTGCCTGCTGTCCCATGTATGATTCATGCATATTCTTAGTCCCCAAGTGCAACTTTACATTAACCAACATTAAACCTCATTTACCACTTAGTTGCCCAATTAGTGCATTGAGGTCAGCTTGTAAATTGGAGACATCTTGTAAGGACATTATTCCACTGCATAGCTTAGTATCATCTGCAAAGTAGTAAAGTTGAATCTACCGAGTGCTGGACCTATAATGCCAGAGCGCAGTTATTGTGGAGATGCAAGTCCTAGACTGACTGGGTATGCACTGTTCAAAAGAAAAGGAGGATGGTAGCGGATGGGGCAAGGGAACAAAGGGGGCTTGCAGAATAATTATTACAGGAGGCGCAGTTCTTTGAGATAATCCTCTGCCAGCTATCACTAGGGCAAAAAAGGGAACCTAACATAAAAGGTAGAGCTTTTTGGCAGAAAAGACTTGGTATAATCTTTATGCATAAAATCTCTTTCCACTTCCTCCTCCATCAAATTTTATGGATGCCTGCAGCATATGCTCATTGTAGGAAGTTCTGATGAATCCCGGGGGTGTGGTTAAGTGCACTGACAACATCCTGTGTGGTCTCTTCCACCTTGCCATGAGATTATTTTAAGATGAGAGCTTAGTGCCATTGTCCATGTATAGGCATGTGGCATCCTCCCTCATACATTATGGTGCACAAATGTGTATAAGCTTGTGAAAGATCAAGGAAAAACAAGGACTTGAGGGAAAGTATATCTCTCCACTGGGGATGAGCTCAGACATGTTTCGATCCTAGTCCAAACCCACCTAAGCTATCCCACCAGGAAGTTGTCACAGTACAAAAGCAATCATAAGTGCCCAAGGCATTCATCGCCCCTCAGTCACACGTATACACACCTGTTGTACTTTACTGTATATTAGTGTAGCTCGGCCCCTAAGGGACTGCTTGGAATTACCTGCTCATCTGCACGGCCATGACCTGGTGAACATTCCAACCCATCTGACACTCTTGGTTCAGACATCCTTGTATCACTGTCGAGCAATAAATCAGACAACTCTGTATTTAGGTTCTGAAAATATGTACTGGAATCAATGAAAGGAAATTATGTCACAAAAGGAGGTAATAGATCTGCTGAGTTCTAAGCACAGCACTAACTCAACAAAAGAATTTCTACGAAAGGCACAAGATAAATAGTAACAATGACAGTATTATATACACACTTCCTTAAGAAATAATGTTACCCCCTAACGGGATGTTTCAGCTAACTAGTGCTACTGACACTCTGTAGAAGATGGAACCTGGCCAGTCTATGCTGCTATCCTAAGGAGAAAGAGCAGATCTGAAATGATAGTATAGTGGCCTTTCTATCAGTAATGGCAATAAAGTCCAAGTTGCAGATCTGATATTCTTCAGCGATAAGTAGGAGCTTATTAACTATAATCCGATTAAGTGTAGTGGGAAACAATAGCTTTCTTGTAATGAAGAAAGCTAAAGATGTCTAAGCAAAGTGTTCAAATAGATTCAGTAAAGTATTCCTAGAGTAGAGATGTCTGTGCAAAGTGTCCCAATGTAGCTGTGACAAAGGAAGGATGGGTAAAGGTTGGGCGATTGCCCTCTCACCAACGACCAGACCAGATGATGTCTCCGGACAGTAGCTCGTGTAGCGACACTCATGCAGCGGGTCCGCTGTCTCGATCTCCCGATGTAAAGCTTGATACACAGTCTGGCGGGCAAGTGGAGTGGTGCTGGAAAGATGTTCCAATGGCAAACGGCAGAGCTAGGCCCCTCAGGCGTAGGTTGGAAGGTGGTACTGCACGTGGTAGGGCATGACCCCTCTCTCCATACACAGAGAGGTCCGTCTTGCATCAGGCCCGGGAGGAAGAGAGCTCCATGCAGGCTTTTGGCTTCTTTTATTGCTACTCCCAGCAATATCCTCAATGGCGCCAAAGATCCCTGGGATATGTAGTCCTGGCACATAATCCTGCAAAGCAATTATCTGATGGGGGGACTATTCATCCCACAATCCTTTTGTTTGGCACACAAATATAATGTCACCCGATACACTGATCACTAGAGGGACAGGCGATGCTTTGAGATGCTGGAAGGTACTGTGCTTTATGATCGTAGTCTGTATTGCTACATCAGTACTGTAATTACATTACTAGCTGCATAGCCTGAGTGGTGACAGGAGAGTTTTTTCTTCACTGACATGGATTTTCATGAAAACATTGTCATTTTTGTAGGTTTGGATATACAGTATACAGTATGTCTTGTTTTTCTTAATAGCACATTTTTGCAGTAAAGCTTATTTTTGGAGATATGCAGATGGTGGTGTCCTTGTTCACATTTTTCCTTTTTTCATGTTGTAACTCCAGAGTTTGAATCCTACTGGCTAAAGAGAGAAGGTATAAGATCCAAAAAAACGGCAGCGGCAGAAAAGTGTGAGAGAGAGAGCACAGAAGTGTCAATGCTGGAAGAAGGCAAAACCAGAGGTACGTCTGTAATAATGTACAAGTATACCATGCTTACTTGCACATTACAGCAAGAGAAGTGACCGGTCTTCATAAAGTGGTTAGCAGAACTGACACCTCAGATAAGTGTAAAAATACTAGTCAGTGGCGATGCATCCATAGAGGGTGCAGGAGCACCGCCCCCTTTCTCCTGGCACCGCTCTATCACCAAAGATAGATTCATGCATTGCATGAATCTAGCTATGGTCGCCGCTGAAACCCCCTATTCAGGTGTCCGGCCCCTTTTCGGGCGCCGGGCACCTGTATTACAGCGGTGGGGTGTTTTTTGGAAGCACCTGATTAGAGCCATAGGCTCTAATAGGAGCCCAAAAAGGTGAACAGCTGCTGCAATGCTGTGCGTTCGCTGTTCACTCAGCTGTGTGTTAGCAAAGCGAAGGAATTCGCTTTGCTAACACTGAACTGCCTCTCAGCCAATCAGGTGCTCGGGTCTGTTACCTGTCACCTGATTGGCTGAAACATCAGGCGCTGTGATTGGATACCTGATAGAGAGGATGGAAGAAGACATCGAGGAGTGTGAGGACACTGCCACTGACCCGCTGCGAGACAGGTAATTGCCGAGCGATGCACACTGGCAGCATTTTATGGGGCACAGTAGCGGCAATTGATGGGCACACTGGCAGAATTTGATGGGGCACAGTAGCGGCAATTGATGGACACACTTGCAGCAATTGATGAGAACACTGGCAGCATTTTATGGGGCACAGTAGCGGCAACTGATGGACACACTGGCAGCATTTGATGGGGCACAGTAGCAGCAATTGATGGGCACACTGGCAGCATTTGATGGGGCAAAGTAGCGGCAATTGATGGACACACTTGCAGCAATTGATGAGAACACTGGCAGCAAATGATGGGTACAGTAGCTGCATTTGATGGCACAGTGGCTGCGCTTGATGGGCACAGTGGGTGCGCTTGATGGGCACAGTGGCTGCGTTTGATGGGCACAGTGGCTGTGTTTGATGGCACAGTGGCGGCAATTGATGGGCACAGTAGCTGCATTTGATGGCACAGTGGCTGCAATTGTTGTTTTTTTTTTCAGTTTGTTTGCGCCCCCCCAAAAAATTGTGAGCACCAGCTGCCACTGGTCAGGAAGAGTTCAAACCAACCTTTAAATATCCCTAGACAGATGAGCTCTTCTGACAAATGCCAGAGTTTACAGAATGGAGGGCAGGCCTGTTTTTTTTAATACTGCTGGATCTCCTGCTGAAATTATTCTTTCACAACCCCTACAGGCACTAACCCATTGGTCAATCATTTTTAGCGTGTTGCCACCAGAACATTTTCATATGTTCATGTTTAACTGCTAAGTAAGTTTGTCATCTCCACTACTGAAAATCAGAACAAAAGTCTCTGTGTTATGACTCGGTTCTTTTTACTATAACTGCATTAAAGTTTTTCATAGGCAAATAAGTATTTGACATTTGGGACAGTGGAGTCAGGGCTAGACAGAGGGGTATCAGTTTGACATAGTTGACCAGCTTGAACATGTATTACAATATGCCTATTGTAAAAAATGCCTTTTTTTTGCAAAATGTTTTTTAGAAATATGAAAGGGTTATAGGAGTATGCAAAGGGTTACTTCTACATTTTCAGTGTTAGCATGTGATCACATCTCTTTAGCACCTTATGTATGTAAGCTATTTGGATTTGAGCACACTCTCGTCTCTCTTGTATAGTCAGTCATTGACGCGACCTGAGTTGGCAGCTTCCTTTAACCTGTCTGCCCCATATTGGCATTATATACATTAAATATGCTATAATCCAATAATTATTTGAAATTTTGCACAGTGAAGAAAGGATTGGTCAGAGAGGAACTACTAATGCAGTTGGCCAGTGTGAACATCTATTGCAATATATGTAAACCGAAAAAAAAAAATGTATTTCGCAAAAGTCTGCTAGAAACTCACAAGTGTATATAGTAGTGTACAGAGGGAGTCACACTTGCAGAAAGGATGAAAATAATAAAAATGTAATAGGCCAAAAAGTCAAGGAATTATTTGATTTACTTTAGGTCAATTAGCAACAACAGCACTTTCAGAAATGTAGACTGGAAAGCCAATTAACCGCTTGCTGTCCAGCCGTCGCAGTTGTACTGCGGCAACATGGCTCGGCTGCGAGAATCGCCGTCATGTTACATCGGTAACATAGACGGTCACCCCCTGCTCGCTCATGGAGCTGATGCAAGTGCCTGGTGGTCGCTATCACCGCCAGGCTCCCGCGATCGCTCGGGGCACACTGAGAACCGGGATCTGTGTGTGTAAACACACGGTTTATGATTCTCTGAGGGGAGTATGATATACAGACATACAGAGTATGAACAGCGATCTGTCATCTTCCCTGCACAGTCCCATCCCCCCTTCAGTTAGAACACACACGAGGACACACTTAACCCCTTCACTGCCCCCTAGTAGTTAACCCCTTCACTGTCAGTGACATTTTTACAGTAATCAATGCAATTTTATAGCATTGATCGCTGTAAAAATGTCAATGGTCCCAAAAATGTGTCAAAATTGTCCGATGTGGCTGCCATAATGTCACAGTCCCGATAAAAATCGCAGATATCCGCCATTACTAGTAAAAAAAAATAATAATAAAAAAGCCATAAAACTATCCCCTATTTTGTAGACGCTATAACTTTTATGCAAACCAATCAATATACACTTATTGTGATTTTTTTTACCAAAAATATGTAGAAGAATACATATCGGCCTAAACTGAGGTAAAAATTTTTTTTTTTTTTATATATTTTTGGGGGATATTTATTATAGCAAAAAGTAAAAAATATTGCATTTTTTTCAAAATTGTCTTTTTTTGTTTATAGCGCAAAAAATAAAAACCGCAGAGGCAATCAAATACCAGCAAAAGAAAGCTCTATTTGTGGGAAAAAAGCATGTCAATTTTGTTTGGGTGCAACGTCGCATGACCGCGTAATTGTCAGCGATGCGAAGCAGTGCCAAATCGCAAAAAGTGCTCTGGTCAGGAAGGGGGTAAAATATTCCGGGGCTGAAGCAGTTAAAAAAAATAATAAAAAAATCAAGCACGCCAATAAAATATGTTGGTTTTCCACAATACCATCATCGACTGTCAAGCCTGGATTCCAGACAAAGGTAAAGAGGAAGGTGTTCCTGAAAAAAAAATCCACACCCACAAAAACAAAGGAACATTGGGGCACATTTATGTCCGAAAGTACCCTATTCCAGGTTATAAAATGATAAACACTAGGCAGATATAAAAGACAGTGTAATGCATTTCTGCAACAATAATACACCATTAAATATATTTTTAAATGCAGGTAGGACAAGTACAGAATTTTGACCTGGTATCAGCCTCTTGAAGTCCATGTATAGCAGATCTGGAGTGTGAGAAACAAGTATTACAAGGAGCCAATCAGTTCATGTACTGACAAGAAGCATGTTGATAGGAAGAGAAAGCAGCGTGACAGAGAGATAAGCTCATCACTGTGCTACTTTTCATTTTACAAGCTGGGGTGGAACCAGGATGATCTAGGCTCAGAGGAAGCAGGTTTAATGATGCTGCCCATCAAAATGAGGACATCTATTGGCAGAAAAATACTGCAAGGAAAATCTCTGGGTTGAAGCCAGATAGATCAGTGAACACTGGTTTTATCATTTTCTAAAGGGCTATTCGTATTTATGTAGCGGTACCCCCATAGGGGCTGTTGGTGAATGTAGTTCGTCTCCCACTCTTCACAGCTAGGCAGACAAATCTCCAGTCATTCAGAGTCAAGAAGCAGTCCTTTCAACTTTGTTTTATTCAGGGGAATAGAACTTGAATGGGGATAGGGTGCATATGGGATGCCCGCTTGATTGAGGAAAACTTATAGGGACTCAACTATATACAGTCCAGTATATACAATTTCTCCTCTTCTACCTCCAGCACACACTTGCTTGCAGACTATCACTCCCAGGACCAGATAGCACTGATGTGAGGATCAGACACTGGCTCAGTCAGTCCCAAGAAAATGCCCTTTGCAGGCAGGGACCGCGGGCCCCTATGGTATAGCAGAAAAAATGGAAGTCTTTAGTGCTAGCTGTCCTACATGTGGCTACTGCTCCCAGTACAAACTCTTCAGGCCATGTCAGCCCTCCTGATGCAGATGCTTCTTTACACTGCCCTTGCCACCATAGTCCTCCTGACTGGCTCTGCACCCATCCCAGACTGCTCCATCCCAGACCTTTCAGGTGTTCCTCCCAGTCCTCTTGACTGTGTGTCACTCACCAGCACTCTTGGCTGTTGTTTCTCCTGGAGACTTGACTGGCAGTGTTCTCCAGCTGTCCTCTGCTTCCTCCCAATGCCTCCTGGCCAGGACACCTCTGTGGGTTTTGAGAAGGTCTCATCCGCACCCAAGCCTGGGCCCAAGTTTACCCCCCCGCAGACTGGGAACTCCCTCAAAGGCCACATCTCCAGCTTCCACCCAAACTCTCCTCCCCAGCTGGGCTGACCCAGAATATTTGAGGGGGCCTGCCCCCTGCCAACCCAAGTTGGGGATTGGCCAGGGCCCTCAGAATACTGACTGCAGGCAGCTCCACCTTACCTCCCCTTTCTTTTTTCTAGAAGTTTCCAGTACATTCTAGAAATAGGGGGGGGTCTCAGTGATGCAGTCTGTGAGTCCTTCAACTCTCCCTGGATCCCTGACCAACCAAGGAAAAACATAGGCAGGCTTCCAATATTCCAATCTACACCAAACATCGACTGGGAACCTTTATAATAACTTCTGGTTCAACATAAGATGCCATGATCTTGATGGACATCCATAAACATCAACAGATGATCCTGGTGACTGGCACTTTTCTTCGATACACAAGTCTAAGTGTGGATATTAGTTCCCCTTTTGTACAGAATGTTATTTTTTAGCTGGAGCTGTGCTTTAAAAAGAATGCTCAGACCAATATCGAAAAGATCAATAATGCAATAGATTTAGAATCAGAGTATAAACAAACAGTATCATTAGACTGTTAAAGGATAATACATAAATCTAAATATGATGTTGACATACGTATATGATGGCTATTATACCTGCAAAATTATTTACATTTCTGTCTACCCAGTCCTGAAATGTATTACAACCCTACAACAAATAGCCAGACTGGTGACCTGAATTTTCTCTACAGCTGTTAAAAACACATCCCAGTCAACTCTCTCTGTCAGAATGTCCCTTGCCTTGTATCATAGTAAAACTGACTAGCTGCCCCTCGTATCAGTATGAGGACTTCTGTACAGGGAATTATAAGAGGCTAATACCAAGTCAGTTTCTGCTGCATACACTTGCTGCATTTAAATAAATGTATACATTTTCAATGAGCACATATAACTTGATTAGAGTAGTACTTGATCTTTTTTTTTTTATTTCTGCCTGGAGTTCAGCTTTAATGAAAGAAAATATTAATCATATTACTTTCCTGCTATTACAACTATCTAGCAAGAAAAGAAAGAAAAATGGGAGAAACCCAGCGGAATACTAAGGTAATCACCCGAGACTGCTTCAAATTATATCTGATGATTTAACCCCGAGGGTCCCATTTACTTTATGCAGGGGATTAGGTGAGCCTGAAATAATAAGGTGAAAACAGTTTATGGTTACCATCAGTTTTAGAAACCTTGGAAACAAGCAGGCAGCCAATGACAAATGTTTAGCATTACACGTATGAGCCTTTTGAACTTGGACAATCAACCGGGGATAACTCTTACAATTTTTAATAAAACCTGGAAAGGAAAAATATCACACAAATGGAGTCCTACTAATAATAAAATGCTTCCAGCAAAATGACAGTTCCTAAGCACCATGCCTAATTACCACAGCTATGATTATCCTTTGTTAATTTGAGGGTTATCCATATTTCCCGTCTATCACCTGGAAATCTGCTCTATACCAAGTGATAAGGCATCATACATCTCCAGAAGACAATAATATTGCATTCTCTTTTTAGAAATTTGCTATATGGTGACACTAAATAATCTAGGATGATATGTGTAATTCTCTGAGCCATCAGTGAATATTGAAATGAGAACACATTAATGGTTAAAATCCTTCAATCTCACCCAAAACCAAATACATAATTTTTATTATAATTGTTATTATACATTTTGTATAGGATTTTTATAGCACCAACAGGTTGCACAGCTCTTCAGAAAATGAAGGCAGACAGTAGCGTTACAATACAATTCAATACAAGAGGAATCAAAGAGTCCTACTCATTAGAGCTTACAATCTAAAAGGGAGGGTAAAATAATTAAACTATAAGAGTAATGAGCCGATAGAGAAAATAAAAGTTTAGTTGTTAGGTGGAGGCAGTATAGGCTTCTCTAAAGAGATGGATTTTCAGAGATTGCCTAAAGGTAGATAGAACAGGAGGTTGTCGGATAGCTTAGGGTAAAGAGTTCCAGAGGATAGGAGAGGCTCTGAAGAAGTCCTGAAGGTGTGCATGGGAGGAGGTGATGAAGGAGCTAGAGAGTAGGGGGTCTTGAAGTGATACCAAAGTCTTATTTTTTGATGTTTAATAATAACAAACATGTTATACTTACATGCTCTGTGCAGTAGTTTTGCACAGAGCAGCCCAGATCCTACTCTTCACAGGTCCCTTGCTGGCGCTCATGGCCTCTCCCTGCTGCCGAGTGCCCCCACAGCAAGCAAGTTGCTGCTCTGTGTGTCTATTCTAACGTGGAGCCACAGCTCGACCCGCCCCCTCTCTCTTGTCATTGGCTCACAGATTTTGATTGACAACAGTGGGCATTAAGATAAGAAACTTTCTATTTTAGAACCACTTTGAGGGGAGTGAAGAAAATAGTTTGTTTGGTATTTTGAGATAAGGCTAGTGATGTAGCCTGGGGCAGAGTTGTGGATGGCTTTGTAAATTGTTGTTAGTATTTTTAATTTTATTCATTAGGTGTGGGGAAGCCAATGGAGGGATCGGCAGAGAAGGGATCGGCAGAGAAGAGTAGTAGACACTGAATAGTTGGTAAATTGGATTAGCATTCATGATGGACTAAAGGGGGGGTTGCCTATGTAAGGGTAAGCCAATGAGGAGGGAGTTGCAGTAGTCAATGCAAGAGATAACCAGGGAGTGAATTAGAAGCATTCTGGTTCAATTGGTTAAGAAGGCGCATATTTTAGAGAAGTTGAATGTGGGACCGAAAGGAGTGTTGAGTCCAGGATTACACACATTACCCTGGCATTCAATGTGCCATTAATCTCGACAGAGAAGTCAGGGGAAGGGGTACGTGAGGGAGGAAATAATATGAGCTCATTACCAGTATCAGTCCTGGCTAGCAGCTATTAGAGTGTAGGCATTAGAGTGAATTGTAGAGTAAGAAAATTAACTTTTCTTACTCTATCTCTTTTAGTCTGTTTAATATATCAGTGGAAGCATTTTGATGTTTCTGTTCAATAAGTACAGAAATAAACATATTGGTCTTATAGGAAAGTTAGAGCTGTTCTGTATCTTCTGCACACTTAATTTGTTATTTCAATAAATCCTGCTATTTCGTAGCTTAAGCTGGCCATAGATGGATACAATTTTAAATGAAAATGTTTAGGAAAAGTCTTAGGAAAATGTGTACTAAAATTCTCAAAATCTTCAAATGAAAAACACACTGTTAGAATCTGTTTGTCCAAGAAATATTCATTTTCTAAAAAAAAATTCATTTGAAATTCTACCTATTTATGGCAAGCTTTAGACTATAGAATGTTTAGACTTTATGTTTTAGAGATTTGAGAGTAGTTGAGTAGCTTAACAAGACATTGGGAGGCCTGGCTATACCCAATCCACATACATGTCAGAAGTTTCTATTTGTGTAGAAGCATGAGGCATGCAGCATGGCACTGCACAGGTTAATGTATGACCTCTGTCTGAGGTCTGAGAACTGATGCTTCCTGTGATGAATACATATTCCACAATCCCTGAGTCTCTCAGTCTAGTGCTGATTTAGGTGAGAGCTATGCAGTCATTAGATCTGACATGGACACAAGCAGATAGAGCATTCAGATACAGAAAGCTCACCATACTGCTGTAAGAAATATATTTTTTTATTATTACATTAGCACTTCCACATTTGTGATGGAACACAGAGTGGATAGCATCACATGCATTGGATACTGTGTGACCTGGGACAGGACGTTGTCTTGTCCTTTTGATAATTAGGGACAGGCACGCTGTAGCAAACCATGGACATAGGGGAAGTGATCAGCTATGGCACTACAATCTGCAGCTGCAACATGTGAGACTATCATTACAGGGTAAGGCAAACAGGCACCACAGCTAATATAACTACACTAATACAACAAAAACATTTTAAGGTATGCAATATCATTAAGGGAGAGCTTGAAACTTGCTAAGGATTATAACCTTTGACTATGATGTGCTTATTTAACTCAGCTATTCAATTAATATGTACCCTATGTATTACTGTATAACTAATTTACTGTTGTCAAATCCTGTCCCTCTGTACTTTTGGCTTAATTTCCATGTATAAAGGCATAGTGGAGGACAGCTGTGGCAAGTTAAGTCAGCAGGCAGATGTTTAGGTAGTGTTTGGATAATGGTTGACCACAGACAAAGAGGAGTTATTAGGTAGTGTGTAAGTCAAGGGTTGGCTCAATGATTGGCAATAATGGCATTAAGAGCACTGAACTTAGATGCAATGCTTTGGATGATGGTGTTCACATAGCTTCAAGCACAGGGGAAAATATAAGGAGATCTGTTGCACAAAGTGGAGTGAATAAAGGGTAAGAGGTGTAGGATTCACTGAGGAACACAGTGAAATTATAAGGAGATCTATTGCGCAAAGTGGAGTGGAAAAAGGGCAAGAGGTGTAGAATCCAGTGAAGGGCACAGTGAAATTATAGAGAGATCTTTTGTGCAAAGTGTGGGGAGGCCAAAAGGCAAGAGACACATGATCTATTGGAGGTTAAGCATCCAGCAGAGAGCATAATTCTGACAAAAGTGACAGATGATGAAAAAAGACTGAGCACATGACAGCAAATGTGGAAGACAGTGGTGTACCCAGGGTAGGAAGCTACCCAGAGTAGGAAGCACAATAGCTAGTGTTAGTTAAAGAAGAAGAGGTTCAAGTACTAGTGTTGGAAAGAGACAGGACGTACATTGCTCGGAATTACTGGTGAACTGAGAAAAGAATTGTGACTGATAGTGATGAGCAGTTAGCATGACCTGCAGGAACAAACTAGTGGGTAGAGACAAGAGGAGACACTGATGGTAAGCAAAAAGCAAAAGGTAAGAGTTATAAGGCAGGAGATGTGGCAGCTAGTGGTGGGGAAAAGTGCATGAGTCATTGGTGGGCAAAAGGTAAGGGGTCACAATAAAAAGGGTACAGACAAAAAGAATTGCAGAGGTGCAGGGAGGGTATTTCAAAAGAAAAACGAAAAGCAATATATCACTTTTACTTTCACTATTAGGGCAAATAAGAAAACCCTTTCTTCAGATCCATTGTGAAGAGTTTGACCATGAACTTATGTTTTTCCTCAGCTGCAATAGCATTACTCACTGATAAATATGCAAAATATTTAAGCAGGAAAATGGAGATAGAAAATATTTTCAAAAATAATTCCAACATTGTTATTATTTAATGCCTATTTTGGAATTAAATGCTCAGAATATAATGAGGTCTGCTGTGTCTTTGACAGCACAGCAGGACTGTTGCAGTCAGGTAAATCAGAATCTTTAATGTATAAACAGGAAACTGAGAAAACAAGATAATGAGTAATATCTAAACATCTTCCAGTAGTGTTTCCAGCAACATGCAGAGTTACACTTAATTATGTTAAGAAGGATTTAGGGCAATGTACAATAAATATAGATATTTGTTCAAAAACATTAAATATATTTTAAATATTTGTACTATACTGTAATTATTTTAAAACCGTATTAGTTAAATTTTACCACAAAGCTCTGCACTGTAGAAATTAGGCTGATAGTGGGCGTACCAGCACTTTAAGTCAATTAGAGGCTATTGCTTTACACAGTGTTGCCATTCTTACATAATTAAGGCACTTTAGTAAAAGGTAGTGTTCAAGAAAAATTACAGAAAGAGTAAGCGGTGGACCTCACCACTGGACTGATTTTTACGTATAGCCCAGCAGCAGGTTGATAGGGATGTGGCAGATCTAAGGGCATTGAATTGTGGTGTAATCTCCTGACTATGCAGTGTGGCATGCCCATGTGAAACACAACAGTAGCTGGAAAGAATTACAAATGTGTTGTAAGGACAGACTAACTGTGAGAAATTCTTTTCACTGAGTACAGTATAGGTGCAGAGAAAAAAACATAGGGTTGTTGTCACACTTTTTCACATAGTCACAGGTAAACAGAAGTTAGAGTTGAAGTTAGAAGTTAAAGAGGAACTGCAGTCTGCTCACATAATTTGTAATAAAAATATCTTTGCCATTCTGAAGCTTCCCTCCAACCACTTTGCATATTATTTTATTATTTTATATATACTGTGATTCTGTACTTGCCAAATATGCTGCAGAAATCTCCCTCCACTAAGTCTGGCTGCAGCCATTTTAACTGTGGGCAGCTAAAGCTGCTGCCTGTTCACTTCCTGGATTTACACAGACACACAAAGGCACACCTCCAGCTCTGCAGCTCTGCAGCCCTGCAGCTTTCATTGGCCCTCTTATGACTAATCACCCCCCCCCCCCCTTCCTGGCAAACTCTCATGGGAGTGAGAGAGAGAGCTGTGCATGATGTCATTAGCCCATGCTAATGACCAGAAAAGAAAGAGGAAGTGAGCTGTATAAGGTATTTACTGGCAGAAAAAAATGTTCTACTATCCAAAGTTAAAACAACAAGGGCAGAGGATTTAATAGAAAGATGAAAAAATGACTGAAGAGCTGCTTGAAGTTGTAGGATCTGTTAATAAATGGTGGTCAGTTACAGAGTGAAGCTACAAACAGGGACAGCATTAGGAGGGCTATTTTCAAGGAAAATCTAAAACATGATGACCCGAAAGCCCACCTTTTTTTGTTTGCTGCTGTGGTTTGCCAAATACTCTTTTATGTGTTATTTCTTTCCAAAGTTCTAAGTATGATAAGCCATTCTATACTATACATGTTGTTATTTTCAGGACACAGAGACAAATATTTTTCTTTTTTTTGCTGTTGTAGTAACAGTGATGACTGTGATGAGTGTTTTTCTGAATGGCACTACTTTGGTGTAAGCTATGCATTCCATCTTTAGATAAATATCTTTTGACATTCTGCTGCATTCACATTAATATATTTATTTGGCAAGTTTGATCATGCAGTGAGCTTTAGTGTTACAGTCATCCAGATGGTCAATCTCTCACATATTGTCAGTTAAAATTAGAGAGCTTATCAATTTAAGAGCTGACTGTAAAAAAAAAAAAAAAAAAAAAAAAGATTTTTTTCCCTTGGTTGCACCAGCAGGAAAGTCGGAGATGAAGCACAAATAAGCATACAGGAACATCAAACATAAACAAAAGGCTTTTTTTGTTTAAGAATATGCACTAGGTATTTATTATTGTTATATCTGTATATGTATATATATATATATATATATATATACACATACATATACAGATATAACAATAATAAATATATATATATATATATATATATATATATATATATATATATATATATATATATATATATATATATATATATATATATATATATATATATATATATACACTGTGTATATGTGTGTCTGTGTGTATATATAACTATATATATGTATATATAACTCTATATATATATAACTATATATATATATATATATATATATATATATATATATATATATATATAACTATATATATATAACTATATATATATATATATATATATATATATATATATAAAGCCCTCAAAATTTCCACTCACCTACTCGCATCTGGCAAATGGAGATAAGCTGAGGGTGAGTGTTCTGGCTCGGCTTGAGCAGGGGGCAGGTCCTCTCGCCTCAGACGGGGAGGCAAGCCGGCTCAGCTCGGGCAGAGGGGTTGATTCTGCTTGGCTTGGACGGCGGAGGAGGGTCGGCCGGCTTGGCTCGAGCGGGTCTGCGCGACTTAGACAGGGAGGCAGGCCGGACTTGTCCTGCACAGTTGTAATTGCATGCAGTGAGCTATGAGCGGAGATAATTCTTATAAATACACTTTTTTGTGCAGCTTGTGAAGAGGTCAACCTGGTCCACAGAGATGCATGCTTGAAATCACTACAGATCTCCGCAGACACAGTTAGCTCGCCTGCTGGAAAAAACTTAAAGGGAACCGCACATGATGCTCTGCACCCAAGTCCCTGTCAGCTCCTCCTTTTTTCCATCTGTAAAATGCCTAAATGAGTTAAGCTTGGCTAATGCCAGCTTAAGCTGCCTGGAGATGGCAGAAGCATCCAGGGAGGTAACTCCCACACTGCTTTGTGGCGTCCGATCAAACAGCAAGCTCTTTATTTTATCTGTATAATTCAGATCAGTGATTAATTTAAGTGGTGGGTTTTCCAAGGACATAACGTACCTCTCAACCCTGCACTGGGTATGTAGTGTACCTCTCAACCCTGCACTCGGTACGTAGCGCACCCCTTAACTCTGCACTCGGTACATAGCACACCTCTCAACCCTGCACTTGGTACATAGCGCACCTCTCAACCCTGCACTCGGTACATAGCGCACAGCTTAACCCTGTACTCAGTACGTAGCACACCCCTTAACCCTGCACTCGGTACATAGCGCACCTCTCAACCCTGCACTGGGTACATAGCGCACCTCTCAACCCTGCACTCAGTATATTCTGACTCCGATTGTTGTGAAGCGATTTATCCCTTTTGAGACCTCTATGCCTGGCCCGTATAAGTTATAATCACTGAGGACAATCCTCATCAGATAGCTTGAACTCACCAAATACTGATTCCATCCACAAGATGCTTTTATTGTGAACATCAGGTAAAAGCAGATGACAGGATACGAACAGATAAATAGGTTGTAGTATATATGCGGTCAAAAGATGATATTGTCTGAAGCTTACAATGCAGAATACAAGCCCACCTCTCAACCCGACACTCGGTACTCAACTCTGCACTTGGTACATAGCGCACCTCTCAACCCTACTCTCGGTACAAAGCGCATCTCTCAACCCTGCACTCAATACAAAGCACACCTCTCAATCCTGCATTCTGTACGTAGTGCACCTCTCAACCCTGCAGTCTGTACTTAGAGCATATTTACTTAACAAGGCAGTAATAATGTGTACGGTTCCTATAGTAGCCAATCATATTGTATCCTTATTTTATTTATCACAGTCAGATCAATGAAATATGCGTTATGTTAATATTGTTAAATCTGTTGTTGTTCATATTTATTTTTATAACTTAATTCTGCATAAAACATTTAACAGTTTCATTTCATGAGATAATTTACGTGGGCGTATTTAGGGGTGGAATTAGGGGCAGGGCAGGGTAGGGGTTGGGTGGGCCAACTGGTGGCAAGTAACTGTTAAGGCATGGCTAGTGGCTCAGAATTTGACATTTTGAGCCCTGTAGCCATTTCCAATTATTAGAAGTATGGCTTTTAAATAACAGAGCTCAACTCTTTGAGGACATGTGGGCGTAAGCCATCTGGTCCAGTTGTTTTATTTATTTTTATTTTGTCTAAATAATTCTGGACCATATCAATTTTGAGCCATTAGGGTTTCTTTGGGAATATTATTCCCATTATATACCTAACCACTTTAATACAGAACACTTTGACCATCTCCCTGCCCAGACCAATTTTCAGCTTTCAGCACTGTCACACTTTAAATGCAAATTACTCAGTCATGCAACACTGTAACCAAATTAAACTTGTATTATTGTTTTCAGACAGATAGAGCTTTCCGTTAGTGATATTTATTCCCTACGGTGTTTTTTTTGCTCTATTAACAAAAAATACCATTCATTTCTGTTATAAAAAAATAAAAGTTTTTCATAAATTTACAAACTATGATATATATATATATATATAAATATATATATATATATAAATATATATATATATATATATATATATATATATATATATATATATATATATATATATATTTGAAAATTGATCATTCCTGATGAACTGACTACCTATTTAAATTCTTGAGGCCCTAAAATGTCAGGACAGTACGAACACCCCCAAATGGCCCCTTTTTGGAAAGTAGATGGTCAAAGTTATTTAGTAAGAGGCGTGGTGAGTTTTTTGAATTTGTAATTTTTTTTTGTAATGAGTTTTATGGAAAAGAGAGAAACTAAATAAAATGTGTTAGTAAACATTATTTATTTGTGACAATAGTATGAAACAAGTAAAAAAGTATTTTCATATATACATACACATGCACACATGGCATGAACATAATGGATACATATATGTCAGCTTGGCAGCACATGAGAAGTAATGAATATTGATAAAATGGTATAAATACAAATATGTACACATGTCATAGAAACAGCATTTGGCAATAAGATGAATAATATCAATCTTGAGCATTATTAATTGTAGATATAATACAAGATATTTCCTATTAACAGGCATTGATACACCATATGCAACAGAGCTGCTGTAAAAACAAAAAAGATACACATACACATTATTAGTTACATAGTACTCAATGAATTTTGAATGTATAAAAGGTATACATGGGTCAGTAAATAGGTAATGAGCCAGACTTGACTGAGTACCCCATGGAAACTCAACATGTTTCATGGCTACATGCCATTCATTAGGAGTTGGGTACAAAAATAAACTGTAAATACAAATAGATATGTAGTGTTAGTTGATATATTCTACCCCTAAGGGGGGAAAAGACCTCATGGAGGGAAAGGGATCTAAACTCACAGGTCGCTAAAGCACTGGGTTTGGCTAGCATCGAAAAAACATGATGAGTGTTTGGGATGGAAGAAAAAAAAATGTAATAAGTGTTATATATATATATATATATATATATATATATATATATATATATTAATATAAATGGGTATGTTGCATGTGTCAAAAAAAAAGAAAAGAAAGAGGGCTAGAAAAAAATAGGCATAACTTATGTGTGTGTACAGTATGCAGTGAATGGGCTGTGTGTGCTACCTCTCTGGAGTAAAACCCTTAGTGAAATAGTAAGGCAATCAAGCTCACCTGCTTATGTAATCCAGGTGTGGGGCAAGTCTCTGACCAACACCATGCATAACGTCGAATGAGAATAGGAGTTGACAGTGAGATCCACCACCAGTGCAAGCGCCAAAGTGGAGCCATGCAAACCCCATCTCCAGCATGAGATGGACAGAAGACGTTCCTGCATGGCGGCGTCAAAAGACGCCACAAACAGGTCATAGCATGATGCTGATGCTTAGAAGGGCACCCCGCCAATATCTCAACAGACACAGAAGGGTAGCACTGCTACGCATCCCAGGTCCGTAATCAAGACAAGGAAAGGGCGCCCCCCATTCCCAACCCAGACCAGCCTCAGTGTAGATAGAGTGTAGATAGAGTCATATAGAACAACAGAGGCCCAGTAGGAAAATATTTTGGTATGCAGGTAAATTGTAATTAGAAAAAATGGGCGTGGTATCAGATGTTATAAAAGCATTGGCAGGTCACTATATAGAAACAGGTGTCTTCCACCCAAAATTGGTGAAGAAAAAGAGATATTACCTGCCAAACACCATAGTGACAGAACCTCCATCCCTATTATATTATATTATTATTATTATTATTATTATATATATATATATATATATATATATATATATATATATATACTGTATTTATTGGCATATAACACCCACTTTTTCACCATGAAAATTGGGTGCAAATAGCGCGTGCGTGTTATACGCCAATACTTCAATTTTAGCTGCCTCGGAGGGGACAGGGAGGGGGACGGGACAAGCGCCATCAAATTACATACAGTGAGAATTTCCTGTTTACTTGGCAGCCTCTGTAGTAGGAAGTCTTGTCTCCTGGGCAGCCATTGGACCACTGTTCTGTCTATCATAGGAGATTCTCACTGTATGTAATCTGTCTGCGCTCGTCCCACCCCCCCTCTCGGCTGCAGATGGACATCGATCAGGCTGCACTGATGGCAATATGGCAATGGTGAGGCTGCTGCATTGAAGGCAATGGTGAGGCTGCTGCATTGAAGGCAATGGTGAGGCTGCTGCATTGAAGGCAAAGGTGAGGCTGCTGCATTGAAGGCAATGGTGAGGCTGCTGCATTGATGGCAATGGTGAGGCAGAAGGTGCGCATTGATCAGGCTGCATTGATGGCAATGGTGGGGCTGCTGCATTGATGGCAATGGTGAGGCAGCAGGTGCGCATTGATCAGGCTGCATTGAAGGCAATGGTGAGGCTGCTGCATTGATGGCAATGGTGAGGCTGCAGATGGGCACTGACCCTTATTTTGATTAAAAGTTCCTTATTTAAATTTTTTGTTTTTTTCCTGAAACTTCCCTCTTAAAACGAATGTGCGTGTTATACGCCTGTGCGTGTTATATGCCGATAAATACGGGTATATATATATATATGGGAAATTAGTGGGACTTTTAATGAGAAACGTCACTATTACAGATTGTGCATATGTCATAATATATGATCACTGCTGTATCACCAGTTCCGCCGCTAGAGGTCTGGGGCCAGCACTAGTGACTTAGTATAAGCCGCCATTTTACAGAAGACAAGCTCCTGTGGTGGCAATGAAAGCGACTGCCAATAGAAATGGAGCTGCCGCCAATGGACCGGCAGCAGGCCACAAGCAGGGGTTGGCGGCAGCTCCATTTCTATTGGCAGCCTCTTTCATTGCCACCTGGACCTCTAGCAGCGGCTCTGACGATATAACGGGACAAAGCCAATTTCCCGTGATTTTTCCCTGGGGAAATTTGGACTATTGATGTACAGGGGTTAAGTACAGCGCTGCGCTGAAGATAACAAACGGCAGCCGACACACCCGTAGACTCAGGATCAGAACTAACAATAAAAATATAAAAGTGTGGCGCTAAATTTTACGTAAAAAATAAATATACAAGTACAGTGAGTATAGATCAGATAATACGGTATGAACTGAAAAAAATACGTGAATATACAAATAGGTGAATATATAATGACAATCAATATACATGTATTGAACAAAATATATGAAAAACGTGAAATATAAAGTCCCAATATATGAAAAACGTGAAATATAAAGTCCCAATATATGTGCAAATAGGCAAAAAAGTCTATAATAATGGTGAAAAGATAATGATAATCAGGTGTCTCCTGAGCATGCAGGGGGATGGTTCAAAGCCGGCACCTTGGTATATAAATAAACCGTAGAGAAACCGGAAGTGCACAGAGGATTGATGTCGGTGTCAGGACCATCACCAGAAACCAAGGAGGCTTACCAGAAAATGTGGCCTGAAATGGCATATGCCATACAGGTCAAAAAGGCTTAATGACCACCTGGTCAAGGCATATAATCTGGCCGGATGTCATCAGGTAAGGAGGGAAGAGGATCAGCACGACTTCCTCGGCAGTGGATGCACCGTAAACCAGATAATTGGTGTGGATAACATGTGAGGGAAAAGACACTCACATAGCGTGATAACGTTTGAACTTGGATTTATTAAAATAAAAGGAAAACAAACTCACATTTTCAGAAGATAAAAACAGCATGTAATCTTGCAGCGGTAGTTATGAGGGGTCCACCCGACATGTTTCAACTAAAAAAGTCATCATCTGGGGTGTGGACCCCCTCATCCCACCGCTCTATATATAGATAAATTTTGAATGATGACCCCCACTGGAAATGACCAAAACCGGAAGTGCTTCTGGCGACTTTTATTTCCGGTTCAAGGGGTATAAGTGTTCCCGAATTAAACAATGTACAATGTACATAATCAATAGCTATGTTTAATTAAAACGATGACACCACGCTCCACCTCCTGAGCCAAGCCTCGCTGCCGTGCTGCGCAATGACGTCATACGCGGAACACGGCAGCGTCGGCATGCGCTCCACGTTGATCTAGCCACGCCTCTCTCTGGAAACACCTATAAGTGAATGGGGATCGGTCACTACTCCCCCAGAGGTGGAGCTCTACTAGGATACAAGACCGGAAGGGCCACTAAAGTGTCAGCAAAGGCGGACAGACACAGAAAAAACTGTATGAGAGGTGTATAGGGCTGAATGATTTGAAAATTAAAATTTAGAAATGTTTCCAGTGGAATCAATAGAAGATAAATAAAAATATGTTAGAAACCGGTACGTGTTTAACACAAATGAGTATAAGAGTAGGATCTACCAGACATCACCAGTAGGGGGCACCTATAAAATCCAGAACATACTTAGATACATATATACCATAAAATAATACATATAATAACCAAAGAAACATAAATATGATATGTTGGATTATACATGTTCCTTTAAAAAAATAAAAAAAAATAAAAAAATCAAAAAAACAAAAAAATTATTTAAAATTTAAAAATCAAAGAGAGAACGGAAATACATTTATAGCTATGCTTGGTTGATAAAAGAGTTGATGTCCCATTCAACGTTAATTCCTTGCGGAGAATGACACCCCAACTCGTATATCCAATATGTCTCCAAACG
This sequence comes from Lithobates clamitans, assembly GCA_037952925.1. NCBI lineage: Eukaryota > Metazoa > Chordata > Amphibia > Anura > Ranidae > Lithobates > Lithobates clamitans. Next base: position 398,560 of record JBBGZY010001521.1, on the reverse strand, counting down.
GTAGACACCCCTAAGTGTCGACCCCCCCCGCCAAGGGGCCGTATATTTGTCTATGATAAGAAACTGAGTGCCCTCAGGGTTTCTATCATGACATTCCCTATAATGCCTAGGGACCGTATGTTTGGTACTACCTGCTTTAATTAAATTAATATGTTCCGAGACACGTACAGTGAAGGATCTAATAGTACGGCCCACATATTGTTTCCCGCAGGGGCAGGTTAACAAGTATACAATCCCTGTGGTTGCACATGTACTAAATTGTTTTATTGTGTACGTGCGACCAGTTACGGTAGAGGAAAAATTATGATTGATCCTTCTCCCACAAGTGTTATACTGGCAAACCAAACATCTTTTACAAGGATGAAAACCCGTCCAATTGTGAAAGAAGGATGTTTTTTTTTGGTGGATCGATGACGTTGGGGGCCAACTTGTTCCTAAGGGATGGAACGCCTCTAAAGACCACCTTGGGGGTCTCGGGTAGCAGTGGTCCTAGTATTTTGTCTGTTCTGAGAACGTCCCAATGGTGTTCAAAAATCCTTTTGATATGCTTGTGTTGCATAGAGAAGGACGTCAGGAATGACCATTTGAAATCATCATTGGGATGTTTAGGTCTATCTTGCAGTAGTGTCTGGCGATCCACCTTATAGGCATTTTCAATTTCCCTATTTAGATCGGGGAGATTGTATCCCTTTTCCAGAAACCGATCCCTCAGCATCCTAGCCTGAACCATGAAGGTATCGAGGTCGGTGCAATTCCTGCGTAACCTCAAGAATTGACTCCGGGGGACTGATCTTATCCAGGAGCTGTGATGACAGCTATCGGTTGGTATATAGCCATTTCTGTCGGTGGATTTGAAATAAGTACTAAATGTGAAACCACCTTCCTTTCTGTCAATGACCAGATCTAGAAAATGGACAGAGGTGGTACTAGCCTCAAAAGACAGGGAAATACCCCTATCATTTGTTTTTAAAGATGCCATGAAGTCAACCAGATTATCATGGCTACCTGTCCATAAGAGGTGGATGTCGTCTATGTACCGGGCCCACATCAAAAGATGCGGGTTCCCCATGGCATAGACGACATCCTCCTCCCACTTGGCCATGAACAAGTTGGCCAAGCTGGGGGCAAACTTAGCCCCCATTGCAACCCCCTTGTGTTGGCGATAGTAATTACCGTTAAACCAAAAGTAATTATGTTGCGTAGCAAACTCGATTGATGATAAATGATTTGGGGGGAAGCAAGAGTAACGTCTCTATTCAAAAAATATTGTACCGCGTTCACACCTTGACGGTGCGGAATGCAGGTGTAGAGAGACGCCACATCCGCAGTGGCCATGATAAGGTCACCGGAGTAGGAAACATTAGATAGTAATCTAATCACATCTTTTGTGTCCTTAAGATAGGATGGCATTTTAAGTACAGACGGCTGAAGGAAGAAGTCTATGTACTTCCCAATTTTTGAGGTGACTGAGTCGATACCACTAATTATGGGTCGACCTGGGGGGTGTAGGGGGTCTTTGTGAACTTTGGGCAAATAATACATAACTGGAATGCACGGGGCTAAGGGAACTAAAAAAGATCTCTCCTTATTATTTAAAATACGAGACTCGTAACCTTTATTTATTATTTTCTTCAAATCTCTCTTATACTCATGTGTAGGATTATTTGGTAGTTCTATGTAAGTTTCACGGTCTCCTAAAATGCGATACATTTCTTCACAGTAATCAGTTTTATTTAGTAAAACAATGCCACCGCCCTTATCAGTGGGGCGGATGACCAAGTTCTTGTTATCACAGAGAGTTTTCAAGCCCGTTGGGGGCAAAGGATTATGGAATTTAGTGGAATTTTCGCTAGATCTCTTATCACCTATTCTTTAAATAAGTTGATGGCTGGTGGAGGTTGTGTTGGAGGGCTGAAGAGGGAGGGGTTAGATAAACCGGAATGTACCGTGCCAGACGTTGCTGCCCTGGCTATATTTCTGGTAGGGTTCGAGATAATATATCTTTGAACATTGATTTTTCTAATAAATTTGTGAATGTCGATGAACGTAGTGAATTTGTTCAATTTGTGTGGGGGGGCAAACTTGAGCCCCTTATTCAAAACACTTTTCTCCTCCTGTGTGAGAACAGTGTCACTCAGATTAAATACACCCTGACACATTATGTTCTTTTTCGTTTTTCGTCTCTGAACCCTCCGCCCTCCCCTGGTCCCTCTCTTGTTTTCGGACCTCTTTTTCTGTTCGGAGTGTCCTCGCGAAAACCCCGACTAGCCCGTGAGTCCGAATAAGGTTGTTTATAAGAGGGTGGATCATAGCCGGCATTGGGGAACGGACAGACATTTTCATTGTGGTGATCCCGTAATGGGGAATATCTATTGTAGGTGGAAATTGGTGGATGTCTGTAGTATGGTGTGTTGGGGTAGTAAGGAGGGTGGCGATAAGGGGAATCATGATAGCGGACCGGAGACCCGCGATGATATGAGTTCTCATGTTCACGGTATTGATAATCATAACCCTGTTGGTCACTCCGGTTGCCACCTCTTCCTCTGCCTCTAGAATGATAACCTCTACCCCTGTGTTGGTTTCTGGGAGTATGGGGCTGTCGTCCCATATGTTGAGGGGGGCCACTATGGGGTCGTCCTTTATCTATAGTAGATTTGGGGTGAACCGAAGGTTCTGTGGGGGGGGGCAGTAGTGGCCTCATTATTGATGTCAGCTATGTAAATGAAAACCATTCATTGAGTACAACTGACATGTGAGTGCTGTGATTGGTCAGAAGGTACGCGATTGGGAGGATGTCATATGATGTCCACCCAGGATGAAAAAGCTCCCGCTCGGCTGTCATTTGACTATAGGCTGGCCGGAAAGCAGTTAAACTAGGTTTTATTTTTAGCCTTTTAAACTTCTTGTCCACGGGAATATATTTTTCACTGTGATTGAAACATTCCCACTTCTGTTCTCTATCCTTGAATGTCAGTAATTCCATAGTTAGTCAGGCTGAAAAAAATGTATTATTTAAATCTTTGATTTTGCAATTTAATGTGTTTTAAGTTATTAAATAAAATATTGATGTTAACATGCACATAAACTATTCATAATACAAGTAGACATTAATACTACAGATACAATGGAAAACATGGGTTGTAAATGTTGTGAAATTACAAAAAAAAAGACTCGAAAAGCTATTATGCTATATTACAAAATAGACTAGTCTCAAAGAAAGATTGGCAGCATTTTTTAGCAGTGCATTCTAAACCTGTTAATATTAATAGATGAATATATGATATACATACTGAACCCTAAGGGCACTTTCACACTTTCGCTGGGACGCCGGGTGTAAAGCGTTGCTATTTATTTTTAGCGATGCTTTACCATTGTTTTAGTAGCGCTATTCGCCCGCTAGCGGGGAGCTTTTAACCCCCGCTAGCAGCCGAAAAAGGGTTAAAACCGCCCACAAAGAACCGCTGCTGCGGCGGCGCTGCCCATTGATTTCAATGGGCAGAGGCGCTTTAGGAGCGGTGTATACAGCGCTGCAAAGATGCTGCTTGCAGGACTTTTTTTAACATCCTGCAAGCGCATCGCTCCAGTGTGAAAGCACTCGGGCTTTCACACTGGAGTGAAAGGAGAGGCTCTTTACAGGCGCTATGCAGGTGCTATTTTTAGCGTTATAGCATTGTAAAGTGCCTCAGTGTGCAAGCAGCCTAAAGCAGAACTTCACCCTAAAAGGGAAATTCTGCTTTATGCCATAGCAATCCACCAGAAGTTCTTACCCTGCCTGCAACCTTCTGGGACACGCAACCTTCTGGGACATGTCACAGGTCCCAGAAGGCTGCAGGACCATTCAAAAAGTACAGCGAGGCTCATGCATGCGCAGTGGGCAGCTGGCTGCAAAGCTACAGAGAGCCACAGCCAGCTGCTCACATTAGGCACACACCGTCACCGGGGACCTGAAGATCAGCAAAGTAGTGGTTCAGGTGAGCATGGCACTGGATTCCTAAACAGTAGAGTGTCCTTTTATAAGAAAAAAATTTTGTAACAAGGCTGAAAAACCACTTTAAGCTGGACAAACACTAGTAGAATTTTGGATTAAGGTTTTATTTGTATAAAAATTCCCAGTACATTTGATGACTTGACCAATGTTTGAAAATACTTTAAAATTTTGTTTGCTTTTAACATTTGATATTGGAATAAATGGACTTTTCCCAAAGGAAAACCACCTATGTTAGAAGTTTGTTCGTTCAAGATACATTTTTCATCCAGCATCTTCAAATTTTCTTGTCACTGCAGCTGAAAAATTATGTTGATTCGACCCCACTAATGATTAGAAAATCAAATGAAAGTTCTTGAAAATGTTTGAACAAAATTCTAGCCAGGTATAGCACAAAACACATTGGCTGTGTAGATATTATGGTACTCATGAAAATCACTGACCATTCTCCTCTTGCAACCAGAATGCATTCAAATCATATCATTATGGGCCACCTTGCACAGAATCATTACATTTTGCACTAATTACTGTACTAAAGCATAGCTCTAGACAAAAACCATTATCTTTAGATTATACTCCGATTTACCTACAAACATTCATGTGATTAGTTCAACCTACTTTTCACCCTGAATCATGGTAATAGTTCTTAAATATCCACAGGGAAATTGTCAGCTGTATCATTGCTTCCTGAGTCTCTTCTCCTCCGTCAACAGTGAAGAACCAGAAGATGGATGAAGTCCCTTATGCCCACCCTCCTTTTTGTATATTAACTGTTAAGGTGACCACACTATTCCATTCTCAATGTGAGGGATTTTCAAAAGCTCAGAAGAGAATGGTTATTTATACTGCCAGAATTTAAAATAAATGTAATTTGAATGGATAGATCTCTGGTTTATATTGTATCTTTAAGAATTTGTCTAGAATTCTGTTTTCAATAGGGTTGCTGCTAAACTATTTCCTACATATCTAAAAATAAACTACTGTAAGGCCAACATATTGCATTTTACATCTTGCATGCATTGTTTGTTCACTAACGTAAATGTCTCATCATTTGTAATTGTCAATTTACATTCTCCAGAGTATATTTCATCTTCAAACTATGTTTTACAAAACAATCACCCTTGCGATAAGAAAATCTCCAAAAAGCTTCCTTATTAAAGTAAGTCCAAATGTTAATGGCTTAAGTACAAAAATCTTGCATTTTTGGCTTATTTTCAAATTGCAACCCAAGTGAGATAAATGCAATCTCATTGTTTAATAGCTACCCTTAAGCTAATCCTACAAAAACATTAAATATTTCAACACTGATGATGGTTGAATTAATGTGGTTAATCAGTGTGATGTCTACTTGCCAACCCATCTTACAAATGTAATTTAATAATGGACAGTAGAGCATCTCTTACCACAAATTAAAAATACTTGCATGGAGTCTATTAATTAAATCTTAAGTGTTGCGGCATCTTTCAAAATTTTCTTTGTACAAATCTCTTAAACATGCAAAATGACCCATGCTTGAAGCCCTGAGAATGTGAAAGGCTCATCCATCAGATGATCTGGCTACACTGCAGTTATTTTGAGTCATTCAATAAAATTGACTTGCATATATCAGTAATATATAATATAAAACATACCTTTTTACTGGTTAAAGCCTGATTTTAGGCAAACTACATACCTATCTAATCAGTTGTTTTTTTTAATCACTTTAAGACCAGGTCTTTTTTTGACATTTGTTGCTTACAAAGAAAAAATCTGTATTTTTTGCTAGAAAATTACTTAGAACCCCCAAACATTATATATATATATATATATATATTTTTTTTTTTAGCAGAGACCCTAGAGAATAAAACGGCAGTCATTGCAATATTTTTTGTCACACTGTATTTGCGCAGCAGTCTTTTAAATGCAATTTGTATGGCAAAAATGCACTTTAACCACTTCAGCTCCGGAACATTTTACCCCCTTCCTGACCAGAGCATTTTTTACAATTTGGCACTGCGTTGTTTTAACTGACAATTGCGCAGTCATGCAATGCTGTACCCAAACAAAATGTGTGTCCTTTTTTCCCCACAAATAGAGCTTTCTTTTGGTGGTATTTGATCGCCTCTGTGGTTTTTATTTTTTGCTCTATAAACAAAAAGAGAGCGACAATTTTGACAAAAAAACTATTTTTTTCACTTTTTGCTATAATAGATATCCCCCAAATTAAAAAAAAAAAAAAAAAAAAAAAAAAAACACATTTCTTCATCAGTTTAGGCCAATATGTATTCTTCTACATATTTTTGGTAAAAAAAAATTGCAATAAGCGTATATTGATTGGTTTGCACAAAAGTTATAGCGTCTACAAACTATAGGAAAGATTAATGGCATTTTTAAAACTTTTTTTTTTTACTAGTAATGCCAGTGATCTGTGATTTTTACCAGTATTGCAACATTGCAGTGGACAGATCGGACACTTTTGACACATTTTTGGGACCACTGGCATTCATAGTGCTATAAGTGCTATAAATATGCACTTATAGCACTATATCAGTGCTATAAATATGCACTGATTACTGTATAAATGTCACTGGCAGGGAAGGGGTTAACACTAGGAGGCGATCAAGGGGTTAATTGTGTGTTCCCTCACTGTGTTCTAACTGTGTGGGGATGGGACTAACTAGGAGAGATGACAGATCGCTATTCCTACTTTGTAGAAACTCAGGATCTGTCTCCTCTCCTCTGATAGTACAGGGATTTGTGTGTTTACACACACAAATCCTCATGCTGGCTCTCGTGCATGCACCAGTGGCGATCGTGCCCGCTGGCCACGTGTATTGGGTCCCCGGTTGTGCAGCCGGCGCACGCGCGTGCCTCCAGCAGCACTCATGCGCCCTCTGTGGCTCTCCTGGTCAAAGCCGTATATGTACGGGATTTCGCCCAAGCCGCAGTATATCTGCATGAGCCAGTCAGGAACCTGTTAATGAATTAAGGAAAAACAAAACATTAAAGTTAGCTCAATTTTTTGTATAGTGTGAAAGATGATGTTACGCTGAGCAAATAGATACCTAACATGTCATGCTTTAAAATTGTGCATGCTTGTGGAATGGCGACAAACGACGGTACTAAAAAATCTCTATAGGTAACGCTTTACAAACTGTTAAAGGTTACCTGTTTAGAGTTACAGAGGAGGTCTAGTGCTAGAATTATTGCTCTCGCTCTAATGATCGCGGCGATGCCTCACATGTGTGGTTTGAACACCGTTTACATATGCAGGCAAGACTTACATATGGGTTTGCTTATGCGCGCAAGCTCAGGGGGATGGGTCGCTTTTATTTTATTTTTTTATTATTTATTTTACGTTTTATTTTTTAAATTTACACTGTCCCTTTAATTTTTTATCTACCACTGCATATAAAAGTGATCTAGTCGCGAATCTGCCACTGGGATGACTTTTTTATAAGAGCCGACCGCGTGCAGAAAAACTAACTAAAACCTAACTAACTAAAACCTGATTGGCTCATAGCACTGCCCCTCGCCCTCCTAATCAAATCCTTTACAATATACAACAGGAAGCTAATATAAAGAGAGATTGCAGTATTATTCAGAGCCCATGCATAGACATATAGGTGCAGACATGCTGTATACTGTATAGTTAACATTTATCAAAATATAAGACACAGCCATGATGGTTAAGAAAAAGTGTGCTAAAAATAGCTTATCGAAGCAATTTTTTAAATGTTAAACCCTGCAACACAAAATTAGGGAAATAACCTAGCACATTTTATAAATTAGGTATTTGTGTCTTTTGATTGCTCTTAGATGTGAAATGTTTTTATTTTAATTTTTTTGGGCCACACAAACTGGAAACAGAAATATTTGCTTGTTTGTTTCATGCAGACAGATCTTTTTTTTTTTTTTTCTTTGCTATTTCTATCCTGTAAATTCACAGTCATTCTCCTATGACTTTATTTGTACAGTTGTTTTTCATGACATTTAGACCTTGGACTTAAAAGTCAAGTCTCCAATGTAAAAGCTTCACCTCAAAGTTTGGTATGTCACCTTTACAAATACAGTGGAAATAATTTGAACTATGTATATCTCCTTCACCTAAAATGCTCCTTGTGTGTTTCTTATTCTAAATTTTATTAAAGAAAATAAGCATTGTGGCTTAGTTTAGAAGTGAACTCCAAGCTATGCTATCAAGTAGAGACTTTCTTTTTGATTAGGTTCACATATTTCTTATTTGTCCGTGCATGACAAGAGACAGGCTACACATTTACGAACTGACAAATGCTTTCAAGCAAGGACACAGAGGTATGTTTATTTTATGTAATACATTCATCTGTATGTAAAACCTACATACATTTTTCAGTATGTTTGCCATCACAACTCACTGTATAATGTTTTCTTTTAGGAACCCTACTACCACCGTATTGTAATGAACAGATTAGTGATGAATGTCTATTTCTGGAGTGCTGTTAATAAACAGCACTTCAGAAAGAGCCCCCAGACAGCAAGTGTGTCCATTAATGTCTGTGAGCTGAGCCTTCCTCAAATAACTTCAGTCACAGACACTGTGTACAGAGCCAAAACCAGCGGCTCTGTACCACATGGTGACAGCAACCAAATGTAAAGAGAAAAGATGTAAATATGTAAAGAGTTTACAGCTGTGAGCCCTCCGCTTCCTCTAACAAAAAAGAAAGGGAAAGAAGGAGAAAATAGCGAATTAAAAACTTACTTTTTCCTTAGTTCCAGATCAGTAGTGAACAGTCGTGAATTTCAACCCTTTCACCTCCACCTCCTCTGTTGTATATATCAGCTCCATGCTGCCTCTGTAGTGACTGTATATTAACTCCTTTACCTCCCATTTCCATGTCATATCTGCACAATAAAGCCTTTTTCGCCATCCCCTGTTGTATGCGACCTGTGCATTTGCCTCTTTCACCCCTCTTCTCTCTTTGTATGACCTGTATATTAATGTATGCACCAATACCTCCATGTTTTAACACCCTGAATACCAGCATTTTTGTTCTTTTCCAAAAATATGTTCACTATGAGCTGTCTCCTTTCCAAAATAGGGGTCAATTTGGTGGTGGTATTACTGTCCTGGCATTTTAATTTAAGTTTTTATAATTTTAGTAACAGAAAGTAAGGAAAACCTTTATTGTTTTTCCTTCCTACAGTAAGAAGAAAAAAAAACTGTGGTTAATAAATACCACCAAAAGAAAGTTCTATCTGTCTCAAAATAGAGGAACAACTTATTTGGGGACACCAAGTAATTGACCGAGCAGTTGTCAGCCAAAGTATCACAGCTCTGAAAACTGAAAAAATTCCTTCCTAATGAAGGAATATTATAAGCTAGTACTGTTGAAAAATGTCTTACCTGGAGATCCTTCCAGGGACAGCATTTCTTGTTTGCAGACTTTAAATGCTAAGCCACCACCTCTCGTTAGTCTGCCTGCCATGTGAGCTTCCTCAGTTGGCCATTAGGCCACCTTCTGACAGCTTTGAAAGGCAGTAAAGTGTCCAAATGAAGTAGCAACCTTTTTAGACTGACAATGCTGATTTTAATCTCAAGGTAGTGGCTTTGATTTCTCAGCCTGTAACAACAGAAAAGCATCTCCTATCAGAATCTCCAGGTAGAAAACTTTCCAACATGCTTAAAAATATATATTTGTTAAAGAAAACTGTATACAGTGATGAATGACTCCAAATGTACTTACAAATAGACACTGGGTTTACAGACACTCTAACCAATCAATACTGCATAATACTTTTTATGCATTTAACTTACTAAATAGTGTCATCTAATGACATATATTTTTAGAATATGTTCACAATACATTTATTAATGGCAAACGTTATTTTAGAAAATTAACACTGCTATATTATCAACTCAAAAATAAAGAGGGAACAGGTCTTTAGTACGGGTCCAGGAGCTGTTTTCCTGGCATGTGGAAATCCAGGCTAAGCTCCATATTATATAGTAGATCCTTTGAAAGCCTTTGACCTGCCCTGCAGTTAGCATAAAAGCTGGTAAAGGTTCAAGTTGGTGGTAAGATATAGGTGGGATTATAGTATTATTATGATAAATATATAATAAAGTGCAACTCCAGTCAAAACATTATTTAAAGTAATTTTATTTTTAATTTTCCATCATTAAACAATACAGCAAAGCAATACGTTTGTCTATTCATACCCTTTGCATGCACTCACATTCTCTCCTCTTTTATTTTGTGCCTCACCTTTAACAACTATTAGTACATACAACTAGTTTTGATTATCCTATCTTATACTAAGCAATGCTTGGAACTTGGGTGACAGTTGAGGGACAGCGGTGGGAAGGGGTTAAACTGAATTGAGGACAGTGCATTAAAAATAAAAAGTATTATGTTTGAAGTGTGCTGTATGTGTAATATAAACTCTGTTTATTGAAATATGGTATTTTCCCCTATCAATGTGTGAAAGCACACATTCCAGTCACAAGGGGTTAACAGATCAATACAAACCAGAGTAGATGCAGCTCTCTCAGTACCAGTGGGACACTAGACACTGTAGACACATAGTAAATAAAGAGAGTGCAAAAGACCCTAGTGCAATTAAATCATTTTTTAATAGAAACAGAAAAAACACACTTTCTTATGCACTCACAAAAGTAATTGCTTTGAGGGCTCATAAGAGTACATCAATAAATAGCTCTTACATCCTACTGCATAAATGACCAGAAGAAGTCCGTGTTACAGCTCTCAGAACACCATCTGCACAAGCAGGGGCGTAACTACCACCATAGCGACCCATGCGGGCGCTATGGGGCCCACAGCCGAGTGGGGCCCAGTGAGGATAAGAGCACCGCCGGCACAGTCTCCCAGCCAGGGGAAGAGAGAAGAAAGGAAGAGGCAATCTGTTGGTATCAGCAGAGAGCTGAATTGCCCGATGTAAGAGCTTTCATTAGAACTTCCAGTGTTCCTGGGGCTCACGTCACATAGCTCCACCTTTTGGCCCGGTGCCTTTGACAGACAGACAGAACGCCGATCCAATGCGGGACATGTGACGTCATTAAAGGCGTCGGGCCAAGAGGTGGGGCTAAGTGACGATGAGCCCCGGGAAGACAGGCAATTTAAATGAAAGCTATTACAGCGGGCAATCCCGCTCTCTGCTGATCCGGGTGGTTTGCCTCTTCCTCTGCATAGGTGGGGCTGTATGGGGCACAGGTCACGCTGTATTGGGCACAGGTCACGCTGTATTGGGCACAGGTCACGCTGCATTGACACTAGGGCAGCTGTGGGGGGGGGGGCTATGGGGCCCTGCTATTTTGCTATGGGGCCCTGCTATTTCTAGTTACGCCCCTGTGCACAAGGCGTGGGTTGGAGGTACAAGCTGACAAGGAGAGCAGCTGCAGTGGCCACTCTGGGACTGGAGAAAGGAGGCCAAACCCAGAAACACATTGTTTTGGCAAACACACATCACTACCTTACCTACATCCCTGACTGTACCATGAAGCATCCCCATGGAGTGGTGCCAGCATATTCTGAAGCCACACATGTGGCACACACATGTCTGGCAGGTTGTCAGTGTGTCAAAGTGGCCACCACAGCAGATTTCCTTGTTGGCTTGTACCACCAGCGTTGTGCAGAGGGGGTTCTGAGAGCTGTAAGATGGACTTATTCTGGTCATCCATGCAGGAGGACGTAGGAGCTATGCATTGATGCTCTTTCTTGTTTATTATTTTCTGCAGGCAACAAGAGCATGCTTTTGAATTTGTCTTGATATCAGATGTCTGTAATTGACAGCAGCATTCAGACTGGTAGAAGAAGGGTCTGCACTAGGCCAACTAGGCTCTACTGCATGCACATGTGTACATTCTGACTGGTTGGAAGACTTTATCAGTGTGCTGCATTCATTCAGCAGGCTAGTGGTGTGTTCTTGAATATGCTGTGCTGCAGCACTGAAGGTTAAAGCATTGACTGGCAGAGTTGTCTGGCAGGGTTGCCTAAATCCTCAAATTTGCTGAATGGAATTACATTTTTTTTTTCAGGTAGAATAGCTCCAGTACATTTATTGCAACTATTCCGGGTTGCCGGGTTCCGTTTTAACAAATGGCATGTGTTGATATTCTTTTATTAGGTTTGTCGTTTCTTGACAGGCTTGAGAAACAAAAAATAATTTTCCTGTCACTGTCCTAAAGTCCTGAAGAACAGATAAACTGGTCTATCAATTATAACATAAAATGCAATGACTGAAAGAAAATATTAATTGGCCATAAAAATGTAAATGAGCACCACGTTTGTGACATTGTGTGCCATAGAGTATAGAGCCTTGGAAGTATGGAGCCTTGGAAATGATAGATCTTTAAATCAATAGGCAGAGATGAAAACAGAATGATAGATTAATTACTCAATAGTCAAGACGGCATAATGACAAACAGAAGATTAATCAGACTGGAAGCACATTGTGGTTAATTTATCAGTAATGGCTTCACACATTAATTTTATTGCTTCAGCAATGTTTCACAAACATTCAAGAAAAAAAAAATTACATTTAAATTCAAAGCAAAGTCAAAATATTGTTTTACTGTCAGGAGGTCATAAAAAATTGGGATAATGTATAAGCTTTATATGTGTATCAAGGGTCCTTCTTATAGGGGTAGAAGTCTTTAAACCTAAAATGCAATATGTGCTCCTCAGCTATGGTACTATGTAATTAAATATACTTTGCAGATCTGGAGTCTTTTATTTAGCATTATCATGGTGTAATTTATCTAGATTTGTTCTTGTTTCCTCTTGCAGGTAAAAACATATGGCGGTATAGTTATTTTTTATGTAAACAGGAGGATAATTTAATGGGATTTTGTGGGTGCCAGGGAAATAGAATTAGACATACACCAAGGTAAAAATACATATATCACATTTTATTTAAGACTAATATCCCGACATGTTTCACCCACTGGGGCTTCCTCAGGGGATGTTTGTTGAGAGACCAAAGTAGATATGTCACTGCATGAAAGAGAATACAATTAAGGACCATCAAACAAAATACAACAAAAAATGTATACTTAGGAAAGGATGTCAACGACTGTCCAAAGCCAAAAATTCAACTTCCAGCAATTAGATAGTTACCTGCAGTAAATGTAGAGCCAAAATAGGAAAACAGACACTGCGCTGCACAGGAAAAAGTTGGCCTAGATGAACCCAGGAAAAGGCCATGGGACCAATCTCTGCCCAATGGAGAAAGGAATATGAATGTGATTACCAAAAATGAGGGAACAGGGAGAGGGAAGTGGGGTAGTGAAGGGTAAGGGAAGGGAGGAATGGGAAGGAGGGGAAGGGAAGGGAAAGTGCGGGGAGGAAAAGAAGGGAAAAATAGGAGTGAGGTGTGGAAGGGTAGGGGAGGGGAGAGGAGGGGAGGACGCGTGGGAAGGGAACGGGAGTGGAAATGTGGAGGGAAATAATGTAATGATGCTTTAATGTGTAGATACCACCTAGGATAAGTGAACAGAAACCAGTGTGAGGAGAAACGATGGCTGTGGGTTGAGGAAGTGATAGCTAAGTTAAATTGGCCAATGGGAAATGTACTTACAGGTCACCCAGCTAGGTCTAAGAAAAAACGAGGGCTGCCAAGCAAAGATGTTATCTAATTAGGAAGGTATAGTCCATAATGAATATCTGCTTCAATTAGTGCTGGATATAAAGAAGTATATGTGGAAAGAACACACTGCAATAATAAGGTTGATTCAGGGGAGATTAGACTTACACACAGCATAAGGAGACATATACATTGGTCTCCACATATTAGAGGACCATAATCCTGTGTACAGATCGTCTGTCCCCACTTTAAAAGCAAAGAGTGGAGAAAGTTACAAACGGTAACAGGTAATTATGGTATATGAATAGTCAGCGTACTCAGCATGGCTAATCAAGAGCAGTGAGGTTTAAGTATAGAGCAAAAGAATTGAAACTAAATCACACCAAAGGGAGTAATAAAAGCATGTTGGGTTCAAAGAATTACCTTATACAGGGAGATGTATCAATGTGGCAGCCCGTCCAGTATCTGACATAGTGTGTGATAGGGAGTGTTTAAATGTATGTGCGCGTCGATCATGTGTTAGCCAACGTCCTATGAGGCGGGGGAGTGCGAGAGCGGCACCAAAAAAATAGGTGAAGTAAATAAATACAATCATAATTTTAATCAATACAAAAGAAACAATGAAAGGGAAGGGAGGAAAAAAAAAGGGGGGGTAGATATTGGAGTAGCCAGGAATCAAATGGAAAGGAAATTAGGGACAGGGATAGGGACAGGAACTGGGAATGTATCATTATTTGATACATCTATTATCTTTATTACAGTGTACCATGAACCCCTGTTTATGTATATTTGGATAACAAAATGTGTGTTTTATATGCTGTACAAATGATGCCTATCGACCGCCCATCGCTGCTCATCTGCCCCCTTAATTACCAACTTTAGCCTTGGTTGCTCTGTCATTAATCTACCTTTATTCCCCAGTAACTATTTCTATTTTATCTCCATCAATATCTCCATATTTTATTTCCATATATTCCTATAGTACACACCTTTTTACTTTCTATCTATTTTTTATTTCTTATTCATCCCACCGGTACTTCCTTTATTTTTATTTAATTCTAATTTAATTTTATTTTCATGTTTATTTTCACATTTATTTATTTATTTTCCTTCTTATTTATTCATCATTATTTTTATTCATAGTTTTATACTTATCCCCTAATCATCACCCTTCTTTAGCGGGGTGACGGGTACTGCTCTGCACATATCTATTCTACCTTTTTTACTCTCTTCCCAATTATTACCCCCTCTGATCTTCGACCACTAACTCACTCACACCAATCCAGCACTCTCATTATAGTCATGTCACTTATCCCCTTCCAATCCACTTTGCTCTCACCGTCCTGTGAGTGGAGACGGAGGACAGGGGTGCACCCACTAATTGGGCCATGTCAGCTGCTCGAGCGCCCGCCCCTCCCCATCTACACACAGCTCGCGGTATTCTATGGGTAATGTAGTTTTTTACCCCTCATTTCACCGGGTTTTTCGCGCCGCTCTCGCGCTCCCCCCACCTCATAGGACGCGGGCTGACACGTGATCGGCGCGCACATACATTTAAACACTCCCTATCACACACTATGTCAGACATTGGACGGGCTGCCACATTGATACATCTTCCTGTATAAGGTAATTCTTTGAACCCAACATGCTTTTATTACTCCCTTCGGTGTGATTTAGTTTCAATTCTTTTGCTCTATACTTAAACTTCGCTGCTCTTGATTAGCCATGCTGAGTACGCTGACTATTCATTCACTATAATTACCTGTTACCGTCTGTAACTTTCTCCACTCTTTGCTTTAAAGTGGGGACAGAGGATGTGTACACAGGATTATGGTCCGCTAATATGTGGATGACCAATGTATATGTCTCCTTATACTGTGTGTAAGTCTAATCTCCCTTGAATCAACTTTATTATTGCAGCATGTTCTTTCCTCATATACTTCTTTATATCCAGCACTAATTGAAGCAGATATTCATTATGGTCTATACCTTCCTAATTAGATAACATCTTTGCTTGGCAGCCTTCACTTTTCTTAGACCTAGCTGGGTGACCTGTAAGTACATTTCCCATTGGCCCATTTAACTTAGCTATCACTTCCTCACCCCACAGCCATTGTTTCTCCTCACACTGGTTTCTATTCACTTATCCTAGGTGGTATCTACACATTAAAGCATCATTACACTATCTCCTTCCACATTTCCACTCCCGTTCCCTTCCCACGCGTCCTTCCCTCCCCTTCCCTTCCACACCTCACTCCTATTTTTCCCTTCCCTTCTTTTCCTCCCCGCCCTTTCCCTTCCCTTCCCCTCCTTCCCATTCCTCCCTTCCCTTCAACTTCACTACCCCACTTCCCTCTACTTGCTCCCTCATTTCTGGTCATCACATCATATTCCTTTCTCCATTGGGCAGAGATTGGTCCCATGGCCTTTTCCCGGGCTCATCTAGGCCAACTTTTTCCTGTGTAGCCCAGTGTCCATTTTCCTAGTTCGGCTCTACATTTACTACAGGTAACTATCTAATGGTTGGCAGTTGAATTTTTGGCTTTGGACAGTCATTGACATCCTTTTCTAAATATACATTTTTTGTTGTATTTTGTTTTTGATGGTCCTTAATTGTACTCTGTTTCATGCAGTGACATGTCTACTTTGGTCTCTCAACAATCATCCCCTGTGGAAGCCCCAGCGGGCGAAACATGTCGGAATATTAGTGCTGAGTGACCCCCTATTTACCATCTAATCTAAACATGCCAGCATAATTTTAAAACTTTTTCTATTTCTAATAAAACGTGATATATATTTTTTTACCTTGGTGTATGTCCAATTCTATTTGCCTGGCACCCACAAAATCCCATTAAATTATCCTCCTGTTTACATACATTATTCAGGGATGGTGGTGCCTCTTTGTTGACACTGTCACCTATCCATACCAATTAGTATAGTTGTTTTTTGTTGAAGGGCCCATTTAAACCTATGCATTGTGGTAACATTAGTTACTGCAACATGATCCAATGTATGGCTCTAAGTGCATTGCAGTGCCATTTTATGTGAATGACATCCCAACACACTGTACAATACCTGCCAATGCACAGCCTTAACACAAGCCACATCAACATGAATGTTAAGGCCTAAATGGGTCCTAAATTGGCATAAACACACTAATGCCCCGTACACACGGTTGGATTTTCTGACGGAAAATGTGTGATAGGACCTTGTTGTCGGAAATTCCGACCGTGTGTAGGCTCCATCATACATTTTCCATCAGATTTTCCGACACAAAGTTTGAGAGCAGGCTATAAAATTTTCCGTCAACAAAATCCGTTGTCGAAATTTCCGATCGTGTGTATACAAATCCGACGCACAAAGTGCCACGCATGCTCAGAATAAATAAAGAGATAAAAGCTATTGGCTACTGCCCCGTTTATAATACCGACGTACGTGTTTTACGTCACCGCGTTCAGAATGATCGGATTTTCCGACAACTCTGTGTGATCGTGTGTATGCAAGACAAGTTTGAGCCAACATCCGTCTGAAAAAAATCCTAGGATTTTGTTGTCGGAATGTCCGATCAATGTCCGACCGTGTCTACGGGGCATAACACAATGGCTGCCACTGCCACCCCCCCCCCCCCATTATTGAATATGTCTTGCGCAACAAAAATACCCCTTATTGGCTCTTCTAAGCCTTCTGACCATATATATATATATATATATATATATATATATATATATATATATATATATATATATATTGTTGCACATAAATTCACCAGGACTTTAAATCTCAAACCTGAAGGATTCGCCTGTAACTTATGGTAGTAATGAACTTGATCCACATCCCAGGTGGAGAGGTACTTTAGCCACATCATCTGTTTAGTGTATAATCATATAAGATGGTGTTACAGTTATCATAGTAATACATGAGCATGTTCATTAAAAGATTTGTGTATTTTCAATGTTGCCCTGAAAGAGGCCTGAAAAGATGCATTGTTCAGTATTTAATTATTTTTTTTACATTGGTAGATGTCCTCCTTGGCAGTGCCCAGCAGTTCACTGCTAAGATCAGATTTGCAGAACTTTGAGCAATATTGGCTGAACCCCTGGTGAATTAAAGTGATTGTAAAGTCTCGTTTAAAGAAAAAAAAATTACCTCCTCTGTGCAGATACTGGATCCTCACTTCACTGCTCCTGGCCCCTCCCTCCTGTAAAGTGCATCCACACCAAGCAGTTTGCTAAGGGGGTACCCAAGCCAAGCTGCAGCTCCATGTGTCCATTCAGACATAGAGCTGCCATTCAGCCTCCACCCTCTCTATCCTGATTGGCTAACTAACTTTGATTAAGAGCTGCGGGAGCCAATGGAGCCACTGCTGTGTCTCAGCCAAGTAGGAGGGAGAGTCCTGGACAGCCGAGGGACTCGTGGACATCGCTGGACAGAAATGGGGCTCAGGTATGTATTAGGTGGTGCTGGGGAGGCTGCTGCAAACAGAAGGCTTTTTATCTTAATACTTCTGCCTTTACAACTCCTTTAAACCTAGTGTCTTTGAAAAAACATGTTTAGCCTCCGTTTTTATACAATTCATGCGTGCGATAGCTAACTTACACTAGCTAATTTATTTTACATTTTCCCCAGTACTACCCTGTTATATTACGCCTCAAATTCTAGACTAACAGAATTACTTTTAGATTTTCAGAAGGCCATTTTTAAAGATCGTTCTGCAGAACATTCAATGTGCCTATCAATGACTCAAAAATATTTTGTTTAACTGCAACAAATTAAAAATTACCCATAGCAAATTGATAAAATGTAATATTCTTTAGCAAGGAACATACATTCCACATTAATAATTATACTACCAAAATAAGTGTGTGCTGTAAATTGCCTACAGTATAGTTCCCTGTTTTTTCTTGCTGGAGGCTGCCATTTTGCTAAGGCCCAGAGCGCCTGAACAGCAGTAAATATTTAGACTGTCAGGAGATCAGCCTCTACAAATTTGGCACAGTATCTGAAAATAGAGAGCAACTGAGCATGTGCAGAGCAGGGTGAGACAGTGTACTACTGGATTTTAAACAGTATAGACACTTATTTTTAATGTTTTACATAGCTATACCTGCAAAAGCATGAAGTGATCCAACAGTACTTGTTTTTCTGGTTAAAGTTCCACTTTAAGTTAGATACAATGTATAGAATTTTAATGTTCGATTTTCAATCCCATACACTAGTATACAAATACAATACAAACAGTTATTTCTCAATGGAGGACCACAAACGCAGGTAAAATTTAAATTAATTTAAGAAACAACAAAAAAGTTTCATTTTGAGTCAAAATTTTCTTGTCCATAGGTCAAAAATGTCCCCGTTAACCATTAAAAAATAATACATTTTGAAAATGAATGTTCTCAAATGAAATTCTTTCAGGGCTCCACCAAGTGTGGATGCAAAAGGCAATGTGGGATATTGGGAGATGTTGTCACCCCATAAGAGAAATGCAATGTGCAATTTGTTTCGGTCCAAATGTAAATTAGGACAAATTTTTGTTATTCGGAGATCTCTGAATGAAATAGTAACAAATTTCATTGAAATTTGTTGAAATTTGTTTTGTTTATTTGTTTTCTAGCAAATTCCAAATTTTTGGAACGATTAGAATTTGGATCGGTCAGAATTGGGAGACGTTGTTGCCCTATAAGTGGAATTGTAATTCATTTTGGTCCGAATGTAAATTTGGACAAATATTTGGTTATTCAGAGATTCAGATATTTCTGAATCTCTGAATGAAATAGTAATGATTTTCACTGAAATTCGACTTTGGATCAGTCGAAAAATGGTCGACCAATTTGAATTTTGTGTGAAGAATAGCTGGTTGTTAAGGAGCAGGCCGGGAAGCTGACCGTCACATACTTAATAACTGATGACTCATCAGACATCAGCTGGTGACCCCCTCCCCTTGTGACGTCACCAACCTGGGCATGCTGGGTCAATGACGTCACAAGGGGGTGGGGTCACCTGATGACATCATTGGGTGACTATGTCCCTTAGCTATTTAAGAAATGTCACATGGCGAAGCAGGCAGTCGGCGGGGAGCCTTCAACGAGACTAGAGGTTTTTTCTATATCTTTTTTCAGGTCCAACAGTGTGGCGGGCGGTATGATCAATGATGGATATACACCCGGGGACATTGTTTTTTATTTTTTAATAAAGGAATCGTCAAAATCTCTCTTTTTTTGGTGAATGGGCAGGGGAACTATCCCCATACTCATTCACATGGGGGGGCAGGCTCTGGGGGCCCCCTTGTTCCAGATTCAATAAGCCCCCTGCCCACAGACCCCCACAACCACAGCCCAGGGTTGTGAGGAAGAGGCCCTTGTTCCCATCAACATTGAGACAAGGTGCTTTGGGATGGGAGAAAGAGCCCCCTCACCCCAAATCACCCCCTATGTTGAGGGCATGTGACCAAGTATGGTTCCGGAGAGGGGGTCCTCGCTCGTCTCCCCCTTTCCTTGCCTGCCGGGCTTCATGCTGGGCTAAGAGTCTGGTATGGATTTTGGGGGGACCCCACGCGCCATTTTTAAAAAATATTTGGCGTGGAGTTCCCTTTAAAATGCATAGCAGACCCGAAGGGCCTGGTATAGATTGAGGCGGGGGGGCCCACACTGTTATTTTTCTGACTTTTCTATTGCCAGCATTCTTTTGTTTACATTTCAACTCTCAGCGGGGAAACCCGCTGACAGCTGATGAGAAATTGGTTGTTAAGGATGCAGCAGACGGCTTCCCGGCCTGCTCCTTAACAACCAGCTATTCTTCAACACAGAATTTGAATCGGTCGATCGTTTTTTCGACCAATACGAATTTGAATCGTTTAGAAAATTTGGAATTAGTCAGAAAATGAATAAACAAAACTAAATTTAATGAAACTAAACTAAACAAATTCCATAACGAATCAATGAAATGAAATTAGTAACATAACAAATCTATTTGAAACAAAACAATTGTCTATTTGCTTGAACAAGGACCTTCATGAGTCGCAAGGTATTATTATTTTCACCAAAATGTTAAATCTTGAAAGATTGAAAAAAATGTCTGAAATGACAGTACTTTAAGATGGAGCCAAAGGCAAGAATGTGCTCCAACTATCCAACACCCTTGAGGTTCTTTGCAGGCGTCAGCATGTTTGGCCATCTTGATTGGCTGGTGTGGATTGACTTCATTCCCATTCATGTGCAGCTCTATGTGTATTCTGGAGAAGATTGTGAACAGGCAGGTTCAAGTTTATTATATATGTTTCTTCTGCAATAAGAAACCTGCTTGTTCACATTTTTTTGCCTTTTTTTCTCCTTTTTAACCTTGGTAGAAATCCTTTACCATTTTAATCAGGGACTTTTTAGACAGTGCTTGTATCCCATTGTTCCATGAAGATTGAAATGTCATTGTTAAGCTCCTCTTTGTCACCGATTAAAAAGTTTGTGTATTGTAGTATGTGCATATTCTGTCTACATGCAGATACATAATTTGTCCCCTAGACACTACATAATGACAAGTAAGGGAGATTATGTTTCAAACAATAGAGCAATACAAATGTGCTGAACCTACTGTTCCAGAGCTGTTTAGTACCTAGTTAAACCATAATGCTGCTGATTTACAATAGCTTGCAATAAAATGTTCTGAGCATGTTCTTTCCAAGGATAGAGGTGTGATATTCTGAGCTTCACAGCTGCTCTGTTGCCAAGGGCATGTGTCATCAGTGTGACTATGGTAACCAGTTAAGTGGGATAAAAGTATAGAGTGGGGCTGTCACAGCTTATTAAACTAGCTGTAAATACACGTGATGCGCATAATATGAAGAGAATATAAACTGTTACCTTTTATCTGCTCCATTTTCCTTTTAAAATAGTCTCCTAATAGTATAGAAAATTTTATGAGGGTGTATTGGGTTTTATGCAAGGAAAGAATACATATCTACAATAACATGATAGCACTGCATGGAGCAAGGCATTGAATCGCATATACTGTATACAACATCATTGTTTTGCTTGTACAGCAGTGCTAGAGAACAGTATTATAAGGTGGTAAATAAATAGCAGAACCTAAATAAGTAAAATGGATGATGCTAGATCAAAGATTATATGAGTATTTCAAACTAGCTATACACTAGAACATTTTTCTTTGACATTCGATTCTTTAAGCTATTTTCTTATCACTCAAATCTGCATTTTTTTCATCATTTTTTTTCTTATTATTTTACATTAGAACCATGAGAAAACAATGTATATATTGTACCTCAATTGCAAGGTGTCGTCTGCATTTATTTTTAACCACAGTAACAAGAGAAAATTTGAAGAAGCAGGATGGAAATTTTTTATGGAACAAATTTCTTGCAGTGAATGTGATTTTTGTTTTATTTTCACTGACTTATGCTAATATTCTTTTCAGCTCTGTACCCACAGGGTTTATGTATAATATTAAATGTGACTCAGAGTCACATTTTTACTGAAAGTATAACCACCATGAAATGATTTTAGAAGAGCCCTGGCTATGGATTTGTGGTGTTTCTATGGGGGCTCCTTATGCCTGTAGGCTAGCTAATATATTTATGAATGGTATTGAGATTCCCCACAATTTGAGCTATTTCCAGTACGAACCTTTGCTTACATGCTAAGGCCATTACAATGATCATTTATTCTTCTGCTGGAAGTAAAGAAGTTTGCATGTGGAAACTAGAGGAAAAAAAATTAATGCAGAATTTAAGAGAAAAAGAAATGTGAATCCTGATGGGTTGCTATTTGCAACAGTTCCAGTTGTATACTTGTTTCTTTTTTCTCTGGTTTTAACGTATAAGCCCCAACAATATTTCATTTACATTTGTTAACTGGTTCCCGACCAACCGCCACAAATATACTGCGGCAGGTTGGCTCCATACTGGTAAGGCGGTCTGTGCACTAACTTTTGCTGGCGGACTTGATGTCCGCCGGCCACCATGATCGTTGGAAAGAGAGGCAGAATGGAGATCTGCCTTTGTAAACAAGGCGGGTCCCCATTCTGACAAGGGAGGAGAGAGAGATCAGCTGTTCCTAGTGATCAGGAACAGCGATCTCTCTCTTCTCTCAGTTAGTACACCCCCCCCCACAGTTAGAAACACCTCCCTAAGGAACAATAACCCTTTGAATGCCCCCTAGTGTTAACCCCTTCCCTGCCAGTGCCATTTGTACAGTGATCAGTGCATTTTTATAGCACTGATCATTGTGTTGGAATCACTGGTCACCAAAAAGTGTCGCTTAGGGTCAGATTTGTCCGATGCAATGTCACAGTCCTGCTAAAAATCACAGATCGCCGACATTACTAGTAAAAACACTAAAAAAAAGAAAAAAGTCCCTAAATCTTTCTCCTATTTTGTTAATGCTATTAACTTTTGCGCAAACCGATCAATATACGCTTATTGTGATTTTTTTTTTTAAACAAAAATATGTAGCAGAATATATATATATTGGCCTAACATGGTAAAACAGTTTTTTTTTAATAGTTTTTTTTGGATATGTATTATAGCAGAAAGTAAAAAATATAGTTTGCTTGTTTTTTTTAAAATTGCTGTTTTTTTGTTTATAGCACAAAAAATAAAAACCGCAGAGGTGATCAAATACCACGAAAAGAAAGCTCTATTTGTGGGAAAAAAAGGACATCGATTTTGTTTGGGTACATCGTCGAACGTCCGCGCAATTGTCAGTTAAAGCGACGCAGTGCCGTATCTCAAGAAATGGCCTGGTCATTAAGGGGATAAATCCTTCCGGGGCTGAAGTGGTTAAATAATTTAATTGCATTTATTCATTTCATTTTTAAGAATTATTTTTTTTTCATGTTAACACATTTTTACGTGATATCATTATAAGAAAGTCAAGTGATTGCTCATCTTTTTCTTGAACCCCACAAATAAAAAAAGCTTATTTTGCCAATTATCAGCCATTTTTATGACAAAAGCACTCTAGCTGAAGGTCTGAAAGTGTATCCTGCCCTTTCTGTTTTGTAACACATACACTCTATTACCAAAAGTATTGGGACACCTGCCTTTACACGCACATGAACTGTAATGGCATCCCAGTCTTCATCCATAGGGTTCAATATTGAGTTGGGCCACTCTTTGCAGCTATAACAGCTTCAACTCTTCTGGGAAGGCTGTCCACAAGGTTTAGGAGTGTGTCTATGGGAATGTTTGACCATTCTTCCAGAAGCGCATTTGTGAGGTCAGGTACTGATGTGAACAAGAAGGCCTGGCTTGCAGTCTCCATTCTAATCTATCCCTAAGGTGTTCTATCGGGTTGAGGTCAGTACTCTGTGCAGTCAAGTTCCGCCACCCCATACTCGCTCATCCATGTCTTTAAGGACCTTGTTTGTGCACTGGTGCGCAGTCATGTTGGAACAGGAAGAGGCCATCTCCAAACTGTTCCCACACAGTTGGGAGCATGAAATTGTCCAAAATGTCCTGATATGTTGACACATTAAGAGTTCCCTTCACTGGATCTAGGGGTCAGGCCCGACCCCTGAAAAACAACCCCCACACCATAATCCCCCTCTACCAAATGATTTGGACCAGTGCACAAAGCAAGGTATATAAAGACATGGAAGAGCGAGTTTGGGGTGGAGGACCTTAACTGGCCCGCACAAAGTCCTGACCTCAACCTGATAGAACACCTTTGGGATTATTTAGAGTGGAGACTGCGAGTCAGGCCTTCTCATCCACATCCGTGCCTGACCTCACAAATGGGCTTCTGGAAGAATGGTCAAACATTCCAATAGACGCACTCCTAAACCTTGTGAACAGCCTTCCCAGAAGAGCTAAAGCTGTTATAGCTGCAAAGGGTGGGCCAATTCAATTTTAAACCCTGCGGACTATGACTGCTAGCTCCATAAACTATGTACTGTATACATCAAGCCACAAATAACCTATGATAACATATGATGCATGAAATAACACACAAACAGCAGTTGCTGTGAGGGTAAGATTTTACTAAAAGGAAGGCTTTGGAATATTTGAACTATATACAGTAGGTCACTTACCTTGAGGCACTAGACTGGTAATGCCTCTATCCCTATGGAGGATCATGTATTGGCAAAAATATTGTTGGAAGCTAGCATCATCAAGCTTGAGGAGGAATAGGATAGTCAGCATAGGCAGTCTTCAAGGGATCCTGCTTTGTGCTCACAGTTACTCTTGTTGGGCGCAGGAATGGGCCCTGCGTTGAAATATTTTATCAAAAATTGTAATTACATGCCCCTGTTAAACAGGGGCAATAAAATTGAGCCTTGGGTGGTGGTGGTGGTGGTGCCACAACACTGTAACCCCTCACAGATACTCTTGTTGAGCGCAGGAACAGGCTCTGCTGTGAAATATTATATCAAAATTTGTAATTACATGCCCTTGTTAAACAGAGGCAGAAAAATTGGGCCTTGGGTGGTGGTGGTGTCCTAAACCAAAAATATTGTTGGAAGCTAGCATCATCAAGCTTGAGGATTAATAGGATAGTCATCATAGGCAGTCTTCAAGGGATCCCGGATCATAGCAAATTCAATCAGGTATATCAACATCAGGTGCTTGATAGCTGCTGATCCTAGACTGATTCATTTTTATGAATGTGAGCCTACCAAAGGAGTCTGTGGACAGGCACACTCTTTGATTCTTTACAAACCCTCCAGCAACATTGAAAATGCATTCAGAAAGCATGCTGGATGCAGGACAGGCCAGTAGCTCAATTACATATTGAGCAAGTTCTGGCCAGTGGTCCATCCTCCAGACCCAGTAACCCAGTGAATGCTCTGTTGGAAAGGTCTCCAAGTTTGCTCTTGCCCCTAGATATTCCTGCACCATATAATGCAGACGCTGGTGATGGTTGCTTGAACTGGTCAGACCTTGGCACTGAGGAGTGAAACATTGTTTAAAGGCATCGGTCAGCCGGCCACCTTCTTCAATGCTCTTCCTCTGACTGAACAAAGCCTCATCAACATGTTGTCCAGCACCAGGAAATTGTAACCTCTCAGGGTCTGGAAATGCATTGCACAAATCTTTCTTCAAGGCCTCCTGAAGATGTTTCATCCTCTGCTCCCTCTGCGAAGGCAGGATGAGTTCTGCAACCCTACCCTTTAACGTGGATCAAGAAGGGTTGCCAGCCAGTAATGATCCCTCTCCTTGATACCACGAATCCTAGGGTCCTTTCGCAGGCTTTGCAGAATCAGGGAAGCCATGCAGCGTAAGTTTGCAGAGGCATTCAATTCTGAGTCCTCTGGGTCTCTAAGGATCACATTATGTGTAACTACCTCCTTCCAGCCATGTGTTATCCTCTACATCCATGATGACACAATCCTCCTCCTCCTCCTCTTCCTGTGTGTTTGGCTGGATAAAGGGGACCTTGAGAGGAAAGAAAGTCCTCTTCCTGTTCTGCTGTTCTGCCTCAAGTGCCCTGCCCATGATTCCACGAAGCGTGTGCTCCAGCAGGAAGACTAGAGGAACAGTGTCACTGATGCATGCATTGTTGCTGCTCACAATGCTTGTGGCTTCCTCAAATGGTGACGGGACAGTGCATGCATCCTTGACCAGTAGCCACTGGCATGGCAAAAATATGCCAAGCTCCCCTAACCCTGTCCTGGTGTAATACCCGCACATGTACTCATTGATGACCCTCTGCTGTGTGTGCATCCACTGCAGCATTGCCAACATTGAGTTCCACCAGGTGGGCATGTCACAAATGAGGCAGTTGGTCGATAGGTTGCATTCACTTTGAATGTCAGCCAGCCGAGCACTGGCATTGTATGACAGGCGGAAATGACCACAGACATTTCTGGCCTGCCTCAGGAGATCTTGTAAGCCTGGATACCTGCTCAAGAACCGCTGCACCACCAAATTCAGGACCTGTGCCAAACATGGAACGTGGGTCAAGTGTCCCTGTCGGTGGGCACAGAGAAGTTTGGTGCCATTGTCACATACAACCATTCTTGGCTGAAGCTGGCATGGCATCAACTACCTCTGAGCCTTGCAGAGCTGACAGAATCTCTGCCCCAGTGTGGCTCCTGTCCCCTAGGCAGACCAACTCAAACACTGCATGGCATCTTTTAGCCTGACTGCTTGCGTAGCCCCTTGAACACTTACGGAGCACCGCTGGTTCAGAGGACAAATCTGCAGAAGAGGCCATAGAGGAAGAAGAAGAGGAGGGATGGAGTGAAGATGTGTGGCAGAATCATCACTATTATTTTGGAGGCGTGGTGGTGGAACAAGCTCCAACAACACTGGACCCTGTCCTGCATCCTTCCCAGCTGCCAACAGAGTTACCCAGTGTGCCATGAAGGAAAGGTAATGTCCCTGCCCATGCCTACTGGACCATGAACCTTACGGCTGACCACCCTGTCTAACAAGGCCAAAACATTGCCTTCCACATGGCAGTAGAGAGCCGGAATGGCCTTCCATGAAAAAAAATGGCGTTTTGGAACCTGCCACTGAGGTACAGCACATTCCACAAATTCACTAAAGGGGGAAGAGTCTACCAGCTGAAAAGGTAGCATTTGCAGTGCTAACAAGCTAGCATTTGGATGCTGAGCATGTGGATGGCTGGGACCAAATTTCTTTTTACAGTTCAGCAACTGGGGTAGGAAAATTTGCCTGCTAAAATCAATTGGTTGTGTACTGCTAGCAGATTGGCTGCAAGTACTTGGGGCACCTATTGCTATACCTTCATTCCACTCAGTGCATGTTTTTGAGAGGACTGGAAGTATAGTAGGTTTGGAGATCCCAGATGAGGAGCAAGGAAAAGTCTGCCTTTTTCTTTGATGTGGGTCTTTTAAGTGCTGTTGCCAATGGACTGCATGGCAGGTCGTCATATGTCTGGTCAAGCATGTGGTGCACAAGCGGCTGCTGTATTGGCCATGCTTGATCCGCTTCAGACATAGGTTGCAAACAGCAATGTGCGATCTGCTACACACGTGTCGAAAAAGGCCCATACCATGGAACTTTTAAAAGTCAGCGGGATGTCAGCAGCGCCCTGCACCTGCGGATCTTTGCGGTGTGATGCAAGAGGGTGGCTGCCCTTAAGCTGCCCCCTAGAGGACATCCTGCCTTGTTGGAGTTGTGCCTCCTCCTCACTTTTCTCCTCTCTTCTCTCAGGCACCCAAATACAGTCAGTGACCTCATCATTCCCTCCCTCCCCGTCACTGGAGCCAACTTGGCAGTATGCTGCAACTGGGGGAACATGGCTGCCAGTTTCTTGTCCTTCTGTGCCACCCCCTCTCTCTAGGCTCACATTACTCCCGTCCTCAACCTGTATACCAGCATCGGAGCCTTCAAATCACTGCGCATCCTCCAGGAGCATATAACTCGACACTGTGTTTGAATAATTCTGGGGACTCCTCCGTGCATGATGGTGGGGCTATGGAAGGAGTGACTGTGGACAAGGAGCCAGTGAAGTAGGCCATTTTGGCAGCTGCATTAGAAGGCTGAGCCTGGGTGACAGAGGATGAGGAGGATGAGGACGGCTTCATTATCCACTCCACCAACTCTTCTGCATTTTGTAGCTCAATAACACGGCCAGCAGCAGCAAAAAAAGGACAACCGTGCCCCACGGCCACCTGCAGAGGATGCAGAGGATGTCCATGACTACCACTGTTGACTGTAGACTCAGAGGCTGCTTGCCCCCTTTTAGTGGCCTGTGAGCGTCTGCCTCTCCTTGGTGGCCTTCCGGACATGATGTATTTTTTATTTTGCAACACCACACTACACTGTATTTGATACTGTGTACACTACCTGCACTGTATTAGAAACTGTACAATGGCTGCACTGTATTGTATACTGTGTACACCACCAGAAGTGTATTAGAAACTGTACACACCGTATTAGATACTGTGTGCACTGCCTGCACTGTATTAGAAACTGTACAATGACTGAGCTGTATAGTATACTGTGTACACTAGCAGAAGTGTAGGAGAAACTGTACGCACTGTATTAGATACTGTGTATACCACCCGAAGTGTATTAGAATGTGTACACCACCGAATGCACTGTATATATAGGATACACTGAATGCAGAGTATATATCTATATATGTATATATATATATATATATATATATATATATATATATATATATATATATACACATTTATACACTAGATGATTGATATATATATATATATACATATATATATATATATATATATTAATACACCGCCTGACGTTAATTAGAAACTGTACACACTGTATTAGATACTATGTACACCGCCTGCACTGTATTAGCAACTGTATAACGGCCGCACTGTATTAGATATATTATATTAGACTGTATATGTGTGTGTGTATATATATACTTTACTTTATTGGCGTATAACACTCACTTTTTCACCATGAAAATCGGGTGCAAATAGCGTGTGCGTGTTATACGCCAATACTTCAATTTTTGCTGCCTCTGAGGGGACAGGGAGGGGGGTGGGATGAGCGCCATCAGATTAAATACAGTGAGAATCTCCTGTTTACTTGGCAGCCTCTGTAATAGAAAGTCCCGTCTCCTGGGCCGCCATTGAATGACTGTTCTGTCTATCATAGGAGATTCTCACTGTATGTAATCTGTCGGCGCTTGTCCCGCCTCCCTCCCTGTCCCCTCTAGGCTGCAGATGGGCATCGATCAGGCTGCATTGATGGCAGTGGTAAGGCTGCTGCATTGCTGGCAGTGGTGAGGCTGCTGCATTGATGGCAATGGCAAGGCTGCTACATTGATGGCAATGGTGAGGCTGCATTGATGTAGACTAATTAGGCTGCATTGATGGCACTTGTGAGGCTGCAGATGGGCATTTATCAGGCTGCATTGATGGCAATAGCGAGGCTGCAGATGGGCACTGACCCTTATTTTGCTTTAAGTTCCTTATTAAAAATTTAAGTTTTTTTCCTGAAACTTCCCTCCTAAAATGAATGTGCGTGTTATACGCCTGTGCGTGTTGTACGCAGATAAATACAGTATGTATATATATATATATATATATATATATATATATACATATATACCGATACCGATATACCACCGATAAATACGGTATATATATATATATATATATATATATATATACACCGCCTGAAGTGTATTAGAAACAGTACACCACAGAATGTACTCTAGATAGGGATGAAGCTAAGGGGAAAATAATACTGGGAGTATGCTATAGCCCCCCTAACTTGAGGGAATTGGATTAGCAGCAAGGATGGGAAGTGTTCTCATAATGGGGGATTTTAATTATTCAGACATAGACTGGGCGGAGGGAACCATGCATTCATCTAAGGCTCGCCAGTTCCTAAATGTCTTGCAGGACAATTTTATGGGTCAGATGGTAGATGCAGTAACTAGAAATAAAGCGTTACTGGATCTACTGATTACCAACAATACAGACCTGATCACGGATGTGGAAATACAGGGCAATTTAGGTAACAGCGATCACAGGTCAATTGGCTTCAGTATAAATCACACAAATAGGAAACATAAGGGGAATATAAAGACACTGAATTTCAAAAGAGCCAACTTCCCTAAACTACGAACCTTGCTAGAAGGCATAAATTGGGATAAAATCTTAGGAACAAAGAACATGGAGGAGAGATGGGTTTGCTTTAAGAGCATATTAAAGAAGGGCATAAGCCAATGCATCCCATTGGGTAATACATTTAAAAGAGCGAACAAAAGTCCTGGATGGCTTAACTCCAATGTAAAAATGCATATAAAAGCAAAGGAGAAGGCCTTCAAAAAATACGAGGTTGAGGGATCATCCGCAGCAATCAGACTTTATAAACAATGCAACATAAAATGTAAGGGTACTAAGGACGGCTAGGATAGAACAAGAAAGACAGGCGGGGAGAGAAAAAAAATCCCAAGAAATTCTTTAACCACTTACCCACTGGGCACTTAAACCCCTTTACTAACCAGACCAATTTTCAGCTTTCGTTGCTCTCCCACTTTGAATGACAATTACTCAGTCATGCAACACTGTACCCATTTGAATTTTTTGTCCTTTTTTTCACACAAATAGAGCTTTCTTTGGTGGTATTTAATTACCGCTGGGTTTTTTATTTTTGCGCTATAAATCAAAAAAGACTGAAAATTCTGTAAAAAAAAAAAATTCTTTGTTTCTGTTAAAATTTATTGCAGAGTATTGGCAGAGTATTGGCAGAGTATTGGCATAGTATTGGTAAGTATTGGCAGAGTATTGGCAGAGTATTGCCAGAGTATTGCAGAGTATTGCATAGGATTGCCATAGTATTGCAAAGTATTGCCATAGTATTGCAGAGTATTGCCATAGTATTGCAGAGTATTGCCATAATATTGCAGAGTATTGCAGATTATTGCCAAGGTATTGCAGAGTATTGCCATAGTATGGGCACTGAGCAGCGCTGTGGGTTGGATCTGTAGTGCCCATAGTGCTGCAAACTATCTCTCCCTCTCTGCTCTTACACTGTACTGATCGGTACAGAGAGGGAAGGGAGGTGCCGGCGTCATGACATGTCGCCGGTTTGTTTACAAGTGATGCTCTGTCATTTGACGGAGCAATCACGTGGTAAATGGGCGCTATCAGGGGCAATTTATCGTGATCCGTGATGCGCCAGGTCCCCCGGACTCAGCGGTCACGGATATTCCCGGGTGCACGCACCAGAACATCCACGGACGACCACCCAGAATAAGCCGACTGCGCTGTAGCCGTCTTTTGGCTATGGCCCGGTCGGCATGTGGTTAAGTATGTAAACAGTAAAAAGGGAGGACAGACTATATTGGCCCCATGAAGAATGAGGAAGGACATTTGGTTACAAAGGATGGGGAGATGACGAAGGTATTGAACTTTTTCTTCTCCTCAGTCTTCACAAGGGAATCGGGGGGGGCTTCAGTAACCAAAACTGTGGTGTTTATCCTCATGACACATCACAGGAAGCACCTCCATGTTTAACAGAGGGCAGAATTAAAATTAGACTTGGGAAACTTAACATTAATAAATCACCGGGACCAGATGGCTTGCACCCGAGAGTACTTAGGGAACTTAGTCAAGTAATTGCCAGACTATTGTTCCTCATTTTTACTAACAGTCTACTGACTGGAATGGTACCAGCTGATTGGAGAAAAGCCAATGTAGCACCAATATTTAAAAAGGGCCCAAAATACATCCCTGGGAATTACAGACCAGTTAGCCTAACATCAATGGTATGTAAACTCTTGGCGGGGATGATAAGGGACAATATACAAGATTTTAGTAATGAGAACGGTATCATTAGCAGTAATCAGCATGGATTCATGAAGAATCATTCTTGCCAAATCGATCTATTAACCTTCTATGAGGAGGTGAGTTGCCATCTAGATAAAGGAAGGCCGGTAGACGTGATGTATCTAGATTTTGCAAAAGCATTTGACACAGTGCCCCATAAACGTTTACTGTACAAAATAAGGTCCGTTGGCATGGACCATAGGGTGAGTACATGGATTGAAAACTGGCTTCAATGGCGAGTTCAGAGGGTGGTGATAAATGGGGAGTACTCGGAATGGTCAGGGGTAGGTAGTGGGGTCCCCCAGGGTTCTGTCCTGGACCAATCCTGTTTAATTTGTTCATAAACGACCTGGAGGATGTGGAAACCTTGCAAAAAGATCTGAACAAATTAATGGAGTGGGCAACTATATGGCAAATGAGGTTCAATGTAGAAATATTTAAAATAATGCATTTGGGTGGCAAAAATATGAATGCAATCTATAAACTGGGGGGAGAACCTCTGGGGGAATCTAGGATGGAAAAGAACCTGGGGTCCTAGTAGATGATAGGCTCAGCAATGACATGCAATGCCAAGCTGCTGCGAACAAAGCAAACAGAATATTGGCATGCATTAAAAAGGGGATTCATTCCAGAGATAAAACGATAATTCTCCCGCTCTACAAGACTCTGGTCCGGCTGCACCTAGAGTCCAGTTCTGGGCACCAGTCCTCAGGAAGGATGTACTGGAAATTGAGCGAGTACAAAGAAGGGCAACAAAGCTAATAAAGAATATAAAGTGAGAAAAATGGGGTGGTTGGTGCTACCTAGGAAAACCTAAATACTGCTGTATATTAGGAAAAAAACACAAGAGGTATTTTAATGTAATAGAGAATTACACACCAGTACCCATACCATCTCAATCAATATGTGAGATATTATTCCACAGTGACTGGTGTGGAATAGGTGTGGAGAAGCCCCTAGATACTTAGGCTAAAATCAGATTGGTATATAATAGTCCCATAGGCATTTATCTGCATCAAACTAGATCATCAGGGTGACTTTAGTGCTTAAAGATGTTTCCAGGTGACTTTTGTGCTCCCCCTTCAGACTTCCTACTCACCGACTCCAAGCACCCCTACAGGGGTAATAGGCATGTAGTGCTTTATATGGAGGTCACTGCTCCCTGTTGTCTGCGATGGATGCCCCGGATGTGTCCTGGTTGGTTAGTAGATGCTGTTGTGCTCTCATACACCTTTTGTTGGGAAGAAATGGCTGCTCCTTTCACCAGACTGATTGCAGACTTCTCCTGACTGGGAGGGGCTCATTCATTATAATCAGCTGGTGAAAAAAGTGCACCAGCTGATTATAATGAATGAGCCCCTCAACAGGGAGCAGTGACCTCCATATAAAACACTACATGCCTATTACCCCTGTAGGGGTGCTTGGAGTCGGTGAGTAGGAAGTCTGAAGGGGGAGCACAGAAGTCACCTGGAAACATCTTTAAGCACTAAAGTCACCCTGATGATGTTCTAGTTTGATGCAGATAAATGTCTATGGGACTATTATATACCAATCTGATGTGCATATTACAGCATACGTCGGTTTCAAGCCTCACTGTCTGATTTGTATTGTACCCGCTTGGCTGATTGTTTGTGTTTGATCTATGTATTTATTTATGTAGACGTGACAGTATATACCAGTACATATACAGTATAATGAGGTCTCTCTGTCTACATATTGTACTTATACAGGCAGCTTATATGTATACCAGTCTTTCCTTTACCACACATCACTACACACTTAACAAATTTTAGCCTAGGTATCTAGGGGCTTCTCCTCACCTATTCCACACCAGTCACTGTGGAATAATATCTCACATATTGATTGCGATGGTATGGGTACTGGTGTGTAATTCTCTATTACATTAAAATACCTCTTGTGGTTTTTTCCTAATATACAGCAGTATTTAGGTTTTCTTAGGTAGCGCCAATCACCCCATTTTTCTCACTCTATATTATGTTATCGGAGTACTCCGTGTGAGTGCTCACTGTAGGGGAGGCACCAACCTGTTCTCTTACCATATAGACCTATCCTAAGCGCAGTTTTTCTATTTATTATTACCTAAAGCTAATAAAGGGTCTGGAGGATATTAGTTATGAGGAAAGGTTGCGAGCACTAAACTTATTCTCTTTAGAGAAGAGACGCTTGAGAAAGGATATGATTTCAATTTACAAATACCGTACTGGTGACTAGGGATGAGCTTCGAGTTCGAGTTGAACTCATGTTCGACTCGAACATTGGCTGTTCGCAAGTTCGCCGAACAGCGAACAATTTGGGGTGTTCGCGGCAAATTCGAATGCCGCGAAACACCCTTTAAAAGTCAATGGGAGAAATCAAAAGTGCTAATTTTAAAGGCTTATATGCAAGTTATTGTCATAAAAAGTGTTTGGGGACCTGGGTCCTGCCCCAGGGGACATGGATCAATGCAAAAAAAAGTTTTAAAAACGGCTGTTTTTTCAGGAGCAGTGATTTTAATAATGCTTAAAGTCAAACAATAAAAGTGTAATATCCCTTTAAATTTCGTAGCTGGGGGCTGTCTATAGTATGCCTGTAAAGGGGCACATGTTTGCGTGTTTAGAACAGTCTGACAGCAAAATTACATTTCGAAGGAAAAAACCCATTTAAAACTACCCCCGGCTATTGCATTGCCGACAATACACATAGAAGTTCCATGATAAAAACGGCATGGGAATTCCCCACAGGGGAACCCTGAACCAAAATTAAAAAAAAAAAATGACGTGGGAGTCCCCCTAAATTCTATACCAGGCCCTTCAGGTCTGGTATGGATATTAAGGGGAACCCCGGCCAAATTTTTTTAAAAAATGACGTCGGGTTCCCCCTAAATTCCATACCAGACCCTTCAGGTCTGGTATGGATTTTAAGGGGAACCCCGCGCCAAAAAAAAATGGCGTGGGTCCCCCCAAAAATCCATACCAGACCCTTATCCGAGCACGCAACCTGGCAGGCCGCAGGAAAAGAGGGGGGGACGAGAGTGTGGCCCCCCCTCCTGAACCGTACCAGGCCACATGCCCTCAACATTGGGAGGGTGCTTTGGGGTAGCCCCCCAAAAAACCTTGTCCCCATGTTGATTAGGGCAAGGGCCTCATCCCCACAACCCTGGCCGGTGGTTGTGGGGGTCTGCGGGCGGGGGGCTTATCGGAATCTGGAAGCCCCTTTAACAAGGGGACCCCCAGATCCCGCCCTCCCTGTGTGAAATGGTAAGGGGGTACTTACCCCTACCATTTCACTAAAAAACTGTCAAAAATGTTAAAAATTACAAGAGACAGTTTTTGACAATTCCTTTATTTAAATGCTTCTTCTTTCTTCTATCTTCCTTCATCTTCTGGTTCTTCTGGTTCTTCTGGTTCTTCTGGTTCTTCCTCCGGCATTCTCATCCAGCATCTCCTCCGCGGCGTCTTCTATCTTCTTCTCCTCGGGCCGCTCCGCACCCATGGCATGGGGGGAGGCTCCCGCTCTTCTCTTCATCTTCTTCTTCATCTTCTTCTCCTCTTCCTTCTTCTCTTTTTCTCTTCTTCTCTTCTTCATTTTCTTCTCCGGGCCGCTCCGCATCCATGCTGGCATGGAGGGAGGCTCCCGATGTGTGACGGCGTCTCCTCATCTGACGGTTCATAAATAACGGGGGGCGGGGCCACCCTGTGACCCCGCCCCCCTCTGACGCACGGTGAATTGACGGGACTTCCCTGTGACGTCACGGGGAATGCCACAGGGAAGTCCCATCATGTCCCGTGCGTCAGAGGGGGGCGGGGTCACCGGGTGGCCCCGCCCCCCGTTATTTAAGAACCGTCAGACGAGGAGACGCCATCACACAGCGGGAGCCTCCCTCCATGCCAGCATGTGTGCAGAGCGACCCGGAGAAGAAAATGAAGAAGAGAAGAAGAGAAGAAGAGAAGAAAAGAAGAAGAGAAGAAGAGAAGAGCAGGAACCTCCCCCCATGCCATGGGTGAGGAGCGGCCCGAGGAGAAGAAGATAGAAGACGCCGCGGAGGAGATGCTGGACGAGAACGCCGGAGGAAGAACCAGAAGAGCCAGAAGAACCAGAAGAAGAAGATGAAGGAAGATAGAAGAAGCATTTAAATAAAGGAATTGTCAAAAACTGTCTCTTGTCATTTTTAACATTTTTGACAGTTTTTTAGTGAAATGGTAGGGGTAAGTACCCCCTTACCATTTCACACAGAGGGGGGGGCGGGATCTGGGGGTCCCCTTGTTAAAGGGGGCTTCCAGTTTCCGATAAGCCCCCCGCCCGCAGACCCCCACAACCACCGGCCAGGGTTGTGGGGATGAGGCCCTTGTCCTCATCAACATGGGGACAAGGTGTTTTTGGGGGCTACCCCAAAGCACCCTCCCAATGTTGAGGGCATGTGGCCTGGTACGGTTCAGGAGGGGGGGCCGCACTCTCATCCCCCCTCTTTTCCTGCGGCCTGCCAGGTTGCGTGCTCGGATAAGGGTCTGGTATGGATTTTTGGGGGAAGGGCCTGAAGGGCCTGGTATGGAATTTAGGGGGACTCCGACGTCATTTTTTTTTTTTAATTTTGGTTCGGGGCTCCCCTGTGGGGAATTCCCATGCCGTTTTTATCAATGAACTTCTATGTGTATTGTCGGCAATGCAATAGCCGCGGGTAGTTTTAAATGGGTTTTTTCCTTCGAAATGTCATTTTGCTGTCAGACTGTTCTAAACACAGGAAACATGCGCCCCTTTACAGGCATAATATAGACACCCCCCAGGTACAAAATTTAAAGGGATATTACACTTTTACTGTTTGACTTTAAGCATTATTAAAATCACTGCTCCTGAAAAAACGGCCGTTTTTAAAACTTTTTTTTGCATTGATCCATGTCCCCTGGGGCAGGACCCAGGTCCCCAAACACTTTTTATGACAATAACTTGCCTATAAGCCTTTAAAGTTAGCACTTTTGATTATTCATGTTCGTGTCCCATAGACTTTAATGGTGTTCGCGCGTTCGAACGAACTATTTTCCTGTTCGCATGTTCTGGTGCGAACCAAACAGGGGGGTGTTCGGCTCATCCCTACTTGTGACCCCACAATAGGGATAAAACTTTTTTGCAGAACGGAGTTTAACAAGACTCGTGGCCACTCATTAAAATTAGAAGAAAAGAGGTTTAACCTTAAACTACGTAGGAGGTTCTTAACTGTAAGGCCCCTTTCACACTGGGGCGGTGGGTGCATCGGCGGTAAAACTTCGCTATTCGGCCACTAGCAGGGTGCTTTTACCCCTGCTAGCGGCCGTGAAAGGGTCAAAACCACTGCAAAGCGCTGCTGCAGCAGCGCTATGCCGGCAGTATAGCCGCGCTGCCCATTCATTTCAATGTATACACTGCTCCTTCACCGCTCCAAAGATGCTGCTTGCAGGAGTTTTTTTAACGCCCTGCAAGCGCACCGTTACAGTGTGAAAGCACTCGGGCTTTCACAATGGAGAGACAGGAGCGGCGCTTTACAGGCGCTGTGCAGGCGCTATTTTTAGCGCTGTAGCGCCTGTAAAGCGACTAGTTTGAAAGGGGTCTAAGAGCGGCAAGGATATGGAATTCCCTTCCACAGGTGGTGGTCTCAGTGGGGAGCATCGATAGTTTCAAGAAACTTTTAGATAAGCACCTGATCGACCACAACATACAGGGATATACAAGGTAATACTGACATATAATCACACACATAGGTTGGACTTGATGGACTTGTGTCTTTTTTCAACCTCACCTACTATGTATATAGGCTATACTGGATGTGGAATATATATATGCACGGGAGAGATTCCCACCCCCACACAATAATTTTTATAAAAATGTTTTATTTAATTAAAAAGATACTCACAAAGATCATGATAGGAACAGCATGTAAAAGGAAAAGTGCGTCGCTCTGCCGAACCTGCGTGTGAGATGACGTCACAACCAAGGTCATGCCAGACTAGTTTTGCCACACCAGACATTTTTAGGGGACTCTGATAGGTTGGGGATGCGGACAGTTAATTTTATGCACAGCTAAAGGCTGGCAATAAGTTGGACTTATCTCATCCCAAAGAGATACAGCAAATACACTACCACTATCTGAATAACCTGCCTGCTTAATCTAATTCAAGCTATCTCTCTGTCCACGCGAACAACACTAGACACGGCTGCTCTGTAAGCAGCCGTATATAGTGCAGAGTGCAGGGCGTAGACTTATGCCCCGTACACACGATCGGATTTTCCAACGGAAAATGTGTGATAGGACCTTGTCGGAAATTCCGACCATGTGTAGGCTCCATCACACATTTTCCATCGGATTTTCCGACACACAAAGTTTGAGAGCAGGCTATAAAATTTTCCGTCAACAAAATCCGTTGTCGGAAATTCCGATCGTGTGTACACAAATCCGACGGACAAAGTGCCATGCATACTCAGAATAAATAAAGAGATGAAAGCTATTGGCCACTGCCCCGTTTATAGTCCCGACGTACGTGTTTTACGTCACCGCGGATTTTCCGACAACTTTGTGTGACCGTGTGTATGCAAGACAAGTTTGAGCCAACATCCGTCGTAAAAAATCCTAGGATTTTGTTGTCGGAATGTCCGAACAAAGTCCGACCGTGTGTACAGGGCATAAGTCCCCTTGAGCCATGATTGGCCAAAGGCACCCTGCCTTTGGCCAATTATGGCTCTCTCAGCAGAGCGCGCTGTGATTGGCCAAAGCATGCTGGTCCGGTGCATGCTTTGGCCAATCATCAGCAATGCACTGCGAACTCGCAGTGCATTATGGGGCGCTCTGTGGTGCTCAAATTTTCTGCGAACGCCCCATAATGTTCACTGTTCGGTGAACAGGCGAACACCCGATGTTCAAGTCGAACTCATCCCTAGTTAGTACTATTGTAATGTAGTTCTATAAACTTCAGGATATGAATAACATCTTTGGCACTTTTATATATATCAGCACTGATTCATTGAGGCACACAGACTACATAGGAAGACTATACAGCATTTTCTGATTGATTAATGACATTCGTTTATAAAGAAGGACATTATGCATGTTATTTAAGTGAATATTTTAATGATGGAATTTGTTTTGTTTTTTTGATGTTGGTTTTGTCACGCACGTTAGGTTTTGAGCATGTTTGATCACATATCATAAGACAATGAGATAATGGTATACTACTATTGCAATGCCACTACAGCATAGGCCGGAAGCCCATGAATGGGCAATTTGCTCCTTTTTCCTGTTTTATCTGTGGATATACTGATATCACTTATAAATTTACATTTGTCAACGCACCTTGCATTTAAAGATTTATACAATCATTTTTATCTAACCGTAAACTGTTGCTTTCTGACCTCCTAAAAATACTAATACATGGACATTATGGTTGTCCTTGCAAAGGAATGCAACTAGCACAATTGTTGGATGCAGATGAGATTTGGTGTCACAGCTAACATGGCAACCCCTGTGGATTCAAGATTTGTGATCCCAGTGAACTTATGTGCAAATTTGCCAGCGGGATTTTTTTCTTTAACCACAATGTACTGCATTGAACTAAGACCAACAGGTTTAGAGAAACCAGGTTTTTCACAGAGCTCCGCCTGCTTCCGCAATCCGCTCCCAGCAAGCACCGTGATAAGATGACTGCCAGAGACCTGAGAGTGAGAGTAGCAGTGTGCATTACAGGCCAGCCCGGATGAGGCCTCCCGAGTCCAGACTCCTGATGGGATGACCACGCTACTAGGCACCCAGAGCAGACTGTGAGTGTACAGTAACAACAATTGTGGTACATTACAATTACAGCAGGCCTGAGGCCTCCCCTCCTCTCAGACCACTGTCCGTCCAGAGCACACTGTGAAACTGTGCATTACAGGTCTCCTCTGACCATTGGCAGTGGCATCCAGGGCACTGTGGATTACAGGCCATCCCTCAGACCACCATCCAGCACTGTGCAGCATTACAGGCCTTCTCAGGCCACTGGCAGTGGCATTTAGCGCACTGTGCTAAATGCCATCCATCAGACCTGCTGAGACTACCATCCAGCACTGGGCGTCATTACAACAGGCCTCCTCTGACCACCACCGGCATGCAGGGTACTGTTCCTTACAGGCCATCCCTCAGACTTGAGACCATCATCCAGCACTATGCAGCATTACAGAACTCCTCTGACCAGTGACCACCGGCATGGTGGCATCCAGAGCACTACCCATTACAGGCTATCCCTCAGACCTGAGACCATCAGCACTTTGCAGCATTACAGGCCTCCTCAGACCTTCCAGGGCGGCTAGATCTGTATCTGCGAGTTTGTTCAAACCTTAATACCATAAATAATAACATGATATTAGATTTTTTTAGTCCAGGAGTATATAATGAGTTTGGAAATTCTGGAGAAATTCTAAAATAAGGCATTACAATTTAACTAAACACATTTGAATTTAGACGACTAAAATTTTATTCGACTAAAATTAACAGGAGATTTTGGTCGACTAAAATACGATGACTAAAAATGGGACTAAAACTAAAATGGCATTTTAGTCAAAGACTATGACTAAAACTAAAACACTTGCAGAAGACTAAAATGGGACTAAAACTAAAATGCCATCTTAGTCCTAAGACTAATGCCCCGTACACACGATCGGACATTGATCGGACATTCCGACAACAAAATCTATGAATTTTTTCCGACGGATGTTGGCTCAAACTTGTTTTGCGTACACAAGGTCGCACAAAGTTGTCAGAATTTCCTGCTCGCCAAGAACGCGATGACGTACGACGAGACTAGAAAAGGCCATTTCAGAACCAAGCGCGGCACCCTTTGGGCTCCTTTTGCTAATCTCGTGTTAGTAAAAGTTTGGTGAGAGACGATTCGCGCTTTTTCAGACTCGTGGTTTTCAGATCGTTTTCTGCTGTTCAGTTTGTGCTTGTGGGTCTGTATCTGCTCTTCAGTGCGTGCAGTCAGTTCGTATTGTACTATTCAGTGCGATCTTGTCCGCTCGTTACTGTTTTTCAGGTCGCTCTTCACAGGCCTTGCTGTTCTTCAGTGCGTTCTGTTACTTCGTTCTGGGGAGCCGACCGTTTTCTAGCCATGTTGAGATCCGTGAGAATAATCCTGATGATTTCAGGAACTTTCTCCGGATGATGGACCCCGTATTTCACCGTTTGTTGGCTTTGCTGACCCCTTATATTAGCAGGCAGGATACCTGCATGAGGCAAGCCATCACTCCGGAGCAGAGGCTGGTCACCACCCTGCGGTACTTGGCGACGGGGAGAAGCCTGCAGGACTTGAAGTTCTCGACAGTCATCTCCCCCCAGGCTCTGGGTATCATTATCCTGGAGACCTGTTCTGCCATCATTCAGGTCCTGCAGAAGGAGAATATTAAGGTAAGATTTTTATCCTTTAACATCACATTTTATTGTATATAATGTTTGCTAATATATTGTATTTCTTTCCTCATTCCCTAATTACCATGATTGTAATATGCTGGGAATGTCCCCTTTGTCCTCATGCATGCTGGATTTTTATGTAATTATTTTTGTTGTCCTTCATACTTATTTGCCTTCACTTACCTCCCCAGCATGGTCTCCTGCCCCTATATTCACCTCATGTAGTCACTTAACAATGTATTTTATCAGCTCCATAGTAGTGCTTTACCCCAAACACCCCCTAAAATGTTTTGAAATGTGATTTGTGCTTTAAATTCAGGCAGAGTGCCAGAGGCTTTTTTGGGGGGGCCCCAAATCATTTTGAACCCTCCCTCCCCCAACTGCTAAGTCAGCTGATACAAATTCTCTATCTATCCTAAATCGTCTATCTGCTGACTTTGCCAAACTCATACACACTATACCCATCTCTTTTGTGCTCAGATTTATGGATGAATTCCCCAAAGCATGTACTGCAAGGGCCTGCCTGTATACTTTGAAATGGTACTGTTTAAAGTTTTTATATACTATTATTATCTTGATAGGTAATAGCAGAATGTCCAAATGTGCTCAAATGTGTACAATGTGTATTTAGATCTTTGTATTATGACACTTCTTACCTGACCAGTGGGCTGCAAATAGTGTAACTAAGGAGGGGCTGTTCAAAGTAATACCCATTATTTAGGCATTCATCTCTCAATGAAGTGGAGAGGGTTACATGTCCAAGAGTCCTTATAATGTTAGAAATGGCCCATGAGAGGGGGGGGGGATCTGATAGCTGTACCTTATACTTTGGTCTTTAAAAACTCCCTCAAATAAATGTTATCTTGATGTTGGCCAAGAATGTTTGTGTCTAATCAGCTTTCCCTGTTTATGTGCAAAATGACTAATTTTTTTTCTTTGTTTGACTCCACAGTTTCCTTCCACGCCACAGGAATGGCAGACTGTGGCCTCCCACTTTGCCCAGCGGTGGGACTTTCCTAACTGCGGAGGGGCAATTGATGGGAAACACGTCCACATCGTCCCACCACCCAACTCGGGGTCATACTATTATAATTACAAGGGGTTCAATAGTATTGTGATGTTGGTGGTGGTGT
This sequence comes from Lithobates clamitans, assembly GCA_037952925.1. Taxonomy (NCBI): domain Eukaryota; kingdom Metazoa; phylum Chordata; class Amphibia; order Anura; family Ranidae; genus Lithobates; species Lithobates clamitans. The sequence continues at coordinate 356,235 of JBBGZY010001521.1, read as the reverse complement.
CGGCTACTTACGAGTTCCTGTATGTGGACGTGGGGAAGAATGGCCGGATGTCCGATGGTGGACTCATCGCCCAGACGGAGTTCTACAGGCGTCTCCAGAATGGCAGCTTGGATTTGCCACCTCCAGAAGACAATGTGGAAGGACTCCCATTCGTCAACGTTGCGGATGAAGAGTTTGTGCTGGGGGACCATCTTATGCGGCCATTCCAGATGAGGACCCTCACCCCAGACCAGAGGGTTTTTAATTACCGGCTGGCCAGAGCCAGAAGAGTGATGGAGAACACGTTTGGAATCATGGCCAGCCTGTTCTGCCTATTTCTTACACCCATACATATGGCGGAGTATAAACTGAATCATATAATCCTGGCGTGCTGTGTTCTACATAACTTTTTACGGGAACATTCTGCCAACTATGCTGGCTCAGTTGGGCCTGAGGCTGGAATTCAAAATGAACCAACCCTGATGGCGCTTGAAAGTGGTCATCCTGGCTTGCCCCCCCTGAGTGCCCGTGATGTCCGGCTAAGATACCTTGAATTCTTTGCAGGTAGGGGGGCTATCAATATGCAAGACAATGTGTGAAACCTTTTTCAAGTAAAAAAAAAAAATAACTACTCAAATCTTTGGTGACATTTACTGCTTGTGTTTCTTTTAGCTGACCCTGACAGAAAAGTGATGAATTCTGAAAATGGCGTGATTGTGTAACCTTACAAAGCACTGTTGGGTGTTATTTACTAAAGGCAAAGACACTTTGCACTACAAGTGCACTTGAAACTGCACTTGTAGTGCAAAGTGGATTTGCCCTTAGTGTTGGAGCGTTGAAACAATAATCCACACATTCTTGATTATCAATCTTTTTAATACCAGCACAATCACATGTGCATTTGTAAAAGGTTTTTTAAAACAAACCAACATGATTGTTGTATAACAATTTTTGGGGTCACATTAGAAAAAGTAGAAATGTCCATTTAAGATAAAACAGGCATGTTTAAAACCCACAAGAAAGACACAAATCTTGAACTTACAAAGTTCACATTTGGTAGAACTTGAAGGCAATATCAGACATCAGTATTTACAAACTGTGTTTGATATTGCGTTCAGATGGGGTGAAGTCACCCCAGGAAAAGCCAAATTTTGAAGATGCACACAAATTTTCTAATGTCAACGTGCTACCTGCCATCACGGGGGATCAAGGGATGTGTTTTGGGGGTGCAACCCCTTCCTCATAGCTACTTTATTATTGAGGAAGGGGTTGCACCCCCAAAACGCCTACATTGATCTCCCGTGATGGCAGATAGCACATGTTGACACACTGTGTGCATCTTCAAAATTTGGCTTTTCGGCAATTTGTCCAAAAATGTCAATAATTTTTAGCACACACAAAACCAAAGGAATTTGGAGGGGTTTTAAACTCTCCCTAAAACATCAATGATGTTCTTCATTTTTTGTTGAACATCATTGATGTTTTTCACGATGTTTTCCAAGTCCCTATTACATCCCATGATCTCCCTGATCGGGATCTGTGCACATTCCGAGGTGAAATGCCATGGATCCACAACATCACGATCACCTAAAAAGATAGAAACAAAAACACACCATGTATTATAAATATGCCGGCATCCATCTCTTACCTGAGCCTATGGTCGCAGACACTCACCTGATGTGGTGACAATTTCTACCATGTCTTCCTCCTCCTGCTCTGCTTGGCTTGGGTAGATTACCCCTTCTTCCAGAGGTGGGGGGTCTGTGGTCTCCTCGGATGAGGGGTGTCCTCCGAGTCTTTGATCCCCTATGATAAAAAAATAGGTATATTTAGCACACAGATATTTGATGGCAGAAATAGGAATATGAAACATTGTTTGGAAGTGGGGTACAATTGGCTATTTTGGCAGAGTTCCAAGATGTAGAATTTTCATTGTCCTTTGTCAAGCTTCAATACTTTACCTGTTTTTTACAAGCTTCACAGATGGAGACACCCCTATAGTATCCACTGGAGCACCTGTGTGGGACCCCCTAATAAAAAGGGTGTTTTTGTGTCCCACACTAGTTCTCCAGCGTCCAGATGTGAAAACTGCTGAGTGTCCTCTCCTTACACAGAATCTAGTTTGCATTTCATTCTAGTTACAAACCCATCTAGACAACCAAATTATTTTCAGACAAGTAGGCCATAAAAAATGTTGGCAAATGCATATGGCCAAAACAATGGTGTTTTCTAGGCCGAACGAACAATATTTTATACGAACGAATAATGTGCCCAAGAACATGAAAGTTGCCTTTTGAAACTGGATAACAGTTAAGAAAAGCACATGGAGCAGCACGAACGTAATAAACATAAAGAATAGGAACACAGGACAACTACTTACTTTTTTGCAGCACTCTCCGGATCTTTTGGTACTGCTCGTGCTCTCTTAATTTCAGGTCCGACCACTGCTTCCTGAGCTGATCTTTCGATCGTCGTACCCCAAAATTCCGGTGCAGACTCTTGACCACTTTAGCCATGATCTTGGCCTTTCTGACATCGGGGTTGGGGTAAGGTCCATATTTCCCATCATAGTCGGCCTTCTTCAGGATGTCCACCATTGTTCTACAGATTTCTGGTCAATAAATAAATGATGTTTACTAGATGTTATTATTGATCACTAATTGCTGATTTAATACAGTTTTTTACATATCAATAGACAGTAGTGGGCAAAAATAATTGGGACAAGAATGAAAAATGCTGGGCTCAGAAGGATAGTCTGTTATATTTGTTACCATTCAATTTGCAACAGTCATGAGATGAAAATTGTGTGTGATTGATGACTAAAAAACTAAAACTATGTCTCTTTTTCATACACAGGAAGACCTCAGCTAGGACGAGGCTGTGGAATGTGGCACACAGGAGGAGGCTGTGGAATGTGGCAGCCAGGGGGAGGCGGGGCTAAGTGGCAGCCAGGAGAAGCCTGGGCCCAGTAGGAGCCTGACCGGATCACAGGTCCCTCCCCTCTGCCTTCCAAACAAAAGACCCAGGAAGGGGAGTCACGTGCAGGATTCAGCGCTCAGGCTCATTCAGGAGGCTTCTGCGTCCCTCAGAGCCTTACCCACTCCTGAAGAGGCCTTTGCCTGCATGGCTGCTATCAAACTGCAGCCCATGCAGGAGGGTCAACGCCAGCTGTGTGAGGACCTTCTTTATAAAGTCCTAACTAAGGGGGTGAGTGGCAAAATCACACCCAATACCCATCTGAGTGAGCTGGACCATCCTCCTCCTCCTTCTCCTCCTGCCACAACTACCTTTTTGTAGGAAGGTGGAGGGGAGCCACTTGGGATTGTGTCAGGCTCCTACTGAGCCTGGCCACCTCCTGGCTGACACTGGGTTCGGCCACCTCCTGGCTGACACTGGGCCCGGACACCTCCTGGCTGACACTGTGCCTGGCCTCCTCCTGGATGACACAGGGCCCGGCCTCCTCCTGGCTGTCCCTGGGCCCATCCTTCTCCTGCCTGCCACTTTCCACACCTTCCTCCTGGCTGACCTCATCCTGTGTATAAAAAAGGGACATATTTTTAGTTTTTGGTTCATCAATGGCACCCAATTTTCTTCTTTTAATGACTTGCAAATTAATACATATATTAAGAGTATAGAAATCTGACACCAGCATTTTTTAAAGCACGTGACAAACATTTTTGGCCACTACTGTCAATTGATATGTATACATCATTTTTAGGATAAAATCCTTAATCAATTATAACATCTAGTTAACATCATTAATATTAGGACGCTAAATATGTCCAAATATTAATTTACCTGACTCCAGATGGTCACATCCGGTTCTTCCATGATGGAAGGCCCAGCTTCATCCTCATCAGCCTCTGCTGGGGTGGAGGGAGGGGTGGAGGGAAGGGTGCATGGAAGGGTGGAGGGAAGGGTTGAAAGTGATGCCCTGGCTTCAGTCTGGTCATCAAGAAAACGTAGTTTATCGTAGTACCACAGCCTGGGTACATATACATCATCTGCTGATGCTCCTGATCTCAGGGAAATCTGGATCTTGTTATGCTCCCTCTTATACATATTTCGCAAGATCCCAATTTTCTTTTCCAAAATCTCCATGGTTGCTTCTGGAATGAAAGTCTGCACAAATGTCAGAAGTCTCTCCAGCGTTGACTTCCTTACGGGTTTTAGGAAATATTGAGGGTGTTTGACCTCCCACAGATTCCTCATCTCCCTGTACTTATCAATAAATGCTGTCATAAATTCTGGGTCCTTAAATTTGGCATTCATGTTTTCTGCAAAAGATAAGACACAAGACAAAAACACTAAAGTGTCAGCTAAACCCTCATCATCTTATAACAACATAGGCCTCATTAATCTTTAAGCCGTATAGGCTGCTTGCTACAAAGTTTAAAAAAATTAAAATTACCTTTGTTTCTGGCATTCCGGTCCTCTATCCTCTATGCACAGAATGTACGTACGACACAATACATAATAACGTTTTATACACTGCGCATGCGTGAAACTCCGCCTGCTTTGTCTGCGCCTGACGTTCTTTTTTAACGCATATTTTCAGCCCCCCTGTCTCTACGCACAGAACATACGTAAAACACATGTGTAATGACTATTTTGATAACTGCACATGCGTGAAACTCCACCTGCGTCGCCTACCTATGACTTTTTTTTACCGAATATTCTCCGCCCCTTCTCTCTACGGTGCGTAGTAGGAGAAACAATGGCGGAGACACATCTTGTGTGTACTACCTCAGGTAGCGACGAAAGCCCGGAGCCCAGAACGTCCCCGATCCAGGAAGCGGAGATTTAAGGCCTCCAATATGGCCTTTAAAGAGATTGTGGAGATGGTGGCAATTTTGAGAAAAAATTACTATGATGGGAGATATGGACCATACACCCGGCCTAATTTCCGAAAAGCCAAAATAATGGCAAAGGTGGTGAGGACATTGCATCTTACTTTTGGGGTACGGCGCTCTAAAGATCAGCTTAGGAAAAGATGGTCCGACCTCAAACTCCAGGAGCCGGATCAGTACAGATGGATCCATAAAGTGCTTGAAAAAAGTAAGTACTTGTCGTGTGTTCATCTTCCGTTTATTACCTTGCATAGTGCTCCATGTGCTTTTCTTTAACGTACGAGTTTAGATTGTTTTAAACGATCGTAGTAAACATCAATCCATATATATACACACACATATATATGTATGTGTATATATATATATATATATATATATATATATATATATATATTATATGTATATGTGTGTGAGTGTGTGTGTGTGTGTGTATTTATATCATATATGTGTATATTATGTATTATTATTATATGTATTATTATGTATTTATTATGTCTTCAACTAGGAACTCTGTCCAAACAGACAATTTGTACACCACTTGACTACAATGTTTCAGATTACTATTCCTGGACTCAAATATCTGTGTGCTAAGTATAGCTTTTGTTTCATTCACATAGGGGAGAAAAGACCCCCGACCGCAACACCCGAATTGGGAAATCAGCCCAAGCCCCACAGAGGATGTTGAGGAAGGAGAGGTGGGCGACATGGGCACCCCACCAGGTGAGTGTCTGACACACCATCTTACGGTGATGTATGTATGGCTGCATATTTAGAGATACATTTTGTAATATTTATTTTAGATTATCTGGTTGTGGAAGGGCAAGAAACAAGCACCAGCGCTACCCCCGAGGATGTGTATGAAGTACAGTTGGAGGAAGTAGGCGACATGTGCACCCCACCACGTGAGTGTTTGACACACCATCTTACGGTAATCTATGTATGGCTGCATATTTTGAAATTCATTTTTTATCATCTATTTTAGGTGATCTGGTTGTGGAAGAAGCAAGCACCAGCGCCACCCCCAAGGATGTGTATGGAGTAGAGGTGGAGGAAGTAGGCGACATGGGCACCCCACCACGTGAGTGTCTGACACACCAGCTTATGGTAAGGTAATCTATGTATGCCTGCATATTTCTAAATACATCTTTTTTTCCTTTAACTTTAGGTCATGTTGAACCTTTTAGCACAGACAGTGCACAAAGCATAATTGGACAGCTAATGGCCTGGAATGAGGATATTGATGTCATGCGTAATCGGCTGGATAGTATGCAGCAGGAAATAAAGAACATGATCGATGAATTCAATTTTTCACAAAAAAAAACATTGATCATGTTCTTCATTTCCTTGTTTTCTGACCCCATTCTGGGCCTTTTCTTTTAGTATTTAAATTCTATCCCTTTTTTCCCAATTTTTTTTTTTTAAAATGAGGCCGGTTAAAAAAAATATATATATATAGAGGCCTCTTTGTTAAAAAAAAAAAAAAATAACATATATATATATATATATATATATAGGCCTGTTTGTTTAAAAAAAAAATAATAGAGGCCTGTTTGTTAAAAATAATAATAATAATAATATATATAGAGGCCTTTTTGTTCAAAAATAATAATAAAAACAATAATAATGATAATAATATATAGAGGCCTGTTTGTTAAAAACGTAATATATATAGAGGCCTGTTTGTTTAAAAAAAGTAATATATATAGAGGCCTGTTTGTTAAAAAAAAAAATCTAAAATAATGTAAAAATAAAAAACATAATTATATATATATATATATATATATGTATATATATATATATATATATATATATATATATATTTTTTTTTTTACAAACGCACAAGTGAATGTGCACAGATTAATAAAAAATCTGTTACTAATCAACAAGATGTGTGGCTTCTTCTTTCAGTGCTCAATATCAGTTTTGGAAGTTATTTGTTGTTTACAGTGACAATGGTGCTTATTTACTAAAGGAAAATACACTTGGCACTACAAGTGCTCTAGAATAAACTAGGGGAACGCCAAAAAGAAAGGCAAGCAATAAATATAATTCAGGATTTGATCTGATCCAGATTTAAAAAAAAAAAATTAAAGATTCTGTGGCATTGCAATGGCCCCCCTACCCGTAAAATAATCAACATATTGATCCCGAACTTGACGGCACTTTGGGGGGCCAAGCCAGTATGTCCAGTATCCATACCCATCAGAGGATTGTCACGTCCGGCCTCAGGCCCAAGTGATAACATATAATTGTTGGAATGTTTTTTTAAAAAGTTGTGCAGGATGCAGCATGCTAGAATAATGTAATTCAGTTTGTATTCCGCCATGTGTATAGCTGTCTGAAACAGGCGGAACCAGCTGGCCAGAATCCCAAAAGCATTCTCCACAACTCTTCTCGCTCTGGCCAGCCGGCAATTTAAAACCCTCCTCTCCGGGGTGAGGGTCCTTTGGGGGAATGGCCTCATGAGGTGCTTGCTCAGACCGAAGGCTTCATCTGCTATGAAGACAAAGGGGAGTCCTTCCATGTTATCAGCATCAGGTGGCAATCCCAGGCCACCACTCTGGAGACACTGGTAGAACTCCGTCTGGGCAAAGACTCCTCCATCCGACATCCGGCCATTCTTCCCCACGTCCACATACAGAAATTCATATTGTGCCGACACCACCGATATTAAGACAATACTATGGAACCACTTATAATTAAAATAGTATGACCCCGAATGGAGTGGTGGCACGATGTGGACGTGTTTCCCATCTATAGACCCTCCACAGTTGGGAAAGTCCCAACGGGTGGCAGAATGGGATGCCACAGTCTGCCATTCCTGTGGCGTTGAAGGAAACTGGGGAATCAAACAAGAAAAATAAAATCAGTAATTTTGAACATAACATTGCAAGAACATTACACTTAAAACATTATTGCCCAGCATCAGTATAACATTAATTGAAATGTTATTTTAAAAAAATATATAAAGGCCCACTTAACAGATTGCTCACCCCCTCTGATGGCACATTGTTAAATTTTAGGGGGGGTGAAATTCAAAATCAAGTTTAAGGACACGCAGGGTTTGATTTACTAAAGGCTACAAGACTGTGCACTTTGAAGTGCAGTTGTTGCACTCTGCAAGTGCAGTTGCTCCAGAGCTTAGTAAATGAGGTAAAGCTTCATGTCGCAAAGAGTACCCAATCACATGCAAGGGAAATTAAATAAACAACTTTTTTGCTTGCACATGATTGGATGATGGAAATCAGCAGAGCTTCTGCTCATTTACTAAAGGCCTGGAACAAATGCACTTGAAGAGTGCAAATGCATTTTGCAAAGTGCAACATATATTTGCTTTTAGAAAATCAATCCCACAGAACACTTTAAAAAATTTAAGGGGGGGGATTGTAAATCAAGTAATCAAGTTAATGACACACAGACTATTTGGATGAATTTTAGGGGGAGGGGGGAGGGCATTGTAAATTAAGTTAATGACACATAGACTATTTTGATGAATTTTAGGGGGGATGTAAATCAAGTTAATGACACACAGACTATTTGGATGAATTTTAGGAGGGGATTGTAAATCAAGTTAATGACACACAGACTATTTGGATGAATTTTAGGGGGGGAGGGGATTGTAAATCAATTTAATGACACACAGACTATTTGGATGAATTTTAGGGGGGGGGTTGTAAATCAAGTTAATAACACACAGTCTATTTGGATGAATTTTAGGGGGGCAGGGGATTGTAAATCAAGTTAATGACACACAGACTATTTGAATGAATTTTAGGGGGGGGATTGTAAATCAAGTTAATGACACACGGGGGGGCGTGGCCTGACGAGGCATGTGAGCAGACCTGCTGCACGGAGCTCCCGCTGAGAATCCTGCCTAATATCCTTTCCTCACCACCGAAATCGCCCGTTTTTGCCCCAAAGAGCTTCCTGATACCTCCTGGAGACACCCGGTACTGACAGGTGATCGTTTAGTGCTGATGATGACCCGGGGGAACCGAATGGAGACCGAGGCCTGGGAGTCCCAAGCTGACCAAGATGGCGCCGGCCGGTCTCAGCCTCCTAAAGCACAGCGCGGCCTGGAAAAGAAATCCGAACAGGGGGGTAAGTCCAGCAAACTCCTTAAAGGCAAGGAACAACCCAGGGACATGCTTTATTATACTCAAAAGCTGGCCGGACATTCTAATTCTCCTCTGCCTGACTCCCCCCAGCCTAACAGGGAAGATACAAGCATGCTAGATGACACAGTGCCATTAGATCTGCAGCAGGATCTCATGTCTGACCCATCTGACTCCCCCTCAGAAGACAGTATACAGCCTTCTTTGAGTGAAATCCTGCATGCTGTGCATAAATGTACTGTCTCAGTTGATGATTTGAAGGAGAAATTTGGGGGTCTGAAAGAAACAGTATCCCTTATGCGCCAAGATCTGCAAAAAATCAGGGAAAGAACCACAGCAGTGGAGGGCCGGGTGAGCGACGTGGAGGACCAGTTGCCCCCCCTTCACAGAGATGTCAGGATGGCCACACAAAACGCCTTTCAAGCCCTTAATAAAACTGACGAAATAGAGAACCATCTGCGACGCAATAATGTGCGCATAGTGGGACTCCCTGAAAAAGTGGAAGGACGTGACCCCACTACTTTCATTGAGGAATGGCTGCAGGAAGTCTTTGGCAAAGAAGCTTTCTCTCCCATCTACACAGTGGAAAGGGCCCATAGAGTACCCCCACGCCCTCTCCCCCCTGGGAACCCCCCAAGATCAATGCTGGCCAGGCTCCTGAATTACAAGGACCGTGAGGTGATACTGAGACTGGCCAGGGAAAAAGGCAGCATTAAACACAATGGCACTAAAGTCTCCTTTTACCCGGACTTCTCCGCCGAGGTACATCGCAGGAGGTAAAAATTTATGGAAGTGAAAAAGAGGCTACAAAGGCTGCAGCTATCCTACGCAATGATGTTCCCGGCTAAGTTGAGAGTAACAGCAAACGGACAGAACCACTTTTTTGAAAATGCGCAAGATGCAACATCCTGGTTAGACCAGAATGAGCAAGCTATACGCCACCAGGGTCGAGAAGAAGGAGCCGGATAAACCAGAGAAGACAGAAGAAATGCGAGAGAAAGCAGGGCGTCCATTTTCCTGTTTATGTTTTTCATTCAGAAGAGGAACTTTACCAATTGCTTACGCAGCGAGTGACTACCACTGGAAATATTGTTATATTTTTTTCAACCAGTTATTTCCACTTGAAGCACAGACCCTCACAGGGGACGTCACCGTGCAGAAAAAGTAGAAGATGTTTGAAGCCATGGGATACATGGCTAATGCTGCATTGCCCTGTTGGCATTCACAATCAGGACAGACCACGTAGCCCGCAGTCTCGGGACGGTTCTGGAGGTATGCGCCACAGCGTGGCGGGACCCAGGGCCCTCAACACAGTCTGTTCCTACTCTTGTTTTGTTTTTCTTCACTGTTTTGCCGCGCAGTTGCGCGAGATTATCCACCCTTCAAGAACACCTGGCTTCCATTGGGACAACCTTTCAATGAAAAAATGTTTTTTGATGAAACACATTCTAATGCTCATGGGTAACCATATAACCAGATCAGCTCTGACTTCCAGAAGAATATCCTTTAAATGTATTTTTGAATATTTGCAATGGTATCCACGCCCATAGTATCATGGAATGTGCGCGGAGTGAATGACCCCTTAAAAAGGGTCATGATCTCCTCTGGTTTGCGCAAATTCCATCCGGCTATTATTGCCCTTCAGGAGACACATCTCCTGGGGGATAATGTGGGCTGCCTGCAGTATGCCTGGGTGGGCAAATCCTATCACTCCACTCACACCGCCTACTCTCGTGGGGTGAGCGTATTGATACACAAAGCTCTGGCATACCAGGAACTGGACTCGCTAGTGGATAGTGCTGGCAGATATGTTTTCATTTACTGTAAAGTGTACACCTTAACACTGATTATAGCCTTTATATATATCCCACCCCCGTTCTCACGGGAGGTGCTACAGCTTTTGTTGATGTACCTGGCGGGCAAACCTGATGTCCCACTGTTAATCATGGGAGACCTTAACTGCTACCTTGACCCAAAATTGGATAGGCACCCCCCATTCTCCTGGGGGTGGGAGGGGCACGGCACTCAGCCGCCTAGTTATGGAACTGGGCTGGACAGATTTCTGGCGCATCCGTAACCCTAATATAAAGCAGTTTTCATGCTTCTCCAAAACTCACGGATCCCTGTCCCGTATAGACCTTAGTATAGGCACTCCTAATTTGCTAGAATATATCTCTAAGATAGAATACTTCCCTCGGGGAGTATCTGACCATTCACCTGTAGCTGTATGGCTGAGTGCCCAACCCCCTACCTCACTACCTAAGGCGCCATGGAAACTCAATGCCTTCTGGCTGAAATTATTTAACTCCCCAGAACGAATTTCTAATCAAATAGAATTATTTTTCAACTCCCATAAACACTTAACAGATACAATTCAAACCTGGGAAGCCTTTAAGGCCTACCTCAGGGGAATATTTATTGCTGAAATAGCCATGGTCAAGAGAAATTCCTCGGTACTACTGGAACAGGTTGGAGACCAGGTGCGCCAGTTGGAGCTTGCTTATGTTACTGACCCCACGGAGTCTGCGAGGGAGGCGTGGATTTCGGCCCAGGATTCACTGGACCGCTTGAGATCCTCCGCCGCAGAACGCAAAAGGTTCTTTAGCAAACAGGCATTCTATGAAGAAGGGGAAAAAACGGGACGCCTATTGGCAAAAATAGCCAGGTCCCAGCAGCTTTCTCCAGCGGTTGGGGCAATTCGCACGGCCAGTGGAAAGGTGGTTAATGGCCTGGATCAGGTTCTATCAGAGCTAGCATCCTTCTACAGGGATCTCTATGTAGCGAGGGACGACTACACTGATGGTGAGCTAGAGGCATACCTTGCAGGGATTGATCTGCCCTCTCTATCTGAGGAGGCTAGGCAATCACTGGAAGCACCCCTGACATTGGAAGAGCTACAACATGCGGCATGTTCCTTCCCTACGTGCAAGGCTCCTGGGGAGGACGGTATGCCCATGGAGGTTTTCACCCAGTATGGTGAGTGGATAATGCCACAGCTACTGGAAGTGTTTAATGACTCGCTTAAAAAAGGCAATTTGCCGACCTCCATGACTAGAGCCAATATAATTTTATTGTTGAAACCTGGTAAGGATCCGGTTGACCCGGGCTCATACAGGCCTATTTCACTACTGCAAGGTGATGTTAAAATCCTGGCTAAGGCCCTGGCGCTTAGGGTCAACCGGATCATTAAATCCATAATACATCCCGACCAGGCTGGATTTATGCCGCACAAGTCCACTGTCACCAACCTCAGACGCCTATTTTTAAATATGCAGCTGCAGCCAGATAATGAAGGAAGCAGGGCTCTGCTCTCCTTGGACGCCAATAAGGCGTTTGACAGTGTAGGTTGGAGATACCTATGGGCGGTACTATCAAAGCTAGGGTTTGGAAGTCGCTTTATAGCATGGGTCAAACTGTTATATGCTTCCCCAAAGGCGACTATTAGGATGTCAGATAGGATGTCACATGCGTTTGCTCTGGGCAGGGGCACAAGGCAGGGATGCCCCCTGTCCCCCCTGCTCTTTGCCATCGCCATCGAGCCGCTGGCGGCTGCGGTAAGAGCAAGTCAGCAGATTACGGGCTTTAAATATGGGAACCTCCACGAAAAGATTATGCTGTACGCTGACGACATGATGCTTTTCCTGGGGGATACCACAACGTCCTTAGCGGAGGTGACAAGAATCATCACTGGGTTCGGTTATTTTTCTGGCCTGACAATTAATTGGTCTAAGTCGGCTTTGATGTTGCTGGACGAGGGGGGTGAGGTGAATCTACCGGACTCCTGCTCGGTTCCGGTAACGTCATCATTTAAATACCTAGGCATACAAATTTCACCTAAAATAGCGGAATACTGCCCCCTAAACATACACCCTTTGCTAACCAGATTCAGAGACAAAATCAACACATGGAACAGGCTCAAAATGTCACTAGCGGGCAAAGCAAACTTAATAAAAATGATTTTAATGCCGCAATTACTTTACTTTTTACACAACTCCCCAATAGTAATACACTTAAAGATTTTTAGGGTGGTTAACACTCTCTTCCGCAAATTGCTGTGGAATTCAGGCACACCAAGAATTAAGCTGGAACAGCTACAAAACCCTAAGGACAGCGGAGGGCTGGCAGTACCCAACCCTTGGCTGTACTACATAGCAGCTCAGTTGCAGCAGTTGGTGGGCTCCATGAACCGGGACCCTCCTGGCTCATCGGCGCAGTTAATGCTGATTGGGACAGGAGCGGAAACAATCCCGCTAGGCCTTGAGGCCCAATTGTTTCACAAATCCAATAAACTAACGCCCACTCTTACTTTAATACAGAAAGTCTGGAACAAGGGAAGACAGCTGCAGGAGGTAACAGGCTTCACAGAATACAGCCCAATATGGGGGAATCTTTCATACGTAGAGCTAGCAAAGCTGCAACAGGGTCCCAGATGGCGCTCATTTGGTGTTATCCTTTTATCCCACATATTTAGCAATGGCAGGCTGCTGACGTTCTCAGAGCTACAAAATAAATACAACCTCCCAAATAACATGTATTATTCATATATCCAACTCAAACACGCGGTGGACACACAAGGTAGTGCTACTCCCTGGACATTGTCCAACACCCCTATCTTTCATCTGATACAGTCCAGCACAGAAACTAAAGGTTTCATTTCATATTGCTATCAAATGCTACTGATGCAACTTTTGAAAACACACCCGACCAGGGCACCATCCCTATGGGAGCAAGACGTAGGCCCAATTACGGGAGAGCAATGGGAAGAAATTTTACAATCTGTTAATATATGTTCTCTCAACGTGGCTCAGAAGGTATCCCAACTATATATAATACTTAGAGTGCATTACACCCCACTTAAACTATACAATATGGGTAGGAGGACTGATCCTTTATGTAGCAGATGTGAGCGGCATCAGGGGGACCTCATTCACCTACTGTGGAGATGTCCAAAACTCCATAGGTATTGGAGTGAGGTCATGGAAACACTCAACCGAGTGTTCCAGACCACCATTCCCCTTGACCCAATTCACTGCATCCTAGGAGTCCTAGAGGATACGGTCCCGGAAGAGATGACTAGAATAGCACTCACTAGGGCACTGTTCCAGGCACGCAAACTTATACTGCTTGGCTGGAAATCGACCTCTCCACCATCAGTGAGATCATGGATTACTCATATGGGCAACACCTTGATTATGGAAAAACACATTTACCAACACAGAGGCAGCTCCAATAGATTCGAGAGGATCTGGGCACCATGGTTAGACACCCCTGGATTGAGTCCTAGGGAGCTGGTAATGTCAAGACTATTGCAATGTCTCAGGGGGGGCCCATGAGGTTTTATTGATGGTTAGTGACCATAAAGTAATAGAGCATTGAAATATATCAGGATGATTGGAATGTAATAGTAAATAATGGTATGTTGTTGCACGATGTATGTACAATGGAAGCTATGTATGGAAATTTGTTCAATAAACACCTTTTTGATTTAAAAAAAAAAATGACACACACTATTTGGATGAATTTTAGGGGGGAGGGGATTGTAAATCAAGTTAATGACACACAGACTATTTGGATGAATTTTAGGGGGGGGGGATTTAAATCAAGGTAATGACACACAGACTATTTGGATGAATTTTAGGGGGTGGGAGGGGATTGTAAATCATGTTAATGACACACACACTATTTGGATGAAGTTTAGGGGAAAATAACTACAATACAGCTGACAAAATACATTATGTAGTATGGAGCAACCAATTCTTCGTCCATGAACTCCTCCTCGCCCCGGTTCATGGACTGGTCTTGGGCTGAAGAGTTAATTACAGCACCAAGCACATATAATGCATGAGCTCTACGACGAGTACGTACACGTAACATGGCTTCAAAATGGTGGGCTGGTCAGAACGCACTGAAGAACAGCAAGGCCTGTGAAGAGCGACCTGAAAATCAGCAACGAGCGCACAATAAAACACTGATTACTCAATGTGAACTGACCACACACACTGAAAAGCAGATACAAACCTCACAAGCACAGACTGAACAACAATTAAAACGAACTGAAAAATACGACTCTCACAAGCGCGAATCATCTCTCACCTAACTTCTACTAACACGAGATAAACACGAGATTAGCAGAAGGAGCCCAAAGGGTGTTGTATGGGCTACTTAACTTCCGTTTTATAGTCTCGTCGAACTTGGTCTACGTCACCACGTACTAGGCTGTCGGACTTTTGTGTGATCGTATGTAGTAAAGTCCGTTCGTTAGAAAGTCCACCGCAAGTCTCCCAAAAGTCCATCGAAAGTCTGTCGGACAGGCTGTCGGACTTTTGTGGCCGAAAAGTCCAACCGTGTGTACACGGCATAAATCTAAATCAAAATTTGCTGCCAAAATTAACACTGTGTGTCACTGTTAAAATCATTAAAAAAAAGATTTTTAACCAATAGGAAACAGATTGATCTGCTGTTGTCAACTAACTTAATCGTAAAAAAAAATGAACTCCACAGCCAATGTGCTGCTAGTGCATGCTGTAGCTGAGACTGTGTGTGAAAATCGCACTGTTTCATAACACCACATACAGATTAAAAGCATACCCCAAGCATGGTATTTAACCAGTTTCCCAGCCTACAGCAGATTGATGGCCGGGCAGGGGTTTCATTGTTCTGAGTGGGCGCCATTTGACGTCCTTCAGAATGGCCACCTCCGGGAGCGTGCAGCATGGCGACCCCTTTTACACATGCCCATGGTAGTTGTCACCATGTGTTTGTAATTCTGACCTTTTATAAGAAATGCCTCTGACACTTACTGCCACACTCAAAAATGTAACAGGGTTTATATTACAATTGTTTTCTTTAAGGAGGCAAATACTTCTATTGAGAGAGTGTTATAGATTTGACACCTTCTATCAAAGGGTCTGAGGGGTCTGCTGAAGGGGGTAGGTTCAGTGAACACTTTAATATCAGAAGAGTCAGAAGAGTCAGCACTAGCACACCTCGGGTCCGCCGTGACCGTCCACTATCAGCTGTGTTATCCATTGTGTTCGGAGTTGCTGTGATTTGCACTTTGTTTATGCTGGTTTGAATCATGTAAAATGTGAGTGGATCATTTGAAGATTGTAGTGGTTTTAATAAATTAGCTTTGCTGTTTTACACTATTGGAGCACCTTATTATTTTACATGTGGAGCGATCCTCATACACATTGCTGGATATCGGGTTGATCTTATTACCCTGGTGTGTGGTAAAAAGCGCGTTTGCCTTGCATAAAAGTGCTGGCAACAGGATTCGGTGAGTGCGTTTCTGAAGGGAGTGGGTTCACCTAACACTTTGGTGTGGTGGAAGACACTGGAAAGACACGTTTAATATCAAGATTCCTTCATTTTTTGTCACATTCTTTATATGGACTTTTAGTTTATATATATTTTTCACTTTATATGGACTGGTAAATTATTTTTTTTCCACTCACTCACATGCAGCACATGAGGGTGTGATTGGTTGATGTATATGGTATTTATACATTATTTAGTTATGTCTTTATCAAGATAGCACTTGGTGATTATTGTATTTATTTACATTTTATGTACATATTGTTTTTAGACACTGATTTACACTGTTATTTGTTAGAGCGCCACTATTTCTGCCCATATATCTGCAGTGGGGAGGTGTTCAGGTGTCTGGATATATTGGATAGGATTTTTTTCCTTTTGATACTTTTTTATATAGTGGCAGCTGATTCATTTCAATTCACAATTATTTTACGTTAATACTATATGGGTGGCGCAGTGGTGGTATTTTGAGTAAAGGGTGGTGTGGTACTCTAATATCTACAGTCATTGAACACTTTAATACTGCCAACTATTCAAAACACCTTGATATTTTCTTTGAACACAACCCGGCAGTTTACATACTTTTCTGCAGAAGGAAATTACCATTTAATAGACACAAGCATGATATTGATATTATGTATGTCTCTCTTTTAGGAGGGTGAATGTGTCCCATTTGCTTTCTGAAAATTGTGAGACATGTTTGGTGTCTAACTGATTGGCATCTTCCCAAACAGACCAAGAATGTACATTTGCTTATATAATTTTCCAGACTGTTTTACGGCTTGTCTACAATAGGTTTGTGATAGGGGCCTGTGAGCTCTGCTAATGGAAGTTTATGACACGGCTGCATTCCTTCTTTGCAGGTCTATGTTTTGTCAAAGTTGCTTCTAAGCTGGCCTTTGGCTTATCAAAATGTGTCCACCGTCTCTGGCTAACCACCACGGGCATGAAACTTACGTCTAACCATCCATGTTACTGACTAGTTTGTTTTAGGAAAAATTAGGTTGGTATTGTGTTGAGTACAACATTTTCATGTTGCTCCACACAATTTGAAGTTTGTCAGACCTCATTCTTGTCACATTCAGTGAATCCAGCCTGGGCAGATTTGCTCATTCCTATTGATAAAGATGATTGGTATGCCCGTGTAAAATATGCAGTCACTTTGTGTTTGAAATATGAAACAGCTGTACATATATATACATTTTATGTAAAGGACCCTGTAATTTTTTTTAATGCTTTAAACAATTTGACATAAAAAATTAATAAATTCTTGGCAAAATATATAGCGAGAAAAAAAATTAATATAGCATATACAATTGCTACAAAATCCATATTGTAATATAATGTTATTAAAATTAGGTTTCCTTTTAACCTCCCTGGCGGTATGATTCTTTCTGATTTTAGGTGCTGAAAGCGGTACAATTATTTTGCATGGAAATTTGGCATTTATATTGTAGGCCTGTAATTCTTAACAATAACACACTTAAATCTGTTCAAACAAGAGTCTAGTAGATATCCCGGGTATGATAAAGTTTGAAACACAAAAACATAAATTATAATATAATTAAAAAAAAATAATAATTAAAAAAAATAAAAATAAATGGTAATAAAATAAATTTCCACACGATTCACTATCGCTCAATTCTGCAAGTGTTCTAATTTACTATCGCTGTTTTCTAGCTGGTCTAAAGCCATTTTTGACGTAAAGGGACACTTTTTGGTTGCTATGGACAATCTCCAGTTTCCAGGCAGAAAGAACAGTATATGCAATATAAAACTGAATGCAGGGCATGGGCCAGAGCACTGGGGACAAATGGGATGTGAAATGATTTCATACAGTACTGTAATCTGTAAGATTACAGTACTGTATGTGTTATGCTTTTTAAATTTTTTTGAATTTCCGCCAGGCTCCGCCCCCGTGCGTCGCGACGCTCGCAGGGAACGGAGCCTGGCACGGAGAGGCTTCGGAACTTGACACAGCCCGCGGACACTGCGGGGGACATCGCAGGATCCCGGGGACAAGGTAAGTAAGGAGGCACCAGGATCCTGCGATGCAATCCCGAGTGTGGCTCGGGGTTACCGCTAATGGTGCAGAATTTTAACCCCGAGCCACACTCGGGAAAACCGCCAGGGAGGCTAAAACTGCAGCCTCTGTCATTTTCTAAAAAGTCAAAGCAATATGGCCACTGGAGGCATTCCGTACATAGCTGGTGTACAGAAGCCTCCAGAAGTGCCATTTTCTGCTGCAAGATAATTAAAAAAAAAAAACACTATCTGGAACCTATATTAATTTAAAAAAATGTCCTGTACGAGCACTGTGCACTTCGCAAGTGCAGCTACACTCTGCAAGGGCATTTGCTCCAGAGCTTAGTAAATGGAAGTTCTGCTGAGTTCCATTAGTCCAAGTTTTCAAGGAAAAGTTTGCCAGATGTAATAAGTATCAATCATGTTGATTATTTCATCCACATATGTAAAATCAATGAACCACTGCTGTTTACCACTGGAATGTGTTATACATCTTATAATATTAACCTTATTATAATTTTTCAGATTTTAGATTCTACACGGGAGAAACGGCATTTGCCTAGGGACCCAGCCCCCTTGGGGCCTTGTGCTTGGTGTGGGTTTTTTAGAGTTGTAAGCACCTAACAGCGCCTATTTCTATCCACCTTGAAGCCCCTCTTCCCCTGATCATCAGTGTACAGCTTAACAATTGCATGCTTTCTCATCTTCTTTCAGTTAGAAGTGACTGCTTTCCCTTCTTCTGTCAGTCAGAAGTAGTGATTGACCCAATAATAAATATGATGTTCTGGGCACTGCTATAAGAAAGATTAGGGAAACAACCTGCAACAATTTCCAGGCGGAGAGGCATGAAGAACATCCACTAAATTTCCCATGTGTTAAATATTAAACCCTACCTAAAGAAAAGACACATGTGCCCTTTTAGTAAGCATTGTATATGTAAGCAGAACTTCAAATAGAAAAAAAATCATGTAATATATATATAGGAGCATTTTGTATGACAAAACCACATTGCACTGAAGAAATGCGCAATGTAGATTTCTTATGTATGCTTCAACTATTGCATTTCTATTTTTACCTTAGCCTTGAGGAATGCGAAACTTCACAGCATTCATAAACATATTTCAGATACTTAATATCTTTCATAGACTGGATGCAGACTAATTTATCATCGCAGAGAAATGATTATGTTTTTCAATCCTATAGCACACATAAAACCTGAAATATTACTGTTTTGTTTTCTCAAATAAAATTTTACAGTGTGACAAGATAATATAATGTGGATGTGAGCATTAAAGTAAAAATACTGCGGCACCAATAAAATAATATGAAATTAAATGTAATTGATTTCAGTTTTTGAGCAATGCTAGTTAAACATTGTGCTTAGCTATAAACTATAAATCAATGCATACATTTACGACCATTTGCAATATTTATTTGTTTAACTGGGTTATGTTATTGAACTATTTATTGCTGTAGAACGATTATATGAATAGGAACATTAGACAGTGCAAGGTGCTAATAATTTTCACTATTTTACTAAAAGCCTTTTTTTTCCTATTATTTATAGTGACAACACAATAAGCATTCATTATTTATTTCAGTAAGGCCATTTTTCACTCACTGATCTTAAAAGGACTAAAACCCATAATTTATCTTTAGTTGTGTTATTTCACTGTATTGCTCTTTAACCAAAATTACTAATAACACAGGTAACGTACATCCTTTCAACCTGGCTTGAGTCCTCTCCACTTAGCAGACAAGGTGAAATTTGTATTTCCTACAATCAAACGTAGTGTCTTGAACCAACCCCACCTACTCCAGCTGACTACCTAGCAGTGTTGCCAACCTACCAGATTGAAATTTACTGACACGACACCCAAGATTTACTAGCACAGCCAAGTTTTTATTGATATTTCCAAAAGTTACAAAATTACAATTTTTATGTACAAATTTCAGTATTTAGGCTACAAACAAGTACAATATGCAATTCACAAAGCAATTTAAGGTAGATATCAAGACAAAAAACATATTTCTTATTTTATTTTCTATATAATAAGAAAGTAGCTCAGGGGCAGGACTCAGAAATTAGAATGGGCAGGCACACACATGAAACACACACGCATACTCACTCGCGGTGCCTGTGCCTGTGTCCTCCGATAGGCGTGCTGATGTCACTGGTCGCCTTGTGGTCCCACCCTAAGATCACTGGCTCAAGCGCTCTGAAGGGTTGGCATACCATGCCAGACCTTCAGAACTTTGTGCCAGAGCCAAGGGCTCCCGTGTGCATGCGCAGGAGTGATGTCCTCGTGGCCCTAGTCACTCATACAGCCGGGGCCCAGTGAACCCAGAAGGAAGACAGGGTGAGGATGGCAGAGTTTGGGTGCCTGGACAGCGATGCACTGGAGGGCTCTATGTCCAGGTAGTCTGTCATAATGTGCTAATATGTGGTGCATATCAGTACTGTGCTATATGTGGTGCATACTAGTAAATTATGACTTAAACCTGCAGGGGGGGGCTTTGCTATTTTTTCTGCTGGTTTACTACTACTTTATTTAGACATTTTTTGCAAGTCTGGCATGGATCCAGGTGACCTTTCCTTCAAGTTTTTGTCAACTGTGTCTTCAAACATATTCCTTATATTTACAGTATATCTCTTAACAACCCACCTAGTCACTTGGCTTTAGTTTACAAGATCTTTCCAAATTGTTACGATCTGGTGTTGGGGAGAAAACATATAAATTTTTTTTTCAAAAACCTTAAGAAATCATCACAACCTCAGTGGAGGCTCTTAGCTGCTGAGAAAAATATAAGCGCATGGCACACTACCAAATAAGATCTCCTAGGGAGAAAATACAGTATTTCCCTCAAGTGCCTTTCTAACCTAATAAACAATTTGTAGGAGACATTCAGGATATATTATCCTAAAGTTGTTGCAGTAGCAAAGATGGGACTTTTAGGGCACAACACATTTGTACCTAAATAGACTATTTTATTGCTTCACATTAAAATCTAAGGAGATTTCATAAAAACATTCACAAGTTACAATATATAATCAAAAAAGGACAAAATTGTCGATGTGGTAAGTCTTGTTTAGATATGATGATCATAAGGCTCAACGTGTTTCCTGGATTTTGTCCACTTCCTCAGGAGCCAATGATAAACAATCTGTACAGCATACAATCTAAATAGAACAATAATTTATTATCATACATGATTTATACAAAGTTCATATTCACACCACCACCCACTGCATAGTAAAAGAATCACCAAAAGTTTGCCCAGATTTCCTGGCGGGGAGGGGACTGACCCCTACTGGGAGAGTCAGGAGGGGGGTGACCCCTATATGCCCATGCCCCCTAACTGTCGTATATTCTCCCTTAAGGTATACAGATTAAATATAAAGCTCTCATCTCATTGGAGCTAATATATATCTGGCTCAAAAGGCATACTCAAAACATGCACCATGATATTACCTTAACAGTGTGGCAGAGTGCTTACACTGTTTGGTCTATCAAGTCTGGAGGATTCCCATTTTATACAAATGCAACTTAATGCAGCCTGGTTAAATAATGTAAAACATAATAACATAAGATGACATCCACTTAAAGGGTGTCCAAACTCTGGTTTAAGTTGAGTGAAACAAATCTATAGTTACCTGACATGCTATATTGCTAATCATGGGCAGGAATGTGTTGAGAGCAAGATAAGAGATATCCACTCATCCAATATCTAAAAGTTAATAAGCAAACTGTCAATATGGCTACCTCGGCAAGAAGCTGGTGGGCTGAAGACAGCCAGTTAACTAACTTCTAGCCTTCCAAATGGAACAAAAGTCATGTGCCATCCAAATCAATATAAATGTATACTCTTTTGATAGCTTATAGGCTTTTGCTAATGCTGCGTACACACGGGCGGTCTTTTCGGCCGGACTGGTCCGACGGACTTTCCGACGGACTTTTACTGGACTGATCCGATGGACTTCTAACGAACAGACTTGCCTACCCACAATCACACCAAAGTCCGACGGATTCGTACGTGATGACGTACAACCGGACTAAAATAAGGAAGTTGATAGCCAGTATCCAATAGCTGCCCTAGCAGGGCTTTAAGGTTTTTTCTAGGTGGTATAAGACCCCTCTCTGGCTTCACAAAATTTCTCACACCATACCCTCTAATTGCTGGAGATGTGCTGACCCAGAAGGATCTCTGCTACACATCTGGTGGTCCTGCTCTTTAATCAAAAACTTTTCGAAAGATGTTCATCATCTCACCTCCCAAATTACCACATACCCAATTGATTTTTCCCCAGCTCAAATGCTTCTACACCACTCCTCCATTCCCAAAAGAGCATATAATCAATGCCTAGCTTTACACCTCTTGAATGCTGCAAAAATGTGCATTCCAGCCCAATGGAAAGCGACCAACCCCACCAACCATGGCAGACTGGTTCAGACGTATAATCAGAATTGCAGGAATGGAAGAACTGGTTCACCAGGCCATTGATACACCTGACAAATTTTAAAAAATATGGTCTTGCTGGCATCACTTGCAAACAACAGACGAATACATCCGATTACTGTCTCATTAAAGACCGGGTAGGAGAAAGAGAATGGCCCTACTCCTCGCACCTCTACCAACATTAGAGGTGTAGAGAATAGACAAGGAGAGATGAAGAGAGATGACGACTGAAAAAAAAAAGAGAAAAAAAACAGTCCGACCGTGTGTACGGGGCATTAGGCTTTCATTTTAGAAAATGTTTTCATTTATGCTACCCATCTAGGCTGTATTAGATATTATGGCAGCTGTACGTATATAGTATAGCGGTATCTTCTCTTGGTTGCAAAAACCCCAATTAACAGATTTTCTAATAACCTGTATTCTATTTCCTACAGAATGAAAGTTTGCCTGAATCTTATGTAATATATCTGCCTCTAATAATACATTTATCAGCACTACACCAGAAACTAATGCTTGAGTGAAAATTTTTGTTTCACACCCTAATTTCAATTACACATGTATTATCTCCTTCAGGGAAAATGTATTACCTCCTAAAAAAAATCCCTTTTAATTGCACTTTTTGAATATCAACGGCTGTTTAGTTCAACGTGAACTTTTCACTTACATTTAATTTGTCAACTCTATTAAAGGTAGCTCATAAAAATTTTACCATCATTGGAAAACATACTCAAAATAACTGTGATCACATTGTTTATCATCAAAATATTTAATCCAACACATCTACATAATTCCCCTTATAAAAAAAAACAAAAGCAGAAAAGTTATAACTTTCAGAAGTGCATAGATTAGAATATTACTTGCAATTACATCCAGTTTCTTTCATGTTTCTCACTTTTCTCTTATCTCATATCCCACATTCCTTTCTTAGGAAAGAGAGAGGGGAAGCAAATCTGTGCAAAGCTGCAGGACAAACAAAGTAGTGGAACTAAAACAACCACCAATTCCATTTAAACAAATGATTGCCTTCAGCTTTTACATCACTTGCATTTCTTTCATTTTTTATAAAACACATGCATAACATTCTCTCTTTCTTTTATCCTTTATCAAAATTACCGTTCTTCAGTTAGTAACCCCCTAAATTTCACTTTCCTTGTTTTCTTCTCTGAGACCCTTGCTTAGCTCATATGATCAGATGGGTAACCATAGTTCTTGACCCGTCTTTCTCTCTGATCACATATAAAATATTTTAATTTGGCCAAGGACGAATATTACAGCAGATGTGTGTTTTATATAATCTGATAACTACTTATAACTACATAACATATAACCATCAATTACAGTGTAATTAAGAGGAGAAAAATAGGTACCCTTTGTCCCAAAACTGCCTTACCAGTCAAGGACGTCTTTTAACTTGAATGTAAGCAAACAAGGGTCTTACCTTGCTACTGAGTATCAGGAATTCCCACATCGTCTTAAGCTCCTTGAATTGGATTCTCAGGGTCTCCTGTACATCCCCTCCTGGCTGCAAGTTCACCAACTGTGTTGGAGATAGGCAACTTCTATACTAATATTGATCTGTGGTTCCAAATTATGAAATAACTATTGAAGTAGTAAAGACAAAAATATACACACAGCATATTTCCAAATTACTGTTCTCTTTATTTGGTGCATTTGAAGGTTTTTTGAAACCATGCTTACCTAAGTTTCACAAGGGACTTAACATTTTTTTGTTCAGCAATTATGTACATAATTAACAAGAAAGTAGAAATCTAAAGAAATTAAAATAATAGATGAAAGATGACAATAAGATCATTATGTTTGAATATAATGTCTTTTTGGTATTTATATTGAAGTAATTTACCATTAGCATTTTAAATTATTAATGCCCACATAGAAGTCCTGCTGGCTGTGTTTGGTATAATGTGTCTGCTGGGCTTGACATTTTAATTGTTAGCTGAATGTATTATTGTCTAAAATGAAAAAAAGTTAATTAATTCCCAAGTTTATATTCATGAAAGTAACATATACAGTGATTATAAGGTCAATTTATGTGTATGGACTATTATATACTATTTTATATAACTCCTTATCCTTTCAGTATTAATTACCATTCTAATATTCACTAGTAATGAAGGTGTGTTTTGCTGTTTTACTGTTTACTAAAACTAATAGCAAAAAAATGAATAATAATCTAGACCAAAGACATCTATTATTTTCAGAAGTACTGACTGGTGAACCACTTAAGGACCGGAAGATTTTCCCCCTTATTGACCAGTCAAATTTTTGCGATACGGCACTGCAACGCTTTAACTGACAAGTGCTTGGTCGTGTGACGCTGTACCCAAACAAAATTTATTTTTTTCCCACAAATAGAGCTGTCTTTTGATCACCTTTGCTGTTTTTATTTTTTGCACTATAAACAAAAAAAGACAGTCAACTTTGAAAAAAAAAACAATATTTTTTTACTTTTTGCTATAATAAATATCTCAAAATGTAAAGTATATAATTTAAAGTATGGTAATAAAACAAAATACTATCTGTCTCCACAAAACAATGTGAAGACTGGATAGGTTGACTGCAAAAAAAGAAGCAATTATAAGGCAATTTGTCATCTGTCCAAAACCTGAAAAAACCCTGGGAAACCCAAATAAAGAGGAACAACAGAGGATGACCACTTTTTCTACCAATCAGGTATGAGTTTGGGACTCCTTTTGCTGATTGGCATATGCCCAGTGAAGTATATGTGTGGTCATATTTGATTTTTCTTTCAGTTCTCTCAGTTGAACTAAGGACTCACAGAAATATTAGTTTTTCTGTCATTCACACTGTCTTTTCAGACAATGCCATCAATATCATTCTACTCTTTGTCCAGTGTGGGCATTGTGCAAAATGTTTCAATACAGAGCAGCACCTACTACAAACCACTGAAGCATGGTACATGGTATCTCACCATTTGTCTGAGAAATAACATGCATCTACTGTGCTCTTTAAATGAGCATGCACGCGTATGTTAATTTACTTTACGGTAAATATCACATATCATAGGAGCTTTGGGTGTCTAATCAAGAATAAAAAAATATATATATATATATATATATATATATATATATATATATATATACATATATATATATATATATATATAAAATATCTTAAAATATCTCACAAAAGTGATATATGGGCCCAATTTGGAAATTTTCACTTAGGGGTTTACAAACTTTTGTTGCCAGCGGTTTAGACATTAATGGTTGTGTGTTGAGTTATTTTGAGGGGAGAATAAAAGACAAGACAAGAATAAAAAAAAAATATATATATATATATATATATATATATATATATATATATATATATATATATATATATATATATATATATATAAAATATCTCACAAAAGTGATATATGGGCCCAATTTGGACATTTTCACTTAGGGGTTTACTCACTTTTGTTGCCAGCGGTTTAGACATTAATGGTTGTGTGTTGAGTTATTTTGAGGGGACAGCAAATTTACACTGTTATACAAGCTGTACACTCACTACTTTTCATTGTAGCAAAGTGTAATTTCTTCAGTGATGTCACATGAAAAGATATTTACAAAAATGTGTGGGGTGTAGTCACTTTTGTGAGATACTGTATATCGGTACATACTACAAAAAAAATCAAGTAAATCAAAACAATATAATCAAAAAAGCTTTATTTGGTTGACAACCCAAGAAATGTGTTTAGAAACATCCTCATATGGTTAAAAACCAATTGAAAAGCAGAAAAAGTTGCTAGGCAATATGGTCTTATCTTCAAACATCATGTTTGCCACAAGATACTGTATATTCACTTTGTAGAGACTACCCTGTTTTACAGCTGAAAAAGCCCTTTTAAATATATTGTGAATTTGTGGCCTGTATATTGTGTTTACACTTTAGTATTATATATACAGTACCTTCAAAGGTTGTTTTTATCCCCATCTGCATCTTGAATGCTCAAGGATCCTGTTTTCTACTTTGATCACAGCTACATCATTTATAATTAGTCCTCCTTTAGAACATACTGTGATTATTCAACATATTGTAATTGTTTGGTAATATGTATATTCCTCAAGGAGGATTTTTTTCTTCATCGAAATCTTGAATGTCCAATGATTAATGATTTATTATATTTATAGCTATATCATTAATGCTATTTTCATGCATGTTCCATAGGCTTTTATATCTCTTGTGAACATTCTGATCTGCTTATTAAACAGAGACAGTCTCCTTCACTATTAGGTCTCCTTCACACTGCATATCTAAGTGTACACTAGTGCAAAGGGTCATGTTTGCCAGCACAGGATGCACAGGTGTTTCATGCTTCCATGTACAGGCAGTCATGCACTTGCACCCACATCCAAAACATGAATGTTAAATTGTAAAAAGCAGCTGTGTCCATGCAGCTGCTGTGTCCCAATTGACATAAAGGGGACTGCCTGAATGCGAATGAACAGAACATCTGTGCATGCCATTTCGGCAAAACATGGCCCTTCACACCGGGTGTACTCTTAAGTACGCCCGTATGAATGAGGCCTTACCAGTGAGTCATTCCCACCTAAGTTACTCAGAATTTTCTGACACATTTAATTCATATAATGATACGCATCTGACATATTTGTGATGGGAGTCACTTTGTGTGGGTGGGCCCGTGGATCCCAGAATCCCTTGGAGAGATTGGGAAACCCTTGCTTGAGCTCCCCATGCACCTCCTATTTCTAAGTCACCCTGTGTCCATTCGGGGCACAGGGTGACCGAGAACCCCAGTCTGATCTGTACTAATTGGACTAACTGTACAACCACACTGGAATGTTTTGTGTGTGTGTGTGTGTGTGTGTGTGTGTATATATATATATATATATTGTATATTGTCTCATACTGTCGGGGACTCTTTTATATATATTGTATATTGTCTTATACTTTTGGGGACTCTTTGGTGGGTCGTTTGGGGTGTGGCTGTATTCCATTGTTCTATTGTGTCTGTCTGCCTTGGGTATTATGGGATATGTATGTAGAATAACTGTGAGAGGGGAGGGGGGATTCCTCCAACAGCTCTCCCTGCTGATTGGACAGTCTACCCCACCCTAAATGCAAAGGGGGAGATTGTGTTACCTCTGTGTACTGGTGTTTAAATAAACAATTTTATGTTTAGCAACCAAAACCAGTACTGTCTAGTTATTGGTTGTCAACCGTTTGGAATATCTGATATCTATATTCAGACTGGGAGGAAGCGGTATATGACGAAAGCACTCAAGCAGAGTGCGGGACATTTTGTTACAATATTATTTAGATATATGCCCCTGTATATACAATATATTGCTTTCAGTGATAGATATGGTGGCCTATGAAACAATTTCTTAAGACCAATATAGTCTTATTTGGATGTTTATCCTTCTTGCACCTTTTTTAATGTGAATGAGACTGTCTCTGCTATTTATTATTTTAATGTATTATTATATTATTATTATTTTCTATTGCCTGTCCTACTTTTATTAGATAGTTATTCGTTTGTAAACCCATTGCCATTTGGTCTAGGATCTTTTGTTGCTTTTTAATTGGTTTTAACATACTGTATAGGGGATTCCTAAACACTTTTTTTAGGCTGTCAGCCAAATAACGTTTTTCATAAATACATTATTTGGATTTTCTGGGGTGTTTTTGCTTTTTTTTGTAGTACGTACAGTTAGTTACCTCTAAAACTCCTATGGCATGTGTTTTGTATATGAAGACTATTATTTTTTTATTTTAAATGTTTCTTGTTTCTCTTGGCTTAAAGTGGATGTAAACCCAAATTTTTTTTATCACACTGTAGAGTATAAGATTAGCTATCATTTGAGCCCAGTCTTGCCACACAGAGTTAATCCATCTCTGAGCAATCCTCTTTTATTGTTCAGTGAGAAAAATCTTGACAAACTGAGAAAAACTTTGTCAAATCCCCCCCCTTGCTGTGAGTGACAGGTGATTTACAACTCATGCACCAGCCTAAGACACAGACATTATTTTTTAATTCCCTCCCCCACTCCTTTCTTCAGCAGCTCTGCAAGGATTGGCTGTTCCACACCTCAGCATGATTTGGCATGCTGAAGTCATGTGGTTACTTTCCTGTCTTTTCACTGGATGTTAGAGATCATAGCAGAAGTTCAGTGTTAGAAATACAAAGGAGAACATGCATATTGACAAGGGAAGTGTAGAGGTGGGTGGGGAGTCTACTGACATCACGACTCCACCCACCGAGCTCCAGACAACAGACCCACCCACAGAATATGCAGTTTTTCGGGTCTAATAACAGACAGAGGGGAGACATTTGACAGGTAAAAATACATGCAGGAGGCATGTATATCCTT
This sequence comes from Lithobates clamitans, assembly GCA_037952925.1. NCBI lineage: Eukaryota > Metazoa > Chordata > Amphibia > Anura > Ranidae > Lithobates > Lithobates clamitans. The sequence goes on along the minus strand of JBBGZY010001521.1, from coordinate 327,129 downwards.
ATAGATAACCCATATGGCAGTAGTTTAGAAAGGATGACATTGGGTTTACATCCACTTAAGTTAATATATGGCTTATGCATTAAATACAGATAATATTCTAAAATCTATAGATGCGTTTTTCCTGTTATACAGTTGACAGTAATTATTTCCATGTCAAACAATAGCAATGATTAAAAAGCATATTGCTAAATGAAGGATATCCATGTATAACACTCTTCTTCAACTTCATCCTCAATTGAGTTTTCTAAAATCGTCATTTATTACAGATGGATATTTGATATCAGGGATAACACCTGTCAGGGATTCCAAAATATTTGAAAATTCACAATTGAGAGACTCAATGAGACACATTGCCAATGTGTTTTCTAACAATAAATATGTTGTATAAGTGCTAAGGTCCTTCGCGCTTAAGTGAGATAAAGGTGAATGTGGTGGCAATCACAAAGTGGATAAGATAAAAACGAACTTGGGATAAGCAATTCTTATGATGATATCTAAAATGACTGCAGCGAAATCAACAAGTGTACACATGGCACTCAAAAAGTAAATAAAGGTAAAGGGATTTCGGGCATAAAATCTATCATAGAAATGGTGATCACACCTAACGCTAATAATAAATAAATAAATGTGAATATGCGGGATGACACATCCTAGATAAAGTGCATCAATAAAAGATAAAGTGCAAAAAACTGTGCTAGAAAATCATGTGTCCTAGTAGCACATCACAGTAAAAAAAGTGCATCAATAAAAGATAAAGTGCAAAAGACTGTGCTAGAAAATCATGTGTCCTAGTAGAACATCACAGTAAATAACAAAACCAGATCGCATAAATGTGCAAAAATGCAAACACTGTGCTAAACATTCATGTGTCAAAAAAGCAAGACAATAAATGTCAAAAAATAAATGTCAAAAAATAAAATAAAATCACATAAATGTGCAAAAATAGCGAAACCTGTGCAGCAAGTGTGCAAAGCTGCAAACAACGTGGTAAGGGATATTTCCAATAAATAAAGTTCATAAAAGTGACAGTAGAAAGTTCATATGAAAATTGACAGTAAAAAGTTCATATGAAAAATGCTGGTAATAGTGATGAAACTCTTCATAAAACCACTGGCGGCTCAACTAGGCTCTCTAAACTCTCACCTCAGAGCAGGAAAAAACAGGCATCAATGTATGTCTTTCTATGTGATGACGATTAGATCAGATGATGGATGCGTTCCCCTCTGTTTACTATCAGGCACCTATAAAGATAAACTGGAAGTTTTGCCACCTAGGCTATGACAGCCCGGTGGAAGGAGGGGGAGGAGAGAGGAGGCCACTGATGGTGTAGTATTTCGAAAAAATATTTATTAAGTTATAAAAACAGATGGTCTCTTACATAAAAACAATTCAATATAGCATAGAACAGGAAGGAGTGGCGTCCAAGGCGCCTCCTTACGTGACTTTCGGTATAGTCAGCTCTCTGCCACGCCCTACGCGTTACGTCACCGCTCGTGACTTCAACTGGGGAACCGGATTGGCCTGAGAGGAATGCTCTTTATGTAATAGAACCGGAAGTAGTGAAGCGGCCATTTTTGTTATGGTTATGTTTATTCTATGGGCCAGCGGCCATCTTAGAGGTGGCAAGCTACATAGATCGCGGCCGTTAGAGAGAGGAGTCAAGCTAAAACTTTAAAAAAACACTATATCTCGAATCCCAGTTAATGTTGGTAATGTTACTTATTTAAAATACTTATGGACTCTAGACTCGATCCACATAAAAATAAACAATGACGAGTAACTAATAGCTCAGCCATTTTTTTGTGGATGGTGAAAATATATATAGCGGTGGCCATCTTTATGGTGGTTGTCACATTCCCATCGGCGGCCATTTTTGGGTGGATCAAAAATATACACTATCTGTGTTTTAAATGTCAAAACATGTCAAAAAATGACCGAAATTTGGCACAGACAAAGGGAAAGAATAATGTTAATATGGTTACATTGGTTGAATGATAAAAAATGGAAATGAGGTTTTGTAATCGGCACAACAACCATGAACCTCAGTCACCAAGGAGGAGCCTCTTACATAATATTATGAGGGGTATGGTAATCAATAGACTATTTAATCAGCGTTGCAAAAAAATTAATATCATGATTTCTAAAATTAAAACATAATGCGGTAATTCATAAAACCTTCTATAAAATATTAATAATATACACAATAAAGAAGTCTAAAAACAGGTGACATGAATAAGTTTCTGAGATCTTAAAAATTACTTAAAAAACAATTTAAATCAAACTCCACGTTCATACCTCTGGGGGTTAGAGTACGTAGAGTATGTATCCAGTATGATTCTTTTTGGCTAATACTTCTAATTTTGTGGGTACCTCTCCATGAACTTTTATATCTTTCTATCCCCCAAAACTGTAGATGTGTGGGATCCTTATTGTGCACTGCTGCAAAGTGTTTAGACACATTGGGGGTCATTTACTATAGCGCTATGGCGCTAATTCGCGCAAATTGCCGCGAATTAGCGCGAATTCGCGGCAATGTAGCGCTAATTCGCGGCAATTTAGCGCGAATTAGCGCTAATAGCGGTAATTCGCGCGAAAACGGTATTCACTATAGCGCTGGTGAGAAAATTCTCCCAAAATCGAATTTACTATAGCTCCCTGAAACTAAATAGAGCCCAAACCCTTACTCTGCTAAAACCTAGAGAATTGCACATGGAAATAATTTTTAGAGCATGATATAATTGCCTAAATGGTACTGAAATATGCGGTATATTATTTAAAGATTATCTGCTTTTAAACTGTGTGAAAAAGTGATTTCTACACTGAAATATCTTTAAAAGTCTGAAAAGTGAAAAATTCCCCGTTTTGGACAACTAGGTGCCAACACAACTGAGCATGCTCAGACCTGAAAATAACTCTCATTTTAACTCAAGTGTCTTTTTTACCTGGAGGTATAGTAAATACCAAAATGAGAGCTAATTAGAGAGCATTTTTTGGGAGTTAAAATCTGCTCTAATTTAGTCCAAATGAAGTTTCAGTCACTGATTCTAATGGAACAATTCTAACTTTCACAAAAAAAACCCTTTTAATGTTGAGATGAAATGTATCTTTCTGTGAAATACATTTTCCTTTGCAACATTGTTGCTTCTACTTAAAATATTTTGATTTTAAGAATGCTACAATGTGGAATGTTTTGATGTTTTGGTAAAATATATTTTTCTCTGTCACTTTCACTTGTTTTTCTTCATCTCACAACCATCTTTACCCCAAACTCACACAGGCGTCTTTACAATCCACAAACAATACCATTGCTGATGAAAATTTAAAATGAATCACAATGTTTTGTGCTTTGTATTATTTGCAAATATTCATAATTTGAGCCCAAAAATGTGATATGTGTACAAACATCAGAAATCAAAATGTAATTCCCAAAAATTTGAGGGTAATATTCTACTCTCACCCACAAAAAAACACCAAATATCACAGAATAAATCAAGAACAATAACTCTTGAGTAATGTAATTCCATCACCTGTATGTCCATAGAAATGCAGTATTTATGTGTTTTTATGTGTATTTATGTGTAGTTATGTGTAGGAGGGTCTCACATGTGGCAGCTCTGTGGCTTAGAGGTTAGAACTTCTGACTTAGTATCCCTGAGGGTCTGGGTTCAAATCCGAACCATGTTACTTCATGTAGAGAAGTTGTCTCATTTCCCAGGTCCTATAACTATGTCTAATTGTAGTAGTTATGTGTAGGAGGGTTCCACCACCATTGTAAGTCTTTTCCAGATACACTATATAGCCAAAAGTATTGGGACGCCTGCCTTTACACACACATGAACTTTAATGGCAGCCCAGTCTTAGTCCGTAGGGTTAAAATTTGATTTGGCCCACCCTTTGCAGCTAGAACAGCTTCTGGGAAGGCTGTCCACAAGGTTTAGTCTGCCTATGGGAATGTTTGATCATTCTTCCAGAAGTGCATTTGTGAGGCCAGGCACTGATGTTGGATGAGAAGGCCTGGCTTGCAGTCTCTACTCTAATTCAGCCAAAGGGTGTTCTATCGGGTTGAGGCCAGGACTCTGTGCAGGCCAGTCAAGTTTCTCCACCCCAAACTTGCTCATCCATGTCTTTATGGACCTTGCTTTGTGTACTGGTGTGCAGTCATGTTGGAACAGGAAGGGGCTTTCCCCAAACTGTCCCCACAAAGTTGGGAGCATGAAATTCTCCAAATTGTCTTGGTATGCTGATGCCTTAAGAGTTCCCTTATCTGAAACTAAGAGGCCAAGCCCAACCCCTGAAAAACAACCCCGGACCATAATCCCCCTCCACCAAATCATTTGGACCAGTGCACAAAGCAAGGTCCATAAAGACATGGATGAGTGATTTTGGGGTGGAGGAACTTGACTGGCCTGCACAGAGTCCTGACATCAACACAACAGAACACCTTGGGGATAAATTAGAGAGGAGACTGTAGGTCAGGCCTTCTTGTCCAACTTCAGTGCCTGACCTCACAAATGCACTTGGAAGAATGGTCAAACATTCCCATAGACACACTCCTAAACCTTGTGGACAAGAAGAGTTGAAGCTGTTATAGCTGCAAAGGGTGGGCCAAATAAGTTTTGAACCCAATACTAATACTGGGATGCCATTACAGTTCATGTGTGTTTAAAGGCAAGCATCCCAATACTTAGGCCAATATACTGTATATTGCTTGTGACACTGAGCATGGCTATGGACTTAGGGCTGGTTCACACCACAGAGATGCAGAGAACATGTGTGGGTCTGCCCTGGTGGCTAAGTGGGTAGCAGTTCTGTCTAGCAGCACCTGGGATGTTGGTTCACTTCCACCAACATGCTAATGCTTGTGTTGAAGTTTATATGTTCTCCCTGTGTGGGTTTCTCACCACAATCTAAAGACATGCTGGCATCTTATTTGTCTCCTGTCGAAATAGGTTCTAATGTAAGAAAGTTAATTTTGGACTTTATATTGGAAGCTTATTGCAGCCAGGGACTGATGTTAATGTTTATTAGCACTAATCATGCCCAGGGACTTGGACATTTCAAATTTTAGGGTTTACACTGCACAGGTACATATGCTTAGAAAACTGTTGCTTTGTTTATGTGGATGCAAATGGACTTTGATCTTTGTCCTGTAGTTGGAGATTTGATGCACATAGCCAAGGCTAACACAGTTGCAAATCCTATTATGTGTTCCTGCTCATCAGGTGCAATCACTTTAGACATACATGAAGAGACAGATTGAAAGATACTGGTGGGCGTGTACTTCTATTGGGTGTGTCAGTGTGCTAACAATACAACCTCTCTTATATAAAGGCCTGCAGTAGGGGGGGTTCGTTTGGCCTGAGAAGGTCAGGTTTTTTGTTGTGATGGAGAAGGAATGATATTGGGAGAGTTGATGAAATTCTTGTGCATTTTTCAATCAAAAGTGGGTTTATGTGGCCATGCTGTCAATGTTGTGTGTGTATTGTTCCTGTCTGATCATGCAAACATCGTTTGGAAGCATCTGCTGACCTACTATTTTTGATCTCGTTTAATTGTGTACACCGAAATGCAGCTTCCAGTAGAACATGGTCACCAATGTATGTATGTGTGGATTGTGGGCTGGTGGTGGGTGTTTTGAATAAGTCTTTTGCAATATTATATTGGAATGCTTTGTAAGAATGACTGTTAAGTATGTTTCTAAAATCTTTCAGATAATAATGTGATGTGTTGCCCGTTATACACTGAAATTAAAGCTGTGTCCACTCTAAGGTTTTGTCTAATTTTAGATTGTAAGTTCCTATGAGCAGGGCCCTTAAAATTCCGTTGCTAAATGTAGTACCATATATCCTGTCCAAATTTTTTTGAAGCTAGTAAATGTAAATTTATTTTTTTTCTGCTGGTAAAATAAAAGTACATTGAGCTCTTGTTGTGGTGTGTGGGGGTTTTTTTTTCCTTCTACTTTTCTTTCTTTAGTTTTTGTGGGTGGTGGTTTTGGGAAAGTGCAATATCTCTTTTATATTTTATTTCAATATGTATTTGTGCACCAAAAAACTAATCTCTTTGCCCTGGTTCACATGCTACTTTGAAATTGTGCTACTTCACTTGAAGTAGCATGATTTCAAAGTAGCAAGGTCAGCGTGATTTCAGGTGGCTTCATACACAAATGTCTATTGAAGTCGCACCTGAAATCGGCAAAAGTAGTGCAGGAACTACTTTAGCAAATTGATGCGGTGCCACAAAAAAAATGTTGCATCAATTGGAACAGTGCCAGTGCCATGAGTCACGCGATTTGATCTCTCAAATCGCATGACCAATCGCTCCAATGTAAACCTAGGCTTCTGCACAACTGCAAGTTATATATAAAGATTCCACCTTTATCATTAACAGCTGTGGAGAATTGCAGGTAATGAATTCAGCTGGTGGATGGGCAGTGTTTGAATGTGTCAGCTCTGGTTCACATTGGTGTGATTTGACATGTCAAATCTGTGGCAATTGCACTGTTCTAATTAGTGCGATTTGTATTGATATTGGTGCAGAAATCTGCAACGATGTCTCTGATGTTGCCCCCACAGTCGGGACTGACATGCAGGAATGAAATTGTGGGAGTTCAGCTGAATGCTTTCCTCCTGCTGTCAGTGTGAACCAGGGCTCAAACTGGGCCTTTTGCCTTTGTAATTCACCTGCTGCTAACCCAGGGACACCATTTCTTAGCAAACGCCCTTAAGTTTACCTTCAAATATATGTAGAAATACAGATTTGCATATCTGAAAATAAAAAAATACTAATCATGGTTGAGATCAAATATTCGCAGCTGCAATCAAAAGTGTGGTTTCACCTTCTGACCTGGAAATTAGTCATTGTATGCACCCGGAAGTTCTTGTGCTGGTCAGGATCTCAATCTAGGTGGACATGGCGAGGTCTTTTTAGCAGAGAGGAGGCGCTGCTCATTGGCCGGGTAAGTGTAGGATATGTACTTGTACTTAATCAATGCAGGGGTGGATGTCATAGTTAGATTTGGTGTGGGTGGGGTTCATTGATTTGTTTGGCATCACCACACATTTGCTTCCGTCCCATGTGCACACATCAATTCCTGCATTTGTTCTGCTGATGTAAATCAGTAAGGACTATGCAAGTATAAATGAGAGATCCTTTTATTAAAATATATATGACTTGTTTCACAGCTGGGCGAATTTTCCAGCAAATTTGGACCTCTGAGTTGCATGGCAAGTTGTACCCCATGATTCTCAATGACAACCATTCATATCTGTGCTACTTTAAGTCGCACCAACTTCAAAGTAGTCCCTGTACTACTTTGGTGTGACTTGAGGTATATCGGGTACAATATTACACAGGCATTCCCAGAAGTTGGGGCCAAGTTGCAGCGGCAAAGTGGCAGCAAAATAGTGTGACTTTCAGGTCGCAGCAGTGTGAATGAGATTCAAGGATAACACCTTTGAATTTGGCCCTATTGTCACTTGTGCATCCTGAAAGTGTAGCAAATTCGTCCCTGCACTACCTTGGTTTGACTGATGCAATTTGAGGTCCATACACCACAAGATTACACAGACATTGCTTCAAGTCATGACAAAGCTGTGCAATTTTAAGGTCGCACAAGTGCAAATGGGGCCTTATTCAAAGGTGTTATCAATTAATCGCATTAGGTTACTTTCACACTTGGGTGACTTTTCATGGAGCTTTGGACCTCAGAGTCACATGAAAAGTTGTCCCCCTTGATTTCCATTAATATTTATTAGAGCTGCACGATTAATCGTCATCGTAATTTTTTTCCCCTTTACGATCTTGAAAAAAGCGTTTCACGATTCTTGCTATTGCAAAGAACTCTCTCTGCTCTTCTGAAGCCACAGCCGAAAAACCAGGAAGTCTGCCAAGAATTAGGCTGGGTTCACACTGGTGCGACACGACAGCCGTCCTACTTTGGATCCGACTTTGCCCTGCGACATGAAGCCGGCATGTGTCCGACTTTCAATGAACGGGGATCCGACTTGGATCCCCGCCAATGCCCAGCATTGTTTGGTATGAATCTTTAGGGGGAACTCCACGCCAAATTTTAAATAAAAATCCGGCATGGGTTCCCCCTCCAAGAGCATACCAGGCCCTTGGGTCTGGTATGGACCTTGAGGGGAACCCCCTACGCCAAAAAAGCGGCGTGGGGGGTCCCCCCAATCCATACCAGACCCTTATCCGAGCACGCAGCCCGGCCGGACAGGAATGGGGGTGGGGACGAGCGAGCGCCCCCCCCCCTCCTGAACCGTACCAGGCCGCATGCCCTCAACATGGGGGGTTGTTGCCTTGGGGGAGGGGGGCGCGCTGCGGCCCCCCCACCCCAAAGCACCTTATCCCCATGTTGATGAGGACAAGGGCCTCTTCCCGACAACCCTGGCCATTGGTTGTCGGGGTCTGCGGGCGGGGGGCTTATCGGAATCCGGGAGCCCCCTTTAATAAGGGGGCCCCCAGATCCCGGCCCCCCACCCTATGTGAATGAGTATGGGGTACATTGAACCCCTACCCATTCACCTAGGAAAAAAGTGTCAATTTAAAATAAAACAGCACACAGATTTTTAAAGCATTTTATTAGACAGCTCCGGGGGTCTTCTTCCGACTTCGGGGGTCTCTCCGGTTCTTCTCCACGCTCTCCGGATCTTCTGCCGGGCTCCTCCGCTCTCTTCTGCTCTGTTGCCGCTCTTTTGCTAAAGCGGAGAAGCTCGGTCTTCGGCCCTCCTCTCTTCTTCTGATGTTGACACGACGCTCTCTCCGGCTAGAATGCTCTCTGTGCGCTCTGCTCTGACTTATATAGGCGGTGACCCCGCCCCCTTATGCCGTCACAGTCCCTGGGCATGCTGGGACTATGACGGCATAAGGGGGGCGTGGTCATCGGGTGATGACCACGCCCCCTAAAACGTCACAGTCCCAGCATGCCCAGGGCTTGTGACGGCATTAGGGGGCGTGGTCACCACCTATATAAGTCAGAGCGGAGCGCTCAGAGTGCATTCCAGCCCCAGAGAGCGTCGTGTCAACATCAGGAGAAGAGGGCAGAAGATTGAAGACCGGGCTCCTTCGCTATAGCAAAAGAGCAGAAAATAGCGGAGGAGCCCGGCAGAAGATCCGGAGAGCGCGGAGAAGAACCGGAGAGACCCCCGAAGAGAAGAAGGCAGCAGACCGGGCTCCTCCTCTTTAGCAAAAGAGCGGCAAAAGAGCAGAAGAGAGCGGAGGAGCCCGGCAGAAGACCCGGAGAGCGCGGAGAAGAACCGGAGAGACCCCCGAAGTCGGAAGAAGACCCCCGGAGCTGTCTAATAAATTACTTTAAAAATCTGTGTAGTGTTTTTTTTTAAATTGACACTTTTTCCCTAGGTGAATGGGTAGGGGTTCAATGTACCCCATACTCATTCACATAGGGTGGGGGGCCGGGATCTGGGGGCCCCCTTATTAAAGGGGGCTCCCGGATTCCGATAAGCCCCCCGCCCGCAGACCCCGACAACCAACGGCCAGGGTTGTCGGGAAGAGGCCCTTGTCCTCATCAACATGGGGACAAGGTGCTTTGGGGTGGGGGGGCCCACACTGCGCCCCCCATGCCCCAAAGCACCCCCCCATGTTGAGGGCATGCGGCCTGGTACGGTCCAGGAGGGGGGGGGCCGCCAGCTCGTCCCCACCCCTATTCCTGACCGGCTGGGCTGCGTGCTCGGATAAGGGTCTGGTATGGATTTTGGGGGGACCCCACGCTGATTTTTTTGGCGTAGGGGGTTCCCCTTAGATCCATACCAGACCTAAGGGCCTGGTATGCTCTTGGAGGGGGAACCCATGCCGGATTTTTATTTAAAATTTGGCGCGGAGTTCCCCCTCAAGATCATCTGAGCACAAGTCGCGTGCCGAAGTCGGATCATGCAAGACAGCAATCCGACTTTGATCCGACTTCAATGATAGTCAATAGGCTAAAGTAGGATCAAAGTCGGACCAAAGTAGTACAGGGAGCATTTCTAAAGTCGGAACGACTTGTGTCGGACCAGTTAGGACTGCTCCCATAGGGAAACATTAAATTTCACACGTCATGCGACATGAGCTCCCAATGTCGGAGCGTTTGTCGGACCAGTGTGAACCCAGCCTCAGAACATTCTTTATCAGTGAACTTGACTAGAAACCTTGTAACAATTTGTCAATTAAATAGAATTCTGTGTAAGTGAGGAAAGTTTAACCACTTAAACAGCTTAAAGTTTAACCACTTTTTTTGCTAGAAAATTACTTAAAAACCCCCAACATTATATATATATTTTTAGTAGAGACCCTAGAGAATAAAATGGTGGTTGTTACAATATTTTATGTCACACTGTATTTGCACCTTTCAAATGCAATTTTTTTTGGAAAAAATTACTTTAATGATTTAAAAAAAAAAAAGAAAAGTTAGCCCAATTTCTTGTGGGATAATGTGAAAGATTTTATGTCACGAGAATCGTGATCTTTTTATCCTAAGCAAAAAAATTGTGATTCTCATTTTGGCCAGAACCGTGCAGCTCTAATATCTATGCAACTTCACCCATGTTCACATAGGTCTGAATTGACATGTCAAATTGTAGGCCAAATTGGCGCCTATTGATGGCAATGGAACTGTCCAAAATGGTGCGACGCCACAACAATTCCCAAAAGTAGTTCCTGCACTACTTTGGGCGACTTCAGGGAGCGATTTCTTACCTCCCAACTTTTTGAGATGGGTATAAGGGACACCTATTAGCAAAAGTAGGTAGGCATAGGACACCTTCTTAAAGGAGAACAGTTGGGACCTATGTGATTTCACTAGACATTTGTGCAGGAAAGTGCACTGATGTCTCTGAAATCGCTGACAAAGTCGGGCTGAGTCACACTTGTGCAACTTTGGACATGAGAGTCGTATGACAAGTCATACCCCATGATTTTCAATGTGTACCATTCATATCTGTGCGACTTCAAGTAACACTGACTTCAACGTAGTCCCTGTACTAATTTGGTCTGACTTTGATGCGAGTTGAGGTCCATAGACCTCAAGTTTACACAGGCATTCCCTGGAATTGCGGCAAAATTGCTGATGCAAAATCGTGGGAAAGTTGCGTGTCATTCCCTGCGACTCCTGCGTCCATAGACCTCAAGATTACACAGGCATTGCTTAAAGTCTCATTAAAATCTCGCAACTTTCAGTTCGCACAAGTGTGAAAGGTGCCTAAGTCACTGTGCTGAGTACTATTTTATACCTAGAATATAAAGTAGTCCCACCATCAAACACTAGTAAACATATGTTCTCAATATAATTGTGCTCAAATGGCTGAAAATCACACAGATGGTATCACCTACTGAAAGCTTGCATTGTACTCAGCAGCGTATGCTGAAAAGAGGCGAACGCCTATTAGCCAATGCCACATCGGCACATCGGCATGAGCATGGTTGTTACTATAATATTAATGCCTGAAATGCAAAACATTATTGTATTGAATCAAACATTAGTAAATGTATTTTCTCTGTAGGTAAGTGCTCAGCTCTGTAGCATAGCGGTATACCCTGCTGCCCCCAAAAGTTCAAGCCATGAATTCAAATCCCACTGACAGCATTACCTCCTAGAAGTGTGCATTGTACTCAGAAGCATAATTAGCCAAAGCACATCAGCTTGCTTTATTCCATATTTTAACTCTTCAAATGCATGCAATGGTATGTACTTATTCAATAATATTATGGTATGGAATTCCAAAATTCAAGGAAAAAAATGTCATAGGGTCCCCCCAGTACATACCAGGCCCTTCAGGATGGACTTTAAGGGGAACCCCACACCAAATTGTAAAATAAATTTGATGTGGGGCCCCCCCAAAATCCATACCAGACCCTTATCCAAGCATGCAGCCTGGAGGTCAGGATAGGGGGGGACGAGTGAGCACCCTCCCCTTCTGAACTTTACCAGGCCACATGCCCCAAAGCACCTTTTCCCCATGTTGATGGGGACAAGGGCCTCTTCCCGACAACCCTGGTCGGTGGTTGTCGGTCTGCAGGCAGGGGGTTTATCAGAATCTGGAAGCCCCCTTTAAAAAGTCGGCTCCCAGATCCTGCCCCCTATGTGAATAGGTATAGGGTACATTTTACCCCTACCCATTCACCAAAAAAAGCAGTGAAATGTAAAAAAAATCAATAGCCGGTTTTTGACAAGTCCTTTATTGTAAAATAGCTCCGAGCTGTCTTCTTCCCTTCGCCATCTTTTCCAGACGCTGTCTCTGCCTCCTCCATCTTCTCCCCGAGCTGTATTCTCCCAGAGCCGTCTCTCCTGCCGCTGCCATGTTCTCCATCTGCTGTCTTCTTCCGCACCGCTGGTTACCCGCTAATAAAAAAAAAGCTGCTCTTTTTCCATGGTGGTCTTCCTCTGCTGTGTTGTCACCCGCTGTGTGGCGTCTCTTACATAGCCATGGAGCGGACTCTCCGGGTGACATTATCGGATGGCCACAGAAGACCGCCACAAGAAGAGCGGCTTTTTTTTTTATTAGTGGGTAACCGGCTGCACTGAAGAACACATCAGCGGGGGAAGATGGTGGCAGCAGGAGAGACAGCTCGGGGAGAAGAAACATCAAACACTAGTGAATGTATTTTCTGTGTATTTTCTATGTATGACTGTGCTACACCCAATAGGCTAGCAGTCAGCACTTCTACCTTGAAGAACTCATGGGTTCAAATCCCACAGAGAAATACTAAAAGATTGAATTGGTGAAAAAAAAGCAAATGACTATTAGCCAATTAGCCAAAGCAGCATATGCTGAAAATAGGTGAATGCCAATTAGCCAATGCACTTTAAATTTGGCTGATTATATTAACTCTTCAAATGCATGCAATGATATGTAAGTATTCAATACTATTATGGTGTGAAATTCCAAACACCACACACTAACTAATGGGCAGATTACATTTTTTTGTTTGTTCATTTTAATTCGCTTGTGCACTAAAAAAATAAACACAGCTGGGGGATGGTAGGTTGGCTGGTATTTGAACTTGTACCGTGAGTGCTGTGGAGACATCTGAGCAGACTACTAAGCCATTGTGCTAAGTATGAGACCTACATAATAGTGTAGTATGATTAAAGAATGAATATAAATAATTACCGCTTTATAGTCACCTAAATTAAAAAATAAAAAACAACATACAACAAATAGGTAACCTAAATGTTTAATACATGTAACTTTACAGAATAGCAGACATTACTATGTAATAATCATTCATAACTGCATTAGTTAGCAAAAGAAGGAAAGAAATAGGAATACTAATTGCAACATACATCAATAGATGCACACGAGGTAGAGCACATCTCACATAAAAATGTTTCTTTCACATACATGGATCATGGCTACAGTACAATGCTATATAACAACTTGATAAGAATTGGCATTTGTATATACGCGGAAGCACTAATTAGCGGCAATCTAGAATTTTCAAACGTTTGTTCTCCACTCATATCGCTGATTTTCATGCGCAAATTCGCCGTTTTGTTTCCATTTGGCTAAAATTGGCTCTATTATTTCCCATAGTGCCCAGTACTTCCTGGAGTTATAGTAAATGACCCCCATTATGTTTGGGGTTTCCTATTTTAATGTTCTGTATGTGTTCTTTAACCCTGACTTTAAGGGCCCTCTTCGTACGTCCTACATATTGTAGTTTACAGCTACACTGAAGTACGTATACAACTCCCTCAGTGTGGCATCCCATAAAATCTTTAATCTTATATATTTCGTTTGTGGTAGTGGCTGTAAATTCTGTTCTTTTTCCTTGAAACTTCTGGGCGTGTTTGCATGCATAGCAGTTTCTACATGGATAGAATCCTTTTCCAGTGAAGAAAGAGTATGGTGCTCGTTGGGGGGGTTCGATCACTGTTTTGACTACCATATTTCTGATGGTCGGTGTCCTTTTATATATGATATTAGGTGATTCTGGTAATATTTTAATCAAATCTTTATCATTTTTCAAGATATGCCAATGTCTTTGAATAATTTTGGATACTTGTTTGTATTGGGCACTGTAATCCAGAATTAAAGTCGGTGTTTCCTGTGAGAACATCTTCTTTGGATGGGTTTCTAACATTTTTGTTCTATCCATACTCCTTACTTCTTCGATTTGTTTCTCTATCAGTGTGTGTTCATATCCCTTTTCTATGAACCTAGATCCAATTAGCTCAGCCTGTTCTTTAAAATCTTCCTCTTTTGTGCAATTTCTCTTGATTCGAACAAATTGTCCTTTCGGAATATTATACAGCCATAGTTTGTGATGGCAGCTATTAGTGGGAAGATAGCTATTCGCATCAACATTTTTGAAAAACGTTTTAGTTACTACTTTATCTCCTTCAAGACTTCTTCTGAGATCAAGAAAATCCACTGTCTTTTCATTGATATTCCACGACAGACGGATATTTTTGTCATTTGAATTCAATTTCTCCAGGAATTGTTCAAGTGCTTCTCTTTTCCCATTCCAAACTATGATCACATCATCAATGTATCTTTTATATAAAGTAAGTTCTGCTGGGGTGTTTTCATAAATGGATTGCTCTTCCCATTGTGCCATAAACGCATTGGCCACGCTTGGTGCAAATTTAGCACCCATTGCTATACCAATGGCCTGTTTGTAATATGTACCATTATGCCAGAAATAATTACACTTCAAACAGAAGTCTAGGCACTTAATAAGGTATTTGCGCTGTGCACATATGAGGTTACTATACTTTCTGAGGAGCCATTTAGTTGCTGAACAGGCGTCGTAATGATGTACTATAGTATATAGAGAATTCACGTCTGCTGTGGCTAATATTGTTCTTCCTTCAAGTACTGGTAGTGTATCTAGGAGTTGTAGTACGTGCTTCGTATCTTTCAAATAGGCTGGTGTATGTTGCACTGCAGGTTGAATAAAATGGTCCAGGCATTGTCCTACTCGAGATGTGAGGGACTCTATTCCATTCACAATTGGTCTACCCGGTGGATTTTCCAGTGATTTGTGAATTTTAGGTAGGGTGTAGATAACTGGTATCCGGCATGTTTCTGGAATAAGATATTTCGATTCTTTCTTATTCAGTATCTCTTTTCTTGTGCCCAATTCTATCAGGTGTTCCAACTCTTTTCTATACTTATTTGTCGGATTACTCAACAATCTAATGTATGTTTGGTCATCTTGTAGTTGTCTCTGTAATTCATTCAGGTATTGCTCTTTTGATTGTATCACGATCGCTCCTCCCTTGTCGGCTGGGCGAATAATAATGTCCTTTCTTTCTTTAAGCAATTTTATACCTTTTTTGATATGTATCGGGTCTGATACTTTTTTGACTTCCAGAGATTCTAGGTCTTTAAGACACATTTATTTATTTATTATTAGCGTTAGGTGTGATCACCATTTCTATGATAGATTTTATGCGCGAAATCCCTTTACCTTTATTTACTTTTTGAGTGCCATGTGTACACTTGTTGATTTCGCTGCAGTCATTTTAGATATCATCATAAGAATTGCTTATCCCAAGTTCGTTTTTATCTTATCCACTTTGTGATTGCCACCACATTCACCTTTATCTCACTTAAGCGCGAAGGACCTTAGCACTTATATTCTGTCACCACACATCCATTCACCTTTGCTGCCAACATGGATATATTTCAATTCATGGAGAATAGGAATGTAAATTTGGATGACATTTTTAAATCACAAAGTAATACACACAATACAGATCTAGAAAGTCTACTTAGGAAGTTGGGACACCATATGGAAAAAAAAGTCTCCCTGTGGTGGGACACCATTACCTTTGAGAGATATATCAGAGAGAATATTGTACCAAGACGGCTACGGTGGGAACTACCACCTAATGATGGTTTACTAGACAAAGAGTCAATGGACGAATGGTTCAAATTTTTTAATAATAAAAGTATAGAAGGTCTTAAATTTTTATTAGGAAGGAAGTATAAAAAAAGTAGAATATTAGAGCAACAAATAGAGGAAATAATGCAGAAACTAGAACCGTACAAAGAATCCCCAGATTTCAAGAAACTGGCTATGCAGATGAATAAAGATTTGATCAGTAAAGATCTAGAAGTACAACAGCGCAAGATGAAAAAATACCATTGAGATATAGAAGACTACAAAGGGGCACAAGTCTTTAAATGGCAGAAAAAAGTAGACCCCGGTCCATCCAGTTCAACGTATTCCACTCCAGAGAGAGAAGTGAGAATACAGGATCCGACTACAGTCTATGCCAACAACCCCCCAAGATGGGATTACAGAGAAACCTACATCGATAATAGATCACAACAAGGAATTAGAACACCTCAATACGATCAGCGACAATATAACAACTCCAATCAACGAACTCCCAGACAACATTGGAAGAAATCTTTCAAGAAACATTTCAAAAAACCATATAACCATCGACCCATTAATGAAAGGAATCAGAGAGACCATAACAGACATACCTATGCTCAAGATACTTATAGAGAAAGAGAGAGAACCCCGATTTCAACCTACAATAGGTTTGAACCTCTGAGAGATCACCAAGATCACCATTACTATGACTCAAGACAATATCAATACCAAAATGAATATGACTATGATCGGCAGCGTCATTTTTTAGAGAGGGAGAGAAGGGACTACTCACCACGAAGACAACCACAGAATCACTACCCCTCTCCCAGAAGAAGGACACAGGAAGACAGAACAAGAAACAGTCTGGAGCGAAGAGAGGACGGAGAGCGGGAAAGAGAATCCAAGCGAAAAAGAGAACATTAGGAAGTAATGTGGTCAACCTGAGCGGTCGTCCCATTTCTACTGATGAACTCTCCGTCTTAGACAAAGGACTAAAATACGCTCCAGTTAACAATTTAAACAAATTCAACACATACATTGGCATACTCAAATATGTGAGAAAAGTAAATGTTAAAAAATATTACCTTTCGAATCCATACAGAACAACTAACACGATAAGGAATACCTCTTCATCAATTTCTCATAGCACATTAAGAAACAATTCTACTTTCAACCCCCAAGTTTCGGATAACCACCATGTGGAAGTGTTTAAGAAGCTGGTTCTTAAAGACCTAGAATCTCTGGAAGTCAAAAAAGTATCAGACCCGATACATATCAAAAAAGGTATAAAATTGCTTAAAGAAAGAAAGGACATTATTATTCGCCCAGCCGACAAGGGAGGAGCGATCGTGATACAATCAAAAGAGCAATACCTGAATGAATTACAGAGACAACTACAAGATGACCAAACATACATTAGATTGTTGAGTAATCCGACAAATAAGTATAGAAAAGAGTTGGAACACCTGATAGAATTGGGCACAAGAAAAGAGATACTGAATAAGAAAGAATCGAAATATCTTATTCCAGAAACATGCCGGATACCAGTTATCTACACCCTACCTAAAATTCACAAATCACTGGAAAATCCACCGGGTAGACCAATTGTGAATGGAATAGAGTCCCTCACATCTCGAGTAGGACAATGCCTGGACCATTTTATTCAACCTGCAGTGCAACATACACCAGCCTATTTGAAAGATACGAAGCACGTACTACAACTCCTAGATACACTACCAGTACTTGAAGGAAGAACAATATTAGCCACAGCAGACGTGAATTCTCTATATACTATAGTACATCATTACGACGCCTGTTCAGCAACTAAATGGCTCCTCAGAAAGTATAGTAACCTCATATGTGCACAGCGCAAATACCTTATTAAGTGCCTAGACTTCTGTTTGAAGTGTAATTATTTCTGGCATAATGGTACATATTACAAACAGGCCATTGGTAAAGCAATGGGTGCTAAATTTGCACCAAGCGTGGCCAATACGTTTATGGCACAATGGGAAGAGCAATCCATTTATGAAAACACCCCAGCAGAACTTACTTTGTATAAAAGATACATTGATGATGTGATCATAGTTTGGAATGGGAAAAGAGAAGCACTTGAACAATTCCTGGAGAAATTGAATTCAAATGACAAAAATATCCGTCTGTCGTGGAATATCAATGAAAAGACAGTGGATTTTCTTGATCTCAGAAGAAGTCTTGAAGGAGATAAAGTAGTAACTAAAACATTTTTCAAAAATGTTGATGCGAATAGCTATCTTCCCACTAATAGCTGCCATCACAAACTATGGCTGTATAATATTCCGAAAGGACAATTTGTTCGAATCAAGAGAAATTGCACAAAAGAGGAAAATTTTAAAGAACAGGCTGAGCTAATTGGATCTAGGTTCATAGAAAAGGGATATGAACACACACTGATAGAGAAACAAATCGAAGAAGTAAGGAGTATGGATAGAACAAAAATGTTAGAAACCCATCCAAAGAAGATGTTCTCACAGGAAACACCGACTTTAATTCTGGATTACAGTGCCCAATACAAACAAGTATCCAAAATTATTCAAAGACATTGGCATATCTTGAAAAATGATAAAGATTTGATTAAAATATTACCAGAATCACCTAATATCATATATAAAAGGGCACCGACCATCAGAAATATGGTAGTCAAAACAGTGATCGAACCCCCCCAACAAGCACCATACTCTTTCTTCACTGGAAAAGGATTCTATCCATGTAGAAACTGCTATGCATGCAAACACGCCCAGAAGTTTCAAGGAAAAAGAACAGAATTTACAGCCACTACCACAAACGAAATATATAAGATTAAAGATTTTATGGGATGCCACACTGAGGGAGTTGTATACGTACTTCAGTGTAGCTGTAAACTACAATATGTAGGACGTACGAAGAGGGCCCTTAAAGTCAGGGTTAAAGAACACATACAGAACATTAAAATAGGAAACCCCAAACATAATGTGTCTAAACACTTTGCAGCAGTGCACAATAAGGATCCCACACATCTACAGTTTTGGGGGATAGAAAGATATAAAAGTTCATGGAGAGGTACCCACAAAATTAGAAGTATTAGCCAAAAAGAATCATACTGGATACATACTCTACGTACTCTAACCCCCAGAGGTATGAACGTGGAGTTTGATTTAAATTGTTTTTTAAGTAATTTTTAAGATCTCAGAAACTTATTCATGTCACCTGTTTTTAGACTTCTTTATTGTGTATATTATTAATATTTTATAGAAGGTTTTATGAATTACCGCATTATGTTTTAATTTTAGAAATCATGATATTAATTTTTTTGCAACGCTGATTAAATAGTCTATTGATTACCATACCCCTCATAATATTATGTAAGAGGCTCCTCCTTGGTGACTGAGGTTCATGGTTGTTGTGCCGATTACAAAACCTCATTTCCATTTTTTATCATTCAACCAATGTAACCATATTACCATTATTCTTTCCCTTTGTCTGTGCCAAATTTCGGTCATTTTTTGACATGTTTTGACATTTAAAACACAGATAGTGTATATTTTTGATCCACCCAAAAATGGCCGCCGATGGGAATGTGACAACCACCATAAAGATGGCCACCGCTATATATATTTTCACCATCCACAAAAAAATGGCTGAGCTATTAGTTACTCGTCATTGTTTATTTTTATGTGGATCGAGTCTAGAGTCCATAAGTATTTTAGATAAGTAACATTACCAACATTAACTGGGATTCGAGATATAGTGTTTTTTTAAAGTTTTAGCTTGACTCCTCTCTCTAACGGCCGCGATCTATGTAGCTTGCCACCTCTAAGATGGCCGCTGGCCCATAGAATAAACATAACCATAACAAAAATGGCCGCTTCACTACTTCCGGTTCTATTACATAAAGAGCATTCCTCTCAGGCCAATCCGGTTCCCCAGTTGAAGTCACGAGCGGTGACGTAACGCGTAGGGCGTGGCAGAGAGCTGACTATACCGGAAGTCACGTAAGGAGGCGCCTCGGACGCCGCTCCTTCCTGTTCTATGCTATATTGAATTGTTTTTATGTAAGAGACCATCTGTTTTTATAACTTAATAAATATTTTTTCGAAATACTACACCATCAGTGGCCTCCTCTCTCCTCCCCCTCCTTCCACCGGGCTGTCATAGCCTAGGTGGCAAAACTCCCAGTTTATCTTTATAGGTGCCTGATAGTAAGCAGAGGGGAACGCATCCATCATCTGATCTAATCGTCATCACATAGAAAGACATACATTGATGCCTGTTTTTTCCTGATCTGAGGTGAGAGTTTAGAGAGCCTAGTTGAGCCGCCAGTGGTTTTATGAAGAGTTTCATCACTATTACCAGCATTTTTCATATGAACTTTTTACTGTCATTTTTCATATGAACTTTCTACTGTCACTTTTATGAACTTTATTTATTGGAAGTATCCCTTACCACGTTGTTTGCAGCTTTGCACACTTGCTGCACAGGTTTCGCTATTTTTGCACTTTTATGTGATTTTATTTTATTTTTTGACATTTATTTTTTGACATTTATTGTCTTGCTTTTTTGACACATGAATGTTTAGCACAGTGTTTGCATTTTTGCACATTTATGCGATCTGGTTTTGTTATTTACTGTGATGTGCTCCTAGGACACATGATTTTCTAGCACAGTCTTTTGCACTTTATCTTTTATTGATGCACTTTATTTACTGTGATGTGCTACTAGGACACATGATTTTCTAGCACAGTTTTTTGCACTTTATCTTTTATTGATGCACTTTATCTAGGATGTGTCATCCCGCATATTCACATTTATTTATTTATTATTAGCGTTAGGTGTGATCACCATTTCTATGATAGATTGTATGCGCGAAATCCCTTTACCTTTATTTAATTAATATGTTGTATTTCCCACAAGCACTGTGTTCCCTTTCATGGGTCCCCAACCACTGAAGTTGATTTATTAAAGAAGTATAGGATTTTAACTTTGCAAAGTGATTTTTTATTTATCTTAGTGAAAAAGATGAAGATGTGTTCACTTCAATTTTCTTATTATGTTGTAGTTAACCTCCAATTTCCCTATGTGGCTCTGCCAAGGTAAAATGTCCCTTATGGAATCTACAAATTATAGTATATATATTTGAACTTTATCAATCCTGATGTTCTTTATGCCTATATCAATATTTCATTTCTTGAGGCCCTAAAAGGCCCCTCCCTCTGCTCGCTGACACTGCATAATGCGAGCGCTCACACAACCACGGCCGCCCAATCTGCTCCTTACCCTGCATCCTCATTGGCAGGGAGAAGAGCGAGTTGCAGGAAGGACTTCACCAGCACTGTTGGGGGGGTGCACAAGCCTACTCCCATTATCTCAGTTACTGAAAAAACAGACGGATTTCTCCGGTCCTTAAGACAGGAGAACCAGCCTGCAAATTCAGAGAGTGGTGACTGCAAGCTGAGCCGAGTGTCAGTCTATGAAAATCAGCAGCATTCCTGGCTGTGTCAATGATGCCTGAGCTTCTAGCCTGGACCTGTGGGTAAGTGTGTGCACTGCAGTACACTGTAATCACTGAACTGCATTATCTTCATCCCTTCTCTCCCCCATCTGTCCCTCCCCCTCTACTGTTCTTTCAAGACCTTCACAATTGACTTTCACTTTCAGTTAGGCAGGTAATAGATGGTGAAAATTTATTTTCTGCATCCACAGATTGCAGGAATGTAAGATGGGAAGCAGCTCTAATTGTCTTTACACTGTTTGTACATTGTTTGTTTAAAATTAAATATTTAACTGTTATTCTGCTGTTTGGCCACAAGATGCCGCTGTTTTTCCTGACTCAGCTAACAGGCGGTTTGGATAGAAATTGATGAGAGATAGAGAAGGAGCCAGCAGGCAACCGTTTTGAGAAGGAGCTGGTTCTGAGGACTGTGTGCAGAGAATCGTACAGCATCCAGGTGTGGGAGCAGACTTCAGTGACCAGAACTGCAGCTGAGTGAAGCTACTTGTGTCCAATATCCTGATCCTGTCCAGAGGAATGAGGAATTGCTTGTAGGAACACGGATGAAAGCTGAGGAATAAAATAACATACACTGCGGGACCGGACATTTTGCTCCGGTCAGATCGTGCATTCACCCCATTACTTTGTTGGCACCTAGGGACTGAGACCAGGCCTGTAGGTAGTTAGTAGGGTCTCTGTTTGTGTCAGGCCAAAATTGTTGCTATTGTTCATTACCGGGACTCCATAACCTAAAGTGGCATGTCACAATTGGAGAGCTGATGAACTTTCTACAAACTCAAGGCAGACTGGCATTGTGCTCAGGAGGAATACACAGATGCATGATATGACACCAGTTAAGGGAGGAGGGGAATATGGTACAGCTTTGTAAGTTTGTAAACTGTTGTATTGCACCGCAGGCTAGCCTGCACCGCACACCCATACAGTTATTCTTGTGTTATTCTTAGGGTATTAACAGGTAAGGTGTAGCGGTTTAGTCGTACCCGCCAGTAGGCAAATTACTCGTCCTTCTCCTGCATCCTATGGAGGGCGCCGTGCTGTGCAGCACAAGGGTCTCAGCCTCCTGGCTGCATGTCTGTAAATTTATTGTGTGTTCCCAGAATTGGCGGTTGGGTTCTTTACCACGTTTAAGTAAAATTCAGTTTTGACAAGAGCTGGTGGTGGAGTTGTTTTCCTCGTTCGTGACTTCACTGTATCCTGGGGAGCCCACCCCCCGGTACACGTTCTACAGGAAACAAATTTGCATGATTCCCCCATCAACACAGACAGTGGTGACAGGGGAATATCCCTCCTGCCCAGCGATTGTATTTTCCCGACAAACTAGGGTTGCCACCTTATACCTTTAAAACCGAACACATATTAATTACACAGGTTCTGTGGGTGATTAAGGTGGTAATTAAACTCACTTGGTGCCTTATCTGCATTCAATTAGCCTCAGAACCTGTGTAATTCATATGTGTTCGGGTTTAAAGGGATGAGGTGGCAACTCTACGACAAACAGTGATTATCACTAGTTGCTATAGCAACCACTAGTGATAATCATAAAAGAATCTGGCAGGCTCGTTGTACCCAATTTGATCAATTAACTTGGTACATTCAGCCTGCTCATTAATGGTTCAAATCTCAGCCAGTTCCTGCTGAACCAGCTGAGATTTAAACTATCTATGGCTGATATTAGCACTTCCAGCCCATAAATTGATCGCTTTTTCATTCAACTATTAGGTTGAATGAAAAAAAAAAGAAATGATCCAATTCCCCCATACACACATTATAAGTGAATGGGGGAATCCTCGCAGTGTGGACCAGTGGTGGAACTATCAGGGTTGCTGTCCTGTCCCAGCTATTCACAGCGCTGGCCTCTGTCTTCATGGCAGCAGCGGCAGCATATTGGAACCCAGTGCTGGTTACTTTATGGGGCTGGTGTACAGGAGGGCCAGCACAATTTGTTGTTAGCGATGGGCTGGGCATTTTCAAAATTCCACATGCCTGAGCCCGCCAGAAAGCCGACACTGCACAGCACTAATCACAGGCAGTGAGACATTTCCCAGCCGCAGCTGCACAGATCAGGAATGTCTCAGTGCCTGTGATTAGCACTGTGAAGTGTCGGCTTCCTGGTGGGATCGGGCATGTGGGATTTCAAACACACCCCCAAGCTCATCTCTAATGGTTGTAGACAGTTGAGTTCCCTGCAGGTTGCTTAGCAGCAGTGGAGCCTTCTCTGACATGCTGATCGGGATGCAATTCAGGTGATGTGCCTAGTCAAATATCAGTGATTTTATTGATCAAAGCCCATACCTTACAGGCATGGAGTCCACATGGCTGCTGAACATATGGTTGATTATATATATGTGGTTGTACTGTTGATGCTAATACTGTGTTTATTAGATCTGACTAGGAGCATCACCTGGATCACATCCCGATCAGCATGTCAACAGAGAAGGTTATACAGCAGTACTGTTGCTAGGTGATCAGCTGGGTGCTCGGCTCTCTACAACCAATAGTGCCAGCCCTCCCCTGCATGCACCCATATTGTCACTGGCACTAGGTCCTAATAGGCTGCCGCCGCTGCCAAGGAGGCAGATGCCAGATCAGCGCTGTCAATAGCAAGGGCAGGACAGCAAGAAGAGGCTAGGGAACCCCACAGTGGCAGAACACCAGGACCTGGTGGCAAGACAACCTTTGCAACCCTGGTAGTTCTCGCACTGCTTTGGACCCTTATATTTTCTTGGTGTGCTGGTGACATATCTCTTGTTTTCTGCCACCCTGGGGGGCACCAATGAAGTAGGAAGGGAGCTCACTCCAGAACATGTGAAAGGGCCTGTTGTGGGATCGTAGTAAAGGGCCCCAGGAGATTTTATATATATATATATATATATATATATATATATATATATATATATATATATATATATATATATATATATATATGTATATATATATATATATATATATATATATATATATATATATACAGTGCCAAAAAGTATTTAGTCAGCCAGCAATTGTGCAAGTTCTCCGACTTAAAAAGATGAGAGAGGTCTGTAATTGTCATCATAGGTATACCTCAACTATGAGAGACAAAATGTGGAAACAAATCCAGACAATCACATTGTCTGATTTTTGAAAGAATTTATTTGCAAATTTATGGTGGAAAATAAGTATTTCGTCAATATCAAAAGTTCATCTCAATGCTTTGTTATATATCCTTTGTTGGCAATGACAGAGGTCAAACATTTTCTGTAAGTCTTCACAAGGTTGTCACACACTGTTGCTGGTATGTTGGCCCATTCCTCCATGCAGATCTCCTCTAGAGCAGTGATGTTTGGGGCTGTTGCTGGGCAACATAGACTTTCAATTCCTTCCAAAGGTTTTCAATGGTGTTGAGATCTGGAGACTGGCTAGGCCACTCCAGTACCTTGAAATGCTTCTTACGAAGCCACTCCTTCATTGCCCGGGCGGTGTGTTTGGGATCATTGTCATGCTGAAAGACCCAGCCAGGTTTCATCTTCAATGCCCTTGCTGATGGGAGGAGGTTTGCACTCAAAATCTCACGATACATGGCCCCATTCATTCTTTCATGTACACGGATCAGTCGTCTTGTTCCCTTTGCAGAGAAACAGCCCCAAAGCATGATGTTGCCACTCCCATGCTTCACAGTAGGTATGGTGTTCTTTGGTTGCAACTCAGCATTCTCTCTCCTCCAAACACGATGAGTTGTGTTTCTACCAAACAGTTTTACTTTGGTTTCATCTGACCATATGACATTCTCCCAATCCTCTTCTGGATCATCCAAATGCTCTCTAGCAAACCTCAGATGGGCCCGGACATGTACTGGCTTAAGCAGGGGGACAGGTCTGGCACTGCAAGATCTGAGTCCCTGACGGCGTAATGTGTTACTGATGGTAGCCTTTGTTACGTTGGTCCCAGCTCTGTGCAGGTCATTAGGTGTCCCCCCCCCCCCGTGTGGTTCTGGGATTTTTGCTCACCGTTCTTGTGATATACTTGTATATGGCTGCCCCTCAAGTATGCACTAGCTGTTCACTAGTTAGAAAGTTCAGCAAGCTGAACAAGGGGTCAACAAAAGAGCTCATGTGGTTCCAGGATGCAGTTGTCCCCAGGAAAATAGTTGGTGGAATGTGAACATGGGTGCTTTCAGGTTGCAAGCAGAGATGCTCAATAAACAGGCCAAGAATTGGTACTGGCAGCACTCAGCAATGTGGTCGATAGACCAAGGTCAGTACAGGTGGAAGGCAGAGGCAACACAGCTCTGGTCATTCAGGGACACTGTTAATGACTGAACTGGCTCTGGTGACACTGGCACTGGTTGGCTAGCGATCAAGAACAATTTGCTTGCTGCACTGGTCTGATAACACTGTCACTGGTGTGACAGAAGTCAGGAACCTTGTTGATTACATTGGTCTGGTGACATTAGGACTAGTGTGACGGTGATTGAGAAAACTGTTGAAGGCTCCAATGTTCCGGAAATACTGACACTGGTGTGGTGGTGATCATGAACACTGTTGCTGACATACACTGATTTTCTGGCAGGCGATCCAGAACACTTTTTCTGGCTGCATGGGCCTGGTGACACTTGCATTGATGTGGCAGTGATCAAGAACACTGTTACTGACTTGCTCTAGTCTGGTAACTTTGAGACTGTTGTGGCAGTGATCAGGAGTATTGTTGCTGGCTGTAGTGATTTGGTAACATTGGGACTAGTGTGGTGGCAATCAAGTAAACTGTTGCTGGCTTACACTTGTCTGGGGACACTGGGTGACACTGCACTGAGGTGGCCGCAATCAGGGACAGTGCTGATAACTTCATTGGCTCTGGTGACACTGGTACTGGTGTGGCTAGTGGTCAGGAATAGGGATGAGCCGAACACCCCCCTGTTCGGTTCGCACCAGAACATGCGAACAGGAAAAAAATTCGTTCGAACACGCAAACACCGTTAAAGTCTATGGGACACGAACATGAATAATCAAAAGTGCTAATTTTAAAGGCTAATATGCAAGTTATTGTCAATAAAAGTGTTTGGGGACCTGGGTCCTGCCCCAGGGGACATGAATCAATGCAAAAAAAAGTTTTAAAAACGGCCGTTTTTTCAGGAGCAGTGATTTTAATAATGCTTAAAGTCAAACAATAAAAGTGTAATATCCCTTTAAATTTCATACCTGGGGGGTGTCTATAGTATGCCTGTAAAGGGGCGCATGTTTCCCGTGTTTAGAACAGTCTGACAGCAAAATGACATTTTGAAGGAAAAAACACATTTAAAACTACCGCGGCTATTGCATTGCCGACAATACACATAGAAGTTCATTGATAAAAACGGCATGGGAATTCCCCACAGGGGAACCCCGAACCAAAATAAAAAAAAAAAAAAAATGATGTGGGGGTCCCCCTAAATTTAATACAAGGCCCTTCAGGTCTGGTATGGATATTAAGGGGAACCCCAGCCAAAATTTAAAAAAAAAATTGACGTGGGGTTCCCCCTAAATTCCATACCAGACCCTTCAGGTCTGGTATGGATTTTAAGGGGAACCCCGCGCCAAAAAAAAAAAAAAAACGGCGTGGGGTCCCCCTAAAAATCCATACCAGACCCTTATCCGAGCACGCAACCTGGCAGGCCGCAGGAAAAGAGGGGGGGACGAGAGTGCGGCCCCCCCCCCCTCCTGAACCGTACCAGGCCACATGCCCTCAACATTGGGAGGGTGCTTTGGGGTAGCCCCCCAAAACACCTTGTCCCCATGTTGATGAGGACAAGGGCCTCATCCTCACAACCGTGGCCGGTGGTTGTGGGGGTCTGCGGGCGGGGGGCTTATCGGAATCTGGAAGCCCCCTTTAACAAGGGGACCCCCAGATCCCGGCCCCCCCCCTGTGTGAAATGGTAAGGGGGTACTTACCCCTACCATTTCACTAAAAAACTGTCAAAAATGTTAAAAATGACAAGAGACAGTTTTTGACAATTCCTTTATTTAAATGCTTCTTCTTTCTTCCTTCATCTTCTTCTTCTTCTGGTTCTTCTGGCTCTTCTGGTTCTTCCTCCGGCGTTCTCGTCCAGCATCTTCTCCGCGGCGTCTTCTATCTTCTTCTCCTCGGGCCGCTCCGCACCCATGGCATGAGGGGAGGCTCCCGCTCTTCTCTTCATCTTCTTCTCTTCTTCATCTTCTTCTTCATCTTCTTCTTCATCTCTTCTTCCTTCTTCTCTTCTTCATGTCTTCTGCGGGCCGCTCCGCAGCCATGCTGGCATGGTGGGAGGCTCCCGCTGTGTGACGGCGTCTCTTCGTCTGACGGTTCTTAAATAACGGGGGGCGGGGCCACCCGGTGACCCCGCCCCCCTCTGACGCACGGTGACATGACGGGACTTCCCTGTGGCATTCCCCGTGACGTCACAGGGAAGTCCCGTCATGTCACCGTGCGTCAGAGGGGGGCGGGGTCACCGGGTGGCCCCGCCCCCCGTTATTTAAGAACTGTCAGACGAAGAGACGCCGTCACACAGCGGGGCTGCGGAGCGGCCCGCAGAAGACATGAAGAAGAGAAGAAGGAAGAAGAGATGAAGAAGAAGATGAAGAAGAAGATGAAGAAGAGAAGAAGATGAAGAGAAGAGCGGGAGCCTCCCCTCATGCCATGGGTGCGGAGCGGCCCGAGGAGAAGAAGATAGAAGACGCCGCGGAGAAGATGCTGGACGAGAACGCCGGAGGAAGAACCAGAAGAGCCAGAAGAACCAGAAGAAGAAGAAGATGAAGGAAGAAAGAAGAAGCATTTAAATAAAGGAATTGTCAAAAACTGTCTCTTGTCATTTTTAACATTTTTGACAGTTTTTTAGTGAAATGGTAGGGGTAAGTACCCCCTTACCATTTCACACAGGGGGGGGGCCGGGATCTGGGGGTCCCCTTGTTAAAGGGGGCTTCCAGATTCCGATAAGCCCCCCGCCCGCAGACCCCCACAACCACCGGCCACGGTTGTGAGGATGAGGCCCTTGTCCTCATCAACATGGGGACAAGGTGTTTTGGGGGGCTACCCCAAAGCACCCTCCCAATGTTGAGGGCATGTGGCCTGGTACGGTTCAGGAGGGGGGGGGGCCGCACTCTCGTCCCCCCCTCTTTTCCTGCGGCCTGCCAGGTTGTGTGCTTGGATAAGGGTCTGGTATGGATTTTTAGGGGGACCCCACGCCGTTTTTTTTTTTTTTTGGCGCGGGGTTCCCCTTAAAATCCATACCAGACCTGAAGGGTCTGGTATGGAATTTAGGGGGAACCCCACGTCAATTTTTTTTTAAAATTTTGGCTGGGGTTCCCCTTAATATCCATACCAGACCTGAAGGGCCTTGTATGGAATTTAGGGGGACCCCCACATCATTTTTTTTTTTTTTATTTTGGTTCGGGGTTCCCCTGTGGGGAATTCCCATGCCGTTTTTATCAATGAACTTCTATGTGTATTGTCGGCAATGCAATAGCCGCGGGTAGTTTTAAATGAGTTTTTTCCTTCCAAATGTCATTTTGCTGTCAGACTGTTCTAAACACAGGAAACATGCGCCCCTTTACAGGCATACTATAGACACCCCCCAGGTACGAAATTTAAAGGGATATTACACTTTTATTGTTTGACTTTAAGCATTAATAAAATCACTGCTCCTGAAAAAACGGCCGTTTTTAAAACTTTTTTTTGCATTGATCCATGTCCCCTGGGGCAGGACCCGGGTCCCCAAACACTTTTTATGACAATAACTTGCATATAAGCCTTTAAAATTAGCACTTTTGATTTCTCCCATAGACTTTTAAAGGGTGTTCCGCGGCATTCGAATTTGCCGCGAACACCCCAAATTGTTCGCTGTTCGGCGAACTTGCGAACAGCCAATGTTCGAGTAGAACATGAGTTCGACTCAAACTCGAAGCTCATCCCTAGTCAGGAACATTGTTGATGGCTTACAATGGTCTGGTGCCACTGAGACTGGTGTGGAGGTGATCAAGATACTGTTAATGGCTGCACTGGTCTAGCAACAATGGTACTGGTATGGTGACATTTGGTAACAATGTTGCTGGCTTGCGCTGGTCTGGTGTCACTGGCTCTGGTGTAGTTAGTGATCAGGAACACACTTGCTGGTTTACACTGGTCTGGTGCCACTGCGCGAATTGGGAACACTGTTGCTGTCTGCACTGATCTGGTGGCACTAGAACTGGTGTGACAGGGTTCAGAAACACTGCTGCTGGCTGCACTGGTCTGGTGTGGAGGCAATCAAGAACACAGTTGATGGCTGCTGGTGTGGCAGTGATCAGGAACATTATTGCTTGCTTATACTGGTCTATGGACACTGGAACTTGTGTGACAGTGATTAGGAACACTGTTGCTGGTTGTACTGGTTTGCTGACCCTGGGACTGGTGTGGCGGTGATCAGGAAAGCTGTTGCTGGTTGGTTTGGTGACACTGGGACTCGTGTTGAATGAGGTGAATATTGACTTTGCAAAGAATACCCAATCATATGAAAGAAAACAAAATGCATTCATTATTTATCTTAGTGAATAACATTGGATTGTACTGAATCATCCATTTATGTGTGAACAAATATCTTGTGTTTTTTTACATTTTCCCTGCACATCATTGGGTATTCTTTGCAAAGTGAATTTTTACTTTGTTTCACCTCATTTACAATTGAAAATTCAGAAAGTGAACATGTTCTTCTCTTTTAGTAAAATGGGCATATTGTCACATGTGTAAGTAAATTAGGTAAGGTGCACATAAATGTGTGAATTCTGGGGGAAATCATCCAATATCCCTAGAAATTAAACTGACATCTATCAGCTATTCAGTAGTCAGAACCTTTCTACGGTAAAAATTCATGAACAGGTGTATTAGAAAATATCCACATCTTTAACTAAAGCACCACAGTAAAAGAAGTTTCTAAACTTAGTGGGAAAGATACAAAAGTTGCTATTTTCAAAGCATTGAATCAGTAAAAATAAGTTAACGTCTTCCATTCTTTAAACATTATATAAACTTAATTGCATTTATTGATTGGGGTTTCAGACTTTCTATTCTGTTACAAGAGAAACAAATAAAGATGTGCTTGTAAAATACAGTTCAATAAAGTATTTTAAGATGCCTGTTAAACAGTGCATAAAAAAACAATACACCAAAAGTAAATTTAGGGTTGTTGCTTTTTAATAACACTCACAAGTCATATATTTTATAGATTTCCCTGTTCTCTTATGGAACAAAATAGATGACAGAGTAATGCACAAGTAGTTATTAGAATATTGAAATATGCATTTTAGCAATTTATTTGTATGCACAGTTAGTACAGTATATTGTGATGATATCTTTTTATAGTTTTTACAGTCTGTACATCTATGATACGTAATTTGAGTATAAAAAATATACTTTATTGTAGAAGTTAATAAATTATCTATTCATAAAACAAAATAAAGTGTTATTCTTTTAATGTCAAGTTGGTATAATTTGGTTTGCTTACAATATGGTACAATGTTTAAAAAGTGTGTGTTTTTTTCCTTTTGACTTATTTTTTTTATGTTTTAATGCTACAAAGATTTAAGTAATGTTACTTTATTAATTTTGTAATAACAGGGTGGCCTTATGTTCACCTAACATAGTAATTATAATAAAGTTGGCATAATCTTAAAGCATATCAAATTCTGTACTGTCTACCCCTATAAATCATTAAGAGTCAGATGATTTATGACTTGTGTTGACGGGCTTTGGGTTTGTTCCATGTTGTCTACATCAGTTTGAAATGCTTCTGACATAATTTAGAATTCACTGACAGGTGCAATTGATCTGCAGTTGTCTTTCTTCTGACCTGCGTTTGACCTACTTCACAAATGTTTTGCAATCCCCTGGACCTGTAAGCCCATCAACACAGCTCTTTAGGCTTCTTTCACACATAAGGACTGTTTGTCTATTTTTCATCCATCCATTTACGGATGAAACATGGACATCAGTGCATGTCTATAGACAAATAGATGTAAACGGATCATAGCTCTATTTTTGGTCCATTTTAAAAATGTATGTAGACAGACAAACTGTCCGTTTTTGCATTTGTTTTTGCATTGATTGTTAGGAGCTGGAACCTGGAAAGTAGAAACCCCAAGGATTTTGTTGAGAGACATGTTGAGTCCATGAATGATTTTATTGTTTGCCACAGGTTTTTGTAAAATGACAAAAACACTTTTTTTTTACACAAAGTTGTCACTTAAATGATATATTGCTCACACATGCAATGGGTATATGCGGAATAACACCTAAAAAAAACATTCTACTTTTTCTTCCAAGTATGAGGGGTTCCACAAGTGAGAGACTTTTTGGCAGCATAGTCACGTATAGGCCCCAAAAATCCAATGACCACCTTCAGGCTCACCCAAACATGATATATTTTTTTAAAGCAGAAGCCCTAGAGAATAAAATGGTGGGTGTTGCAATTTTTATGCCTAACAGTAGTAGTAGCTTTTTCTTTTTTTTTTTTGAAAATAAAGCTTTATTAAAGAGCAGTGCAGTACATTGAAAAAAAAAATCCAAAGGTATACTGACAAATCCCATGCCAATAAGGGATTGATATTAGAAAAGTACAAAGATATTAAACAGAGATTCAAAGCCACTTACAATTGCCATTGAAACAGTAGGGAAGGCTGTGTCTTATGTTTCCTGTGTGGGTTGACATTCCCAACACCCCTAACGGGATCACACTGTGTTAGGAGCCCCCCATCTCCAGGGAAAGTGTTAGGATAACCCGGTACCCCTACTGTCCCCGCTCCCAGGGACCTGCCACCGCCCCTGAGGTAAATATAGGGACCACTAGAGA
Organism: Lithobates clamitans; assembly: GCA_037952925.1. NCBI lineage: Eukaryota > Metazoa > Chordata > Amphibia > Anura > Ranidae > Lithobates > Lithobates clamitans. Next base: position 294,958 of record JBBGZY010001521.1, on the reverse strand, counting down.
AGCCATCAGACCCCTCCAGCAGTTCCCATCCATCTGGCAGTAATCCGTTTTGAGTCCATAACTCGAGCTCCTTATTCAAAGTCTGATGGCGACTTAAGACATTCTACTATATTGTAAATTAGAAAGTTAAACATAACTGATACACTGCTAATGTGATATCAATTCGTTGTAGTAACAGAAAGACAGGATAAAGAAGAAGAAAAGAAGAAGAAATAGAACGCTAGCATGGATGCATATAGTTGTGCCCGGTCCAGGGTGTTTTTTGTTTTTTTTTTAATTTGAAATCAGCTTGACTGTGTCGTTTGAATACCTGGGATAAGGGAAATGCATAAATGTCTAGCTTAGGGCTCCCATGTTGCCTCGAATGACTTAGTGGTGTCCGTCATAGAGCTGACCGTTTTTTCTTGGGACATAATCCACAAAATCTTTCTTTTGGCTGCCTGGAAAGACACTGTGGGTTTCTTCCAGGCCTTAGCTATGGTGGTTTTAGCTCCTAACAGCATGAAGGATATCAACTTTTGAGAGTGTTTCGTTGTCTTAGGAATTGGTGCATTAAGTAATGCCACTTGGGAAGATTTAGTAATAGGAAGACCCGATACTTTTCGAATCATAGCGAATATTTTGTTCCAAAAACCTCTTAATCTCGGACATTCCCACCAGATATGAATCATGGAGCCCTGAGCTTGACACCCTCTGAAGCATAACGGGGAGGCGGAGGTAAACATAGTTGCAAGTCTAGTGGGTACTAGGTACCATCTCAAAAACACTTTTAGATTAGCTTCTATTAATGAAGTATTTAAAATACCTTTAAAGGCTGTGGATCCTCTCCGATGCCATTTCTCCAGGCTCCAGGTCTCCTGCAGATCCCTCTCCCACGATTCCATGTATGCAAATTTTGTGGTGGGTTCCACAAGAGACGCGTAAATGAGAGATATACTGCCCTTTATGTCTAATGCTTGGCCACACCAACGCTCATAAGATGTAAATTCCAAAGGGAGCGCCTGTCCCTTCGTTAGTGAGGAAAGAAAGTGGGATATCTGGACATATCTAAATCTCTCTGAACCTGGGAGTTCAAGCTTATCTATACAGTGCTTCAGCGTAATCGGACCCGAGGGCGAAAGAAAGTGGCCAATACGGTACATCCCCTTGTCCAGCCACCATTTAAAGGACTTGATATCCATGCCCGGTACGAATCGGGGGTTATGAAAAATGTGGTCAAGAGGGTGGGAGGGCGAGGTCAGAGCTGGTAAGCATTTCACGGTGTCCCATAATTTAAAGGATTGGGACAATGCTGGGGTTAATATGGAGGGCCTTGATTTCATGGGGCACCAGAGGAGGTAGTCTATGGTGTGTGTCAGGATAGCTTGTCTCTCTATATTTATCCAATTGGGTTTCTCAACTCTGAAGTATACCATTGAGAGTTGGGCCAGTCTTGCAGCTTGGTAGTAGCTAAACAGATCTGGGAGACCCAAACTCCCCTTGGTTTTGGGACTAAAAAGCACATTGCGGGCTAGCCTATAGCCTTTTTTACCCCAAATGAATTTTATTATTTTTATATTGTATTTGGACCAGGCTAGAATGTCAGATTCTAGTGTGCGGAACATGGGAGGGAAATTAGCTTGGAAAAGTCGCTCAAACTTGGGGGTAAGGTTTATCCCTAGGTATCTGATCGAAGAGTCGCTCCATTTAAATTTGAATGAAGGCTTGAGCCTATTTACTTCTGCCTCTTGTAGGGAAATATTTAATGCCTTTGATTTGTCCATGTTGACCTTTAAACCCGACAAGGATCCAAATTTTTTAAAAGATTGCAAATATTGGGAAGTGAGGTAGTTGGAGATGTGACAAATAGAATTATGTCGTCCGCAAACAGGGCGCATTTGTGGGTGTGCGCTCCGCATTTTACACCCTTAATATTTTGGTTAGATCTGATCGCAATTGCCAGAACCTCTATAGCTAAAGCAAAAATCGCAGGAGATAGGGGGCACCCCTGTCTGGTAGCCCTGGTTATTTGAATGGGATCCGAATAAAATCCGTGTAGTTTGACCTTGGCACTAGGAGTGGAGTATAATGCTTTCAGGATATTTATAAACTTTTCCCCGAATCCCCAACGTCCCAGGACTGTGAATAGGAATGACCAAGACAAAGAATCGAAGGCCTTTTGAAGGTCCAACGACAGCAATAAACCTTCCTGCTTTGGGCCTCCATCCCAACCCGTTTGTAATAATGAGACAATATCGACCGCCCTTCTAACTTGATCCGGGCCTTGTCTTCCCGGTATAAAGCCCACTTGGTCTTTGTTTATATATTGGTTGATGAAGGAGTTAATTCTGTTAGCTAGGATTTTAGTAAGTATTTTCAAGTCGTTGTTAATCAGCGAGATTGGTCTGTAGTTCTCGACTAAAGATGGATCCTTGTCGGGTTTGGGTATGACAGAGATAAATGCCAAATTTAGTTGTGACTCTAGGGGTGTCCCTGCCCTTTTGGAGTTGAAGAATTTTGTAATAAATATGGGGTGCTAAAGTTTTCTTAAAAGTTTTATAGTATTGATTGGAGAAACCATCGGGGCCGGGAGCTGAGCCCCCTTTTAAATTTTTAATTACCTCTATTGTTTCTTCTATGGTAAAGGGCGCTTCCATGAGATCCACATGATCTTTACGTAGAGTGGGTATGTCAAGATCATCTAGGAATGATCTCAAGGAAGAGTCTGACATAGAGTCATTTTGCTGATATAGTTTAGAGTAAAAGGACTGAAATGCTTGCAGGATTTTTGGGGGATTAAGGGTTGAGGTGCCATCCTGTAGTCTAAGGTTTGGGATTGTGAAGTTAGTGAATTTGGGAGAGAGCTTTCTTGCTAATAGAGTACTCATCTTGTCTCTCTGAACGTAGAATTTCGCACTATTCCATTTCAAGTGTTTTTCTGCCCTTACTGTGTGAGCTAGGTTTAAAGCTATTCTGGCTGCGTCTAGTTGAGCTATTTGGACCTTAGAAGGATCCCGTTGGTGATGCTTGCATAGGGCCTTGAATTCCCTCTCTAGTTTCTCTATCTCCGCTATCTGTTCTTTCTTTCTTTGAGACGACATTTGAATGAGTTTTCCCCGTATGGTAGCTTTATGAGCGGCCCAAAGAGTCTCTGCTGAAATTCCCTCCACATCGTTCCGTAAAAAGTAATCTTTTAATTCCCTCTCAATCTCTATTACTGAAATAGGGTCATTAAGAATAGTGTCGTTGAGTCTCCACTGGGTAGTGGGTGGTTTGTGGGAACCGCCCCTTAGGGTGACGACCACCATGGCGTGATCTGATAGGGCTGTGTCTTTAATATAGGCCTTAAGAACATAGGGGATATGTATCACTGACAGGAGTATGTGGTCGAACCTGGAGTATGTTTTGTGAGGGTTTGAATAATGTGTATAATCCCTCTTTGTGGGATTATGTTCTCTCCAGATATCGGCTAGGCCTTGTTGATAAATACGTTTCGCGATCTTGGAGCTTGTTTTTGTGGGGCGGATTGATTGTGCTTTTAAAGGTTTGAATTTATCTAGACCTGGGTCGAAGGCAACATTAGAATCACCTCCGAAAATTACCGTTCCTTCTAATAGTGGGCTTAGAGTTTGAAGCATTGCTTGGAAGAATTTTGTCTGACCCTTGTTGGGGGAATAATAAGAAATGAACGAATATAGGCTTTCATCTATTTTACCTTTTACCAATAAAAATCTACCTTCTGGATCTCTGTGCACCAGATTGGGCTTGAATTTACAATTTTTCGTAAATAGTATTGCCACCCCTCTGGTCTTATCATCCGCATTCGCTAGGAAAAATGTGGGAAATTGAGCATGTAGAAATGTCAGGTTATATCTTGAAGGGAAATGTGTTTCCTGGATCAAGACTACCGCCATTTTTTGTGCATGATAAGACTGAAATAATTTACGCCTCTTTACCGCTGAATTTAACCCTTGGGCATTATGGGATGCTAATTTAAAGGACGTTAGGGGCATGGTATCACTTGACATATTGGTTGCGTGGGGAGTGCTTGTGTGAGACAGCATTTCTTACCTCCTCTGAAGTATGGTGGAGATTAATTATTCGGATCGTGAAGCAGGACCTGGAGCCTGGAGGAGAGAGGTCTATCTGAAAGTCCTGTGGACTGGCACAAAAGAAAACAGGGTTAGAGAGGAAGACAGGAAAAAAAGAGAAAATGAGAAAAAATAAATGCGAGCATTGTCGTGTGAAGTGTCCCAAAAGGAACCTGCGGCATCGAGAGGGTGAATAGATCCTCCCAATGACGCCCAATATTAGACAATAGTAGCCCTCCAAAGGGGCTAACAGTCCATCTCCCGACCATGGGGATCCCATTATCGTGAGATGGATGGAGGCGCATGACTGCTACCCCAGTCAGTGCCTGCCCAATTGGTTAACCTGTATAAAATACTTCACATAACCTCATGAAGAAAACCAATTAAACACTATAACAATGTAAACTGTGTGTATCAAAGCCAGCCGGCAAAATTATTCTTGCAATAGGCCTATTACGCCTTGGGGAGGTATGGGAAGGGGGGGAGGGGGGGTGGGGGGGTGGTAAAGAAGGGGAATGGGGAAGAGCGGGAGGGAAGAGAGGGAGGAGCATTAGAAGAGCTGTATCTCAATCTATTAGGTGCAAGATTTTCCTAACATTCAGGTGGACGAGATATGAGGTAGAAAACCTCTAAAGAGTCCTCTGCATTTCCCCCAAATACTTTGGGAAAAACGGCAGCGCAGTGTTCTAGCGTGTCCAGCTCCTGGTCTTCCAATCTACCAGCCGGTGTTGAGGAAGTCCCAAAGGGGGGAAGGCCCAAGAGCTCGATCTTTGTTGTTTGTTGTCAAGTTGATTGTGGGAGATCCGGACAAATTCTTTGGAAAAGGGGGGGAGCAATGATTTCACGACCCGCTTAAGTAGGAACTGAAGATCCAACAGAAGAGTTAGTAGTAGATTTTTCAAACACAAATTTCTTGGAAAAAATACACTTTTTGAAATTTTAATGCGCAAAACACAATATATTTCCCAATTGTTTGGTAAAGTATAAAAGATGATGTCACACTGAGTAAATACATACCAAACACGACATGCTTTAAAATTGTGAAAGCCCATGCAATGGTGGCAAACTAAGTAAATGTTTAATATCCATAGGCGATGCTTTAAAAGCCTTTACAGGTTACCACTTTAAATTTACACATGAGGTCTAGTGCTATAATTACTGCCCTCAATCTGATGTTCGCGATATCTCACATGCATGGGGAAATCACTGTTTACAAACCAATACAGGGCCTGACGATTGCCTTTGCCTTTGCGCATGAGCACAGGGGGACGGGGGTGCTTGACTTATTTTTTTAATTATTCATTTTGCTTTTTTTTCATTTTTGCACTGTCCCTTTAATTTTTTTTTTGGGGGGGGGTCACTTTTATTGTTATCACAGAGAATGTAACTATTCCCTGTGATAGCAATAGGCAATGACAGGTACTCATTTCTGACTTTCCCAATTTTAAAATGGCACTGTTTATATCCGGCAAAACCGAAGTGATGAAATGCTCATTGCTTCCGATTTCTTAGACCGTAGAGATGATTGGACCTGCTCCTGTCTCTGATCAGCAGGCAGAACTGCCGGCTGCATTCTCAGGTTCCCCAGTGGGGCAGGACAGCCAAAAAAGCCATGGAAGGTGGCTGGAGGGGCAGGGAACATCCCCTCCCACTGCTTGTAAAAGCGATCCAGCAGCTGATTAGCCACTAAGATTGCTTTTACATGAAAGACGACTGCCGTCTGATTAAAAATGGATACAGATTAATGCCATTAGGTTGCTGATCCTTGTTGGGTATATATGCAATGTTCTTTTTTTTTATGTAGCCTGTGGTCTGAATGACAAAAAAAGAGATCCTAACAGATTCCTTCATTCACATTGATCAATGTGAATAAAGAAATGTCTGCCAAAAAAGTTAAAAAAAATATATGCTGAAGCATAGGAGCGATCCACCCACTGACCACCCCAGGCCCCCATGATTGGGCATAGACATTCTTTTCTTAACTGCGGTCATGAAATCTCCTTGAGCAGCACTGCATGCACCTACATATGTATTCTGAAAGCACACCCTGCTGCTGAAAGAATAAACATATCAGCAGTGGCGGCCTGTCCATAGAGGGCATACAGGCGCTGCCTCCCCTATCCATGCATCCGGCCCCTGATCTACATATCAGTGGCGCCAGGGCATGGATTCCAATGCGGTGGGGTGATTTCATGAAGCACCTGATTAGAGCCAGAGGCTTTAATCGCCTTCAAAAAAGGGTGGCTTCAGAGCGCAGAGCATTTTGCTCCGATCCCACCCTGTTGTGTGATGATAAGCAAATTCATTTTCGCTGTTATCACACTAAAGTTCCTCCCGCCAATCAGGAGGCAGGTCTGTGAGACCTGTTTCCTGAGTGGCCAAAGCGTCAGGTGATCCTATTGGATGCCTAGCGCTTTGGTGGAAGAGGAGACACGCGGCGGAGGAAGCTGGAGAGGAGCGGACACCAAGAACGTGCTGTACCAGAGAGATACTGGTTTCTCCCTCTCTCCCCATCCAACCCCCCCCTCCCCTCCCTATCCCCCTCCCTTCCCTACCCCCTCCCTTCCCCCATTGCCAACCCTCCCCCCTCCCCTCCCTTCCATCTCTTTTTTCCTTCTCTTGCCTCCGTTTATGTTACCTCTGTTTAATCCCTTTTAACTGAACACTTGAAACCATACTTTGGCCCACTACACCTTCAGTCCATCGTTCAATATAGTAATCTCCCATTGTCCTGGGTTGAATAACCTGCCAGACTTCATGCTTTGTTTTTATGCTTTATTTTTATATTTTTTGTATATATCATATTAATTGTGTGGAGAATTCATCTCTGACCATTATACTGTAATTATAAATATAGTGATTGTTTTTCTATTTGTGATGGTTTTCTATGATTGCTTCTGGGTGTTTATTTATCCTATGCTCTCAGCCGATTGGTTCCTGTGTGCCTCCTCTTTCCCCTTTTAACGGCAGCCATTTGACTTCTTGCTAGTGGCCCATCCAGTGATGATCACTGGTCCCCTCCTCCTGGAGTTAAACACTCTGTGAATTTGTGTCCCGGAGTGCTCTAATTAGGTAGGTTGTCTCCAGTTATCTGGATTACCAACCTACATTACTTTCTAGTCATATTCTACCCTGATTTTCCATTGCAGTAATGACAGTCCTATCCTCCTTTCACCCCACACTCCTTCCCTCTTTTCCCTTTTTACCCCTCTTTTCCTCCCCCCCCTTCGTTCCTTCATCTGTCCTCACTATTCTTCCCCTTCCCCACCACCCCCCACCTTTCCCCCCCCTTTTCCCCCCCTTTTTTCTCTCCAACCTCCCCTCCTCTCCCTTCCCTTTCTTTCCCCCTCTTTCCACCACCCGCCTTGCTTTGTGTCCCACTCCACCTCCCCCCCCCCAAAAAAGTGTTTGGGGACTCAGGTATTGCCCCAGGGGACATGTATCAATGCAAAAAAAAAGTTTTAAAAATGTCAGTTTTTTCGGGAGCAGTGATTTTAATGATGCTTAAAGTGAAACAATAAAAATGAAATATTCCTTTAAATATTTTGCCAGGGGGGTCTCCTTAGTCTGCCTGTAAAATAGCGCATATTTACCATGTTCATAACAGTAAATTACATTTCTAAAGGAAAAAATGTCATTTAAAATTGCTCGCGGCTGTAATGTAAATGTAATATAAAATCAATGAAAAAATGGTGTGGGTCCCCCCCAGTCCATAACAGGCCCTTTGAGTCTGGTATGAATATTAAGGGGATCCCTGCACCAAAATGTAAAAAAAATGGCGTGGGGTCCCCCCCAAAATCAATACTAGATCCTTCAGGTCTTGTGTGGATTTTAAGGGGAACCCCATGCCAAAATAAAAAAAATGGCATGGTGGTCCCCCCCAAAATCCATACCATACCCTTATCTGAGCACGCAACCTGGCAGGTCGCAGGAAAAGCTCCTGAACTGTACCAGGCCACATGCCCTCAATATGGGGAGAGTGCTTTTGGGTCCCCCCAAAACACCTTGTGTCCCTGGTGGTTGTGGGGGTCTGCAGGCGGGGGGCTTATCGGAATCTGGAAGCCCTCTTTAACAAGGGAGCCCCAAATCCCGCCCCCCTATGTGAATGGGTATCAGGTACATTGTACCCCTATCCTTTCACCAAAAATAGTGGCAAAAAGTAAAAATTACAGCAGACAGTTTTTGACAATTCCTTTATTAACCACTTCCCGACCGGCACACACCGATGTACGTCGGCAGAATGGCACGGCTGGGCAAATGGACTTACAGGTACGTCCATTTGAATTCCCCACCGTGCCATTGCGTGCACACCGCCGGCGGCGCGTGCGTGCACCGGCCGGGAGCTCCGTGTGTCGGGTTGCGGGTCCCGCGGACTCGATCGCCGCGGGGATACCCGCGATCGCCTCATGGAGAGGACGAACGGGGAGATGCTGATGTAAACAGCATCTCCCCGTTCTGCCTAGTGACAAGTGTTACTGATCACAGCTCCCTGTCATCGGGAGCAGTGATCAGTGTAGTGACACAGACAGCCCATCCCCCCTACAGTTAGAATCACTCCCCTAGGACATACTTAACCCCTCCCCGCCCCCTAGTGGTTAACCCTTTCACTGACAGTGTCATTAACACAGTAATCAGTGCATTTTTAATCACACTGATCGCTGTATAAATGACAATGGTCCCAAAAATGTGTCAAAAATGTCCGACATGTCCGCCATAACGTCGCAGTCACAATAAAAAAACGCTGATCGCCGCCATTACTAGTAAAAAAAAAAATATTAATAAAAATGCTATAAAACTATCCCCTATTTTGTAAACGCTATAACTTTTGCGCAAACCAATCAGTCTCTAATTGCGATTTTTTTTTACCAAAAATATGTAGAAGAATATGATCGGCCTAAACTGAGGAAAAAAAATGTTTTTTTTATATATTTTTGGGGGATATTTATTATAGCAAAATGTAAAAAATAATGGGTTTTTTTTTCCAAAATTGTCGCTCTTATTTTGGTTATAGCGCAAAAAATAAAAATCGCAGAGGTGATCAAATACCACCAAAAGAAAACTCTATTTGTGGGAAAAAAAGGACGTTAATTTTGTTTGAGAGCCACGTTGCATGACCGCGCAATTGTCAGTTAAAGTGACGCAGTGCCGAATCGCAAAAAGTGCGCTGGTCAGGAAGGGGGTAAAACCTTCCGGAGCTGAAGCGGTTAAAAAAAAATAAAAAGTGTCCTGCAATGTCCATCCATCTTTAATCACAGCGCAGACAGACCGAAAAAAAAAGGAAAAAACCTGCCTCGATGGGAGGCATCCTGCCGACTGCAGTCTTTTCGCGATGATCTTATATAACCAAGGGTGGGGATAGCCAGTGATGCAACCGTGTGACCCCACCCATTCTGACATCATGTGACATCATGTGACGTCAGAGGGGGTGGGGTCACCCATTTATGTCATAGGGTGGCCCCACCCAGTGTTGGGTACATGCTCCAGGAGAATGCCCAGCGTTTTGAAGGCTCCGATGATGGTACTCTAGAGGAAGGCAGTAATGTGAGCCCAGAGACAGGGGGTGCCCAAGAAGGACAGCAATCTGACAGTCATGTTCCCCCAGCTGCAGTATACTGCCAGCTTTGCTCCAGTTAAGAGGAGGGAGGGGATGATGAGGTCACTGACTCCAGGTGGGTGCCTGATAGGAAAGAGGAGGAGGAGGAGGCACACCACCAATGAGGCAGGATGCCCTCCAGGGGCCAGCTTAAGGGCAGCACACTGACTGCATCACACCGCAGAGCTCCACATGTGCAGGGCGCTGCTGTCTCTGTGCGTTATTCCAAAAGTTCTTTGGTGTGGGCCTTTTTTGAGTCGAGTGCATCAGATCCCACCGCTGCTATTTGCAACATATGTCTCAAGCGTATCTCGCATGGCCAAAACATCTCCCACTTGCTTGACCAGACATATGTTGACCTGCCATGCAGTTCGTTGGCAAGCGTACCTAAAAGACCCACACCAAAGAACAAAGAGGACCTCTCCATGCTCTTCATCGGCTGGGATTTCCAACCCCACTATACCTTCACTCCTCTTTGAGACCTGCACTGAGAGGAATGAAGGTGTAGAATTAGGTGTGTCACAGCCAAGTACTTGGGGGCAATCTTCTATCGGTACACCTACGTCAGATTGTACCAGGCAAATTTCCCTGCCCCAGCTGCTGCACCGCCGAAAGAAGTTCGCTCCCAGCCATTCACATGCCCAGCGGTTGAATGCAAGCTTGGCTAAATTGCTAGCTCTTCAACTGCTGCCTTTTCAGTTGGTAGACTCTGCCCCCTTCCGTGAGTTTGTGGAATGTGCGGTTCCTCAGTGGCAAGTTCCCAAACGCCACTTTTTCTCACGGAAGGCGATTCCGGCTCTCTACCGGCATGTGAAAGCAATGTCTTGGCCTCGCTGGACAGGGCGGTCATTGATAATGTGCATATTACCACTGACTCATGGTCCAGCAGGTACGGACAGGGAGCTTACCTATCTTTCACCGCGCACTGGGTGACTCTTATGGCAGCTGGGAAGGGTGCAGGACAGGGTGCAGTAGTGTTGGAGGTTGTTCCACCACCACAACTCCAAAATACTACAAGTGGTGATTCTGCCATACCTCTCTCCTCCACCCCCTCCTCTTCTTCTTCCTCCATGGCCTCTTCCTGTGCTGATTTGTCTTCGGAAGCAGCAGTGCTCCGTAGGCGTTCAAGGGGCTACGCAAGCACGCAGGCCAAAAGATGCCATGCGGTGCTTGAGCTGGTGTGCTTGGGGGACAGGAGCCACACTGGGGCAGATATTCTGTCAGCTCTGCAGAGGCAGGTTCAGAGGTGGTTGACGCCATGCCAGCTTAAGCCAGGTATGGTGGTTTTTGACAATGGCACTAACCTCCTCTCCGCCCTCCGACAGGGACAACTGACCCATGTGCCCTGTTTGACTCACATCCTTAACTTGGTGGTGCAGCGGTTCTTGGGCGGGTACCTGGGCTTACAGGATGTCCTGAGGCAGGCCAGGAAAGTCTGTGTGCCTTTCCGCAGGTCTTATAATGCCAGTGCTCGGCTGGCTGACCTCCAAAAGGAATTTAACCTGCCCAAGAACTGCCTAATCTGTGACATGCCCACCAGGTGGAACTCATCGTTGGCCATGCAGCAGAGGGCCATCAATGAGTACCTGTGCGACTATGGCACCAGGACAGGGTCAGCGGAGCTTGGTTTTTTCCCCACACCAGTGGGCCATGATCAGGGATGCATGCACTGTCCTGTCACCATTTGAGGAGGCCACGAGGATGGTGAGCAGTGACAGTGCATGCATCAGTGACACTGTTCCCCTTGTCCACCTGTTGGCGCACATGCTGCGTGGAATAATGGACAGGGCACTTGAGGCAGAACAGAGGCAGGAAGAGGAGGACTTCCTTAGCTCTCACGGCCCCCTTTATCCAGACAGTTTTCCTGCGTGCCCGCCGATCACACAGGAAGAGGACAAGGAGGAGGAAGAAGAGGAGGATTGTGTCAGCATGGTGGTGGAGCCTGGCACTCAGCATCAGCAGCAGTCTTTAAGGGATCATTTACAGTCCCAAGAAACCCATGGACTTGGACATGGCTGGGAGGAGGTCGCTGCGGATCATGTCGTCCTTAGTGACCTATAGCACTCTGGACCGAATGCCTCAGCAAACCTACTCTGCATGGCCTCCCTGATCCTGCAAAGCCTGCGGAAGGATCCTCGGAAGGATCATGTCGTCCTTAGTGACCTATAGGACTCTGGACCGAATGCCTCAGCAAACCTACTCTGCATGGCCTCCCTGATCCTGCAAAGCCTGCAGAAGGATCCTCGTATTCGTGATATCAAGGAGAGGGATCAATACTGGCTGGCAACCCTCCTTGATCCACGCTACAAGGGTAAGGTTGCGGACCTTATCTTGCCGTCGCAGAGGGAGCAGAGGATGAAACATCTTCGGGAGGCCTTGCAGAAAGGTCTGTGCAACGCGTTCCCAGAGACTGGAAGGTTACAAACTCCTGTTCCTGGACAACGTGTTGCTGAGGCTTCGGTCAGTCAAAGAAGGAGCGGTGGAGAAGGTGGCCGTCTGACCGATGCGTTCAGACAATTTTTTAGTCCGCAGCCCCAAGGTATGATCGGTTCCAGCAACCATCGCCAGCGTTTGTTTTACATGGTGGAGGAATACCTAGGGGCAAGATCTGACTTGGACACCTTTCCCACCGAAAATCCTCTGGGTTACTGGGTCTTGAGGATGGATCACTGGCCAGAGCTTGCACAGTATGCAATTGAGCTACTGGCCTGTCCTGCATCCAGCGTTCTTTCGGAACGCACATTCAGTGCTGCTGGAGGCTTTTTAACCGATCACAGGGTGCGCCTGTCCACCGACTCGGTCGATCGACTGACCTTCATAGAAATGAATCAGTCTTGGATCACCACCAGCTACCAAGCACCTGATGCTGATGTAACCAAATATTTTTTTTTGAAATGTCAGATCCCTTCAAGACTGCCTATGCTGATGCTAAATGACTATCTTGTTATGCTGAGTTACTATCCTCTTCCTCCTCAATGATCATGCTGATAGCTTGTAAGAATATTTTTGGTTCTGGGTGCTGCCACCAATGCCTAAGGCCCAATTTTTCAGCCCCTGTTTAACAGGGGTGTGTAATTACAATTTTTGATGCAATATTTTGCAAGGAGGGTTCGTTGCTGCGCTCAACCAGAGTATTTGTGAGGGGTGGCAGTGTTGTAGCACCAGCACCAGTGTATAAGGCCCAATTTTTCAGCCCCTGTTTAACAGTGTATGAATTCAGACTGGATTATTGGACTATTCCTTGAAGTCTGCCTTTTACCTGGACTGTCATTGAACCATGATACCAGTCTGCTAACTGCAAGTATCTCTTGGCTTTGCTCAGTTTGCTTCTGTCCTGGTGTGGTGGCCAGGCACTGTAGCATTGTGTATAAGTCCTGGGGGGCAACCAAGTTCCGGTAGGCCTGCTTGCCTTAAGGGAAAGGGGGCTGCTATAAGTGAAGCACACAGTAGCTAGCTATAGTGTCTGGCCACCTGCGTTGGGGTAGACGTCTCAGGAACTAGCCAGAGGCCAGGAGGAACATACGAACGGACTCACCACAGAGGAACCCACACCCTGGGCTAATGCAGGGTGGTCAAACAGTGATGTAAGGGGTGAATGATCGGTGGATAGGAGGGAGGACATCCCCTTCTTATACCATAAATGAAGAACAGCAGTGGTTAAAGGTGAGGAAGGCGAATGCTTCTGTAGGTCCTGTCCGTGACCCCAAATAAGAGCCCACAGGTCAAACACTGACAAGTCTTGTTCCACCATAGTGGATGCCTTAGTGAAGGGACGAGGGAACCATTCCAGCACCTGAGCCAGCAGGGCCGCCTTATGGTAGAGCTCAAAGTCTGGTAACCCACACCTCCCTGGAGTTTGGGGCAAGTGAGTAGTGCATAGCGGATACGCGATAGGCTTTGACGCCATACAAAGCGAATCGAAATTGAGCATAGAGATATAAAAGAACGTTTGGGGACAGCGATAAGGACCATCTGAAATAAGTAAAGTCATTTAAGGAGGGTGTCCATTTTGAGCGTATTTATACGGTCAAACCACAGTCGAGAAGACGAACCCTATGTATCTAAATATCTAAATCTTTCCTAATGCGTGCTAGTAAAGGAACATAATTCAGGGAATAGAGGTCCGACAGGTTAGAAGGTTTCGGTATTCCTGAGAGATTCCTCTTGTACTCCTTTGAAAGGAAAAATTAGATTGTAATTGGGTAAGGGTAGCAACTGGTAGGGAAATGTTAAGGGCCTCCGTCTTGGACATATTTAATTGGAAATGGCTGAATTCCCAGAATCTATGAAATTCCTGTAATAAAGAAGGCAAGGAGGTCTGTAGTTGTCGAATATGTACAAATAAGTCAACCGCATAAAGTGAAAGCTTATGATGAAAGGTTGGTGTCTGGACACCGACTATGGAATCATTCTGTCTGATAGCCCTGGCTAGATTGTTCTATCACCAAAACAAAAAGAAGGGATGAGAGAGGGCAGCCCTGACGGGTTCCATTAGATATGTTAAAAGGTGTGGAGAAGGAGCCATTGACTAAAATCGAAGTTGAAGGTTGGGAATACAGTGACATGGCCATGATGACAAAGGTTTTATCCAGATCGATCTGTTCCAGGGAGAGACGCAGGAACTTCCAGTTCACTTAGTCAAACGCCTTCTCAGCATCAAAGGCATGCTTTTAAATTGTTTCTCTGGATGTAGGAGATGAAATGGATGGTTTTAGTGGTGTTGTCTCACGCCTTTCTACCAGGCAAAAAGCCCACCTGATCTTTGTGTATCACTGCAGGAAGGAGTGGGGACAGTCGAGTGGCTAGTACCTACGCAAATAACTTCATATATTTTGGGACCTAGTGTCAGGAAGGGCATGCCAGCACCCAAGATGGCTGCCGAAGAAGACGACCTGTTACCTCTGCCTGTCAGGAAGGGCATGCCAGCACCCAAGATGGCTGCCGAAGAAGGTGACCTGTTACCTCTGCCCCTGTCAGAATTTTATTGGTGCACACACACCCCGTGACAGCTTTTGACACCCAAACAGGCTGCTTAAACTCAGTCAGTTTCCAGACTCAGTGCTGTCTGCTCTACAGCGTTCCCTGTGTATCCTACAATTACCTACCTGACATCCGTTCCTGTTGTGACCCGGCTTGCTTCCTGACGTTCCTGTTTCCTGCCTGCATCCGACCCCGGCTTGTCCTCTACTCTGCATCTGCCTGCTCCTTCTGCCACTTCGCTGCCAGTCTGCTGACGACCCGGCCTGTAATCTGATTCCACTTCCGCTTCAGCCTCTGTTCCTGACGTGCCCGTTTGTGTATGATCCAGCCTGCCTGTACCTGCCTTCTCTTCAGCCTCGAGGGTGCCACCATCCCTTCTGCTGCACCTGCACTTCTGCCTGTGGGGACCGGTTGTCTACTCTCTCCAGCTACCTGCCTACCACTGCTCTGGGATTCCCACAGACACCTCTACAGCCCGGCCAAGTGCTCCGATCCAGCTCCAGGTTCAGTGATCCCGCCAGGCACTCGTGCGACTCTGCATCTCGGTGCTTCCTGTCAGCTCTATCAGGGGCTCCAAGTCAGAGTTGTAAGAGAGGCCGTCCTCTGCATATCAGGCTCCATCACCAGGTACATGACAGTAGCAGACAGCCATGTCTGAGCCTGTGCAAGGACCCTCTCCTATGGAGGAACTCTGCCAACACCGAGCCGGATTAACACAAGCTGTAAAGGACTTACAACAGGGTTATACTCAGCTGGAAGGCCAAATACAGACCTTGTCTGCCTCTGCTGCTCAAGCACCTTCCACTTCAGGGATGCCAGCAGCTCCCACAGTCGTTATGCTACCACCTGAACCCAGAGTCCCAACTCCTGAAAAGTTCCACGGAGAACGCAACGAGTTCAGAGCCTTCTGCAATGCAGGCAAACTCTATTTTTCGCTACAACCACGAACCTTCTCCCTGGAAGCCACCAAGGTGGGGTTTGTCATTTCCTTGCTACAGGGGGAACCACAGGCCTGGGCTCACCGACTCCTTGAACAAAAGGCCACATCTCTGACGGACTTAGCCTCCTTTTTTGGAGCAATGGCTCAGTTATATGAAGACCCCCAGCAAGCCACTACTGCGGAAGCCGCCCTTCACATGCTTCAGCAGGGTCACAGGGCCATGGAGGACTATGTTTCAGAATTCAGGCGCTGGAGTTCCGACACCAACTGGAACGATGCTGCCCTGCGTTACCAGTTCCGCATGGGCCTTTCTGATAATCTCAAGGACGAGCTAGCACGAACAGGTGTCCCCTCCACCTTGGAGACACTTATAAATTTGTCAATCCAGATTGACCGTCGCTTAAGGGAACGTAGGTCGGAACGAGCCACCGACCAGTCCCGTCCAGTATGGATGCTTCCACGAGTGTCTGGTTCTTTCAGTCCCGCTTCACCTGCTCCTGCCGCATCCGCTTCAGACGCACCTGAACCCATGAAGCTTGGTCTCCTCCGTCCTTCTCTGACTACAGAAGAACGCCAGCGCAGACGCCAGCTAAATCTTTGCCTGTACTGTGGAGGATCAGGACATTATGTGAGGTCTTGCCCAGTCAAGATCCGCAAGTGCCTCTCAGTTACATCCGCTTCTCCTCCATCTCTACCCAATCACTCTGCTCATCTTGCTTTTCCCATTGTGCTACAGCTCCCAGGAGGAACTATCCAGACCCCCGCTATAATTGACTCTGGAGCTTGCAGCTGTTTCATAGATTTAGCTTTTGCTGCCAAACATCAAATTCCTCTACTACCCAAGGCTCAGACTTTCTGTACATCTGGCAGACGGATCCACCATTAAATCTGGATTGGTTACTCATGAAACCATCCCGTTATCTACCACCATTGCCGAGAATCATCAAGAGCTTCTACGCCTAGATGCAATCGCTTCCCCTCTGTTCCCAATCATTCTGGGTATGCCTTGGTTAAAAGCTCATAACCCTCACATTAACTGCGTTACAGAAGAAATCAAGTTTCTTTCCCCCTATTGCCTTCAGCATTGTTGGCAAGAGAATCATCAGGACCAATTGCCCCTGCTGTGCATCGATTTGGAGTCCGAAGCCCGCCAAGTCATTCCAGTAGCATATCAGGGCTTTCTGGATGTTTTCAGCAAAAAAGGGGCAGAAACGCTTCCTCCTCATAGGGCTTATGACTGTCCAACTGAGCTCCTTCCTGGGGTTGAAGTTCCTTTTGGCAGGATCTTTCCTCTATCTGAATCTGAACTTGTTGCTTTGAAAGACTACATTGATGACAACCTTAAAAAGGGGTTTATTCGCCCCTCCACATCTCCTGCCTTCTTTGTAGAAAAAAAGGACCACTCATTACGGCCCTGTGTGGACTACCGTGAACTTAATAAGGTCACTGTAAAAAACCGTTACCCTCTTCCACTTGTGCCTGAATTATTCCAGCGACTCGGTACAGCCACCATTTTCACAAAATTGGATCTTCGGGGTGCTTATAATCTGGTTCGCATACGAGAGGGGGATGAATGGAAGATGGTGTTCCGCACACGCTTTGGGCATTTTGAATACCTTTTGTTGCCCTTTGGACTTTGCAATGCCCCAGCTACCTTTCAGCACTTCATCAACGATGTCTTCCGAGATTTCCTGGATCTATTTGTTGTTGTTTATCTTGATGATATACTAATCTTCTCTCCCTCTCTAGATCACCACCGTAGTCATGTCAAGAATGTACTGAGTCGCCTTCGACAACACGGACTTTATGCAAAACCAGAGAAATGTGTATTTGAACGCCAAAGCATCCAATTCTTGGGTTTAATCATTTCCACCGAAGGCATCCAGATGGATCCCCAGAAGGTTACAGCCATCCTGGATTGGCCTGCTCCCAGTGATAAGAAGGGTGTCCAACGTTTCGTGGAGTTTGCAAATTTTTATCGAAAATTCATCAGAAATCTTTCTGCAATCATATCCCCCATTACAAGTTTAACCAAACAAGGTACAAGATTCTCTTGGTCTCTGGAAGCTCAGAAAGCTTTTGACACCCTAAAAAGACTTTTCACATCTGCATCTGTCCTGAAACACCCTGACCCAGCCTTGCCCTACGTCTTGGAAGTAGACGCCTCAGAAACAGCGGTCGGAGCAATATTGTCTCAGAGGCGAGGAGCTAAGGCTCTACTGCATCCAGTTGCTTTTTTTTCCCGCAAGCTGTCAAATGCCGAAAGGAACGATGACGTCGGGGACCGTGAACTTTTGGCCATCAAAGCCGCCCTGGAGGAATGGAGGTACCTTCTAGAGGGGGCCGCACACCCAATCTTGATCTAAACTGATCATAAGAACCTCGAGTATTTAAGAACAGCAAAAAGATTGAAACCCCGACAAGCCAGGTGGGCCCCTATTCTTTTCTAGATTCACTTTTCACTTAACGTTCAGGCCTGGATCCAAGAATGCAAAACCCGATGCGTTATCACACATGTTCAGCAAACCTGAAGAAATCTCATCTCTGGATACCATTCTATCCCCTGGGAACTTCTTGTTACTTCAAGGAGAGTTAATAAAACAAATTAAACAAACTCTAGTAAGGAACCCTTCACCAGCCGGGGTCTCTCTACTGGCAAAGGATGGGCTACTTTGGCATGAAGACAAGGTCTTTGTGCCGGAAGACCTCGGAATGGCCATCCTGGTGCGATGCCATGATCATGTGCTGGCAGGTCATTTTGGCATTGGCAAGACAACTGAATTAGTACAACGGACATTTTGGTGGCCTGGGGTGGAAAAAGATTGTAGGAAATATGTGGAATCTTGCACCACTTGCATCCGCAATAAAACCAGCAGATCCAGAGCCTGGGGTCTGCTAAAACCCTTACCTGTCCCCAGTAGACCTTGGAAGATGATCTCAATAGATTTTATTGTAGAACTTCCCCCATCTGAGGGCCACAACACCATTTTTGTAGTTGTCGATAGACTATCTAAGATGGCAGACTTCCTGCCCATGAAGGGCACACCATCTGCTCGAGAAACAGCTCAAACCTTTGTCAAGGAGATCGTAAGGCTTCACGGGATTCCGGCCAATATTATGTCCGACCGTGGGGTGCAGTTTACATCCAGATTCTGGAGAGCCTTATGTGATGCACTCGGGATTGAACTTTCATTTTCTTCTGCATATCACCCACAAACAAATGGGCAAACAGGGAGGACTAATCAAACCCTCGAACAGTACCTGAGATGTTTCTCCTCATTTTCTCAAGATGATTGGGCTTCTCTGCTTCCCCTGACGGAGTTTTCTTATAACAATTCAGTACACTCTGCTACAAAGCAATCTCCATTTTTTGCAAACTACGGTTTCCACCCTTCTTTTTTGTCTAATACAATTCCAAATTCCCCTGTACCAGCTGTTTCCGAAACTATAAATTTTTTCAACGCCAATAACAAACTGCTACAGGAAACAATGGCCAAGACACAGGCATACAATAAGGAAGTTTATGACAGGAAAAAAAGGGGAGAATTGATCTTGAACCCTGATGACCAAGTGTGGCTAGCAACTACTAATTTGAAACTGGCCCGTCCCTCGAAGAAACTGAGCCCTAAATTTATAGGACCATTTCCGGTAAAGAGACGGATCAATGAGGTTGCTTATGAATTATAGGGCGTACACACGGTCGGACTTTGTTCGGACATTCCGACAACAAAATCCTAGGATTTTTTCCAATGGATGTTGGCTCAAACTTGTTTTGTCCACACGCGGTCGCACAAAGTTGTCGGAAAATCCGATCGTTCTAAACGCAGTGTCGTAAAACACGTACGTCGGGACTATAAAGGGGGCAGTGGCCAATAGCTTTCATCTCTTTATTTATTCTGAGCATGCGTGGCACTTTGTCCGTCGGATTTGTGTACACACGATCGGAATTTCCAACAACGGATTTTGTTGTCGGAAAATTTTATCTCCTGCTCTCCAACTTTGTGTGTCGGAAAATCCAATGGAAAATGTCCGATGGAGCCCACACACGGTCGGAATTTCCGACAACACGCTCCGATCGGACATTTTCCATCGGAAAATCCGACCGTGTGTACGGGGCATTAGAGTTGCCTGAGTCATTTAGAATCCACCCTGTGTTCCACATAACCTTGTTGAAACCTGCCATTCCTGACCCCTTCCCAGGACGAAGTTCCGGCCCACCTGAACCTGTAATTATTGACGAGGAGGAAGAGTTTGAGGTGGAAACAATCTTAGACTGCAGGAAGAGAAGAAATCAGATCCAGTTCCTGATAAAATGGAAAGGGTATGGGCCAGAGGACAACTCCTGGGAACCTTAAGGTAATATCCATGCCCAAAATTTGGTTCAAGCTTTTAAGAACTCCCATCCTGACAAGTGGGCCAAGTTGGGCCTCCGGAGGCTGCCCTTTGGGGGGGGTAGTGTCAGGAAGGGCATGCCAGCACCCAAGATGGCTGCCGAAGAAGATGACCTGTTACCTCTGCCCCTGTCAGAATTCCATTGGTGCACACACACCCTGTGACAGCTTTTGACACCCAAACAGGCTACTTAAACTCAGTCAGTTTCCAGACTCAGTGCTGTCTGCTCTACAGCGTTCCCTGTGTATCCTACAATTACCTACCTGACTTCCGTTCCTGTTGTGACCCGGCTTGCTTCCTGACGTTCCTGTTTCCTGCCTGCATCCGACCCCGGCTTGTCCTCTACTCTGCATCTGCCTGCTCCTTCTGCCACTTCGCTGCCGGTCTGCTGACGACCCGGCCTGTAATCTGATTCCGCTTCCGCTTCAGCCTCTGTTCCTGACGTGCCCGTTTGTGTATGAACCGGCCTGCCTGTACCTGCCTTCTCTTCAGCCTCGAGGGTGCCACCATCCCTTCTGCTGCACCTGCACTTCTGCCTGTGGGGACCGGTTGTCTACTCTCTCCAGCTACCTGCCTACCACTGCTCTGGGATTCCCACAGACACCTCTACAGCCCGGCCAAGTGCTCCGATCCAGCTCCAGGTTCAGTGATCCTGCCAGGCACTCGTGCGATTCTGCATCTCGGTGCTTCCTGTCAGCTCTATCAGGGGCTCCAAGTCAGAGTTGTAAGAGAGGCCGTCCTCTGCATATCAGGCTCCATCACCAGGTACGTGACACCTAGAGACTACTAGGGAGATGGGGTATTTTTTTTAAATGATTTAATAACAGTTATTTTCTAATTGATTTAGAAATTGCCATTTGCTCAGAAAATAACAGGGACTATATGTATCAAGAGCATGGACCTGGAGCATTGGGCTAATGGCAATGGTGCTCTCCTTGCATAGTTTGTTGAAAGCTGTAACTGTGTACAGACATCATGCAGTTTACAATTTTCATTTACTTACCACTATGCTTTTTATATTGACCAGACCCACCCTATCCATGTCAACGATAATGATCTGTGGTTTGCCATGATCAGCAAGTCATCACTATAAGTGCTGAATGCTAAGCTATGGCTATCACTGAAAGCCAGCAATTCTAGGAATCATACCATTCTGAGTCCACCAGGGCAGCTAAGACCAAGCACTTTTTTAAAAAAAGCACCAAAGCCAACAATTGTTTCATTTTAAAGCAGTCCTTTGTAACTCAAGCCATTAATTAATAAATACAGTTTGCAGTCTTATTTTTATTAACAGTAAATTACCTCTCATACTAGATCATTTCTCATGCTCAGCCGGGGCAGAACAGAAGGCCTCATCTCTGTATGAACAACAAAGAAAAGAATCCTTTACAAATATCTGTGGAATTCAACAAGGCAGACTAAGTGCAATGTATAAAGCATCTTCTATTTATTGCATTAAATTAGTACAATGTTTAAATATTTGGCAACTATGTAGGCTCAGCTAATCCATAATTACTGTTTCTCATATTATTCAATCCTCAGCGTAGGTTGATTCTTGATAGTATTTTCAATTAAACCAAATGTTTTATATTTTGTAAGTCCAGAATATTTGCTTCTTTCGAATTTAGCTGATATGCCTTTGTCATTAAGATTTCCTTGCAATTTATTCTAGAAGGGTAGCAATTAAAGCAAAATACTGCTTTTTGGCATATGCGTGTTAATTATTTCAGTCCTTCACAGATCTTGTTTTATTATAAAGCTTTAATTTGTTTCTATGACAACAATGCAAATTGTAAGAGCATAAATCCTTGTTATGCAGATACTTTGTTGTAACATGTCACCCCATTTAACTTATACATGGCTTGTTTCTAGATTTACGTCTTGCTGGTTTACTTTACACTATTATGTCTTAAAGAAGATTTCAGTTTTAAAAAAGTGTAATTTGTGTCTTCCTGCAACAGTTTTTCTCCACCCATTGCTCGTACACAATATTGTGAACCCCTGCCTTGCTGTCGCTTACTTTGTTTTACTGCATCAAAGTGCAAATGACTGGCTCCTAAAACGTGATTTCATCTTCATTACAATCAAGACAGTATTACTCAACAAACAATATGAAAATTCACCTGTTCCCATTGTGCTAAGTGTCCTTTCTGTCTGCTGCCTCATTCCTCTGCTATCTGCATGATTCACTTCCAACATGTGTTCCTGACACTAAGAGGTAAAATGGTGAGAGGGGAGGGAGCTCCAGCACACAGCCTGTGATTGACAGCCTCAGCTCTGTTCCTGTGTGCTGTGTGAAGGGGGCTGTGTCCCTTCCCTCCAATCAGTTCTCAGCTCTCCTCACTTAGCTCTGCAGAGTGTAGCTTCAGCTCACTGTCTTCTGTTTTCTGAAATCTCAGGTGAGCTGTTTACATTCTGCACTTTGGATGGCTGTACAGGACAGGTGGCTACAGATAAACAGGTACAACATATGTAGGATGATTCATTTTATTCCTGTGAATCACCTGAGGCTAATCTATAGACTGGGTTTATGTACAGGTTTACATCCACTACAGCTTCTATTCAGTCTCAAAAATCTTTAAAGATCACAAGGACCCTAAAGTTGCTTTTCGGTCAATTTCTAAGGCTTTGTTCACCTCATTGCAGGCTGTGTTCTGCAGGTAAGGCAGCCCTATCATTTAAATGCACTTTCCTACCTGCATAAACAAAGAGAAAAAAGTTTCCTGGCACTTTTTTTAAAATTGTGCTGCATTGAACCACATGGTGCTATGGTGCTATGGTACTATGGGATTTCATGCGCATGGAAACATAGGCATTTTGCGTGCCATTAAGAATGAATGCCCCCCCCCATGTATCTGCCAAAGAGCAATGTGTGTCTCTCATGTGTCAGAAACACATGCTATTGTGTGCCCTCCTCGACATACTAAAATTGTAAACCTAGTCTAACAGCTTAGAAATACCTACTCTCATGCCCTGTACACACGGTCGGACATTGATTGGACATTCCGACAACAAAATCCTAGGATTTTTTCCAACGGATGTTGGCTCAAACTTGTTTTGCATACACACGGTCGCACAAAGTTGTCAGAATTTCCGATCGCCAACAACACGGTGACATCAACCACGTACGACGAGACTAGAAAAGGCCAGTTCAGAACCAAGCGCGGCACCCTTTGGGCTCCTTCTGCTAATCTCGTGTTAGTAAAAGTTTGGTGAGAGACGATTCGCGCTTTTTCAGACTCGTGGCTTTCAGATCATTTTCTGCGGTTCAATTTGTGCTTGTGGGTTTGTATCTGCTCTTCAGTGCGTGCAAGCAAGTTCCGCGTGACTTTAATTAGTCATTGTGTTCTTGTGCGTTCGTTACTGTTTTTCAGGTCGCTCTTCACAGGCCTTGCTGTTCTTCAGTGCGTTCTGTTACTTCGTTCTGAGCAGCCGACCATTTTCTAGCCATGTTTCGTATACGTACTCCTCGTGGAGTTTGTGCTGTGCAGGGGCTTGGTGTTGGGGTCCTGACCTTGACACAAGTCCAGTCCATGAACAGGGTGGGGAGGAGTTCATGGACCAAGAATTGGTTGCTTCAGCGTGACCAGTTCTCTTATATGCCTTTGCTCCGTGAGATCCGTGAGAATAATCCTGATGATTTCAGGAACTTTCTCAGGAT
Organism: Lithobates clamitans; assembly: GCA_037952925.1. Lineage (NCBI taxonomy): Eukaryota > Metazoa > Chordata > Amphibia > Anura > Ranidae > Lithobates > Lithobates clamitans. The sequence continues at coordinate 271,322 of JBBGZY010001521.1, read as the reverse complement.
GACGGACCCCGTGTTTCACCGTTTGTTGGCTTCGCTGACCCCCTATATCAGCAGGCAGGATACCTGCATGAGGCAAACCATCACTCCGGAGCAGAGGCTCGTCGCTACCCTGCGGTACTTGGCAACGGGGAGAAGCCTGCAGGACCTCAAGTTCTCGACAGGCATCCCCCCCCAGGCTCTGGGGATCATTATCCCAGAGACCTGTTCTGCCATCATCCAGGTCGTGCAGAAGGAGTATATTAAGGTAAGATTTATCCTTTAATATCACATTTTATTGTATTGAATGTTTGCTAATATATTGTATTTCTTTCCTCATTCCCTAATTACCATGATTGTAATATGCTGTGAATGTCCCCTTTCTCCTCATGCATGCTGGATTTTTATGTAATCTTTTTTTTTGTCCTTCATACATATTTTCCTTCACTAACCTTCCCAGCATGGTCTCCTGCCCCTATATTCACCTCATGTAGTCACTTAACAATGTATTTTGTCAGCTCCATAGTAGTGCTTTACCCCAAACACCCCCTAAAATGTTTAGAAATGTGATTTGTGCTTTAAATTCAGGCAGAGGGCCAGAGGCTTTTTTTTGTAGTGTCCCCAAATCATTTTTAACCCTCCCTCCCCCCAACTGCTAAGTCAGTTGATCCCAATTCTCTATCTCTCCTCAATCATCTATCTGCTGACTTTACCAAACCCATACACACTATACCCATCTCTTTACTGGTCAGATGTATGGATGAATTCCCCAAAGCATGTAGTAGGGCCTGCCTGTATACTTTCAAATGGTACTGTTTGAAGTTTTTCTATCCTATTATTATCTTGATAGGTAATAGCAGAATGTTAAAATGTGCTCTAATGTGTACAGTGTGTATTTATATCTTTGTATTATGACACTTCTTACCTGTCCAGTGGGCTGCCAATAGTGTAACTAAGGAGGGTATGTTCCAAGTAATACCCTGTATTTAGGCATTCATCTCTCAATGAAGTGAAGAGGGTTACCTGTCCAAGACCCCCCCCCCCCCATAATGTTAGAAATGGCCCATGAGAGGGGGTGGGAGGGGAAATATGATAGGTGTACCTTATACTTTGGTGTTGTAAAAGTCCCCTTAATAAATGTGATCTGGATGTTGGCCAAGAATGTTTTGTGTCTATAATCTGCTTTCCATGGTTATGTGCAAAAATAATAATGTTTTTTTTTTCCTCAACAGTTTCCTTCCACGCCACAGGAATGGCAGACTGTGTCCTCCCACTTTGACCAGCGGTGGGACTTTCCTAACTGCGGAGGGGCAATTGATGGGAAACATGTCCACATCGTTCCACCACCCAACTCGGGGTCGTACTATTACAACTACAAGGGGTTCAACAGTATTGTGATGTTGGCGGTGGTGTCAGCTACTTATGAGTTCCTGTATGTGGACGTGGGGAAGAATGGCTGGATGTCCGATGGTGGAGTCATCGCCCAGACGGAGTTTTACAGGCGTCTCCAGAATTCCAGCTTGGACTTGCCACCTCCAGAAGACAATGTGAAAGGACTCCCATTCGTCTTCATTGCGGATGAAGCCTTTGCGCTGGGGGACCATCTTATGCGGCCATTCCCGATGAGGACCCTCACCCCGGAACAGAGGGTTTTTAATTACCGGCTGGCCAGAGCCAGAAGAGTGGTGGAGAACACATTTGGAATCATGGCCAGCCGGTTCCGCCAATTTCTGACACCCATCCATATGGCGGAGTATAAACTTAATCATCTAATCCTGCCGTGCTGTGTTCTCCATAACTTTTTACGCAAACATTCTGCCAATTATGCTGGCTCAGTTGGGCCGAGGCCAGAATGATCAATGAACCAACCCTGACGGCGCTTGAAAGTGGCCGTCCTGGCTTGTCCTCCCTGAGTGCCCGTGATGTCCGGTTAAGATACCTTGAGTTCTTTGCGGGTAGGGGGCCATCAATATGCCAGACAATTTGTGAAGCCTTTATCAAATAAAATTTAAAAAAAAACAAATCTTTGGTGACATTTCCTGCTTGTGTTTGTTTTACCTGACCCTGTCAGAAATGTGGGGAGTCCTGAAAATGGCGTGATTGTGTAACCTTATACAAAGCACTGTCGGGTGTTATTTACTAAAGGCAAAGACACTTGGCACTACAAGTGCACTTGCAACTGCACTGAAACTGCACTTGTAGTGCAAAGAGGATTTGCCCTTAGGAAATAACCCCCATTTTCACAGAAAACACCAATTACATCACCACCAAAGTGTTTTAGCGTTGACACAATAATCCACACATTCTTCATTAACAAACATTTTAATACCTGCACAATCACATGTGCATTTAGAAAAGGTTTTTAAAACAAACCAACATGTTTGTTGTATAACAATTTTGGGGGTGGCTTTATCACAAATAGAAATGTCCATTTAAGATAAAACAGGCATGTGTAAAACCAACAAGAAAGACACAAATCTTGAACTTACAAAGTTCACATTTGGTAGAACTTGAAGGCAATATCAGACATGAGTATTTAGGAACTGTGTTTGATATTGCGTTCAGATGGGGTGAAGTCACCCCAGGAAAAGCCACATTTGGAAGATGCACACCAATTTACGAATGTCAACATGTGCTAGCTGATACCAACAAAACCTGGGGAATGCCCAGGAAAAAATTCCAAGCCTACTTACCACCAGCTCGCTGACAACCAATTGACCTGTCTAACAGTGCGTTAAAAACAGGGGTTCAGTCCGCACGCATTTGCAAACGCATGCGTAAGCCACAGAGCCACGTCACGGCACCCTGTAATCTGTGGTCCTAACACTAAAATTTGGGTGTCCCCACAGTGGAGGCACATGCATTCTAATGGATAAGTGAGGGCAGGTGGACTGAAGGGAGCCCACCCCTTCTTAAAGGTACAGGGCACACCAAACACCCAGCAGGTAGCACAATGGCTGCAAAAGTGCTGGTGCGTTGCTGGACCAATACACACACCCACGTGATTGCAAAAAACTTGCCACCACCCTCACTTATAGCTGGCTATTGCAGTAAGAGGCATTGGAAGGCCACAAACAGATACCAACAAAACCTGGGGAATGCCGAGGAAAAAATTCCAAGCCTACTTACCACCAGCTCGCTGACAACCAATTGACCTGTCTAACAGTGCGTTAAAAACAGGGGTTCAGTCCGCACGCATTTACAAACACATGTGTAAGCCACAGAGCCACGTCACGGCACCCTGTAATCTGTGGTCCTAACACTAAAATTTGGGTGTCCCCACAGTGGAGGCACATGCATTCTAATGGATAAGTGAGGGCAGGTGGACTGAAGGGAGCCCACCCCTTATTAAAGGTACAGGGCACACCAAACACCCAGCAGGTAGCACAATGGCTGCAAAGGTGCTGGTGCGTTGCTGGACCAATACACACACCCACGTGATTGCAAAAAACTTGCCACCACCCTCACTTATAGCTGGCTATTGCAGTAAGAGGCATTGGAAGGCCACAAACAGATACCAACAAAACCTGGGGAATGCCCAGGAAAAAATTCCAAGCCTACTTACCACCAGCTCGCTGACAACCAATTGACCTGTCTAACAGTGCGTTAAAAACAGGGGTTCAGTCCACATGCATTTGCAAACGCATGCGTAAGCCACAGAGCCACGTCACGGCACCCTGTAATCTGTGGTCCTAACACTAAAATTTGGGTGTCCCCACAGTGGAGGCACATGCATTCTAATGGATAAGTGAGGGCAGGTGGACTGAAGGGAGCCCACCCCTTCTTAAAGGTACAGGGCACACCAAACACCCAGCAGGTAGCACAATGGCTGCAAAGGTGCTGGTGCGTTGCTGGACCAATACACACACCCACGTGATTGCATAAAACTTGCCACCACCCTCACTTATAGCTGGCTATTGCAGTAAGAGGCATTGGAAGGCCACAAACAGATACCAACAAAACCTGGGGAATGCCCAGGAAAAAATTCCAAGCCTACTTACCACCAGCTCGCTGACAACAGCCCACCCCTTCTTAAAGGTACAGGGCACACCAAACACCCAGCAGGTAGCACAATGGCTGCAAAGGTGCTGGTGCGTTGCTGGACCAATACACACACCCATGTGATTGCAAAAAACTTGCCACCACCCTCACTTATAGCTGGCTATTGCAGTAAGAGGCATTGGAAGGCCACAAACAGATACCAACAAAACCTGGGGAATGCCCAGGAAAAAATTCCAAGCCTACTTACCACCAGCTCGCTGACAACCAATTGACCTGTCTAACAGTGCGTTAAAAACAGGGGTTCAGTCCGCACGCATTTGCAAACGCATGAAGAGCAGGAGGAAGAAGACGTGGTGGAACTAGTCACAACAGGTGAGTGTCTGCGACCACAGGCTCAGGTAAGAGATGGATGCCGGCATATTTTTCATACCTGTTTTGCTTTGCTCTCTTTTTAGGTGATGTTGTGGATCCAGATCCTTTCACATCAGAAAGTGCCCAGATCCTGATCGGGGAGATCATGGGGTGTAATTTACAATTAGAAAACCTCAAGAAAAACATCAATGATGTTATCCAAAAAAATAAGAACATTATTGATGTTTTGGGGCGAGTTTAAAACCCCTCAAAATCACTTTCATCTTTTGTGTTCTACAAATTTTAAAATGTTTTAGCGATTTTTCTAAAAGCTACATTTGGAGGATGCACACAGTGTGCCAACATGTGCTATCTGCCATCACGGGGGATCAAGGGACGTGTTTTGGGGGAGAAACCCCTTCCTCTCAGCTACTTTATTATTGAGGAAGGCGTTGCACCCACAAAACGCGTCCATTGATCTCCCATGATGGCAGATAGCACATGTTGGCACACTGTGTGCATCCTCCAAATTTAGCTTTTAGAAAAATTGCTAAAACATTTTAAAATTTGTAGAACACAAAAGATGAAAGTGATTTTGAGGGGTTTTAAACTCGCCCCAAAACATCAATAATGTTCTTATTTTTTTGGATAACATCATTGATGTTTTTCTTGAGGTTTTCTAATTGTAAATTACACCCCATGATCTCCCCGATCAGGATCTGGGCACTTTCTGATGTGAAAGGATCTGGATCCACAACATCACCTAAAAAGAGAGCAAAGCAAAACAGGTATGAAAAATATGCCGGCATCCATCTCTTACCTGAGCCTGTGGTCGCAGACACTCACCTGTTGTGACTAGTTCCACCACGTCTTCTTCCTCCTGCTCTTCTTGGGTTGGGGGTATTTCCCCTTTTTCCAGAGGGGGGGGCTCTGCTCTCCTCGGATGAGGGGTGTCCTCCGAGTCTTTTATCCCCTATGTAAAACAAAAATGCTGTACTTAGCACACAGATATTTGATGGCAGAACTATAAATAGGAAACCTTGCTTGGAAGTGGGGTACAATTGTCAATTTTAGCAGAGTTCCAAGATGTAGCATTTTCAGTGTCCTTGGTCAAGCTGCAATACTTTACCTGTTTTGTACAAGCTTCACAGATGGAGACACCTCTATAGTATACACTGGAGCACCTGTGTGGTTCCCCTAAGAAAAATGGGGTTCTGGTGCCCACACTAGTGCTCCAGTGTCCAGATGTGAAAACAGCTGCTGAGTGTCCTCTCCTTACACAGAATCTAGTTAGCATTTCATTCTAGTAACAAAGCCATCTACACCACCAAATTAGTTTCATACAAGTAGGGCGTAAAAAATGTGGCCAAATGCATATGGCCAAAACAATGGTGTTTTATAGTCCGAAAAAAAAATGTTTGATACGAACGAATAATGTGCCCATGAACATGAAAGTTGACATTTTAAAATGTACACTTTTAAGAAAAGCACATGGAGCAGCACGAACGTAATAAACATAAAGAATAGGAACACAGCACAACTACTTACTTTTTTGCAGCACTCTCCGAATCTTTCTGTACTGCTCATGTTCTCGTAATTTGAGGTCCGACCACCGTTTCCTGAGCTGATCTTTCGATCGTCGTACCCCGAAATTCCGGTGCAGACTCTTGACCACTTTCGCCATGATCTTGGCCTTTCTGACATTGGGGTTGTGGTAAGGTCCATACTTTCCATCATAGTCGGCCTTCTTCAGGATGTCCACCATCTCTAACATCTCCCCAAAGGACATATTTGAGGCCTTAAATCTCCTTCTGGATCGGGACGTGTCCGGATCCGGGCTTTCCCCCTCCTCCTCCTCGTTCCTGTAATTAGCACGCACCTGCTGTGTATCCGTCATGTGCTCTTCCCCCACTGCGCAGAACAAAAAGGGGCGGGGAATAGACTAGAAAGAACGTCAGGGGCGGGCCGAGTTACACGCATGCGCAGTGTGTATAAAGCGTACCACGCGTGCGTATTACGTACGATCTGTGAGCGGAGGAAGGAGCATTGGAGGCGCCAATCGTAAGAACGAAGGTAAGAGACATACTTGTGCCTATACTGCTTCTAGATTGAGGCCTATATTGTAACAAGATTAGGAGAGTTTGGCCTGACATTAGGGTTTGTCTTGTGTTGTGTCTTGCAGTGAAAATGAATATCTTTAAAGATACTGACTTCATGGCAATATTCATTGACATGTTCAGGGAGCTGCCTTGTCTGTGAGAGATCAACCACCCACATTATAGGAACCAAACAAAGAGGAAGGCAGCGCTGGATCAATTGTTGGAAATTGTGAAGCAGGTGATCCCCACGGCAGACATCACATATTTGAAGATCCTAATTGGTGGCCTGAGGAGCACATATGTAAGGGAGCGCCAGAAAGTCCAGGATTCGCAGAGATCCGGAGCAGCAGATGACATCTATGTCCCCAGGATGTGGTACTATGACAGGCTGCATTTTCTGGCAGGCCAGACTGAACCCAGGCCAGCACTCTCCAGTCTTCCTTCCACGCTTCCTTCCCCTCCAGCTGAGGCTTCTGACGCCCAACCTGGGCCTTCCAGGCAACAACATGTGGAGGAGCCCAGATTGAGCCAGGTATAGCATTCCTCTAAATATTTCTGCTTGTCCAATCAATGATGTTAACTAGATGTTAGTTTGGAGTACTAATTTAGGATTGTGATTGATGATGCAAAAACTAAAACCATGTCCCTTTTTCATACACAGGGAAGTCTCAGCCAGGAGGTGGCCGGGCCGAGCAGGCTGCCTGATATGCAAGTCCCTCCCCTACACCTGCAAAGAGAAAGTGGCAGGAGGAGGAGTACCCTAGAGGAGACTGCCATAGGCCTCTTTTGGAAGGCTACAGAGGCCCTGGGAGCACCACACACCGTGGAGGAGGACTTAGCTGCCATCATTGCCTGCAAAATGCAGAGGATGGAGGAGGGATAACAACTCATGTGTGAGTCCTTAATGTTGAAGGCTCTCAATAAGGGGTTGAGGGCCCAAATAACATCTGATACCCACCTTTGTGACCTCACACATGGTCCTCCTCCTTCTCCTCCAGGTCCTCCTCCTCCTTCTCCTCCAGGTCCTACTAGTCCTCCTCCTCCTCCAGGTCCTACTCTTCCTCCTGCCACATTTCCAACAGCAGAGCCACAGCGTGGAAGGAAGCGTGGAAGGAAGACCAGAAAGTGAGGACCCTGGATCCAGTCTGGTCTGGAAAAAGATGCAGCCTCTTGTGGTACCACAGCCTGGGGACATACATGTAATCTGCTGCTTTGTGGATCTCTGGGACTTCTGGACCAGACTGCCCTCCCTTACATATGGACTCTTCAGACCACCAATTTTGATGTTCAAGAATTGATGTCTGCCCTGGGGGTCAAAGGTTTCGCTAATTTCTCCTGTTTATGCAGTGTTGCCTCCCTCTTTGTTTGGTTCTGAGCCCTTAATAAGGAATTTTGGTTTGAATTATACTTGTCTATGTGTGTTTTACTTCAAAAAGGACAGTTTGTTTGTGAGGATTCAGGTACATTTCAAATATACAATGTGAAATTAACAAGGGACACCAACACCAAACAATCTCCTTGATAAATAATAAAAGATATCAATGGTGTTGTGGTAACTTGACACACAAAACACACACAAAAATATTCTGGAGTAAAACTAAAAATTAAACAAAGATCAGCCTTTGAAAAAATACAAACATAAAATCTAAAAAAAAAATGGCTTTAAAAAAAAAAAAAAATATTTATGTCAGATGTGACAAATAGAAATATATTAAGGTAATCCCAATAAAAAATAAAGAAAGAAGTTTGTGAGAAGTGTGTTTGAATATGAGCAGAAAAATGACTTCATTCTTCTCACATTATAAAGAAGAAGAGAGTGCGCTGTATTAAACTATTTTTAACATTGCGGAGTGACGAAAGTGCTGTATCCATTGCGAACGCTAATTTTACCAGACCAAGCTGTTCCATGTCGGAATTTCTTCTGAGCATGCGTGGCACTTTGTGCGTCGGAACAGGCCACACACGGTCGGAATTGACGCGATCGGATTTTGTTGCCGGAAAATTTTATAGCCTGCTCTCAAACTTTGTGTGTCGGAAAATCCGATGGAAAATGTCCGATGGAGCACACACAGTCGGAATTTCCGACAACACGCTCCGATCGGACATTTTCCATCGGAAAATTCGACCGTGTGTATGGGGCATCAGGCTAGCAGGCTGCCAAGATCTGTTTTAACAAAAAAAAGTTTTCACTGCCTGTGTTGTGAACTTCACAATTCTTATAGATATAGAGATGAATGATGACATGCCTTTATTGCTTGTTAAGCGGAGTTCCAGTCATTTGTTTGTTTATTAATAGTCAGCAGCTACAAAAGGTGTAGCTGCTGACTTTTAATAAACAGCTACTCACCTGTCCCACGATCCAGCTGTGTTCTCCCCGTGTCCTCCCGCGGCAGCGCTGGCATCTCAACCATGGACACCCGGCTGTGACAGCTTGTGGCTTCACAGCCGGGTGCCCACTGCACATGCGCTCTCTCACTGGTCCTCTAGTCTTCTAGGACCTGTCATGTGTCCCAGAAGACTTTGGGAAGGAGAACTTCTGCTTCCGATCACCTAAGGTGACCAGAATGGAAGCGGAAGCAGGTACCTGTCAAAATCGGGTACCTGCTACCCCCCCCACCAAAAGCTCAGTTAGCCAGGTAGGAGGCCTTAAAGCAGAAGTTCCACTTCTGGGTTGAACTCTGCTTTAAGAATATGAACACTTTAGTGTGCATGATCTAGGCAAAGTTTTATATTCAGCAATTATTTAAACAACTGAGGGCATTGATAGAAAAAGTTTAAAGTGATATCTTGAAAAGATAGAAGTTGAAGACAGGTGTTTCAATCTGTGTGTATTCCACTTACTATTTACTGTATGTTAAAATGAACGTGGCCTTTTCTAATACATTTCCAAAATTCCTAAAGTACCTGTCTTAGCCTTCACATTAATTCTTGTGATCCTGCAGAGCTTCTTTGGACTCTAGACTGAGGCTGTACGTAAGTCCTTGACTTTTAATAACTTGAGCGCAAGCTCTTCCCCCCTTTTACTATCATTCAAATGTCAAATGCCAAAAAAGCACCAGCATGTGATTTAATGACACACAAGGTGCCTGCATTTTACAGGAACAGTTGGTGTGTGCAACAGGTTCACTTTAACCGCTTGTCCACCAACCGCCGTCATTATACTGCATTTTTTTTAGCACTGATCGCTGTATAAACGTCAATGGTCCCAAAAATGTGTCATAAGTGTCCGATCTGTCCGCCATAATGTCGCAGTCCCGATAAAAATCGCTGATCAATGCCATTACTAGTAAAAAAATAATAATAAAAATGCCATAAATCTTTCCCCTATTTTGTAGACACTATAACTTTTGCGCAAACCAATCAATATAAGCTTTTTATTACCAAAAATATGTAGAAGAATACATATTGGCCTAAACTGAGGAAAAAATTAGCTGTTTAAAAAAAATTGTGGATATTTATTATAGCAAAAAGTACAAAATATTGTGTTTTTTCAAAATTGTCGCTCTTTTTTTGTTTATAGCGCAAAAAATAAACCCCGCAGAGATGATCAAATACCACCAAAAGAAAGCTCTATTTGTAGGAAAAAAGGACATCAATTCTGTTTGGGTACAGCATTGCACGACCGCGCAATTGCTAAAGCGGCGCAGTGCCGTATCGCAAAAAATGGCCTGGTCATTAAGCAGCCAAATCTTCCGGGGCTGAAGTGGTTAAAGCTCCATTCCCACTAATGTGTTTTTTCAGGCTTTTTACAGAAATGCAGGACATTATTTTTAACGTTCAAGGAACACGTTCACATCAATGCATTTTTGTACCTCTGCATTTTTGGAACGCATCAGGGAGTTTTTTTTCCCCGAGCATGCAGCATTTTGCATGTAATAGACTTCAATGGACTCACATCCAAAACGCAAGTACTGCGTTTTAACCACATTTTTACCTCGATTTTAAAGTGATTTTGCTGCAATTTATATTTTGCGATTTTTGGGTTTTTTGGCTTTACATTCACTGTATATAGCTGGTTGCTAAGGATCAGGCCGGTTTGCCTACTGACAGCTGAATGTAAAAAAAAGATTTGCCGGCTAAAAAAAAAAAACTGTGTGGGGCTCCCCCAAAACCATACCAGACCTAAGTCTGGTATGGATTTGGAAGGGACACCCCCACACCAATTTTTTTAATAAAAATGGCGTGGGGCTCCCCCAAAATCCAGTGAACACCCTTCTGAACCATACCAGGATGCATGCCGGGCCGCATGCCCTCAACATGAGGGGTGCTTTGGGGCAAAAGCACCTTGTCCCCATGTCCCTCTTCCGGATTCTGATAAGCCTCCTGCTCGCAGACCCCACAACCACTTGCCAGGGTTGTGGGGGTCTGCGAGCAGGAGGCTTATCAGAATCCGGAAGCCCCCTTTAACAAGGGGGCCCCCAGATCCTGCCCCTCCATGTGAATAAGTATGGGGTATATTGTACCCCCACCATTCACCAAAAAAATGGGTGTAGTGTGACAGAAGACAAGAGACAGTTTTTGACAAGTCCTTTATTAAAAATGTCTTCTTCCTCCAGTCTTCTTCTTTCCCCGCTTCTTCCTTCAGTCTCCTTTATCCCCTGCTTCTTCCGCCGGTCTTCTTCTTCCCCGCTTATTCATCCAGGCTTCTTCTTCTTTCTCCGATCTTCTTTTTTCTCCGATCTTCTTCTTCTTTCTCCTTTCTTCTTCCTCTGGTGTTCTTCTTCCTCCACAGCTGCTCCCGCCACCGACCCACTGAAAATAAAAAAGTGACCCTACACTGACACTGGGTCTGCATGCTCGGATAAGGGTCTGGTATGGATTTTAGGGGAAACCCCATGCCATTTTTTTACAAAAATTTGGTGTGGGGTTATTCCCTCCAAATCCATACCAGACCCAAAGTGCCTGGCATGGACCTGGGCAGGAAACCATGCCTTTTTTTTACAATTTTTTTTGCTGCCAATTTTTTTTACATTACATACATACAAATTGTTCTATGACCCAAATTGTGATAGATAAAAAGGGTTAATCAGGTCAAGGCAAATAGGCTGTTCACTTTGCAGTGGAATTTTTCTTTAGCTTAGTAAATGTGGTGATAATTCACTTTGCAAAAAATACATAATCGAGTGCATGGAAAATAAAAACGGAGTATTTTTGCTTGCACGTGAATGGATGATGGAAGTCAGCAAAGCTTAACTTCATTCACTAAGCTAAGGGAAAATTTCCTTACAAAGTAAAAAGACTTAGTAAATCAACCCTAAAGACTCTTTGAAAGTTGTTTTATATATATTTTATTAGCAAATAATTATTATGGTAACTAAGAAATACATAACACATATAAAAGCATGAAAACTAGATCTTGGCTCTATTACTTTATACCATATCAATTTTGGAATCACACCATTAGAGGAAGAGTCAGAACCTCAAAGCATGTCAAAGGCAGCATATGGAGTATAAAATCTACACAGGTTTAAAGTCTATCACAGTCAGTGGCGCTATGTTTTGTGCAGCACTTATTTTGTACATTCACATCAGTTACCACCATAAAGGAGCTTAAAAGTGTAGGAATCTGCTGCCCTCTACTGTCTGAATTTGTAAATGGCTGTAAATATATCATGTACTGTATGTACTTCCTGCCCCTGGGTTGTTGGCTGTGAAACCCCAAAAGGAGGAAGTGGAGAGAGAGAGTCTCAGCCACATGTACTGTATAAGCTATTCCTATGATTTAATAGTTTAACTGCTGAGAGTATATCTAAATCCTTGTGACAGACTTAGTATCTCTAACCTGTCCTTGTTATTATTCCACACACACAGTGCCAGATAGCTAGATTTTTGCTATTGTAAGTGTAGGAGTCACCTTCCAATATAATAGTAGGTGATTGCAAAAACAAGGACCTGAGACAAAGAGATGTCTCCCAAAAGATAGCAATAAAGGGGGTCAACCACGGTATATCAAAAAAATATATATTTATAGAAAAACAACCTTTATTAAACAATACACTAATATAAAAAATAGCACTAGGGGTGAATTTCCACCATGCTAGTGGGATATCCCCCCCAGAATACCCTATTAAAAACACTCTAAAAATGTTGACAACGTTGTCACACTAAGGCGCCAAACACCGGGCCCCACACACACGCACACAGTTTATATGCAGCTTCTGGTATTTTAGTTATATGTAGCTTCTGTTTTTTTAGTTAACGCTATCCCTTCTGGTCTGAGATTCTATAGCTAGTTTTACCTTAAGACTCAATAAGCAACATAGGCTAGAGCCAGGTTCGGCTTACAGTGGCCACGTCGTAGAAGGCTGACTCTAAGGTCCACTGCCACAGTTCCAGCGCCACACCACAGTTCCTTCCAGTGAGAAGCTCAATTCTACGCTGGCTGGACCAGGGCCGGTGCAAGGATTTTTGACACCCTAGGCGAAACCTCATTTTGCTGCCCCATCTTGGCTCCACCCACTTTGCCCTGCCCATGTATAACCTACCTACCAGCGCCCATAAATGCAGCCTACCAGCGCCCATCAAATGCAGCCTCACCAGCGCCCATCAAATGCAGCCTACCAGCACCCATCAATGCAGCCTCACCAGCACCCATCAAATGTAGCCTCACCAGCACCCATCAAATGTAGCCTACCAGCACCCATCAAATGCAGCCTCACCAGCACCCATCAAATGTAGCCTACCAGCGCCCATCAATGGAGCCTCACCAGCACCCATCAAATGTAGCCTCACCAGCACCCATCAAATGTAACCTACCAGCACCCATCAAATGCAGCCTCACCAGCGCCCATCAATGCAGCCTCACCAGCACCCATCAAATGCACCCTCACCAGCACCCATCAAATGTAGCCTACCAGTACCCATCAGATGCAGCCTCAAATGTAGCCTACCAGCGCCCATCAATGGAGCCTCACCAGCACCCATCAAATGTAGCCTCACCAGCACCCATCAAATGTAGCCTCACCAGCACCCATCAAATGTAGCCTACCAGCACCCGTCAAATGCAGCCTCACCAGCGCCCATCAATCATCAATGCTGCCTCACCAGCGCCCATCAAATGCAGCCTCACCAGCACCCATCAAATGTAGCCTACCAGCGCCCATCAATGGAGCCTCACCAGCACCCATCAAATGCAGCCTCACCAGCACCCATCAAATGTAGCCTACCAGCACCCATCAAATGCAGTCTCACCAGCGCCCATCAATGCAGCCTCACCAGCACCCATCAATGCAGCCTCACCAGCACCCATCAAATGTAGCCTACCAGCACCAATCAAATGCAGCCTCACCAGCGCCCATCAATTCAGCCTCACCAGCGTCCATCAATGCAGCCTCACCAGCGCCCATCAATGCAGCCTCACCAGTACCCATCAAATGTAGCCTACCAGCACCCATCAAATGCAGCCTCACCAGCGCCCATCAATGCAGCCTCACCAGCGCCCATCAATGCAGCCTCACCAGAGCCCATCAATGCAGCCTCACCAGCACCCATCAAATGTAGCCTCACCAGCACCCATCAAATGTAGTCTACCAGCACCCATTAAATGCAGACTCACCAGCGCCCATCAATGCAGCCTCACCAGCACCCATCAAATGTAGCCTACCAGCACCCACCAAATGCAGCCTCACCAGCACTTATCAATGCAGCCTCACCAGCGCCCATCAAATGCAGCCTCACCAGGGAGAAGGGGGTATACACAAATCAGGGTGATTGGCAGATCATTATATACATGTACATGTGATAATGCAATCTCTCAGTGACAGTGACAACTGAAAACATTTACTCACCAGGTGATGATGGTCTGACAATGACTGGGGCTCACCTCTGCAGCTGTATCTGTACTCTATCTGCATCCGACGGCCAACGTGACCCTGCTGCCGCTGCCAGTGTGAGGAACGAACAATTTCAACACTGCCCACCCTCGCTGAGTCCAGGCAAGCTCCACCTTTCACCAAGCGCTGAGCGCCGACAGGGACTCCACTGACGCTGCCATTGTTCCAGTCAGAGGACAGGCAGCACCAGGGGGATGGAGAGCAGTGCGGCTCCCACGACAGGGGGAGGGGCGGGGAGGCTCGAGGGCGGTCAGTGAATGTCGGGAATCGTGCGGTGTATATGGACACTGGGCAGAGAGACAGAGGTCACGCAGTGGCGCAGTATGTTTCCTTTCCTTCCTCCATTCAGTGACAGTCGGTCCGGACACACACAGACACAGTCCTCACTCCTCACTCCTCCGCCGCCGCTGCGCAGGGCCTCCACCTCTGACACTGTATAGAGGGACTCAGGAGCAGCTGCATGTTGTGTTGAGATTAGTTGGCTGCAGAGAGAGGGAGTAGGATCACCAGCGGCCGTGCGCCCTAGCAGCAGTGTGCCCTAGGCGGCTGCCTAGTTTTCCTAGTGGTAGCACCGGCCCTAGGCTGGACAACAGTTAGAGGATTCCCCTGTGACTGCTGATCTTGTTTTCAGATATCCAATACAAAGACAGGTGGCGCATCATCTTCAGAGGCCCTGTTCTGGGTGGAGGCACTGCAAACTGTATTATTTAAACCCAACCTTCCAAAGGTTCTGGTTCTTTTATTTAGCTACAGGTTTAGCACAATATTCTGTGTGTGGAGCGCCAACATGATTTAATGATTTAATTATAATTATGTTTACTTTTTTTCTGGTTCTTTGAACAAAAATTATTTCAGCTTGGCTTACTTTGTATTTTTGGCAAATACTTTCTAAAAATGTATTGCAATTATATACATGTATTTTGTGAAACTGATATCCTCAGTCAATAGGAATCATCCAGATGATCTGCACAACTGGTCAATGAATAACCCATCCTACAGTATGGGTCTTGAGAGGATAATGCTACTTTCTGCCACTGGCTCTTAGGAAACCTGTACTAAGTAGAGGGTACAGAATATGAAGACTTTGCAGAGACTGACACATCCCCCTGATAAAAAGACAGTGCTGCTTCAAGTGGGAATAATTGCTCCCTTCAATCTTGTGGTGCAGGTCCAGTCTGCAGCCTGAATAAAAGCAAATGGTTCAAGAAAGGTTGACCGGACTCCCAGGTATGAAGCAGTGATGATTACTTTATTGAAAATAGAAATCCATCAAGATACATCATAAGACATCATGAAACCTCTATGCAGGCATGGCAAGTTTAACGCGTTTCACTAATCAAGATTCACTTAGTCATAATCTTGATCCGTTGACACATCCCCCTCCCCAGGGCCACCAATAAAGTGGTATCATCTGGCCTCCTGTAAAGGCCCTGGGCCCCATCAGTTTAACAGGGGGGCCTGGGCAACTGACAAGCAGAAGGGGGGTTGTTGGAGGTAGTGAGGTGGGGCAATCAGGGCTGCTAATAATGGACTAACTTCATGTCCTATACTGTGTCATATATTACACCATGTGTCCACTAGGAGCACACTCCTTACCACACAACTCTGTTTAACTCCTCCCAGCACTAGCCAGGTAGGTTTGTGTGCCTGGGTTACACCCTGAAACACAGATTACCCAGGAGGATAAAGGCATGGCAGCTCACAGCGCAGGGCAGGGGGGAGGGCCGTGGGCTTATCTTGCTCACTGCTGAAAAGTGTTAGGTCCATGCCGGTTCCTTGCTGGCTGGTAAAATTCTGTATTGATATGATCACAGACAGGTATTGGCTGTACTAAGCAGACTTTTAGAATGAAGTATCACCAAGGAATGATAAAATTAGTTTTTTAATATGCTCATGTTTTTTAAAGCTAAACACGTGGGTGCCTCCCTGCCCTGCAAGGGTTACCCACTCATTTTGCCTAGGGGGTGATGAGTATGTTGATATAATTACCTTGTCCCTCACTCATGCAGGCTTCCTCCTCTTTATGCAACTGTTCCCTTGCCACCCACGTTTTGCACTGGCACAGCAGCCTATTCATTTGAATGGGCTGCCGTGCCTCTAGAGGTGCAGGGTAAAGTAAAATTTTTGGAATCACAGCCAGCAGTGCAGTTCCCAGTGCTGCTGTGATTTCCAGTGTGTGCAGCATGCCATTAGGATTTTCTGTGTAGTTGGTTGCGGCTGCATGAACAGCAGCAGTTCCACAACGGCAATTACCCGCACAGATGTAAACCTAGCCACAGCTCACTGATGTCATGCTGCTGTACAATCCAGGACCAGGGCCCACAGTTTAGGAGCTTTGGACAGTAGAGGAGAGCATTGGCTACCCAAGGAGCAAGGAATAAGGAAAGCATTTCCCTTCATCATTCCATAGGCAAAACAAGCATTTAACCCTTGCAGTGGGTCCCATCCAACTTCTTTTTTTTTTTTTTTAGTTTTGGCATGGTGGTGAGGGGTTAAAACCCCTGTTAGGGTGTTGTTCAAATCTGTTGTATTGAATAATTCATCACGCTGCTCCCTTCACTAAGAGATCATTCACACAGGTATTCTGGCCGTGTGAATAAGTGATTTGTTCATGTGGCTGGAACTTCCTGTTACTCTATGGGGCACAGCACCTGTATGAACACAGCCACAGGTCCTAATTTGACAGGTGTGCAGGTGAGTGGCCATGAATGCATACTGTCAGTGTTTGGGTGCCATAAACCTGCACCTACATGCCTCTCAAATTAGGACCTGCAACTGTGTTCGTACAACTGATGTGTCCCCATAGCGTAACATAGACTGCCTACACACAGCTCCTGGTGGCTGCAGCCACATAAACAAACTACTGATTTACACTGCACAGACCACAGAACCCATATGAATGAGCCCCAAGACCTCATTAACACACAAAGCTTTATTTATTAACCCAATACAGTTTTATCTTTTAGATTTAGCAAAAATGTATGTTTGTTTGCGTAATAACTATTTTAGTGTTTTTAGCGAAATAATCATTTTGATATTTTCGGGGGGAAGGGGAGTCCCTGTCAGGTGTGGGTTGTATGGGGCCCCATGATTTCTAACACCAGCCCTGCCCCTCCCTCTGCATTCCTTTTGCTGCTGGTTGTTTCAGTAAAGTTCTCAGGGCCAAGACAAGCTACCATTATGAAGTAGCCATCTCTTTCCTATCTGTTGTTGTTGGCAGGAGGGGGCAGGGTGAAGTTCGGACCTCATAGCTAGGGTTAGGAAACACCAAGCAACATGGGACTACATGGATTTTGTCCCACAGGGGGCAGAATAGTAAAATAAATAAATTATAGATTTTCTTTAAGTCAGTGCAAAGGCTGTGAAATTGTTCAAGTAGTGATGTTGTGATGATCCCTCAATCAAATATCTTTTCACTGATCTACTTCTAGAAAATACTGATCTGTGTTTTGCCATGGGTTGCAACCATCAACCACTTGGCTTAACACCATGGTATAGTAAAGCATACAGTATGCACCCACTATAGGTTCCTCCTCTTTACTTATGCTGAATCCCAACCTGTAATTCCCATTAAAAAAATAGGAATTTATTCAGGTAAAAAGTTAAGTGAATAATAAATGGGCATGGCGCCAAGGATAAAAAAATTTAATTAACATGCACTCTACCAACCTGATGCTGCTCCTAAATTAGCAAATTACTAATAAACGATTGTACAGACAGTATAGGGAGCATCAATAGTGCAATAAAAAACAACACTGAACCTGTCAATAATAGCTCATGTTAAAGTGTTCCAGTGCATAAACAATAATTTCCTTTTGTTAACCATAAAGTGAATATGTGCAAAACAATCAAATGTCCTCCGAATTAATATGAATGTGCAAGTAACACACAATCTTCTTAATAATCCAATCACCACATATTAGAGTGCATATATTTTCTTATTCGTGCTTCACTCGAAGTGGTATATCTAAGTGCTCACCAGACAGTAGTGGCCACAGAGCGACCCTCAGGCATGGAAAAACAATATATCATCAAAGATAACTTTCTGGATATCCTGGCAGAAAGATTCCAATCTCCGGTCAGCAGGAATGTGTGGTAAAAGACTTCTCTATCTGAGCCTTGGCATCAAATGCATGTATCAAATCTGTTGGATCGGTTCTGCAGACTCCTCTTCTCCATTGCTGATACCTGCAGGTTTCCTGCCAATCCCCTGGACAGGTTTGTTGGTGTTGGGGGTCCTCTGGTCTTGTACGGCTCTTTGGCTATGGAGATGTAAACGTTTCAATATCAAGCCTAGCGGGTGTGTGTACCAGACTGGACTCTAGGTGAAAGGACAGTGGCTGTGGGCTCAAAAGAGAATGATGAGGCCTCAGAACATAAGCAGGAAAAATATCTCCATAGGACACAGTATGTGACCATCTGTCACAAGGAGTCCAGTAGAGTTACACCACTAACTCTACTGGACTCCTTGTGACAGCTCGGGTGCCCTCATGCCCTCTTAGCAAGCTGCTTGACAGGAGGCAGGGGTCAGGGGCCCCGAAGAGGGATACAAGAAGAGGGGGATCCAAAACCATTGCAACAGAGCAGGTAAGTATGACATGTTTGTTATTTTTTTTTAATTGTTATTTAAAAAAAAAAACAAGACTTTACAATCACTTTAATAGTATGTGTGTTCATGAAGAGTTCTAACCATTGATGAAGAGCTCCCACAAACACCAACATCTTAAATTAAATAGAATGTATCATATATATATGAAAAATATATTACCTCCTTCTGCGTAGCACATTTTATAGTGTCACTTGTAAATAAGTAAGAATAATTTCTGGTGACTTAGCAAGTCAAATAACACTGTGTTCTAGAGAAATGCCATGCAGTGGCATGTCACGAAACAATACTTTAACTTAACTAAGTGCTGTTTATTACATTTTCTTTCTAATTGCTTTAAACAGCCAAAGTGTGACCTGGAAATTGGTGTTATTTAAAATGGAGCCATAGGGAAAAGGCACAGATTGGTAACTTAGCAACCTGCCTTAACAATTAGAATTTTTAAATGACCCATGACAGAATAGAAGTCATTGACATTTTACTTTCCCTAATCTGTACATGTGTTAATAACTGTCACTAATTATTTCTTACAATTCTTTGCTTAAATTACCACGACTCAAGCCTTTGCTTATTTTATACATAAATTGATTTCCTCATCAGATAGATTTTGCATTGCTATTGTCAGTAGGTCATAATGACATAAACTTCTTCATGTTTACCAGTATGGCAAGAATGTTGACAATGTTGTGCTATTGCCTATTATTAGGCAGGATGAAAGAACAAAAAAATAACATTCTAATATTTAAAGCATTATTAGTGGATTTGAATAACCTTATTGTATGTCTGTGGAGAGGCATTTTTAGTTATGCATCTTTAGAAACATTAGTTCTCCATCGTATAGGAAGTACTGTGAACTTTCAGCCTTTCACCTTTGGAGAGTGCAGTCTGCACGTGCATAATTAAAGGATAAAATGGTGTGAGACCGCAAATAGGGAGGAGTGTACAAAGGGGCCAAAATGATAAGGGGTAGAATTGATTAGGTATGCAACTGGTTGGAAGAAAATCAGAACAACCAAAGTTCAGTGTGAACTGGTGCTCAGACCGAATCTATAGCTCATCCCTAAGAACCAGCTCTGACACCAGCCTTTTAATGAACTGAAAGTTTGATTCAGAGCTGATATATAACACTGTTAACCGGTTCAATACCAGGCATGACTGTTGAGGTGCAATAAACCCAGGTCCACACCATGATCCATCCAACTTAGACCTTACCCCTTCTTCCCATCAATAAAGACCACTTACCACCATTCATGTTGGAAAGGGCAAGGCCACAGCTTTTATTAAATTCAACTCTTAACAACTTAAACATACATTTAACATTCCACAGTGCCAGTCACAGTAGCACTGTGAGCACTCAGTTCCGACTGGTGGAAAGGGAGATAACTGAGGGGCCTGTCCTTACCATAAGTGCCGGACTGCCGTCTATCTCCCAATTAGCTTGAAGGGCGTACCTCTTACCGCCGTGTTTTGCTGGCAAGGTCACCAAAAACCGCAGCAAGCTGTGACGTACCAACCATATAAAGGGCGGGAGGGTGGGCAGCTCTTACCGATCTTCTTCACCAAAAAGGCCCAGAATCCCCTGGGGCAACCACCTAAGTGAGCTCAGGCCCAACCCCACTCCGTCCCCCCACCAATCCACCGTGACCCCTAGTCACCATCTCCGCCCTGGTTATGCCCCCAACAGTCAGGGCTCTCTTTCCCAATGGGTTCAAGAAGCCTGCATGACTGTTGAGGTGCAATAAACCCAGGTCCACACCATGATCCATCCAACTTAGACCTTACCCCTTCTTCCCATCAATAAAGACCACTTACCACCATTCATGTTGGAAAGGGCAAGGCCACAGCTTTTATTAAATTCAACTCTTAACAACTTAAACATACATTTAACATTCCACAGTGCCAGTCACAGTAGCACTGTGAGCACTCAGTTCCGACTGGTGGAAAGGGAGATAACTGAGGGGCCTGTCCTTACCATAAGTGCCGGACTGCCGTCTATCTCCCAATTAGCTTGAAGGGCGTACCTCTTACCGCCGTGTTTTGCTGGCAAGGTCACCAAAAACCGCCACCAGCCTGTCAGTAAGCTACTGACTGGCGCCCCACCGCAGCCAGCGCCTGTTCCACGCCCCTCTGGAGACCCAGGTTAAAAATATCCAGCCCGATGTCATTCAGATGAACTCCATCCCTCCGCAACAAATCGCGATTATCGCCCTCCAGGTCCCTGTGGCGTACCACTAAACCCCCTATCTGGCGCACAAACTTAGCCACTTGGGCATTGACCTTCCTACGAAAATGTTCTAGAAGGGGGCCAGGGACATCACGCGCCCATACTGAGCGGGGTACGATTTCCGACCAAACAACTGTCAGGTTATTAAAGAAAGCACAACATTGGGCAATGTCACTTTTTACAGCAGATATGATGTCCACGGATCGCATATATCCAACGTCATTCCCCCCCGCATGTATGACCAGGATGATGGGACCAGAAACGTGGGCACGAAGTTGCTGACACTCCTGAAGAACCTGAGTCCAACGTAACCCACGCAACCCGATCCATCGTATCCTCGCCACATCGTAGGAGAATCCCAAGTTCCTGCCGTAAGTTCGGATCTCCGCCCGGCGAGCGGCCCAGTATACAAAAGAATCCCCGAGGATCCAAATCTGTGCCGGAAAGGAACCTGGAAATCAACACAACAGATGTGGTCGGACATACAGCGAAAAACGAGAAGACTCCCATCTACCCAAACGCTGAAGTTCCGTATCAGAGAAACCCAAACCCGACGCGGCGGTCGCTGCGCCAATGCGAAAAGAGTGGGTGGAAAATTCCTTTGCAGGAAAACCCAAAATCTCCAGACAACGACGAAAAACGCGCAAAAATTGAAAACGGCTGAGAGAAGTTGCATCAGCATGGACAAAAAATGTAGGGGACAGGGGGCGCGAAGGCACGAAAGAGAGGGCCAGGGACACCGGACAAAAGGGGCCGCCGCAATAATGCAAGACTACCCGGCGGCCCTTGCCAAAACAATCAGTCTTGGATGAACGCAAGAAAATGGTGGCACTTCGGTGCGACAACGCCACGTCCTCCCATAGGATGCCCCCCGGAATCAATTTTGACTTAGACACCAATTCGCCAATACGAAAGGCACCAAAGAAAGCCCAAGAAAAAGCTACCCTGAAAAGGAGAGTCTCATATTCCGATGAACATACATTAGGAAGAAGAGACAAGATGCCCAAAAGAATCTGAACAGATATAGGGCGTCTGGTATCCGGGAGGTGCGTAACCCGCTTCCAACCCCGGATAACCCGCCGGACAAGAAAAGCTTTCGTTACATCCTCCCACCCTAAGAGCTGGAACCAAAATGATAGGGCCGACAACGCAGAAGAGACCGTCGACCCGGAAACGCCTTTTTCCGATAGAAATAATAAATAGGCAAATAAGGTTAAACGACGGTCATCCGGAGAATAAATGTTAAACTCACCGCCCGACGCCTGGACCCATTCATGCCAAACCCGGCAGTACGCCGCCCACGTCTGCGAGGAAAGCGACGACCGGAGGAGCTCAGTCAAACGCCGGAAACGAGGTTCCATAAGTGGGCCGGACAGGGGAGGCCCTCCAAAGAAGCCATCGGAGCCAGTGTTCGAAAACGGCAAAACTGTTGACGAGAAAGAGCATCGGCAATATCATTAGAGGTACCCGGCACATGCCTAGCCCTAACGCAGATATTGAAACGTAAACATTTTAAAACTAAAAACCGTAGCAACGAAACGACCGGAGGAGAACTGGCTGACTGTTTATTCACCACCTGCACCACACTCATGTTATCCGACCAGAAGACCACCTGGTGATTGCGCAACCTTTCACCCCAGAGCTCAACAGCAACAATAATTGGAAACAGCTCCAGCAGGGTGAGGTTGCGCAGCAAATCCATGTGGGCCCATGAGGCCGGCCACCGTTCAGCAGCCCATTCCCCTTGAAAGAAAGCGCCGAACCCACAGGAGCCTGCAGCATCGGTATATAGCTCCAGCTGTGAGTTCGGTACTTCCTCCCGCAACCAGCACGACTGTCCATTGTAAGTCTGCAAAAATGATAGCCATAACCCCAAGTCATCCCTCATAGGCTTGGTGATCCTGACATAGTGGTGAGGGGCAGTTATGCCCTTCGTGGCCCATGACAGTCGCCTACAGAAAGCCCTCCCCATCCGGATGACCCTACAGGCGAAAACCAGATGACCCAGCAACGACTGTAGCTGTTTCAGCTGTAATTTCTTCGCCCCTTTCGCCAAGCGGACCAACGAGAGGAGCCTGGACAACTTGTCACTAGGCAGCCTAAAAACCATCGCCACCGTGTCTATCTCAATACCTAAAAAAGACAGGACTGTGGCGGGACCCTCCGTCTTGTCAGCGGACAACGGGACGGCGAAAAGCCGGCATGTATCCTGAAAAACAGTGAGCAGCCGCAGACACCGCCCACTGCCCGCTGGACCCACAAAAAGAAAGTCATCAAGATAATGCAGAATGGACTGAATACCTGCCTCCTGGGTGACCACCCAGTCAAGGAAGCTACTAAATAGCTCAAAAAAATAACACGAGATGGCACAACCCATAGGGAGGCACATGTCGAAAAAATAGCTACCCTGAAAGTAGCAACCCAGGAGGTGGAAACAGTCCGGATGGACCGGGAGGAGGCGAAATGCGGACTCAATGTCCGCTTTTGCCAGAAGGGCAGACTGTCCCGCTGCCCTGACCAGCTGAAGCGCCCTGTCAAAGGACGCATAGTGCACTCTGGATTCCTCCTTGTCAATGCCATCGTTCACCGAGGAGCCAGAAGGGTAGGAAAGGTGATGAATGAGGCGAAACTTTCCCTCCGTCTTTTTCGGGACCACGCCGAGAGGGGATACCCTCATGTTGTGGAAAGGAGGGAGATCAAAGGGGCCTGCCATTCTTCCCAGTTCCAATTCCCTCCAGAGCTTCTCGGCCACGACGGACTCAAATTCTTCCGCCGATTTTAAGTTGTGAGACATGGTCGGGGCGTCCGATGGGGTAAAGGGGA
This sequence comes from Lithobates clamitans, assembly GCA_037952925.1. Classification (NCBI taxonomy): domain Eukaryota; kingdom Metazoa; phylum Chordata; class Amphibia; order Anura; family Ranidae; genus Lithobates; species Lithobates clamitans. Next base: position 247,409 of record JBBGZY010001521.1, on the reverse strand, counting down.
TCCAGAAACCGCGGTCCAGACCGTCCCGCAGAATCAGGGCCTCTCTACGAAGGGGGTACCGGTCTAGCCAAGGAAGCATCTTTATGACGTTCACCGGCGTCCTCCGGCTTAAGAATGTCGGTCTTGGCTCCGGGTCTGGAAAACGACTGTTTTCCCTTTCGAAAACACTTACTGGCGGGGTGAGCCCCTCCACAACTGGAGCACTCATGCCTGAAACGACAGGCGGAGTACCACTTGCAGTGGCTTTCGTTGAAAAGCCAGCAGATACCCTTCTTTGGAGCGGCCGACGCTCCGGATTGAGGGGCGCCGACCGCGGACTGAAAGGACGAAGGCCTGTGAGGGCACATAAGCAGCAACCACAGGCTACCGTCCTGACAATCAAAACGAAATTCCCGACGTGCCGCCATTTTCTGCCGAAATTGAGTGTCATAATGGAACCAGCACTGACCCCCATAGACCTTGTATGCACCCCAAATAAGGTCTAAATAGCAAAATAACGAAGTGGCCAGCTCCGGGAACCGCTCACAGAGCACTCCCGCATAGGCACAAAACCCCTGCAGCCAGTTCCCGAACGTTCTAGGAAGCTGTTTGGGTTTGTCACCCTGCGCCGATACGTCAACCCGTCGAGATTTGTCGATCGTCTCCCTATCCGGCGGAACGAGGGTAAGAAAGTCGACAAATTCGCGACGCCACATCTTTTCTTTTGTTTCGTCCGCCAAGTGGGTACCCGTCGGCGACACTGCCCATAACGCACCCCCATAAGCGGAGGTAGGGTTGGGAGATCCCGAGACACCCATACTAGAGAGAACTGATTTCACAACCGACGCTATGCGGTCATCCGGGCCCGATACGGAAGCATCAGCAGCTCTACCCCAAATTAACTCACAGTCATACTCACTTGGACGAGGAGGCATCGCGGGTGATGGACGATCGGCCACCGGGCCCGGCAGCGAATCCGGCTCCAAGGCGATCCCGGAGGACTGTAAGCGTAGGCGGGCCGCGTAATCTGCTGGGCTGTCCCGACTCAAGGAAAGGTCCAAGGGCGGGGGTCCAACCACGGACCCGGTCGAATCCGACTGACCATGGACAGAGGCTGAGCAACGGCAGGTACACCTGTCTGCTCCTCTTGTTTGACCCGGGGCGGATGCTGCCGCCAGCCCGGGTCTGGAGCTGAGATCCCCCGCCCTGGCGGGTGCAGGGGGATGATGTTGGGCAACCGGTGCAGGCATCCCATCAGGACCGCCAGCCCGGACGGGGGCGTAGGGAAGCGGCTGCCCCACCGCTGGGGTGGAGGTCAAACGCACCCGGCTGGCCTCCGCCCTGCGGGGCGCAGGAGGCTGCCGGTGTGCACGGGGTATCAGCGGGGGAGGGGTAAACTGCACATTGCCCGCCCTGTCGGGCGCAGGGGAAATGTGCCTTCCGCCAATCCCCGCAACCTGGGACGTGGAGGGAAGAAACCTGTCCCCTGCCCTGCCGGGCACAGAAGGAACTCCACAAGATAGATCCTGCACTAGTGATCCCATGCCCGCCCAGGCGGGCGCAGGGGGACAGTGCTGTGGCCAATCATGTCCATCTCCACACACCACACTGCTGCGCTGCCCAACGTGCCTAGTATCCAGCTGTGGTGTGTGGAGATTCAAATCTCCCGCCCAGTCAGGCGCAGGGAGCGTTGCGTCCACCAGATGGCGCCGGTCCCGCTCCAAGTCTCCGGCGGAACGAACATCACCAGCGCCGAGGACAGCTGCAGAGGACGCAGCAGCGGCCGGCCGACCGACCCGCCTCCTCCTCGTCCCGGAGGGTCGCCCGGCGGAGGAGAAAACGGATCCGCCGCTCAGCACCCCCCCCGCCATCCGCGGCCGGAGGTATGCTGACACCACATTGGGAAGGAAGGGGAGGGCCGGGGAGCGCTGCGGCTCCAGCCCGGCCGCTTCCTGTATTAGCAGGGGGGAGAGGGGGGGGGCGAACACTGGCGTGGGGGCTGCGTGAGCGGGGACAGCGCGAGGAGGCCCGAGTAGAGGCCTTAGCCCGCACAGGGGACCTCCGACGCGCCGGCGAACTACGGGGGTTGACAGAGGAAGGACCCTTTCCCGTCGGGGTAGGCAGGGGGGAGACAGGCAAAGGAGGGGGAGAAGGGGAGGAAGGATGAGGAGGAGAGCAGTAGGAGGCCCTAGAGGGACTGGGGCTAAGGCGGGAAGGCGGACGAGTTCGCCTTCTAACCCTGGGAGGGGGGTCCTGAGGGGGATCAGGTGTGGGAATAGGGGAAGAATCCCCAGGAGTCAGGAGGGAGAAAAGCCACCCTGCCTGACCCTGAAGAGCCATCTCTCGGACCCTGGCCAAAAGGAGCTCGGTGTCCATGGTTGGAGGGACAGGGTGGGGTTCAGCCAGCTCTTACCGATCTTCTTCACCAAAAAGGCCCAGAATCCCCTGGGGCAACCACCTAAGTGAGCTCAGGCCCAACCCCACTCCGTCCCCCCACCAATCCACCGTGACCCCTAGTCACCATCTCCGCCCTGGTTATGCCCCCAACAGTCAGGGCTCTCTTTCCCAATGGGTTCAAGAAGCCTGCATTTTCACCCCCTTCCTTCCCAGACCAATTTTTAGTTTTCAGCGCTGTCGCACTTTAAATGACAATTGCACGGTCGTACGACGTTGTACCCAAACAAAATTGGCGTCCTTTTTTCCCCCACAAATAGAGCTTTTTTTTTGGTGGTATTTGATCACCTCTGCGGTTTTTATTTTTTGCGCTATAAACAAAAGAAGAGCGACAATTTTGAAAAAAACACAATATTTTTTACTTTTTGCTATAATAAATATCCCAATTTTTTTTTAAAAAAAAACTAATTTTTTCCCTTAGTTTCGGCCGATACGTATTCTTCTACATATTTTTGGTAAAAAAATCGCAATAAGCGTATATTGATTGGTTTGCGCAAAAGTTATAGCGTCTATAAAATACGGGATAGATTTATGGCATTTAAAAAATATATATATATTTATTTTTTTTTTTTTACTAGTAATAGCGGCGATCGCAATTTTTTTTCGTGACTGTGACATTATGGCGGACACATCGGACACTTTTGACACATTTTTGGGACCATTCACATTTATACAGCGATCAATGCTATAAAATTGCATTGATTACTGTGTATATGTGACAGGCAGTGAAGGGGTTAACCACTAGGGGGCGGGGAGGGGTTAAATGTGTTTCCTAGGGAATGCTTCTAACTGTAGGGGGAGGGGACGCACAAGGGGAGGAGACCGATCAGTGTTCCTCTGTTTGGGAACACAGATCGCTTTCCTCTGAGCTGACAGGACGTGGATCTCTGTGTTTACACACAGAGATCCACGGTCCGGCCCAGTTAACGGGCAATCGCGGGTGCCCGGCGGACAACGCGGCCGCCGGGCACACGCACCGGGTCCCGAGCAACGCGGCTGGCGCGCGCGCCCCCTAGGCGGCCGGGAACCCGAGGCTGTCATATGACGTCCACCCAGGATGGGAGATGCCATCTGTGGATGTCATATTACTATAGGCGGGTAGGGAAGTGGTTAAATATGACAGGTATTACCAAAAGCATACCTTGAATGCAGTATACATGTGGTAGTAGGCAGAATGTATATGGAAACACTGATGAAAACAACATTGCCATGTTAACTGAATATTTAATAACAATTCTTGAACTTTTCTTACTTTAGCTTTCTTTTGGAAAATAGCTGTGTTTAATGCTACTTAAAGACACTTGCTGTTTCTAGTGGTTTGTGGTATAGGTAGAGGTAAGACAACAGATGTTGAAACAACAGTACATGAAACTTCTTCCTCATGTCAGAGCTGCCCCCTTAATGATTAGTGAACTGAAGACTGGCAGGGCAATGATCAAGAATCATCGGGAGAGTTGGAGAAGGCACAGATTCACAGAATAAATAATGCAGAAGCAGGGAGATCCTTGCACTGCAGATTTTCTAGTGCAGCTTTCTCTTCAGGAAGAAGAACAGGTGTGGGCGGCACAGTGGTGTAGTGGGTAGCACTCTCACCAAGCAGTACAAAGGGCCGCTGGTTCAAATCCCAATCACAAAACTACCTACCTGGAGTTTACATGTTCTCCCTGTGCCTGCATGGGTTTGCTCTGGGTACTCCGGTTTCCTCCCACACTCCAAAGACATGCTGGTAGGTTAATTGGCTTCTGTCCAAAATTGGCCCTAGTATATGAATGTGAGTTGGGGCCCTTGGATTGTGGGCTCCTTGAGCGTAGGGACCAATGTGAGTGTGCGATGTATGTGTGGAGCGCTGCCTAAATTGACGGCGCTGTATGGCTACTTTAAATAAATAATAATAAAATAGATGAGCATCTTAATGAGACACAATGTACAGCGATAAGGACAATTGTAGACACACACCCACACTCACTCAGGTTGAACTGGATGGACTGGTGTCTTTATTTAACCTTACTAACTATGTAACTATATAACTATGTAACAAATCTCATTCCAAATCTCGTAAAACTAAAATACAGTGGTGGCAGTGCTTAGATTTTCTTAGACTGCAGATACACAGCTTTAAGGGTCAAGTGCACTTCTAATTTGTAGGAGGAATTCAAAACAAAAGGCACATTTTTCCAGGGTACTGGGTAGGCACAATTGATGTTCTAGATATTCCCTATAACATAAAAAGCTTCACTTTTTAAGTTCACTTCAACATTAAAGTAATTTACTTGAAGCAGAACTACTGTATAAGGAAGCAGCTAAAGAAATAGTTTAAATTGAACACTGAACAAAGGATTTGTAGTTTCTCTCAGCTTTTTTTATATTTATTCACTCTTTCCTTAGCATAGCCAGGACCCTGACCTCAATTTTCTTCACTGCAGCACAGTTGATAAAGGACCTGCCCTAGCTTGTCACTGAATAATGAAGGAGCAACAGCAGCACACTGATGAGGTCATCACTCTGCTCTATGCTATTGGCGAGTGAGCTCTGAGTTAGATTGACAGCTCTGTGCTGTATAACTTGTTTTTGCTTACAGTTTGTCCCTTTCTTTACATGCCTGGGTTATGCTGTGAAGGAAATTTCTTGAAGCCGATATAAAGAAAGACTAGGTATAATCTAAAGAAATAAAGGTATAATTTAAACACATTTAAGTATTTTTTAAAGCTTTGTTTATGTAGTGCTACCCCCCCCCCCACAACTGGAGCCACTGGTTTTATGTCCCTGGTTGCACTAGTGAAACTGCAACCAGGTAAACAGCAGCTTTCGCACGTCTGGCACAAAAACAGTCTAGGGGCTGCCTTTTATTACAAGTTAACTTTGATGGGATTCAGGGAGCTATGAGATCCTCCATGACAGAAACATTGAGGACACCCTTTTCCTGTTCAGCTTCTTGACCCAGTCCCCTTAACCACTTAACAACCAGCCCATAGCCGAATGACGGCTACAGGGCGGTTCCTTAACTCCGGGAGGGCGTACAGTAACATCCTCCCAGAATTCCACTCTCGTGCGCCCCCTGGGGCGCACACCCGAGAACATCCGTCACTGCCGGGTACAGAGGACCCGGCGCATCACGGATCATGTAAACGGCCACTGGTCGCGGCCGTTTACCATGTGATCGCTCTGTCAAATGACGGAACGATCACATGTAAACAAACCGGCGTCATGTCATGACGCCGGTTCCTCTCTCCCCTCTCTGTACCGATCGGTACAGAGGGGGAGGGATCAAATGGCAGCAGCGCTGTGGGCTGGATGTGTAGTGCCCACAGTGCTGCTCTGTGACATGTGCAGTCACATCCAGCCATGCTCAGTCATCCCTCCATGCTCAGAAATACCCTGTGCAAAACTCTGCAAATCCCTGTGCAATACTCTGCAATTCCCTGTGCAATACTCTGCAATTCCCTGTGCAATACTCTGCAATTCCCTGTGCAATACTCTGCAATTCCCTGTGCAAAACTCTGCAATTCCCTGTGCAATACTCTGCAATTCCCTGTGCAATACTCTGCAATTCACTGTGCAATACTCTGCAATACCCTGCAATACCCTGCAAAACTCTGCAATAGCCTGCAATACTCTGCAATACCCTGTGCAATACCATGTGCAATACTCTGCAATACCCTGTGCAATACTGTGCAATACTCTGCAATACCCTGCAATACCCTGCAATACCCTGCAATACCCCGCAATACCCAGCAATACCCTGCAATACCCTGCAATACTCTGCAATACCCAGCAATACCCCGCAATACACTGCAATACCCAGCAATACTCTGCAATACCCTGCAATACCCTGCAATACTCTGCAATACCCAGCAATACCCTGCAATACCCTGCAATACTCTACAATACTCTGCTATACCCAGCAATACCCTGCAATACTCTGCAATACCCTGCAATACCCAGCAATACCCTGCAATACTCTGCAATACCCTGCAATACCCTGCAATACCCTGCAATACTCTGCAATACCCAGCAATACCCTGCAATACCCTGCAATACAACGCCATACCCAGCCATACCCAGCCATACTCTGCCATACCCAGCCATGCTCGGCCATACTCTGCCATACTCTGCCATGCTCAGCCATACTTGGCCATGCTCTGCCATGCTCAGCCATACTCGGCTGTACTCGGCCTCTGTATGTGGAAGTCTCACACATGTGGTATCGCCATACTCAGGAGGAGTAGGAGAATCTATTTTAGGGTGTCATTTTTGGTATGTACATGCTATGTGTTAGAAATATTGTATAAATGGACAACTTTGTGTTAAAAAAATGTATTTTAACCACTTCCCGCCCGCCGTCATATGACGTCCTTTACTTTGTGCTGGGATATCTGAATGATGCCTGCAGCTACAGGCATCATTCAGATATCAGCTTTTTCAGCCAGCGATTCCCTACACCATAAGAATGATCATAGCAGATGTTCCACTGCTTGATTGTTCTTACGGGAGGCGAGAGGGGACGTCCCCCCTCCCACCACCCTCCGGTGCTTCTACCGACTCACCACTACGATCGAAGCCAGGATCATTTTTTTTATTATTTCAGGCTTCCCAGACAAGAGGTGAGATGTGGGGTCTTATTGACCCCACATCTCACTGTAAAGAGGACCTGTCATGCCATATTCCTATTACAAGGGATGTTTACATTCCTTGTAATAGGAATAAAAGTGATCAAAAAATATTTTTTTTGGAAAAAATTGTCAAACTAAAATAAATAAAGTAAAATGAACAATTAAAGCGCCCCTGTCCCCGTGTGCTCGCATGCAGAAGCGAACGCATTCGTAAGTCCCGCCCACATATGAAAACGGTGTTCAAACCACACATGTAAGGTATTGCTGCGTTCGGTAGAACGAGAGCAATAATTTTGTCCCTAGATCTCCTCTGTAACTCAAAACATGTAACCAGTAAAACATTTTAAAGCGTCGCCTGTGGGGATTTTTAAGTAGCGAAGTTTCGCGCCATTCCACAAGCGTGTGCAATTTTGAAGGGTAACATGTTAGGTATCTATTTACTCGGCATAACTTCATCTTTCACATTATGTGAAAACATTGGGCTAACTTTACTGTTTTGTTTTTTTTTAAAGCACAAAACTGTTTTTTTTCCCAAAAAAACACGTTCGAAAAATTGAATTGCTGCGCAAATACCATGCGAGATAAAAAGTTGCAATGACCGCCATTGTATTCTCTAGGGTCTTTGCTAAAAAAACATATAAAATGTTTTGGGGTTCTATGTAATTTGCTAGCAAATAAATGATGATTTTTACATGTAGGAGAGAAATGTCAGAATTGGGCTGGGTGCTCCAGAACGCCTGAAGGTGCTCCCTGCATGTTGGGTCTCTGTATGTGGCCACGCTGTGTAAAAGTCTCACACATGTGGTATTGCCGTACTCGGGAGTAATAGCAGAATGTGTTTTGGGGTGTAATTTGTGGTATGCATATGCGGTGTGTGAGAAATAACCTGCTAATATGACAATTTTGTGCAAAAAAAAAAAAAAAAAGAAAAAAAAATCTTGATTTTGCAAAGAATTGTGGGAAAAAATGACAACTTCAAAAAACTCATCATGCATCTTTCTAAATACCTTGGAATGTCTTCTTTCCAAAAAGGGGTCATTTGGGGGGTATTTGTACTTTTCTGGCATGTTAGGGTCTCAAGAAATTAGATCCGTCAGTAATTCAGGTGTGATCAATTTTCAGATATTGGCACCATGGCTTTTGGACTCTATAACTTTCACAAAGACCAAATAACATATACCAATTTGTACTTATTTTTACTCAAAGATATGTAGCAGTATAATTTTTGGCGAAAATTTATGAAGAAAACTTACTAATTTGCTAAATTTTATAACCGAAACAAAGAAAAATTCATTTTTTTATGGAATTTTCAGTCTCTTTTCTTTTATGGCGCAAAAAATTAAAAACCCAGCGGTGATTAAATACCACCAAAAGAAAGCTCTATTTGTGTGAAAAAAAGGACAAAAGTTTCATATGGGTACAGTGCTGCATGACTGAGTAATTGTCATTCAAAATGTGAGAGCACCGAAAGCTGAAAATTGGTCTGGTTATTAAGGGGGTTTAAGTGCCCAGTGGTCAAATGGTTAAGTACTAGGACATATGTGGACAGTACTGGAGCACTTGTAACAATGTTCCAGGTCAGGCAAGCCTTAACTCTGTGCAGCAGGGGTTAACAAGAACAACAGTCAGTGAGATAATTCCCGATTTGGTCTGTACTCACAGTGTCCCTCAAACTTGGAATGTATCCCTTAGACTCTAGCAAGCAGGCCCCTCTGTAACTCCCCATTATTGCTGACAGGTGGTCCAGCAAGCATGGTCAGGGACCCTATATTTCATTCACAGCACACTGGGTAACTCTGCTTCCAACTAGGAAGGATGCAGAACAGGGCTCAGTGCTGGAGCTTGTTTGGCCACCACGTCTACATACAGCTGGTGGCGATGATGCAAGATTTGTCAGCTCCACCCCCTCCTCCTCCTCCATGCACTCCGATGCTGAATTGTCCTATGAACCACCAGTACCCCTAAGCATTCAAGGGGCTATTTCTAGAGTCAGGCTAAAAGATACCATGCAGTGCTTTAGCTTGTCTGTCTAGGGGACAGGAGCCACGATGGAGCAGAGATTGATTCTTTCAGCTCTTCAGGGGCAGGCCCAGAGGTGGTTCAAATGTTCTGGCACATGTTCTCAATTTTGTGCTACAGCATTTCTTATACAGGTACCCAGGGTTGCAAGATCTTCTACAGCAGGCCAGAAGAGTCTGTAGCCATTTCACGTGGTCATACACAGCCAGTGTTTGGTTGGCTGAAATTCAGCGGGAGTTCCACCTGCCCATAAACCACCTGATTTGCAATATGCCCACCAGGTAAAACACAACGTTACAATACTGCAGCGGCTGCACATACAGCAGAGGGCTGTCAATGAGTACCTGTGTGAGTATAGCACAATGACAGGCTCAGGGCAGCTTGACTTTTTTTCCCCACACCAATGGCTGCTGATAAAGGGTGCATGCACTGTACTGTCACCATTTGAGGAGATGACCAGGATGGTGAACCGTGACAATGAATACATCAGTGACACAATTCCTGTATGAACAGAACACTTGAAGCAGCGCATCGGGAGTAAGAGGAGGACTTCCTTTCCTCTCAAGGCCCGCTTTATTCAGACACCATTCTTTCGATGCCACAGAATACACAAGGGGAGAGGGAGGAGGAAAAGGAGGATTCTGGCATGGTTTTGGAGGCATTGAAGCAGAGCAAGACATACTTCACACCTTAAGAGATATAAGAGGAGAGGTTTGGGACATATATATATATAAATGAATCAATGTCCTAGTAAGGTCATATGCCTCCATCCCTGTCAATATGAAGAAGGGGAGAAAAAAGTGGGACTTTAAATTTATATGAAGCATGGAGTTGCAAGTAAATAAATAAGTAAATTGACAAAATAACATTTATTGGTTCATATAAATATTTGTATATTTCATTGTATATCAGAATCCAAAAATAGTGTTACATGATAATAATACATAATCCAATAGAATTAATATATATACATAACTATATTGCAAAGTAATGCCTATATGACCTCTCGCTTCTCTAGTCCCTATCATTAATACAGGCAACAGTAGCAAGTTGCGAAAATTCATATAAAATCCTGTAAAAGCATATTCCAAAGTGAGTTCCATAGAAAATCCTATCTACTCATGAATGGTATAAAACACAGAATCTGGTAGCTTGACGCATTTCATGGCTTAAAGCCACTCTTCAGGATCATGGTATATATCTATAATGAGAAATATGAATTCCTAAATGATCTAACATAATAAAGCAATAACAACAAGGGAATAGATAAATAGATAAGAGGACCCCTATTACATGTTACTTATAAAGCATCTGTGTGTTGATGGTATGGTACTGGGGGTTGTGAGCCACCAGGGGACATCAGGTATTACTTTGCAATATAATTATGCATATAAATTAATTCTATTGGATTATGTATTATCATTATGTAAAACTATTTTTGGATTCTGATATACAATGAAATATATATACTGTATATTTATGTGAACCAATAAATATTATTTTGTCTATCAATTTACTTATTTATTTACTTGCAACCGCATGCTTTATATAAAGTCCCACTTTTTTCTCCCCTTCTTCAAACCTTTAAGAGATGGTTTTCCGTCCCCAGAACCCTTGGGAGTATTACGTGGCTGGGAGGAGTCAGTTCCAGATACTGTAATCCTCAGTGACCACGGGAACTCTGCTTCTCATGCCTCCGCAAACTTGCAGTGCATGGGCTCCCTTAGTCTTCAAAGCCTGTGAAAGGACCCAAGAATTGGTAGCATCAAAGAGAAGGATCATTATTGGTTGGCAACCATCCTTGACCACCGTTACAAGGGGAAAGTCTCAGAACTCATCTCGTCCCCACAGAGGGAGCAGAGAATAAAATATCTTGAGGACACCTTAAAGAGGAGTTTATGTAACACCTTTCCAGACTCTGGTAGGTTACAGTCTCATGGAAAAGCTAGTTTTGAGGCTTCTGTTGGTCAAAGGAGGAGCAGTGGAAAAGGTAGCAGTCTCAGTGATGCATTTCACAATTTTTTTAGTCCTCGGAGATCAGGGCTGTCAGCTTCCACATCCCATCGGCAGCGTCTGCATCATATGGTGGGAGAATAGCTAAGGCTGAAAACAGACATGGAGAACTTTCCAGTCGACGATTCACTGGGTCATGAGAATAGACCACTGGCCAGGACTGTATGCAATTGAGCTGCTGGGTTGCCCTGCATCCAGCGTGCTTTCTGAAAAGGCATTCAGTGCTGCTGGAGGTTTTGTGATAGATAAAAGAGTGCACCTGTGAACAGACTTCGTTGACTGGTTGACATTTATCAAAATCTCTGCAAGACTGTCTAGGCTGCCTAGCTCTGTGGGTGTTGATTTTATATGGAAAAACATTTTTGGTATAGGTTTCATGGGCACAATTAACACCCGAGGATCAATTTTTCCACACCTGTTTGACAGATGCATATCATTTCAATTTTGTACAGCAAGGCCAATTCTTGCTTTAGCACCTCTTTAGGGTTACGGTGTAAAAGCACCACCAACACCCAAAGCCCAATTTTTATGCACCTGTTACTTCTATCCAAAGCCTGCAAAACAGACACCAGAATTTATATAAAAAAACTCTAATATTGTTCTGAGTGCACTAAATTGTGGCCTCATCATACAGACTGGCTCCCCAAGCCATTGTGTACAAAATAAAGAAAGCTTTCTACGAAAATGCCATTTTTTTGTTTATAAATGTCATGGCAGACTAAAGGGGGATCCCCCCTCCACCCGGCACTATATTTAAAGGAATTTTTCATCTTTTTACCTGAAATACCTGGCTGATTCTGCCTGGCTATACCCTCCCCCCTGTAAACTGACCATGTGTCAGGGCTGGGCAGTCGGCTAATTGCCAGCTCCTATCTGTCCACAGTTACTCAGCTGTTGATGATATCCTGCTCGTCAGTCCTGCCTACTTAAGCCGTCCAGTCCAGAGGAGCTCTGCCTTCACCTTGGTCACATCACAGAATCTCCTGCAATCCTGTTCAAGACTTGCTTTGCTGACATCCCTTCTGGCTCCAGATCCTGCTTGCTGTTCCACTACATTGATCCCTGGCTTGGCTGACTATCCATTCCAGTTACTGAACTTTGGTTATGTTTTGACTATATAATGTATTAGAATTTCACGCAATATTCTAGTGGGTGGAAGAAATATAGAATAGGTATAATAAAATGCATCAAAGTGAACACAATATGTATCTAAAAATGATGAAAAATGTATTGAAATAAATAAACAATTGATAATGGTGGTAGTGGCATATACAGCTTTTACTGCAAGGACCAATTGTCTCTGCACTGCAGTTTATTGCTGCAGCCACTAGCACCTGATTGGTGATAATATGTGCAAATCGTGCAGTATAAGAATAGTGTCACAAAACCACAATAAAAAATGAACTGGATAAATAATGCACACTAGTGCTAAAACGCAGTGAAAAAGTTTTCAATGTGATAAAGTCCACTGGAGAAATAAATACAAATAAAAATAGATAAAGTCCACTGGAGAAATAAATACAAATAAAAATAGAGATACAGCGAGAGAGTCTTTTAAATAAGAATAGGGTTGATGGGGACCCTCTGATCTTCTGATCAATAACTGGCTGGTGTTCAATATAATGTGATGAGCTTGTGACGCTCCTGGTGGTGTCTCCTGTGTGTAGTCTCACAAAACTCTCACCTTCAAATTGTGGTAAAGAAGCATTAGGGGGTTGTAGATTTCTGGTACAGGCGCCATCAGTGTAGTCCATGTATCCTTCCCTGTTATTCCTCCATCGCTACTCCTACGCAACTCCGATCTTGTCACCTCAATGGTGGGGGAAAAAAACAAGTAGGGGGAGGGGGAAAAAAGGAAGGCTCCACTAGTGTGATAACATTTTAAAAGGAGGGATATTTATTCCATGTCTAGGTAATACTCTTACATTGTGAACATTAAAAGTAGGCAGAGTAGTAAAAAAAGGCAGTCTGGCGTTCTCAGCGCCCTCTCACTTGTGTTCCTGATGTGTGTATCGCTCCGGCCAATCCCTACGCATTACAACACCATCACGTGTCTTCATCTGGGGAACCGGATTGGCTATTCAATGCTAGTTTAAATAATGAGAGACCGGAAATTCTCGAGCCGCCATCTTACTTGTGGTCAGTGTTTACTTAATGTCGCGGCCATTTTGCCTTAGGCTAAGGGAATTAGGAATTCTCCATTTTGTTGTGGATATAAATTGTTGTTCCTCTATTTTAGGTAAATCAATAGGGGAGGCTAATTTTTTCAGTGGCAACATTCTTTATGAAACATGACGTTGTTTATCGATGGTCTATTTATACATAGGACCAGATAAAGCCGTGATAAATTAAAAGATTTAATATTTAAACTCTATAAGGTTAATTAATAAACTTTATTAATAACTTTATTAAATTCGAATAATAGTAAAAATGGACAATGATTCATAAAATATGGGCATAATTAGGTATCGCAATGATCTAGTATTCAATGTGGTTAGTTAGGGATAGGCATTCTATATATGTGTTATTATGCATGTAAGGAACAGGTATGAGAGTACACTGACAATCTACCAATAATCGGCTAATGCATAATACCTAAAAAATATATAAAAATAGAAGAAAATATTAAAAAACACTAATATGATAAAATCATAGAAATATAATCAAATACATTAAGAGAAATGATAATGCTAGGAGTCACAAGTAAAAAATCTACTAAAATAATGGAAATTCTATATGTTTAGCTAAAGGAGGCATATGTCATTCAAGGAGCGGTAAGTGTATGCTTCATTTTCAATTGTATAGAGGGAGGAATAGGAAAAGATGATTAAAATTTGGACACAATCATTTTAAAAGTTACTTAAAAAACAGTTCAAATCGAACTCTACATTAAGGCCTCCAGGTACAAGAGTCCGTAAGGTATGAATCCACTTGGATTCTTTTTGACTGATGTCTCTGATCAAATGGCTTACTCTCCATGATTTTTTATGTTTTTCTATTCCCCAAAACTGGAGATGTGTGGGATCTTTATTGTGAACTAGTGAAAAATGTCTCCACACATTGCGTTTAGGGAAGCCAGATTTAATGTTTGTTGCATTGTACCATAACTATTGGTGATATTTCAGTACATGCCACAGACGTTACAATACTTCACTCCATGTGCTGCTATTAGCCCCATCCCCTCTTCACCAGGGGGGTGCAAGTTGCCATCTTCACCCCAGACACTGGATGGCCTTGTCCTGGCAAAGTTACAGTACATGTGTTATATATGTATACATGATATACATGTTTCTGTTTTCATCCTAACTAGATATGTTATGTCTAAATAAAACACTGCTTTACTTCGTTCACACTACATGTCTACAAGTTGTTACAGCACAAATGTGACAAAATGCTGGGGAAATATATTTTGCATTGTTAAAAGAGGTAGCTGCAAAAGAAGTACTAAGCAACTACTCCCAAATTATATTTCAATATTTGCGCATGTTTTTGAAAAATGTAATTGTTGGTTAAAACATGGCTTTCCATAAAGAATTAACGTCAGCAGTGGCAGTTCACTTAGAAATTTTGAACATCTGCTACAATGTGACTGCCTGTGTTTCGTCAGATTAGGCAACCCGTCAGAATGTGTAATGGAAGTGACGTTTCGACGCTGCCATCTTGCTACACCCCACATTCCTCCATAGTAAGGATACACTGAGAAGGGGAAAGTGGACATCTTGTTACACCCCCTGGAGTTTTGCATTTTACACTTATTTTTACCAGTAAAGTGAGTTTATATAGTGAAATACAGTACTTAGAACTCTGTCTGACTGACTTTAGTTGTTGAATTTCAAAAGAAGCCCAAGCCTGCTCATCTCAGGTTTGCTAATCTGACAGAAGTTCACTGCTTTTAAAATTCAACATCTAAACATTCATACAGAGTTTTAAGTACTGTATTTCACTATATAAACTCACTTTACTGTTAAAAATAAGTGTAAAAATGCAAAACTCTGGTGCTTGTACCAAGATGTCCGCTTTCCCCCTTCTCAGTGTATCTTTACCATGGAGGAGTGCGGGGTGTAGCAAGATGGCGTCTGTGACGGGAGGGCCCGCGGAACCAAGAATCCCTTGGAAAGGTTGGGAAACCCATGTTTCAGCTCCCCATGCACCTCTTATGTCTAAGTCACCCCGTGCCATCCTGGCACAGGGTGACTGAGAAAATATATCTTGGATTACTTCAAATGGGACAGTAATATTTATACACAATATCTCCCAGGATATATGTAAAGACTATTCTTGGTTTGTTTGATTCTGAACTCAACATGTTAGTGAAAGCTGATCACATTGGCCTCTATACAATTTAGGAGACAGGCCGACTCCTGCTGAAGCTCCTGCAATTGTGAGAAGGTGTCCTGTGTTTATACTTATAATAATGTATAATCTACTGTGTGAAGCTCGGTGACAACAAGTCTGACTTGTAGTGAAATCCTGATTAATCATAAAAATGCTCAGGAGGGCACGGAGTCACATTGGCTGCTTTAAGGGATTAATTAATTAGCTCATGTTAATTCTTTTTCTGGTTACAGGTGTATAGTTAGAGTAATATGAGCAGGAGGGGGGACCTCCTCTTCTACTGTATATAAGACTTGTATTTTGGTTCTAATAAACAGTCCATGTTCACCAACTAAACAAGTATTGTCTTGTTTTGTGCTTGTGAGCGGTTGAAATATCTGATATCTATATTCAGACTGGGAGGAAGTGGTATATGACGAAAGCACTCAAGCGGAGTGTGGGACGTTTTGTTACATTGGCATCGACGGAACGTCACTTCCTTTACACATTCTGACGGGTCGCCTAATCTGACGAAAAACCTGCTCAATCAAAGTATGCTTTCAGGGTTACCCCAGAGTAAATATTTTATGCTTGAATGTCTTGAATATCTAATTTAATAAGAATCCTTTTTTATTCTATAGGCTGGGGTTTTGTTCTCCTGAGATATACATTGTAAATTAGGTGTGTAGTTCAGGAGATTCCCTTTGTGTACCTATCTAGGTAATAGGATTTGCTTTCTGTGTCTTTCCAGTTGTGTAAGCACCAGACTATAAGGCAGGCCATAGATGAGTAGAAAAATTAACGACTGCTCAAATGAAAATCAAAATATCTGTTCAATTTAACATGCGATAGTCCTTAATTTTTTGGAATTTGTGCAGCGAAATTACAACATTTTCCTGAACATATTTAACATAGTCACATTTTTTTATAGATTTCTTCAGATCACATCCCTTTAATTTCATTTTTTTTTCTCATACAAACCCTCTATTAACAATTAGAAAATAATTTGTTCTGAAAAAAAATCCAATATGTTCATTTGTTCCGTTTCAATGGTAAGCACAAACATCTTCTGTTGCAACGGAAAATGTGTGATAGGATCTTGTTGTCAGAAATTCCGACCATGTGTAGGCTCCATCACACATTTTCCATTGGATTTTCTGACACACAAAGTTTGAGAGCAGGCTATAAAATTTTCCGACAACAAAATCCGGAAATTCCGATCGTGTGTACACAAATCCGACGGACAAAGTGCCACGCATGCTCAGAATAAATAAAGAGATGAAAGCTATTGGCCACTGCCCCGTTTATAGTCCCGACGTACATGTTTTACATCACCGCGTTCAGAACGATCGGATTTTTCGTCAACTTTGTGTGTGGATTTTGTTGTCGGAATGTCCGAACAAAGTCCAACCGTGTGTACGGGGCATTATTGTGAAAATCAAACAGTCTATCTACCTGAATTTTCTTTCATTTTTCTACTCATCTATGGCCTGTTTAAGTCAAAACCTGGGAATGTGATGATAGTGAGTTATGACAATCCCTAAACTGTGTGTGGGAGATGTGTGGTACGCTCTCTTGTTTTAAGGCATCCATGCACAGACACAGTTGACAAAAGGCAGAGAAGTTAGATGGAGTGCAGAGATATCATAAACCTTCACTAGCCAGAGTCTGCAAAAAGAGGCTTTTAGTATGGCTTCGTCATAAGGGATCAAGTCATAAACAGCCCCCACATTAAACTGTGGTCTGATGACATTGTATATTCTGAATAAACCAGACACAGATAACGAAAGCTGATTGGCATTCATGTCCTTCCATGAAAGACCAACTAAACAGTATGAATTAAGAAGTACACATCATTGAGACTGTAATGGTGACCTATAACCTATCTCCACAATGTTAAAGAATAATTCTAGGAATCGGCATGTTACAGTCTTCACAGTAACTATCAGTGCACAATAAATTAGATTAAAAATCCTGTGGCGGAGCCAAGCGGAGCAGACATGCCTGCCTGAAGCTCTGCTCTCTGAGAGAACGATAAAGCCGAATAACGGCAGGTGTTCGCTAAACACCCGCACATAAAATATATGTATTCCTGAATTTGGAGGTCTTGGTCACGGTGTCGCTGGACAGAATATGTGTCTCAAAATCAACAATAAAGCGCCGCCTCACACCACAGCCAATACAGCGTTGTAGCAGTCTGCCTCAGGTACCTCCAGCGGTTATGATTAGGGATGAGCCCAATCTTTGAGTCGAACGTAAGTTTGATTTGAACATCGGCTGTTCGTCTGTTCGCCCAATTTGGGGTGTTCGCAGCAAATTCGAAAGCCGCGGAACACCCTTTAAAAGTTTATGGGAGAAATCAAAAGTGCTAATTTTAAAGGCTTATATGCATGGTATTGTCATGAAAAGTGTTTGGGGACCTGGGTCCTGCCCCAGGGGACATGTATCAATGCAAAATAAGTTTTAAAAATGGCTGTTTTTTCGGGAGCAGTGATTTTAATAATGAAACGATAAAAGTGAAATATTCCTTTAAATTTCGTACCTGGGGGGTGTCTATAGTATGCTTGTAAAGTGGCGCATGTTTCCCATGTTTAGAACAGTCCGAGAGCAAAATGACATTTCTAAAGGAAAAAAGTTATTTAAAGTCCTCGCGGCTATAATGAATTGTCGGTCCCGGAAATACACATAAAAGTTCATTGATAAAAACGGCATGGGATTCCCCACAGGGAAACCCTGAAGCAAATTTTTTTTTTTAAATGCGTGAGGGTCCAACCAAATTCCATACCAGGCCCTTCAGGTCTGGTATGGATATTAAAGGGAACCCCGTGCCAAATTTAAAAAAAAATGGCGTGGGGTCCCCCCAAAAATCCATACCAGACACTTATCTGAGCACGCAACCTGGCAGGCTGCAGGAAAAGAGTGGGGATGAGAGAGTGCCCCCCCTCCTGAACCGCCACATGCCCTCAACATGGGGAGGCTGCTTTGGGGTAGCCTCCAAAGCACCTTGTCCCCACGTTGATGGGGAGAAGGGCCTCATCCCCACAACCCTTGCCCAGTGGTTGTGGGGGTCTGCGGGCGGGGGGCTTATCGGAATCTGGAGGCCCCCTTTACAAGGGGACCCCCAGATCCCAGGCCCCCCATGTGAAATGGTAACAGGGTACAAATACCCCTACCATTTCTCAAAAAATGTGTGAAAATGGTAAAAAAAAATACAAGACATTGGGACAAGTCCTTTATTAAAAAAATAAAAAAATAAAACTATTCCACGAAGTCCACCTGCCGTAATGACCGCCCTCTCAGGTGACAGCTCTTTTACAACTGAGGGCGGGGCCACACAATGACGTTGCCGGGTGACCTCTGGCTATGGCCTTCCTGTAGCGTCAGAGGGGGGCGGGGCCACCTGGTCTGCCCCCCTCTGACGCAAGGGGACATTCCTATGGCTTTCCAGTAGCATCAGAGGGGGAGGGGCCACCTGGTCCGCCCCCTCTGACATACGGGGACATCCCTATGGCTTCCCTGTAGCATCAGAGGGGGCGGGGGGCGGGGACACCCGCCCCCTCTGACTGTTGACCACCCACTCCTTCTTAATAAACTACATTTCCTTGGCCTCCGAGATTCTGCTCTATCCTGGTTCTCTGCCTATTTATCACAGCGCTCCTTCAGTGTCACCTACAACTTTGTCTCCTCCTCTCCATTGCCCTTTTCTGTGGGGGTCCCCCAAAGCTCTGTTTTTGGACCCCTTCTCTTCTCTATTTACACCTCTCCCTTGGTCACTTGACAATCGCCCACGGCTTCCAATACCACTTATACGCTGATGACATCCAAATCTATCTGTCTACTCCTCACTCCTTCAGTCTTTTCTCACATTACTAACTTACTAACTGACATATCAGCATGGATGTCGCACCACTTCCTTAAACTAAATATCTCTAAAACTGAGCTATTAATATTCCCCCCCGCCCGTGCCACCTTCCATCAAAATCAACAATCTAACCATCAGTCCCTCCCCTCACGCCAGGGTACTAGGTGTAATCATAGACTCTGACTTGTCATTTCAGCCTCAAATTCAATCATTGTCAAAAGTTTGTAGAATTCACCTCCGTAACATCTCTAAAATTCGCCCCTTTTTAACAAATGAAACCACCAAGCTCCTCATTCACTCCCTTGTTATCTCTCGCCTTGACTATTGCAACTTCCTTCTCATTGGCCTGCCTCTCCATAGGCTATTCCCTCTTCAGTCTATCATGAATGCTGCTGCCAGACTTATCCGCCTTACCAACTGCTCAGTGTCTGCCAACCCTCTCCTCCGATCCTTACACTGGCTCCCAATCACCCAGCGAATTAAATTCAAAATACTAACCACAACATACAAAGCCATTCACAACTCTGCCCCAAGCTACATCACCAATCTTCTCTCCAAATATCACCCAAATCATCCTCTCCTCTCTTCTTAAGACTCCTCTCAAGCTCTCTCGCCTCCTCCTCTCATGCTCGTCTCCAGGATTTCCCTAGAGCCTCTCCCATCCTCTGGAACGCACTACCTCCACCTGTCCAGCTATCCCCTACTCTTTCTACCTTCAGGCGATCCCTGAAAACTCATCCCTTCAGGAAAGCCTATCACGTCTCTAACTAATCTTTTACCACTTCCATCAGCTCATTCCCCACAGTTACAACCTTTTGTACCACTTGCCCCACCCTATTAGATTGTAAGCTCTTCTGAGCAGGGCCCTCTTAATCCTCCTGTATTTTATTGTATTATAACTATATTGTCTCCCTTTTATATTGTAAAGCACTGCGTAAACTGTTGGCGCTATATAAATCATGTATAATAATAATAATAATTTCACACAAGGGAGCAGGATCTGGGGGTCCCCTTGTTAAAGGGGGCTTCCAGATTCCGAAAAGCCCCCCGCCCACAGATACCCACAACCACCAGGCAAGGGTTGTGGGGATGAGGCCCTTCTCCCCATCAACATGGGGACAAGGTGCTTTGGGGGGGCTAACCCAAAGCACCCTCCCCATGTTGAGGGCATGTGGCCTGGTACAGTTGAGGAGGGGGGTGCTCTCTCGTGCCCCCCTCTTTTCCTGCAGCCTGCCAGGTTGCGTGCACAGATAAGGGTCTGGTATGGATTTTTGGGGGACCTCATGCCATTTTTGTTTAAATTTTGGCGCAGGGTCCCCCTTAAAATCCATATCAGACTTGAAGGGTCTGGTAGGGACTTTGAGGGGGGTCCCCACGCCATTTTATTTTTAAATTTTGGCGCGGGGTTCCCCTTAATATCCATACCAGACCTGAAGGGCCTGGTATGGAATTTGGGGGGACCCCCACGCATTTAAAAAAAAAAATGTTTTCAGAGTTCCCCTGTGGGGGAATCCCATGCTGTTTTTATCAATGAACTTTTATGTGTATTGCCAGGACCGACAATTTATTATAGCCACAAGTACTTTTAAATTACTTTTTTCCTTAGAAATGTCATTTTGCTCTCAGTCTGTTCTAAACACGGGAAACATGTGCCACTTTACAGGCATACTATAGACACCCCCCAGGTACGAAATTTAAAGAATATTTCACTTTTATTGTTTCACTTTAAGCATGAATAAAATCACTGCTCCCGAAAAATTGGCAGTTTTTAAAACTTTTTTTTGCATGGATACATATCCCATGGGGCAGGACCCAGGTCCCCGAACACTTTTTAAAACAATAACTTGCATATAAGCCTGATTTTTCATGTTCGTGTCCCATAGACTTTAACGGTGTTTGCGTGTTCGAACAAATTTTTTGCCTGTTCATCCCTAGTGATGATATCAACTTAAAAGCATATGCTGTCAGGCAGACTGCACCATATGATTCTGAGGTACACTGTGAGTATTTGGAAGATTCACCTCAGAACGAAATTACCTCACCAGTTACACTGAAACAAATGCTTTTTGAAGCATTGAAAAGCACCTCTGACCATATTACTACTAGTCTTACCAAGGAAATAAGAGAGCTGGGCCAGCGCTTATTCACACTTGAAACCAGAGTAGATGACTTAGAAATAAACAATGTAGAATGCTATAATGAAATTGACAACCTTAACTGGTTGCCGCCTGCCCACTGTCAAATGACAGCAGGGTGATGCAGCTCTGGCCACTCTCGCGCGCCTGCAGGGAAGCGCAGCATGGCGATCGTGGCCGTGCTGTGTTGCTAGGACATGGCACGGCCCCAATCTCTTTAAAGAGCCGCATCCACGGCTCTTTAACCATGTGATCGGCTGTGTCCAATCACAGCTGGTCACATGTAAACAAGGAAGTGCCAGTAATCAGCGCTCCTCACCTCACACTGAGTGTGGCGAGGAGAGCCGATCAGCTGCATCTCTACGCAGAGGGACATGTAGGAATGTAATCAGGGCACTGCTCATCAGTGCCCTGATTACAGTATAGTAAAACAGTGTCCCCATACAGTGCCCACCAGTGCCCACCAATGCCAGCAATTAGTGGTCACCAGTGGCAGCAATCAGTGCCCACAAGTGCCGCCAATCAGTGCCTATTAACAATGCCAGTCAGTGCTGGCAATCAGTGCCACCTATCAGTGCTGCCCATCAATGCCCATCACTGCTGTCGATCAATGCCCATCAGTGTCGCCCATCAGTGCCACCCATCAATTCCCATCAGTGCCCATCAGTACTGCCTATCCATGCCGCCTATCAGTGCCCACCAGTTCCACCTATTAGTGCCCAACAGTGCCACCTAACAGTGCCCATCAGTGCCGCCTATCAGTGCTCATCAGTGCCACATATCAGTGCCCATAAGTGCGGCATATTAGTACCTCCTCATCAGTGCCATCTCATCAGTGCCCATAAGTGCTGCCTTAAAAAACCCAGCAGTGATTAATAAATACCACCAAAAGAAAGCTCTATTTGTGTGAAGAAAATGATAAAAAATTTGTTTCTGTACAGTGTAGCACGACCGCGCAATTGTCATTCAAAGTGAGACAGTGCTGAAAGCTGAAAAATGGCTTGGGCAGGAAGGGGGTGTAAGTGCCTTGTAGGCAAGTGGTTAAAGAGCAAAATGCAACATTATAGACAAGACTAGAAGACTACGAAAATTGTGCTAGATGATCTAATTTGCGTATTAGAGGTATTCCTGAAACTGTAATTGACTTACAAGCTACAATGACAGCACTTTTTCAGGAACTACAACCAGCCATCCTGATAGACAGTCTGGAAATGGACAGGGTTCATAGAGCCCTAACACCTAAAAAATGTGATGGTCCACCCCGCGATATCATTGCAAAGTTTCATTGGTACAGAACAAAAGAACAATTACTATCTGCTACAAGGAATAACGAAACTCTTAACTTCCAAGGACATAATTACCAGCTTTTTGCAGACTTGTCCCAACTTACAACAAATAAAAGAAGGGCCTTAAAACCCTTACTACAAGTATTACAATGCAATCAAATTACATATCAATGGGGATTCCCCTTTTCAGTGCGTTTTGCATTTCAAGGCTCTAAATTTACATGTTGTTCTGCTAACGAACTCCAAACTACCCTTCAAGACATGCATCTGCTGAACTCGACACAGAATCAAGAAACCACTCGACGAAGACTGACATCATCTTCTCCAAATAAATCTTCTGCGTTGCAAAGGAGAAATGAGCACCAGAGCTCACATAAAAGGGGCCGATATTGATCGCCCGATTAAGCCCCTGATGACTCTATGAACCGAAGAATACTATATACTCATATTTCTCTCTCTACTTGATGGGTAAGTTCACAAATCCTTACTGTGTATTTCACATTTTGCATCTAATTAATTGTTATTATATTTAGACACACTTGGTTATGATAATGTGAAAATTAGCTATCTTTTCCATTTTCATAACTTCATACTTCTAGAATCCATTCTTCATCTACCTCTTGAATATTAAGACAGCTAAACAGTCTTATTAGCTTTTTTTGTCATTTATTGCCTCAAGGAGATATATTAAGAATTTGTTAAGACAATTAAAGTAACATATAGTAACAACTGCTTTACTCCAGTTCCAAGATAAATGGCTTAATGGTCAAAATGGATCAATTTTCAATATCTGTGTTTCTTTTCCATTATTTGTCCCCCAGTTCCTGCTAGTGCTAAAATATTCTCAATACTTATATACTTATGGAAACTTGCTACTAGTCGGCTTTGTTTTACTTTTGGGAATGTTTCTTGCACTCCCTTTTTGTTATTCTTAGTTAGTTCATTGATATAGTGGACAATCAACAGTGGCCAATGTACCCTTGGGGGGAGTTTTTTACCCCCCCAACGGAAGTGTTATGAGATTATATATGTTTTATTTACTATTCAAAATGAAGAATATTTATGTTTTATTATTAAATCTTCTACCCTTTCCTTTTCTATCCTTCCCTATCCCCCCCCTTCTCTTTTGGAAAACATGATATCTTACCTTGTGCATTCATAACCCTATGGTCCAATAAATATACTATCCCTGAATGTTCAGGGCTTGAACATCCCACAAAAACGCACCAAAGCCTTTCGCTCCTTTGCCACTAGAAAAGCACATATTTTGTGCCTTCAACAAAACCCACTTCACACCACAATCCACTCCTAAATTTCTTAGCAAAATGTACTCACAGGTCTACACAGCCTCAGCTTTAACTAAACAGCGAGGCTTCCTTTTTGCATTTCAACGCAATAACTAATTTACATTATTAAAGGAGAATAAAGACCCAAAAGGGCGATATCTGATTCTAACAGGATATTTGCATGATACTGCCATAACAGTAATTTCATATTATGCCCCCAACAAAAGTCCTATTTTGTTCCTCTCTCACCTTTTTAGAGGAAATCAAATCACATAAAATAGGAATGTTACTTATGTGGAGATTCCAATCAAACTCTCTTTCCCTTTCTAGACAAATCACCTTTATCTCAATCAAATGTCCCTAATAGACACTCTTTTTCACAACTTATTAAAAAACATAATTTATTAGACTCCTGGCGTGAACTGAATCCAACTAAAAGACAATTTACCCATTATTCACATCCCCATCGCTCATTCTCACAAATAGACCACATATTCCTAACTACAGGAAATCCTAACATCCAGGCCTTGGAGTCCCCAGAAAAATGGGACGGAGCTGGCAGTGAATATGAATGTGTGACTGCGACTGGTGCGATAGGTGCAGCTGCTGATTGTACTTGAGACTGCAGGTTCGGGTTTCCCAAGGAGGCCTGGAGCTGCTCGAAGCGGGAAGCCAGATCCTTAAGGAATCGCATCACCTGAGTCTGATTAGATTCCTGGGCCTCGAGTTTGCGAACTATGCCCTGCAATGGATCGGCTGCAGGAAGCGACACGTCAGCCGCGTCCATGGCTGTTCAAACTGTCAGGTCACCTTGAGGCTAGATGACAGATGCACACCGTTGGGATCAGGAGTGCACCACAAGGCAGTTGACCCTATGGCTGACTGCTGCGGATGGGAGTCTGGGTATAAAGAAGGCAGGGTTGCTGGAACACCAACACGGATCCCACCGGGTTAGAGCGTAGGATTCCTTGGGGCGCGGAGTCTAAGAGCCAGCAGGTTTTCACCAGAGCCTCTGATGGTGAGGATGGACTGGGCTGCAACTGGCTCCAGGTCACGACCCCCAGGGTCCCCCAGCTCACACCCACAGTAGGCAACAGAAGGATAAGGATAGTAAGGAATAAGCCAAGGTCAGGGCCACAAGCAGACAAAGACAACAGAGTACACGCCAAGGTTCAGGGTCACAGGCAAACAGGGATAGTCGGGGACACGCCAAAAGGTCAGGGTCACGAGCAGACAGGAATAGTACAGAACACGCCAAGGTCGCTAACAGAAATAAATGTAGAGCACACGGCAGGCAGGAACAGGAAGCCAAACACACAAAGGTTGATCAGCAGGGCTGACCTGCAGTGCAGAGGTTAATATAGAGTTCTCTGATAGGAGCTGGGGTGGAGCCATGCTACAGAAGAGTTAATAAAAGCAGTCAGGTGAGAGACAGCTGGTCTTAGGAGATGAACACATGGAAACAGGTATGCTGACAAACAACCTCTATTGCATAACCATGACAATAATATTAGACGTGCCACCCTTCTATCACATGCTGCGAAATTACGCTGCATCCCAGCCTGTTTCCTCTCATTAGATATAAAAAAGGCATTTGATTCCATCTCATGGTCCTATATGCACTTAGTAAATAGGGATTTGGCCCCCATTTCTTACAATGGATCTCAGCACTTTACTGCAAACCTAAAGCGTACATTAAATATGCAGGTTACAAATCTGAAACATTCAACATAGAAAGTGGCACACGTCAAGGATGCCCACTCTCACCTTTATTATTTGCTTTGCTTATTGAGACTTTAGCACAAAGAATAAGAATGGGACCTTCTATAACAGACCTAAAAATGGGAGGTAGTCACCACAATATATGTTTATTTGCGGATGACATCCTTCTATTTTTATCTTCACCTCAAATTTCAGCTCCTAACCTTATGAATATACTAAAAAACTATTCGATCATCTCAGGCCTTACAGTTACTCGAAAATCTACAGCACTGAACATCTCATTAACCACTGCCGAAAAACTCATTGTACAAGAATCGTTACCCTTTAAATGGGCTACACATAGCATTCCTTATCTGGGTATCCAGCTCACTGCCAGCCACTTGGATTTATTTTACACCAACTATCCTTCTTTACTA
Organism: Lithobates clamitans; assembly: GCA_037952925.1. NCBI lineage: Eukaryota > Metazoa > Chordata > Amphibia > Anura > Ranidae > Lithobates > Lithobates clamitans. The sequence goes on along the minus strand of JBBGZY010001521.1, from coordinate 221,313 downwards.
AAATGAACTACAAACTTGCTTTTAAAATAGTCATCTATACCGACTTCATGGGTTGGGAAATTAAATATAATAAAGATGGCCTTACTTCCTAAATTCCTGTACCTTTTCAGAGTTCTTCCAAAACACATCCCGGCCTATTTCCTTAGAATAATACAACAAAAATGTCTAAAATTTACTTGGGGGAAACTCAAACCACGAATACCTAGAGAAACATTATTCCTTCCCAAAATCCATGGTGGCCTAGGATTTCCAAACATTTCACTATATTATAAAGCTGCTCAACTAGCACAATCGATAAAATATCACTCCAAAACTGAGATTCCGCTGTGGGTTACCATTAAAGCAATAGATTGTTACCCTCTCTCATACACAATATTTTATGGTTACGTCCCATAGATCGTAAAACTTTAAAAAACCCAATCACTAAACATTCTCTAGCTATCTGGGATAGACTCAAAATCTCTTATGGTCTGCAATTCAGACATAATCCACTTCTATCTTTTCTCAAAAACCCAGCTTTCTATCCAGCATGGACCTATCCCAGATCTTTTCGGGCTTGGTCCAAAGCAGGTATAACATGTTTACATCACATGATCCTAAATACAACAATGCGTCCCTTCCCAGACTTGTGCAAGTCTTTGGGGCTCCCCCAATCAGAAATACTTTGTCACCTTCAAATTAAGAACTTTTCTATTCCTTTCCTAAACATTAACGACTCTGTAGATGATTTTACTAAGTTTGAAAATATATGCATGAAAGACCCTCATGCCAGAGGTCTCATATTAACAATATACTCCACATTGCTTGTTAAATCAGATGTTAAATTACCATCTTATGTGGTGAAATGGGAAAAAGATCTTGATGGAACCATATATAAAACAGAATGGTCTGCAATCTGGTCCAATATCAAATATTTTTCTCCAAATGTGATAGATATTGAAACCACCTACAAGGTACTCTCAAGCTGGTATTTGGTTCCTGCAACAACAGCTAAATTCGTGACTAATTACTCAGGTCTCTGCTTTCGCGGATGTTCAGAACAAGGAACATATATACACATGTGGTGGAATTGTTCTATTATAAAAAAAAAATTCTGGAAAAGGTTTTTTACTTGCTTCAGAAATGTTTGAAATAACAATAATACCAGATCCAGAAATTGCCCTTTTAAATATAAACCCGAATACATGACTCATAAACAATTCAAACTATTCATACAACTTATGACGGCCGCGAAACAGACAATAACTAAAGCATGGAAAACTCTCTTACTAAACATAGCAGAAACCAAGCACAGAATGAATCAGTCATTGTTGCATGCAAAAATGGAAGCCCTAGATAAAGAAAATCTGAAAGAATATGAAGGTCTATGGAAACCATGGATCATACATTGTTTACCTATAAACTTTGACCACCAGATACTCCAGTCAGTAACTAACATTTTTATATGCAACAATGATAAAACTAGAAGAATAAATTATGCCTCCAGAACACCCCATGCCCTCTGTCCCCCCCCACCTTTCCTTACCCTTATTTTCTTTCTGTATTTTTTTTTCTCTTCCTTATTTCTTTCTTATTATCATTTTATAAGCTACCTAACAGCAACAGGTGATATGCAATATTTTTAAAATATCACACTCAGTAGTTTGATACATATACTTCATACTACATTCAAATGTTTAACACACATAAGAACTCAGACACAAATAGACCTAGTTTTCTTTCATTAACTGATAATGATCCTCTAAATAGTAATATAAGCTACTATTGAAACAGTCTGAAAACTTGAAAACTCTGTATCATTTTAATAAATAGGGAACTTATCTAACATTAATTTTACTATCTGTGTGTTATATTAATACAATGCGTAACCTGCGTCTTTATTTTACATGTAACTACTAAAATACATTTAATTGATACATTATACTTGTTACCATATGTTGATTTTTCAATAAAAACCTTTAAAGGAGAAAAAGAATCCTGTGGCAGCTGGAAAGTTAATTCATCCAGGCAAATGTCCAATTTGTCTATGAACCAATGCTTAAAAAAAGTCCTCTGTGAATTTATCTCCTTGTATATAAAATTAAATAAAAAAAAAAAAAAACTTTGACCCTGATATATTGTAGTATGCTCAAACTCACTTGGTATTGTGACCCAGTTTTTAATTGTGCAAATATACTGTAAGTAATTCAGTGACTTCCACCACCCAGTGCTGTTTACTTTATTATGTTCTTACCAAATAAAAAGCTTCCAATCTCATACCATTCAACAATAATATCAGGGGTATTGAAACATAATTCACCGAGGTCTAATCAGTAAAATTTTCTTCCAGCAGAGGTCCAAATATCATGTTGGTACCCGTGGTGCATTTTCACATGTGCTAAACCACATGTTGCTGCAGCACCATGCGGCTTGGTGCCACGCGATTTTGAAAAAAAAGGTCAAGGACTTTTTTTTCTGTGTTTTTTGCAGGTAGTGCAGCCCATTAAAATAGGCTGACCTACCCATGATATGTGCATCTAATGCACATGCACAGATCTGAACCCATTCTTACATTAGCGTCCTTAGTCCCCACTGCACATCATAGTCCCCTCCCCTTTACATCAAGATCCCCCTCTTGATGAGTATCCTCAGCTCCCCCTTTACATCATCCCCCTCCAACCCCTTTCACAGTGGTGTTCTACTCTTGATGAGTGTCCTCATCCCCCTTAACATCACTGTCTTCATTGCCCCCCATTAAATTTCTCAGCCCCCACACATCACTATCCTCAGCCCCCCAACATTAATGTCCTCAGCCGCCCTACATCACAGTCCTCAGCATCCTCACTTTAATGTCCTCAGCCCTCTCACATTACAGTCCTCAGCCCACCCAATTTAATGTCTTTAGCCCCCCACTTAAATGCCCCCCCCCCGACATTGCTTCCCTCAGTCCCCCACTTTAATGTCCTCAGCTCCCTCCACATTACAGATTTACATTGCTCCACAAAAGATTTTTCTTTTTTCCTTGGGTAGGATCAGACCATACAGCAACTCCTTCTATTATATTTTATTAAACTCACACGCATGCTCCTGAAGAGTGGACCGATCTACAAAATGCATAGAGCTAATATATGCTGTGTCCCTATGATTCAATTGATATCTGTCGGTATGTATAATTTTTGATATTATTTGTTTAAAATGATGTGGCAAACTGTCTACGTTTTATACATTTTTATGAATTGTACCAGTTATTATAATTGCATTGGATATACACTTACTCATAATTATGTGTTTGTATGTTATGGATTTTTGTTCGAAGGGCGTTGGCTCCAACTTGTCTTGCATACACACGGGCACACAAATGTTGGCCAACAATTACGAACATAGTGAAATACAAGACGTATGTGATATCTCCATTACGAACGTTAGTTTTACAAGACCAAGCGCTTCCGGCTCGCCCTTGATTCCGAGCATGCGTGTTTGTACTTTGGACTTTTGTCTGACAGACTTGTGTACACGCATTTGTTGGTGGAAAATGTAAGAACATGCTAGCCAACATTTGTTGGCGGAAAGTCCGACAACAATTTTCCAATGGATCATACACACGGTCGGACTTTCCGCCAACAGCCTGACATCCAACATTTCCAGTCGTAAAATCTGATTGTGTGTACGGGGCTTTACTCTTTAAGGCTACATTCACACCAGCAATTAGGGCCAGTGCAAATAGTAGCACTAGGAATCAGAGATTCCTGCTGCAGCTCTCGTGGCTAAGTGCAGCCTCCGGGCCCCATTCACTATAATTCACTATAGCGACAATTTGCTGTCGGCCAATGCTATTCGCAATCTGTGTGCCTCCAGCAGCTGGCTGTGCAGAGAGCCCTGAATAGTTCCTTGTCATTAGAGTGAAATGGGCCGGCAGCTGCACCTAGCCACTGAGAGCCGCAGCAGAAACTATCGCTACAATTTGCAGGTGTGAATGCAGCCTAAGTGATCTAAACACTGCACTGAACCAAAGATCAGGCAGATTCTACTTAACTATGTTTTTACTTTTCAACATTTTTATTTATTGTTATTTATGTTTGTTTGTAGTATCCTTTCTTTCTTTTCTTTTCATTAAAATTATATTTTAAAATAATGGAATTGAGTCTGTGATAACTCTTGCTATAAATGAAAGAATTTTGCTTCAGTGAAGAAGCTATCATAGTGTAAACTCTTTTACATTCTTGGCTAAATGTGGCAGCGAGTGATACAGACATTCTTAAAGATCAGAATTGTGACAGCATATGATGTGAATGGCGCTACTGCGGGTTGACTGTTCAGATAACCTTCCTCAGTGATGATCACTCTCATTTTGCTAGTGCTTACATTGTTGTCTTGCAAACTGCCCAGGGTGAAAGTGAGAGTGTGTAATCATCACAGAGACCCCATTACTATTTAGTGACAATTTAGGCTCTATTGACATCTGTGCATTTTAAGTGCGCTACAGATGGAAATAGTCCTGCATGTTGCATCTTTGGTGTAGTTTTGAGCAAAAAACCCATTAGATAGCACTGAATAATAACAAATAAAAAAAAGCACAAAGTACCACATCAGCAAAGCACCACATCAGCAAATCACCACATCAGCAAATCACCACATCAGCAAACCACAATATCTTTAGGTGCCTGCCTATCTGTTAAATTAAACATTTTGAATTATAATGGTTAAATCTAGACAAAACCATTTACATTTATTGAATGGAGAAGGCTTTGATAAATAGCTTTGTGTCTTTAACGCTGTCTGTGACCCTGGTATGAAGGTTCACCTACTCCTCCCTCCCAGCTGTGCAATAACAGCCAGGTCTCAGCTGTAAGTAGACATCCTTTTTTGTCTCTCAGGAGTGCATCCCTCATATATTTCTATAAATATTCCACAAGACAAGGTGCTGGTGTCCTCCTAGTCTGTTCTCCACAGCTGAGCCCTGGCTGTCAGACCAGTGTAAAGGATTGGAGGAGATCTTCCCTTTCTTATAAGCACTTATAAATGTTGGGAGACCAAGCCCTGCATCGATATGATTAAAACTTAAAAAAAAATGTTTTGCATAGAGTTTTAGATAATCTCTGTTCATTTATGCTAATTGGATTTCAAAGATTGATTTTGTTATAGAAGTGTACGCTCACCTAATGGTGAACCTTCATGAAATGTTAAATATTTCAGCACAATTGTTTAACCACTTACCAACCGGCCCATAGCCGAATGACGGCTGCAGGGTGGTTGGATAACTCTGGGAGGGCGTACTATGACGTCCTCCCAGAATTCCCCTCTCGCGCGCCCCCTGGGGCGCGCACCCGAACACATCCGTGACCGGACCCGGCGCATCACGGATCCCGGTAAATGGCCGCTGATCGCGGCCGTTTACCATGTGATCGCGCCGTCAAATGACGGCGCGATCACATGTAAACAGACCGATGACGCCGGTTCCTCTCCTCCCCTCCCGTGTACCGATCGGTACACTGTGAGTGGAGAGGGGGATGGATGGATGTCTGCAGCGCTGTGGGCTGTATGTGTAGTGCCCACAGCGCTGCACAGAGACATCCAGGCATTCATCCATCCATGCTCAGCCATCCCCACTACACTGCAATGCTGTGAAATACTCTGCAATACCCCCACAATACTCTGCAATGCTGTGCAATACTCTGCAACACCCCCACAATACTCTGCAATGCTGTGCAATACTCTGCAATACCCCCACAATACTCTGCAATGCTGTGCAATACTCTGCAATACCCCCACAATACTCTGCAATGCTGTGCAGTACTCTGCAATGCCCCCACAATACTCTGCAATGCTGTGCAATACTTTGCAATGCTGTGCAATACTCTGCAATGCCCCCACAATACTCTGCAATGCCCCCACAATACTCTGCAATGCCCCCACAATACTCTGCAATGCCCCCGCCATACTCTGCCATGCCCCCGCCATACTCTGCCATGCCCCCGCCATACTCTGCCATGCAACCGCCATACTCCGCAATACCCCGCCATACTCTGCAATAAATGCAATACTCTGCAATACTCTGCAATACCCCGCCATACTCCGCAATACCCCGCCATACCCTGCCATACTCCGCCATACCCTGCCATACTCCGCCATACTCCGCCATACTCCGCCATACCCTGCCATGCTGAGCCATGCTCAGCTGTACTCGCCCTCTGTATGTGGCCAGGCTGTGGAAGTCTCACACATGTGGTATCGCCGTACTCAGGAGGAGCAGGGGAATCTATTTTGGGGTGTCATTTTTGGTATGTACATGTTATGTGGTAGAAATATTGTATAAATGGACAACTTTGTGTTAAAAAAAAAATGCGTTTTAACCACTTCCCGCCCACCGGCCGTCATACAACGTCCTTGACTTTGTGCGGAGATATCTGAATGATGGGTGCAGCTACAGGTATCATTCAGATATCAGCTTTTTCAGCCGGCGATTCCCTACACCATGAGAATGATCATAGTGGCTGTTCCACTGCTTGATTGTTCTTACGGGAGGCGAGAGGGGATGTCCCCCCCTCCCGCGCTTCTACCGACTCACCGCTACGATCGAAGCCAGGATCATTTTTTTTTTTTTTTTATTTCAGGCTTCCCAGCCTAGAGGTGAGATGTGGGGTCTTATTGACCCCATATTTCACTGTAAAGAGGACCTGTCATGCCATATTCCTATTACCAGGATATTTATATTCCTTGTAATAGGAATAAAAGTGGTCAAATTTTTTTTTTTTTGGAAAAAAGCATCAAACTAAAATAAATAAAGTAAAATGAACAATAAAAAAAAAAAAATTTTTAAAGCGCCCCTGTCCCTGCGTGCTCGCATGCAGAAGCGAACGCATACGCAAGTCCCGCCCACATATGAAAACCGTGTTCAAACCACACATGTGAGGTATCGCTGCGATCGGTAGAGCGAGAGTAATAATTTTGGCCCTAGACCTCCTCTGTAACTCAAAACATGTAACCAGTAAAAAATTTTAAAGCGTCGCCTATGGGGATTTTTGAGTAGCAAAGTTTGGCGCCATTCCACAAGCGCGTGCAATTTTGAAAGGTGACATGTTGGGTATCTATTTACTCAGTATAACTTCATCTTTCACATTAAGCAAAAACATTAGGCTAACTTTACTGTTTTGGTTTTTGTAAAGCACAAAACAGTTTTTTTCCCAAAAAAAACGCGTTAAAAAAATTGCTGCGCAAATACCGTGCGAGATAAAAAGTTGCAACGACCGCCATTGTATTCTCTAGGGTCTTTGCTAAAAAAACATATATAATGTTTTGGGGTTCTATGTAATTTTCTAGCAAATAAATGATGATTTTTACATGTAGGAGAGAAATGTCAGAATTGGCCTGGGTGCTCCAGAACACCTGAAGGTTCTCCCCTGCATGTTGGGCCTCTGTATGTGGCCACGCTGTGTAAAAGTCTCAAACATGTGGTATCACCGTACTCGGGAGTAATAGCAGAATGTGTTTTGGGGTGTAATTTGTGGTATGCATATGTGGTGTGTGAGAAATAACCTGCTAATATGACAATTTTGTGGGAAAAAAAAAAGTAAAAAAAAAAAACCTTGATTTTGCAAAGAATTGTGGGAAGAAATGACAACTTCAAAAAACTCACCATGCATCTTTCTAAATACCTTGGAATGTCTTCTTTCCAAAAAGGTATCATTTGGGGGGTATTTGTACTTTTCTGGAATGTTAGGGTCTCAAGAAATTAGATAGGCCGTCAGTACTTCAGGTGTGATCAATTTTCAAATATTCGCACCATAGCTTTTGGACTCTATAACTTTCACAAAGACCAAATAATATCCACCGATTTGGGTTAATTTTACCAAAGATATGTAGCGGTATAAATTTTGGCCAAAATATATGAAGAAAAATTACTAATTTGCAAAATATTATAACAGAAATGAAGAAAAATGCATTTTTTTACAGATTTTTCGGTCTTTTTTCTTTTACGGCACAAAAAATAAAGAACCCAGCGGTGATTAAATACCACCAAAAGAAAGCTCCATTTGTGTGAAAAAAAGGACAAAAATTTCATATAGATACAGTGTTGCATGGCTGAGTAATTGTCATTCAAAATGTGAGAGCACCAAAAGCTGAAAATTGGTCTGGTTAGGAAGGGGGTTTAACCACTTCAGCCCCGGAAGGTTTTACCCTCTTCCTGACCAGAGCACTTTTTACAATTCGGCACTGCGTCGCTTTAACTGCTAATTGCGCGGTCATGCAATGCTGTACCCAAACGAAATTTGCGTCCTTTTCTTCCCACAAATAGAGCTTTCTTTTGATGGTATTTGATCACCTCTGCCGTTTTTATTTTTTGCGCTATACGCGGAAAAAGACCGAAAATTTTGAAAAAAAAAGATATTTTCTACTTTTTGTTCTAAAAAAAATCCAATAAACTCAATTTTAGTCATACATTTAGGCCAAAATGTATTCGGCCACATGTCTTTGGTAAAAAAAATGTCAATAAGTGTATATTTATTGGTTTGCGCAAAAGTTATAGCGTCTACAAACTAGGGTACATTTTCTGGAATTTACACAGCCTTTAATTTATGACTGCCTATGTCGTTTCTTGAGGTGCTAAAATGGCAGGGCAGTACAAAACCCCCACAAATGACCCCATTTTGGAAAGTAGACACCCCAAGGAATTTGCTGAGAGGCATGTTGAGCCCATTGAATATTCATTTTTTTTGTCCCAAGTGATTGAATAATGACAAAAAAAAAAAAAAAATTACAAAAAGTTGTCACTAAATGATATATTGCTCACACAGGCCATGGGCATATGTGGAATTGCACCCCAAAATACATTTAGCTGCTTCTCCTGAGTACGGGGATACCACATGTGTGGGACTTTTTGGGAGCCTAGCCGCGTACGGGGCCCCGAAAACCAAGCACCGCCTTCAGGATTTCTAAGGGCGTACATTTTTGATTTTACTCCTCACTACCTATCACAGTTTTGAAGGCCATAAAATGCCCAGATGACATAAAACCCCCCCAAATGACCCCATTTTGGAAAGTAGACACCCCAAGCTATTTGCTTTGAGGCATGTTGAGTCCATGGAATGTTTTATATTTTGACACAAGTTGCGGGAAAGTGACAAATTTTTTTTTTTTTTTTGCACAAAGTTGTCACTAAATGATATATTGCTCACACAGGCCATGGGCATATGTGGAATTGCACCCCAAAATACATTTAGCTGCTTCTCCTGAGTACGGGGATACCACATGTGTGGGACTTTTTAGGAGCCTAGCCGCGTACGGGACCCCGAAAACCAAGCACCGCCTTCAGGATTTCTAAGGGCGTACATTTTTGATTTTACTCCTCACTGCCTATCACAGTTTCGGAGGCCATGGAATGCCCAGGTGGCACAAAACCCCCCCCAAATGACCCCATTTTGGAAAGTAGACACCCCAAGCTATTTGCTGAGAGTCATGGTGAGTATTTTGCAGCTCTCATTTGTTTTTGAAAATAAAGAAAGACGAGAAAAAAATTTTTTTTTTCTCTTTTTTCAATTTTCAAAACTTTGTGACAAAAAGTGAGGTCTGCAAAATACTCACTATACCTCTCATCAAATAGCTTGGGGTGTCTACTTTCCAAAATGGGGTCATTTGGGGGGGTTTTGTGCCACCTGGGCATTCCATGGCCTCCGAAACTGTGATAGGCAGTGAAGAGTGAAATCAAAAATTTACGGCCTTAGAAAGCCTGAAGGCGGTGCTTGGTTTTCGGGGTCCCGTACGCGGCTAGGCTCCCAAAAAGTCCCACACATGTGGTATCCCCGTACTCAGGAGAAGCAGCAGAATGTATTTTGGGGTGTAATTTCACATATTCCCATGGCATGTTTGAGCAATATATCATTTAGTGACAACTTTGCGCAAAAAAAAATAAAAAAAATAAAAAATTGTCTCTTTCCCGCAACTTGTGTCGCAATATAAAATATTCCATGGACTCAACATGACTCTCAGCAAATAGCTTGGGGTGTCTACTTTCCAAAATGGGGTCATTTGGGGGGGGTTTGAACTGTCCTGGCATTTTATGCACAACATCTAGAAGCTTATGTCACACATCACCCACTCTTCTAACCACTTGAAGACAAAGCCCTTTCTGACACTTATTGTTTACATAAAAAAATATTTTTTTTTTGCAAGAAAATTACTTTGAACCCCCAAACATTATATATTTTTTTTAAAGCAAATGCCCTACAGATTAAAATGGTGGGTGTTTCATTTTTTTTTTTCACACAGTATTTGCGCAGCGATTTTTCAAACGCATTTTTTGGGGAAAAAACACACTTTTTTACATTTTAATGCACTAAAACACACTATATTGCCCAAATGTTTGATGAGATAAAAAAGATGATCTTAGGCCGAGTACATGGATACCAAACATGACATGCTTTAAAATTGCGCACAAACGTGCAGTGGCGACAAACTAAATACATTTTTAAAAGCCTTTAAAAGCCTTTACAGGTTACCACTTTAGATTTACAGAGGAGGTCTACTGCTAAACTTACTGCCCTCGATCTGACCTTCGCGGCGATACCTCACATGCATGGTGCAATTGCTGTTTACATTTGACACCAGACCAACGCTTGCGTTCACCTTAGCGCGAGAGCAGGGGGGACAGGGGTGCTTTTTTTTTTTTTTTTTTTTTTTTTCTTCATTATTATTATTTTTTTATCTTATTTTTAAACTGTTCCTTTCATTTTTTTTTTTTTAAATCATTTTTATTGTTATCTCAGGGAATGTAAATATCCCCTATGATAGCAATAGGTAGTGACAGGTACTCTTTTTTGCAAAAATTGGGGTCTATTAGACCCTAGATTTCTCCTCTGCCCTCAAAGCATCTGATCACACCAAGATCGGTGTGATAAAATGCTTTCCCAATTTCCCAATGGCGCTGTTTACATCCGGCGAAATCTACGTCATAAAATGCTCGTAGCTTCCGGTTTCTTAGGTCATAGAGATGTTTGGAGCCACTCTGGTCTCTGATCAGCTCTATGGTCAGCTGGCTGAATCACCGGCTGCATTTTCAGGTTCCCTGTTGAGACAGGAGAGCCAGAGAAAAACACGGAAGATGTTGGGGGGGGGGGCATTCCCTCCCACTGCTTGTAAAAGCAGTCTAGAGGCTAATTAGCCACTAGGATTGCTTTTACATGAAAGCCGACCGCTGGCTGAAAAGAATGATACCAAGATGATACCTAAACCTGCAGGCATCATTCTGGTATAACCACTCAAAGTCGTGAATGGCATACCTGAAGACAAAAAAATGGTTAACAATAAAGCACAGTAAACGGTAAGGTATAAAAAATTGCATACCTGAAAAGCAAACATGATAAAACATAATAACAATAACAATAACAATAACAATAAAACATTGCAGAATAGAATACAGTAAAAAAGAGCAGAACAATAGAGAGAGAATAGAGAGAGAGAGAACAATAAAACGACAACTATTTTTATTTTATATTTTTGTTTGTGTTTTTTTTTTTTTTTTTTTTACACTTTTTTTTGTAACTAACTTTTATAACTGTAACCGGTTCCAGGTTCGGGTCTCTCAAAATGCGATGGCATCTTGGGAGACCCTGTGAAAGTGTGCCTAGTCTGTGCAATGCTGTACCCTACGCTAATACTCAACTAGTGCATGGTAGCGTTCAAAACATTCACCAATGCAAAGACCAGGATTGTCAGGACAGGAGGGACAATAATAGCGGGTGTCACGCCTATATCCGCGCTAGCTGCAGACACAACATCTTTTTTGGGGGGTTCGTTGGGTAGGGGTACTCGGGAGGACATAAAGAAAATGCCTCTCATGCAGCCGACTGCATTTGGTTGGGGATGTGAATGGGGGAAGTACAGGCGCTGCAGAAGTGGTGGGCTCCCAATTAGGATTGGCGAATGCAGCAGGAAGGGCACTATGGGCACGACGGGCCTGTGTTTGTCTTTTTGGTGGCAGCGGGACACTACTTGTGCTTGCCACCTCACCAGCTTGAACTGCACTTATGGGACTCGCCACGTCACCAAGTGTTACTGCAGTGCTGGTTTGACTACGACCGGGGTGTACTAGGCCGCTGGCGCTTGCCAGTTCACCAAAACGCTACAAAAAAAACTGTTAGCGATCACAGGGATCCGGCCTGACTCTGCGAACGCTGCAGTTATGCGTTTAGTGTTTTGTAAGTGACAGTGATCGATCGATACTGCACTTGGGTGGGCTGGGCCGGGCCGGGCGGAGGGGCAAAACGCAGGTGCTAGCAGGTATCTGGGCTGATCCCGCTAACACTGCGTTTTTGGGAACCCTAAACTGCTGGGGACACTAGTATAGATCTAATCGGATCAGATATTGATCCGATCAGATACTATACCACTAAGGGAGGCGTATGCTGCGTGCGTGGGTGTTAGCGGTACTGGCGCTAATCTGACGCTGCCTGGGGCTGGTGCTTGCCAGTTCACCAAAACGCTACCAAAAAAACTGTTAGCGATCGCAGGGATCAGGCCTGACTCTGCGAACGCTGCAGTTATGCGTTTAGTGTTTTGTAAGTGACAGTGATCGATCGATACTGCACTTGGGTGGGCTGGGCCGGGCGGAGGGGCAAAACGCAGGTGCTAGCAGGTATCTGGGCTGATCCCGCTAACACTGCGTTTTTGGGAACCCTAAACTGCTGGGGACGCTAGTATAGATCTGATCGGATCAGATATTGATCCGATCAGATACTATACCACTAAGGGAGGTATACGGTGCATGCATGGGTGTTAGCGGTACTGGCGCTAACCTGACGCTGCCTGGGGCTGGTGCTTGCCAGTTCACCAAAACGCTACCAAAAAAACTGTTAGCGATCGCAGGGATCAGGCCTGACTCTGCGAACGCTGCAGTTATGCGTTTAGTGTTTTGTAAGTGACAGTGATCGATCGATACTGCACTTGGGTGGGCTGGGCTGGGCGGAGGGGCAAAACGCAGGTGCTAGCAGGTATCTGGGCTGATCCTGCTAACACTGCGTTTTCGGGAACCCTAAACTGCTGGGGACGCTAGTATAGATTTGATCGGATCAGATATTGATCCGATCAGATACTATACCACTAAGGGAGGCGTATGCTGCGTGCGTGGGTGTTCGCGGTACTGGCGCTAATCTGACGCTGCCTGGGGCGACGCATATCACCGCCGGGCGATCAGGGGGCTAAACCTTTATTCGGTAATAAACGGCGGGTGCCCTGACACTATAAAAAATAAACGAACTAACCAGCGTCACCCGTAACAGTTATACGGTGATCAGTGGTGAAAGGGTTAACTAGGGGGCAATCAAGGGGTTAAAACATTTATTAGATAGTATATGGGGGTCCCTGTTGCTATAAAATGCTGACGGCGAACCTAAATATTTACGTTCCTAACTACCGTCACCAGCGACACTAATACAGCGATCAGAAAAATGATCGCTTAGCGACACTGGTGAGGGGGGGTGATCAAGGGGTTAAAACTTTATTAGGGGGGGTTAGGGGGGTATCCTAGACCTAAAGGGGGGTAATACTCACTGCCCTAACACTAACTGTCACAAACTGACACTATGCAGTAATCAGAAAAAAAAAAAAAAAAAATACTGCTAATGTCAGTTTGTGACAGGGGGGGGGGGGGTGATTGGGGGGGGATCGGGGGGCGATCAGGGGGGGGATCGGGGTGTAAGGTATGCCTGGCATGTTCTACTGTGTGTGTGTGTGTGTTGTGCACTCACTTGTCATCTCTCCTCGGCGCTGGAACGGAAACTGCCAGACCGAGGAGAGATGACATCACATCCTCTGCCTGTGTGAAACGACACACAGGCAGAGGAGGATTCCCATTGGCTGGGAGCGATCGCGAGGGGGGGGCCACGATCGGATGGTCTCCCCCTCGCCTCCCGACGCTCCCAGTCAAATGCCGACCGCCGATGGCACCGGGGGGGGTCCGATCGGACCCCCCGCCCGCGGGAGGCAGATCACGTACGGGTACGTGATTTTGCCTGCCCGTGCCATTCTGCCGCAGTATATATGCGGTAGGCGGTCGGCAAGTGGTTAAGTGCCCAGTTGTCAAGTGGTTAACCACTTCAGCCCCGGAAGAATTTACCCCGTTCCTGACCAGAGTACTTTTTGCGATTCGGCACTGCGTCGCTTTAACTGACAATTGCACGGTCGTGCGACGTGGCTCCCAAACAAAATTGACTTCCTTTTTTCCCCCTTTTTTCCCACAAAGAGATTTCTTTTGGTGGTATTTGATCACCTCTGCGTTTTTTATTTTTTGCGCTGTAAACAAAATAATAGCGCCAATTTTGAAAAAAACGCATTATTTTTTACTTTTTGCTATAATAAATATCCCCAAAAAATAATTAAAAAAACATTTTTTCCTCAGTTTAGACCGATACATACTCTACATATTTTTGGTTAAAAAAATCACAATAAGTGTTTATTGATCGGTTTGTGCAAAAGTTATAGCATCTACAAAATAGGGGATAGTTTTATGGCATTTTTATTGATAATTTTTTTTTTTACTAGTAATGGCGACGATCATCAATTTTTATCATGACTGCGACATTATGGCGGACACATCGGACAATTTTGACACATTTTTGGGACCATTGGCATTAATACAGTGATCAATGCTAAAAACTTGCATTGATTACTGTAAAAATGTCACTGACAGTGAAGGGGTTAACCACTAGGTGACTCTGTAGGGGTTAAGTGTGTTCTAGGTAGTGTTTATAACTGTGGGGGGGAGGGGCTGTGTGTGACAATACACTGATCGCCCACAGTTGAAGAGCGTATTATATATAGATAAGACAGATATAAAAGCACATAATTCCCTGATTAATCGTTAATTTTTTTGATTGATAAAAATTGATCGGTACTCACCTCTCCGTCGGCTGCCGGGTCTTCAGGGAGTTCTGTCTGAGATCCGGTGACGTCACGGACATCGACATCACCGGACTCCTCTCCCCTTCCCCAAGTGCCTCCCTCTGCTAACGAAGGGAAGGGGGAGGAATCCGGTGACATCAATGTCCGTGACGTCACCGAACAGCCTGAACAGTGATGGTAAATATGGATGTGGTTAACTGGGATCATTCAGTGAGCTAAGTGTAGGCAAATTTGATAACCAAATTTGACAGTCAATATACTAGATAAGTTTTATAATTAAAGTAAACTAATATCCCCCTGATGAAGACACGTGATCCCTGTGTCGAACACGCGTAGGGCAGGGGCCAGGACGGAGTAAGCAGCACGGAGATCGTGAGAGGAGCATACCATATCACACGCCATACCGGCAGTTTTTTAACCACTTTTGTTAGCTTGATATAGAGCGGTGCACTCATGCACCGGTGTAATGTGAGTACCCCTTTGTGGGGAGTGGGTTTTATAAATAAATATATATATATATTTTTATGGTATCACACTATTCAGTCTTTTCTTGTTTATGGTTTGGAGCTGCATTTGAACCAGGCTGGAGATCGGCACCTGAGAATCAGTATAGAGCCCGGGGGTGGCTCCAAAGTGTGATTTGACACAGCTAGCCACTATGTCACACGCTCTGAGGTGAGTGCAACAACTTGGGGGGGTCACCGGAGTGCACCTGAGCATGGTTTTGCAGCACCTAATATTGGATGAGCATGCTGGATGACACCATACATGGACACTGTTACACTTATTGAATTTTGCATTTATTGTTTTGATTACTTGTCCTATCCCACAGGAATATTTAACAGGACTATTTGATATTTAAGTTGAGCACTGGGTACTTTCTTATCTATGATATGCACTTTGGATTTGCTGATATTTCTTATGCACATTGCACTTTATTGCAGTTTTATATGAATTTGTCACATGCTATTTTTTATGAATTTGTCACATATGATTTTTGGTTATTTGATTGATATATATTTATTTTACACTTAGGTGTATATATTTATTTGATTCATTCTAGCGCAACACACTTATTTCTCTATACTAACTTGCACGGTTATGAAACGTGGTCTGCGTCTGCAGCTGAGTATTATTACTTTTTATTTTATTGGCATTGGACCGTTGTGGCTCGCAAGATTTCCTTTTTATTCATATGGTACAGGAGATGTCAGAGGCCATGGGCATGGTACAGAAAATGTCAAGATGGCAGAGGCTGCGGGCATGGTACAGGAGATGTCAGAGGCTGCGGGCATGGTACAGGAGATCAATGCAGCCTCACCAGTGCCCATCAAATGCAGCCTAACTGTGCCCATCAATGCAGCCTCACTGTGCCTGTCAATGCAGCCTCACTGTGCCCATCAATGCAGCCTCTCTGCCAGTCCATGCAGCCTCACTGTGCTCATCCATGCAGCCTCGCTGTGCCCATCTATGCAGCCTCACTGTACCCATCAATGCAGCCCCACTGTACCCATCAATGCAGCCTCACTGCCCCTCAATGCAGCCTCACTGTGCCCATCATTGCAGCCTCATGGTGCTCATTGTGGCAGCCTTACTGCCCATCAATGCAGCCTCATTGCCCATCAATGCAGCCTCACTGTGCCCATCATTGCAGCCTCACTGTACCCATCACTGTAGCCTCACTGTGCCCACCATTGCAGCCTTACTGTGCCCATCATTGCAGCCTCACTGTACCCATCAATGCAGCCTCACAGTGCCCATCATTGCAGCCTCACCGTGCTATCATTGCAGTTTTACTGTGCCCATCATTGCAGCCTCACCATGGCCATAATTTCAGCTTCACCATGTCCATCATTGCAGCCTTACTGTGCCCATCATTGCAGCTTGACCGTGCATCATCATTGCAGTCTCACCGTGCCCATCATTGCAGCCTCACTGTGCTCATAATTGCAGCCTTACTGTGTCCATCATTGCAGCCTTACCATGCCCACAATTGCAGCCTTACCATGCTCATCATTGTAGCCTTACCATGCCCATAAGTGCAGACTCACCGTGCCCATAATTGTAGCCTTACCGTGCCCATAATTGCAGCCTTATCATGCCCATTGCAGCCTTACCATGCCCATAATTGCAGCCTTACCGTACCCATAATTGCAGCCTTACCATGCCCATCATTGCAGCCTCACTGTGACCATAATTGCAGCCTTACTGTGCCCATCATTGTAGCCTTACCAAAGAACTCTCGCAGGATCTGAAAAAAAAGAATTGTTGCTCTACATAAAGATGGCCTAGACTATAAGAAGATTTCCAAGACCCTGAAACTGAGCTGCAGTACTGTGACCAAGACCATACAGTGGTTTAACAGGACAGGTTCCACTCAGAACAGGCCTTGCCATGGTCAACCAAAGAACTTGAGTGCACGTGCTCAGCGTCATATCCAGAGGTTGTCTCTGGGAAATAGACGTATGAGTGCTGCCAGCATTGCTGCAGGGATTGAAGGAGTGAGGGGTAAAGCTGTCAGTGCTCAAACCATATGCCGCACAATGCATCAAATTGGTCAGCATGGTCGTTGTCCCAGAAGGAAGCCTCTTCTAAAGATGATGCACAAAAAAGCCCACAAACAGTTTGCTGAAGACAAGCAGACTAAGGACATGCATTACTGGAACCATGTCCTGTGGTCTGATGGGGCCAAAATAAACGTATTTGGTTCAGATGGTGTCAAGTGTATGTGGCGACAACCAGGTGAGGAGTACAAAGACAAGTGTGTCTTGCCTACAGTCAAGCATGGTTAGAGTGTCATGGTCTGGGGCTGCATGAGTGCTGCCAGCACTGGGGAGCTACAGTTCATTGAGGGAACCATGATTGCTAACATGTACTGTGACATACTGAAGCAGAGCATTATCCCCTCTGTTAAGAGACTGAGCCGCAGGGCAGTATTCCGACATGATAACGACTCCAAACACACCTCCAAGATGCCTTGCTAAAGAAGCATGTCTCCAGACCTAAACCCTATTGGGCATCTGTGGGGCATTCTCAAACGGAAGGTGGAGGAGTGCAAAATCTCCAACATCCACCAACTCTGTGATGTCATCATGGAGGAGTGGAAAAGGACTCCAATGGCAACCTGTGTAGCTCTGGTGAACTCCATGCCCAAGTGGGTTAAGGCAGTTCTGGAAAATAATGGTGGCCACAAAAAATATTGACACTTTGGGCCAAATTTGGACATTTTCACTTAGGGGTGTACTCACTTTTGTTGCCAGCGGTTTAGACATTAATGGCTGTGTGTTGAGTTATTTTGAGGGAACAGCAAATTTACACTTCTATACAAGCTGTACACTCACTATTTTACATTGTAGCAAAGTGTAATTTCTTCAGTGTTGTCACATGAAAAGATATAATAAAATATTTACAAAAATGTGAGGGGTGTACTCAATTATGTTAGATACTGTAATGCCACGTACACACGAGCGGACTTTACGGCAGACTTGGTCCGATGATCCTTCCGACGAACTTTGTAGCATAGGTGCACCAGACTTACAAACGGACGGACTTGGACACACACGATCACACCAAAGTCCGACGGATTCGTACGTGATGACGTACGACCGGACTAAAATAAGGAAGTTGATAGCCAGTAGCCAATAGCTGCCCTAGCGTTGGTTTTAGTCAGCTGGACTAGCATACAGACGAGCAGATTTTTCGACCGGACTCGAGTCCGTCGGAAAGATTTGAAACATGTTTCATTTCTAGGTCCCTCGAACTTTTGGGGAAAAAAAGTCCGCTGAAGCCCACACACGATCAAATTATCCGATCCGCCGGACCAAGTCTGCCGTAAAGTCCGCTCGTGTGTATGCGGCATTAGTCTACATGGGCCTCTAATAGGGAAACTGCACTAAAAAAGCAAGGTCTGCTACTGTAGGTGATGTCACTTTTCTTTTGGTGAAGTTTTGGTGAATGTTGATTATCCAAATTTTTGTGAAATGACGCTCCAGTACAGTACAGCAGTGTATTCTCTTAATATTTAGGGTGGTTAGCTTTCCCCAAGATCTCAATTACATCATCTAGACATTGCAGGCTGAAGCAGACTTTTTTGGCTCTGCACTGATTTAACTGGTATTTGCACGGTCATTGCAATGTTGTACCCAAACAAAATTTGCGTCCTTTTTTTACCATAAAAAGAGCTTTCTTTTGATAGTATTTGATTGCCTCTGCGATTTTTATTTTTGAGATATAAACGGAAAAAGACAGAGAATTTAGAAAAAAATGATATTTTCTAGTTTTTGTTATAAGAAAAATCCAATAAACTCAATTCTAGTCATACATTTAGGCCAACATGAATTCAGCCACATGTCTTTGGTAAAAAAAAAGTCAATAAGCATATATTTACTGGTTTGCGCAAAAGTTATAGCGTCTACAAACTATGGTACATTTTCTGAAATTTACGCAGCTTTTAGTTTATGACTGCCTATCTCATTTCTTGAGGTGCTAAAATGGCAGGGCAGTACAACACCCCCCCCCAAATGACCCCATTTTGGAAAGTAGACACTCCCCAAGGAAATTGCTGAGAGGCTTGTTAAGCCCATTGAATATTTCATTTTTGTTACAAGTGATTGAAAAATTACAAAAAAAAATTACACAAAGTTGTCAACAAATCATATATTGCTCACACATGCCATGATTATATGTGGAATTACACCCCAACGTTCATTCTGCTGCTTCTCCTGAGTATGGGGATACCACATGTGTGAGACTTTTTGAGAGCCTAGCCATGTACAGGACCCCAAAAACCAAGCACCGCCTTCAGGATTTCTAAGGGCGTAAATTTTTGATTTCACTCCTCACTACCTATCACAGTTTTGAAGGCCATAAAATGCAAAGATAGCACACCCCTCCCCCGAAAGGCCCCATTTTGGAAAGCAGATACCCCAAGCTATTTGCTGAGAGGCATGTTGAGTCCATTGAAATTCTATATATTTTGCACCAAGTTGTGGGAAAATGACATTTTTTTTTTGCACAAAGTTATCACTAAATGATATATTGCTCAAACATGCTATGGTTATATGTGGAATTACACCCCGAAATACATTCTGCTGCTTCTCCCAAGTATGGGGTTACCACATGTGTGAGACTTTTTGGGAACCTAGCTGTGTACAGGACCCCGAAAACCAATCACCGCCTATAGGCTTTCTAAGGGCGTAAAATGGTGATTTTACTTCTCACTACCTATCACAGTTACGGAGGCCCTGAAATGTCCAGATCCCCCCCAAATTACCCCATTTTGGAAAGTAGACAACCCAAGGTATTTGCTAAGAGGCATGGTGAGTATTTTGCAGCTCTCATTTGTTTTTTTAAAATAAAGAAAGAAAAGAAAATGTTTTTTTTTTTCAATTTTCAAAACTTTCAAAAGCGAGATCTGAAAAATACTCAACATGGCTCTCACCAAATAGCTTGGGGTGTCTACTTTCCAAAATGGGGTCATTTAGGGGGGTTGTGCTATCTGGGCATTTCATGGCCTCCGAAACTGTGATAGGCAGTGAGGAGTGAAATAAAAAATGTACGCCCTTAGAAAGCCTGAAGGTGGTGATTGGTTTTTGGGGTCCTGTACACGGTTAGGCTCCCAAAAAGTTTCACACATGTGGTATCCCCGTACTCAGAAGAAGCAACAGAAAGTATTTTTGGGTGTAATCTCACATATAACCATTGCATGTTTGAGCAATATATCATTTAGTGACAACTTTCTGTAAAAAAATAAAAATGAATTTTCCCGAAACTTGTGGCAAAATATATAATTTTCCATGGACTCAACATGCCTTGAAGTGTCCTTTTTCCAAAATGGGGTCATTTGGGAGGGGTTTGTGCTATCTTGACATTTCATGGCCTCCGAAACTGTGATAGGTAGTGAGGAAGTGAAATCACCATTTTACGCCCTTAGAAAGCCTGAAGGCGGTGCTTGGATTTCAGGGTCCTGTACACGGTTAGGCTCCCAAAAAGTCTCACACATGTTGTATCCCTGTACTCAGGAGAAGCAACAGAATGTATTTTGGGGTGTAATTTCACATATAACCATGGCATGTTTGAGCAATATATCATTTAGTGACAACTCTGTAAAAAAAAAAAAATAATTTTCCCGAAACTTGTGGCAAAATATAAAATATTCCATGGACTCAACATGCCTCTCAGCAAATAGCTTGAAGTGTCTTTTTTCCAAAATTGGGTCATTTGGGGGGGTTTGTGCTATCTTGACATTTCATGGCCTCTGAAACTGTGATAGGTAGTGAGGAAGTGAAATCACCATTTTACGCCCTTAGAAAGCCTGAAGGCGGTGCTTGGTTTTCAGGGTCCTATACACGGCTAAGCTCCCAAAAAGTCTTACACATGTGGTATCTCCGTACTCAGGAGAGGCAGCAGAATGTATTTTGGGGTGTAATTTCTTCACATATGCCTATAGTATGTTTGAGCAATATATAATTTAGTGACGACTGTGCAAAAAAAAAATACATTTTAATTTTCCCGCAACTTGTGTCAAAATATAAAAGATTCCATCAGCAAATAGCTTGGGATGCCTACTTTCCAAAAAGGGGTCATTTGGGGGGGATTTGAACTGTCTGGGCATTTTATGCACATTTAGAAGCTTATGTCACACATCACCCACTCTTCTAACTACTTGAAGACAAAGCCCTTTCTGACACTTTTTGTTTACATGAAATTTTTTTTTTTGCAAGAAAATTACTTTGAACCCCCAAACAATATATATTTTTTTTTACAGCAAAGGCCTTACAGATTAAAATGGTGGGTGTTTTTTTTTCACACAGTATTTGTGCAGCAATTTTTCGGGAAAAAACACTTTTTTTCATTTGAATGCCTTAAAACACACTATATTGTCCAATAATAATAATAATAATATGATAATAATGTAATAAAAAGATGATCTTATGCCGAGTACATGGATACAAAACACGAAATTCTTTAAAATTGCGCACAAACGTGCCGCGGCAACAAACTACATACATTTTTAAAAGCTTTTACAGGTTACCACTTTAGATTTACAGAGGAGATCTACTGCTAAAATTACTGCCCCCGATCTGACCTTTGCGGTAATACCTCCCACGCATAGTGCAACTGCTGTTTACACATGACACCAGACCGATGCTTGCATTCGACTTTGCGTGAAAGCATGAGGGGGCAGGGTTGCTTTTTTTTTATTATTTATTTTGCTTTTTGTATTGTATTTTTAAACTGTTTCTTTGTATTGTTACCTCAGGGAATGTAAATATCCCCTATGATAGCAATAGTTAGTGGCAGGTACTCTTTTTTTAAAAAATTGGGGTCTATTAGACCATAGATCTCTCCTCTGCTCTCAAAGCATCTGACCACACCAAGATCAGTGTGATAAAATGCTTTCCTATTTTCCAATGGTGCTGTTTATATCCAGAGTAACCTAAGTCTTGATAAGCTTGTAGCTTCCGGTTTCTTAGGCCATAGAGATGATTGGAGCCATTCTGGTCTCTGATCAGCTCTATGGTCAGCTGGCAGAACCACTGGCTGCATTCTCGGGTTTCCTGTTGGCACAGGAGAGCCAAAGAAAACCATGGCAGACGGTGGGGTGGGGGGGACATTCCCTCCCACTGCTTGTAAAAGCAGACTAGAGGCTAATTAGCTGCTAGGAATGCTTTTACATGAAAGCCGACCGCTGGCTGAAAAAAATAATACCAAGATGATACGTAAACCTGCAGGCATCCTTCTGGTATAACCACTCAAAGTCATTGATCCTTGTTGGGCATACATTTTAACGTTCATTTTTTCATGCAGCCTGTGGGCTGAACGAAAAAAAAGTGATTGATTGTGGGTATGCCCACCATTAAAATACCACCTTTCATCCACCACTTCTAATGATGGGCATACGTGCACCATTTTTTTTTAACTGTGGTGGTGAAATCACCTCCTACAGCGCTGGAGTTGCTGATTTACGTATCGTAGGAGCAAACGCTGTTGCTGTCAAGGTGAATAAATCAGTGCTGAAACTGAATGGCGTACCTGCTAAGCAAATGATGGTTAACAATAAAACAAACTAACATTACAGTATAACAGTAAGACATACCATACCTGCAAAGCAAATACAATAAAACATACTAAAAATAAAACATTTTTTAACGCAATCTGTGCCTAAAAAATATATGTCGAAGCATGGGGGCAATCCACCCCCAATGTTAGCAGCAAATCGCTCCTCCACCCCTGCCCCCATGTTTTGGCATATATGCTCTTTTTTTAACTGTGGTGGTGAAATCACCTCCTACAGCACTGGAGTCACTGATTTACAATCATGGGAGCAAACGCTGTTGCTGTCAAGATAGATAAATCAGTGCTGCAGCTGAATGGCGTACCTGCTAAGCAAATGATGGTTAACAAATCGCTCCTCCACCCCTTCCCCTATGCTTCAGCATATATGCTCTTTTTTTTAACTGTGTTGGTGAAATCAAGTCCTACATTGAGTCACGGCTTTACGTATTGTGGGAGCAACTGCTATTGCTATCAGAATAAACCCATGCTGCAGCTGAATGGCGTACCTTCCAAGCAAATGATGGTTAACAATAAAACAAAGTAACATTACAGTATAACAGTAAGATATACCATACCTGCAAAACAAATACAATAAAACATAGTAAAAATAATACATTACAGTTCTAAAATACAGTAACAACAGAGAGAGAACAATAGATATAGAACTATAGTGAGCAAACAATAGAGCGGACAGTAGAGAGCGAACATAAGAGAAAGAACAATAGAGAGAGAGAGAAGAAAAATAAAACCACAACTATTTTAGGCTTTTTGTGTTTTTGTGTGGTTTTTTTTTCACTTTTATAAAAACTGTAAACTGTGAACATTCCAGATTAGGGTCTCTCAAATGTGATGGCCATCTCATCTTCCGAGACCCTGTGTTAGTGTGCTCTAGGACTGTGTAGTGCTGTATCCTACGCTAATACTCCACTTGTGTGTGGTAGCATTTAAATTAGTCACCGATGCAGAGACCAGGTTGGTCAGGACAGGAGAGACAATAAAAGCGGGTGTCACGCCTAAATTTGCGTTTTCTGCAGACACGACATCTTCTTTGGGGTGTTCTTTGGGTAGGGGTACCACGGAGGACATACAGAAAATGCCTCTCATGCAGCCGAATCACTGCATTTGCATTGGAAAGGTGGGCCATAGCACCATATGGAAACAGAAGGGCTGTGACGATCTCTTCCTGGAATTTTAGGAAGGATTCAGTTCGTCCTGAAGCTTTGTATAGCACAAAAACGATCAGCAGAGCCAATTGAAATAAGTATACAGACACTTTTTTGTACCAGCGTCTGGCCTTACGGGCAATTAGGTATGGCACCAACAACTGGTCGTTGAGGTCCACCCCTCCCATGTTAAAGAGGAGTTCCACCCGAGGTCCTGTAAAAAAAAAAAAATGAAAAGTCAGCAGCTACAAATACTGCAGCTGCTGACATTTAATTGGACACTTACCTGTCCCAGGGTCCAGCGATGCGGGGGATCGAAGCCCCGCTCGTCTCCCCCTCCGTTCAGTGGCGCCGGTATTGCAACTGTGGGCGCCGGGCTGTGGCTTGACAGCCTGGAACCCACTGTGCATGCGCGAGCGGCGCCGCGCGCCGTGATTGACCGCTCAGTCACCTGGGACCTGTAATGGGTCCCAGATGATTGACAGGAGGGAGGGAGCAGAGCTGAGCCCTTCCTGTGCCGAGGGGGAAGTGATGTCACCAGCCCAGGCACTGGAAGAGGCAGACTACGAGGGACCACCTAGCAACAGCCATTTAGAGGTAAGTAAAAAAAATATATCCAAATGTTTTTTTGTACCTTTTTTTTTTAATTTTTCATGTATTTTTTTTTTTTTTTTTGGGTGGAACCCCACTTTAAGGTTGTATTCGTGGACACAGAGGGGTTTCTCCACAACACCAGTCGCTATAGGAATTTGGACTGTCATATCTGCGTAAAGGGAGGACAGAACGAAAACATTTCGTGAATCCCTCCACTTCACTGCTAACAAATTATTACACTTAAAGCGGCTCTCTCCCCCCATCTAAGTCGGGATTCTACAAGCCGTTGGGGGAATTTCCAGTGATTAGATTGCATGGTGCCACATGCGTCAATTCCATAATCAAATAGGTGACTAAAAAGTGGCACGCTCGTGTAATAATTGTCCACTTACAAGTGGTACCCCTTTGCTAATAAGGATGACACCAAGTCCCACACAATATTACCAGCGCTCTCTATGTAGTCTGGGCAGTTCTTTGGCTCTACGTGACTATCTTTTTCCTCATAAACCATAAAACTATATGTATAGTCTGTTGCCCTGTCACAGAGCTTATACATCTTGACCCCATATCTGGCACGCCTGCTGGGAAGATACTATTTGATAGACAAGCGGCCAAAAAACTTAATCAGGGACTCATAAATGCAAACAACTTGATCGGGAGTAAACAACTGTTGGTTGAAGTTTTTTATGAGGAGCCAAATTATGTAGAGCCGATCAAATCCAGGGTCACCCCGAGGACGACAGAGTTCATTGTTATTGAAGTGCATGAACTGCAACATCTGCTGGTATCGTGTCCTGGTCATGGAGGCAGAGAACATGGGCATATGGTGAATTGAGTCAGTGGACCAATATGACCGCAACTCACTCTTTTTAGTTATGCCCATAAGAAGGTCTTAAATTCGGTGACCGTAATAGGTCTCCAATCTCTGGCAAGGGTCAACTGGGGATTAGCGGTGATGAATTGACCAGCATACAAATTGCTTTGGTCCACAATACATCTATAGAGATCTTCCGTGAAAAACAATGAATAAAAATCATGTGACTTAACATCAACTGTTTCCACCTGAATTCTGGTTTGGCCAGTGAATCGGGGAAGTACGGGTGCTGCAGAAGTGGTGGGCTCCCAATTAGGATTGGCAAATGCAGCAGGAAGGGCACTATGGGCTCAACTGGCCTGTGCTTGTCTTTTTCTTGGTGGATGCGGGATACTGCTCATGCTAGCCACCTCACCAGTTTGAACTGCAGTTATGGGACTCGCCACGTCACCAAGTATTACTGCAGTGCTGGATGTACGACCAGGATGTACTAGGCTGCTGGTGCTTGCCAGTTCACCAGAAGGATGAGCTGCATTAGTACCGGCTCTCTGCTCCATACAAGAGCAGAATGGGGTCGGGTACCCCTGACCTTGGCAGGGACCACTATTCCACCGACAGAGCTATCTGTCTGGGTGCCGCTGCTGTCTACCGGTTCGTATTCTGAGCCTGAATCTGACAGATAGGTAAATTCCTCTTCACTATCTGTCATGCTCAGAAACGTGTAGGTCTCTTCACTACTGTACCCATGATTTGACATTTTGGTCTCTAAATTTACTGGTACAGTAGTGAGACTCACAGGAAAAAGAGATCCTGACTGTCAGCAACTGCTTTAAACGCTACAAAAAAAAAAAACAGCGTTCGCAGGGATCAGGCCTGACTCTGCGAATGCTGCAGTTATGTGTTTAGTGTTTTTGTAAGTGACAGTGATCGATTGATACTGCACTTGGGTGGGCTGAGCTGGGCTGGGCTGGGCAGAGGGGCTAAACGCAGGTGCTAGCAGGTATCTGGGCTGATTCCGCTTAGATCCGATATTGATCTGTTCAGACACTATACTACTAAGGGAGGTATATGGTGCATGCGTGGGTGTTAACGCAGACCCTATCTGATGCTAAAACCTGATATCCCCCGCCTAGCTAACTAGCTAAAACTAGCTAACCAGCATCACCTGTGACACTGATACAGTGATCACTGGTGACAGGGGGTGATCAAGGGGTTAAACCTTTATTAGGGGGGGTTGGGGGGGGTCTCTAGACCTGTCTGAGCCTACCACTAACTACCCTAACACTGATTTTTGTCACTAATGACACCAGTAAAGTGATCAAAAAAATATGAACACTGCACTGAGTGACACAGTGACAGGGGGGGGAAGGGATTAACTGGGTGATCGGGGGTGACAAGTATACCTACGTGAACTGGTGTCAGTGTAGTGTTGGGGTAATTACTCTGAGATGTCTTCTCTCCTTTCTCTGGAACAGAAAAGGGTTCCACGAGGAGAGATGACATCACTTCCCCTGCTGTGTTTACACTTACACATGCAGGGGAAGGATTTCATTCACCAGGACCGATCACCAGGTCCAGGCCAGAAATCATTGGCCTGGGCCTGGGGACTGATTGGTTCTAAAGTCCAATCCAATTGTCACATGCGCCCCCCCCCAGGCAGCCTCACGCACGACATATAGCTACAACACTTCGCCTAACCGCGCCAACCTGCGGTGGCTGGTCCGGATCTGGTTAATGACTATTGCAGAATCTCCCTTAGGACCGATGAACACTTACACCCTGCAGTAACAGGTCTATTGAAGCTAAGAGCACTACAACACACATAGCATATCTGTTAAATGACCCCCATTGAGGAGAGTTGGCAAACTTTTCTTAAACAAGAAGTCTCACTGAACATTTTCTTCATCGCTCCTGCCCATGGGTGCAAAGTGTACAGCTCACTTTGTTCCTTCTTTCTAGCTTGTTTCATTCCTGGGATGGTGTGGTCTTTATCACTAGGTATTTCACCCCCACTGTCTTTTTATGTCTACCAGGATGTATGCTTCTGGGCCGCACAGCATCTTTAGTTGCCAGGTAGCAGATGTTGGGCTGTACAGTATCATGCATTTCCAAGGTGTAGGTAATCTGACCACTGTACTGCAACAACCAATATTGCTGCATAATAGCAACCACCTGCCATCTGTGTCATAGCAAGCAATGAAGCTAGATTTCCTGGTTGTGGATCATGCTAAGCCTGTTTGAAGAGAAGAAAAGAAAATTGATGGCAGGAGGTCAGATTATTGAATATAGAGAAAAGGGCAAGAGTAGAAGAACAATATTGACAGCAGAAGGTGGGAGAAGAGGAATGACTGTAGGAGGTAATTGGATTTAAAAGAGAAGTGCAGCATTTTATACAAATAATCATACTCACCTATGTAGCTGCAGCAGCAATCTGCTGTTGCAGCTGCCCCCCACCAGCTCTAAGACTGGAAACTGAACAATCACATGACCACTGATCACTCATTTCTCAGTTTTCACTAAGCAGGGAGAAGTGGCTGTCAGTCACTGTCTATCTGCACTACCCCTCCAGCTCTCACTGGAGCACCAGGCTGTGGAGGGGATGGGAGTGGCTGGCTTAGGCTCTCAGTGACACACTGAGAGCCTGAGCCAGCTGCCCGGGACTCTTCCAGAGCTTGGACTGGCTCTGTGACATCAGCAGTCAGTGGGATTCAGCCCACTGTCAGCTAAATCTGGGTCAGAAATAAGTGCACTTCTGTGACCCACAAAAAATCTTTGGCCATACTTCACTTGTAATACAGGGGCTAAGAGAAAAGAGTAGGAAGATGAGATTGCCAGTGACAGGTGGGGAAGAAAAATGACTGTGTGTGGGCCTAGCAGAGTGGGTGGTAGCTACTGAGCTTTGCCCACAATTCATAGGGATGGGAATGCCCGCAATTCGGGCTTCATACAGGGGTGGAACTCACAGCTAAAGAAGTGCTTTTCTGCCAGTTGGTTCTGCATAAAGATATGTTTTATGTTTGTTTTTTACATGAATCACTGGATCAACATGTAAGATCCTATTCCTGCTGAGACTTCTTCTTTAATGAATTGCCAGCCTTAAAACAATGCGTGTTGGCATGCATTAACCACTTGCTGACCATCATTATACCGCTGCAGGACGGCTTTCCTGCACAAACCGCCATAGGTATACGTCGGTCTTTGCATAGGAGGTAGCAGGAGCGTGCACGCCACGGGAGTGTACAGAGGCAGAACGTGGAACTGCCTATGTAAAGAAGGTGATTCCCCGTTCTGCCACATGACATATCAGAGATCTTCTGTTCCCATAGTTTGTAGACGCAATAACTTTTGCGCAAACCAATCAATATACGCCTATTGCAATTTTTTTTACCAAAAATATGTAGAAGAATATATATCAGCCTAAACTGATGAATACATTTTTTTTTATAATTCCTTTTTTTGGATATGTATTATAGCAAAAAGTAAAATATTTTTTTTTTTCAAAATTGTCGGTCTTTTTTTGTTTATTGCACAAAAAAAAAAAACCACAGGAGGTGATCAAATACCACCAAAATAAAACTCTATTTGTGGGGAAAAAAAGGATGTAAATTTTGTTTGGGTACAATGTAATCAGAGAAATTCTTAAGTGATAGCATAGCAGAATTATTATTTGCCCAAATATTATTAATTATACTTCTCTCTGTAAATAGATGACAGACATAAAGAATTATTTATTTTAATTATAAATAATGTTAATTTAAGCATCAGGTAAATCCATTTCTATGTCTATCTTTTCTGGTTCCTTTATAAATGAGTATTTCAGTAGAACAGACAAAGGACTTTTCAATTAACCTATGTCAGTGAAGCAAAATTAAAATCAAGAATGACTTGGTTTAAAATTATTAAGCTAATTATGCCATCAATCTCCCAATAGTTCCCATTGCCAAGTTTAAACTGGGGCAGAATTTATTATAAAGAGGAAATGTGAGTATATAATTTAAGATAAATATTCACTAGATAAGCATATTGTTTTAAGGGACATATTAAATGGCCCATATCATGAATAATATTGTATTGCCATAACTGTAGGTTATTAATACACATAATGTTTTTGCTGAGTATATATAATTTTTTTTAACTTGACATTAATTTATTTATACTTTGCTCACTTGTATATGCAATCCAAATTGACCAGAAAGGAAGACCATGACAAGGGTTGGAACAAGCTACAACACTACCTCATAGGGCTTACTTTGTTGCAAATTTTTGTTTTTATATTAAAAGAACCAATCTCAACTGGGCTTGTGCAAGTAGCTGAATATTTATATCTATATGCCCCTTATTTCTCTTAACCTAATGAGAGCAACTCAAAACTTTAGAGGTCACCTGAAGTCGGACAGTTTGCTAAATGCCCAACACCAATCCAACCCAATCTGTACCCTAAATGAGCATAACAATATCACACAGCACAACCTTAAGTTAAAGTACAACTAAAGGCTCCTTTATGACAGTCTTAACAAGTACAAAATCAAGTTACTATGGGATGCACATGTCTTATAATTTAAACAAATAACTTCCTATACCCCCCCCCCCCGAGTGAACCAAATCCTCCTTCTTTTGTATCACACACTCCCCCTCCTAGAAACTGCAGATCACACTGGAAGAATTTCAGCAATAGAAGCAATGCTGCCAATCCAGAAATCAGTGGGCAGGACTAGGTGTGACCAAGTGTTTATTTACAGGCTTGTAAAACAGAATTTTTAATGCTGATAACCATGCACCCTGCAACATTTTTTATCCCACTGTGATGCAAAGAAGGCACAACCTACATGAGATTGTCTACTCTGCTCCAAATTCAGAAGCAGTGAAGCTTGTTCCCATCCCATTAAAACAAAGCCACATTAGGTGGACTTCCCTGGGAGGACAAATAGGTATTTGTGTGAATTTGGAGAGGGAGGCCAAGATTAACCTGCAGTTCATATTTTTGATGATGAAAGATCATAGTTCAATATAAAAGAAAGTAAGCAAATACAGGATTTTGGATTTGATACTGTTATATTCACTTAGAATTTAGCTTTGAACACAGTGTGAAATTGTTAGAACCTCAGTCGGGATTTTGTTGCTGTCTAGGGAGAGTCACCCTCTCTTTTTGTCTTGGTGATTATTGTCATCAGGACAGATAATGAATGGAAATCCTAAATGTTACTGTTGTCACAGAAACAGGAATGCAGAAGTCTTTCAACAGGGACAACTGCTCCATTGACAGCTATTTAAGAGAGTACCATTTGGACTGATTTTCTCCAACTTATTGCTGTGTCTCCAGGACAGGCAATTAAAGGAAGGAGTTTTAACTATTTCTAACTCTATCTAAACTAGAAAAGAAAACATAATCTTGGCTTCAGATACATGTAATAATTGTGTAACATAGCTAGTCCAATATTCTATTGGAGATGACTTCTTGAAATAACATCTGTAGCATGCAACTCACTGCAAAACATTCCTACTGAAGTGATTGGGACTAATAATAGTGGTGTTAAATCAAGAATATATATTAATGGCTACTACTCTGCATGCATCTCTGATAACATAGGCAGCACAGGGGGCATTTTAAGTGAGAAAAATACGCACCTTTAACAGTATTTTATCTTTGATGGTCCTTTTTGATTTACAGTTTGGTAAACAATTTTTTTCAGCAGTTTGAGTTTGCATGATCCCTAACAGTCTAATGCCGTGAACACACGATCAGACATTTCGACTAGAAAATCCATGGATTTTTTTCAGACGGATGTTGGCTCAAACTTGGCTTGCGTACACACGGTCACACAAATCTTGTCAAAAATTCAGAACGTCAAGAACACGGGGACGTACAACACGTACGATGAGCCGAGAAAAATGAAGTTCAATAGCCAGTGCGGCTCTTCTGCTTGATTCCGAGCATGCATGGAACTTTGTGGGTCGGAATTGTGTACACGCGATCGGAATTTACCACAACAGATTTTGTTGTCGGAAAATTTGAGATCCAGATCTCAAATTTTGCGTGACGGAAATTCTGATGGAAAATGTTCGATGGAGCCTACACACGGTCGGAATTTCCGACAACAAGCTCCCATCGAACATTTTCTGTCGGAAAATCCGACCGCGTGTAAGGGGCATTAGAATAAACATTTCCAATCTTCTGTGTCAGCTGGATGGCTAAAAGGTCATAGCTCAAAACATAAAAAGTGTTTGTTGTTGAGAAGTTGCTTAATTGACTGGACTTGCTTTGCAAGACAGAAGCTTGTCCAATAATGTGAAATCTCTTGAGAACAAGATTTTACATTTTGTTTTTAAGATGGTCCTGTGTATACCTTTGTCTTTCTGATCTCAAGTCACATTTAAACCTCATATTATGATCATCAGATGCCATGTCTACATTTTTAAGGACAGTCCAGCCTCAATCACTTTAAGGGTGCTCATGCCACTTGAAGTGTACATGTCACATTATAATAAGGCATAAAAAAGAAGCATGCTTATGGCACTTTTGTTTGACGAACAGGCTATTGGACAAGTTAGAATTTATTAGCTGAAAAAGTTGGGGATAATGCCACTAGTCAATCTATCCATAATGGTGAACTGAGAATGCTTGTTGCTGTGTTCCCATAAATAGGCCAATTGTTGAAAATAACAATATCACTTATCTTATTGGAAATCTACCATGAAAAACAGGATCTCGTGCAAATACCAATTTGCAGAAAAAACAAAGGTTTTAGTTGCACAACATTTGCATATATATCTAAAATCCACATTGCTTCATCAAGACCCCTCTGTATTGTGCGGTCCTAACTCATTATGCTGGAGCATATACATTATAGCCGTAAAGGCACCTATAAAATATCCATTACTATTCATGGAGGCCCTCATAGATTAAAGCTGGATTCCAGGAATTCAGCTACTTTGTAAAAACTGCAGGCATACTGTGAGTTAAGTCTAATGAGGTGCTTACCACCTCATAGACTTATGTTTATTATTTACATCTGACAGGTTTATTGCAGGAACATAACTTCCACAGCTCCAACACTGCTCACTGTGGTCTCAGTTCTTTCAAGAGCAGAGTCTATGGAACTGCTATGTCTGCCCCTGCCCTTCTTCTGCCCATTCACAGAAGCCTTTGTATTACATGAACTCATTCACAAAATATAAAGGCTTCTGTGAATGGGCATCAGAGGGGAGGGGTGGGCAAAGCTGCTCTGTCTTCTTTTCTCCTCTTACAGCTGGAGTGTATCCTCTAGGAGTGCAATAAACCTGTCACATATAAGTAAAATGGATAGGTCCCAGAGGTGATATGCATCTAATTGGACTTAACTCCTAGTGCGCCTGCACTTTTTCTGAAATTGTTGAACCCCTGGAATCCAGCTTTAAAGTTAGGACCGCACTATACAGAAGAACCTTGAAAAGGAGTTGTGGCTTCCACACATTTTGCAAATAGTGTGCAACTAAAACTTTTGTTTTTAACTCAAATGGTTAGTGTTTAATAGTTTATATTTCTAGCTAGCTGCTAAGTGTGCTAGACGCCATGTGCAAAGCTCTCCCATGTGCACTCTAAAAGCTATGTTGGGGTAGTTGTCATTTTCATTTGCCATGAGAATTAAAGCATTTGTATGGAGTATTACAAACAGTAAAAATTGCTGAGATAGAGTGGGCAAAAGGAACACCAGATAATAACAAGGCAAATAATATATTAGTACTGCAGAAAGCCTAACATGTTACTGTATCCAAAACATGGGCAGAACTAGGTGTGGCTGGGTGCTGATTGACAGACTTGTGAATTAGCAATGACAATGCTGATAGCTATGCCCCCTGCAACATCTTCTCATTGGACTGTAGGGCAAGCCAAAACAGCCTAAATGAAAGTGGCAAGCTCTAAATTTAGGAGAAGTGCAGCATCATTGTTGTACCATCACAGGAAGCTGCATTGGATGGACTTCACTGGCAGGGTCAACAGGTATTTGTGGGTCTTAAACAGAGATTTGTGCTTGCTTAAGAAGTTAGAAGTGGAAACTCTTTTTCCAATGCAGAAAGAAAAAAAAATTGCCTTTAGTTACTAATAGGTTGTGTGGCTGATGTAGTAACTGTTTTGTGCATCAGTTGTTTAGAACATCCCTTTCAATTTAAGGTAGAAGTGACCATTGTTGGTAGGGGTAACCTTTTGCCATAATCTGCTAGCATCCAGAACATATTAGTAGATTATGGCATATACTAGCCTCCTTTTATGCTGTCCTCCAGTGATGATGGGTCCAGGCACCTGTCAACACTGCATACGCCACAACCGCCAATCTCCGTCCTCTAAAGCCATTGGGTGGCCACTAAAGGTGTATCTCCCGTGCAGGCACACAGGATTTATATCATCCATTGCACCTGGCCCATTCACAGCATCTGTAAGATATGTTGAACAGTATACACAGAAAATAAATAAATGTTAATGGAAATAGGGAGAAGAAAGTTTATTAATCCCACTTTAGGACACCATTACCACTATACAATATATTAGCAGAATCCCTATTAAATCCAATCTTCTCAAATTGTCCAACTTAGGTTTATCAAATTTCTAAGTATATTTTATTTGATTATAGTTTGCTGTTACTATCTGTTTCTGAGTTAAAAAGCGTTAACTGTATAGCACGGACACAAAGTTACATCTGCTATGCTGTTCTTTGAAAGTACACGCATAAAAAATGTATGTGTCTTTGCATTATTTATCCTGTAATGAATAGAATTTTAGAGCAATCTTCTTCACACAACCAGACTAACACAGTTGCTGCTCCCGTGGGTGCACTGTGACTCGGTTAACTAAGATGCACAGCCATTTTTATACTGAAAAGCTAAGAAAGAACAAATGAAGCTTTTCGTTTTTTATTTTACAAAGATACAATGTGATGCTACACACCAATAATAACAGGAATACTGATATTAAAACCATAAACCAGGGGAAAATGTCTAGCCTGCAGTGCTAAATGTTCACAAGCTACAACTAATATCTTAAAGGAGAAATCTATTAGGGATGAAGTACTCCAGCAAATATATGTATTTGTTGGAGTACTTTTTTTTTTTTTATAAAATAACTTTCCAAGAGCTGTAAGCTTGTACTAACTCTACTGTAAGTATAATATGTTTGCCATGAGTTGCTTGTAGATTTGCCTGTAATGATCTTACTAGCTAATGATTATTTGCTTGTATTTATTTGTTTGTTATTATCTCATTAGACCCCAGTACCCTATGCACATCTTCCCTAGAAGAAGGAATTTATTTATATTCCGAAATATGTTGGATATGTCAATGTGAATCCCATGCTTGCATTGTGATATGTTTTAACTTTTTTACCTTTTTTGAATAAAATGTATTGATTTTTAAATTTTCTACGATCATTACTCTACTTAATGCCTAAAAAATCCCAGTGGGGGTATTTTTTTTCCTCTGTACACTAATTAGGGATGTGGCAGACAGCCCTTTGAACTTTCCCACACTAAGCTCTGCATTTATTTTTAACTCAACTTGTACTAATGGCCATCCTATTGTATCTTGGAATATCAAATATGTTTTTGTTGTACATATTAATCATTAGATTTTTTATATACTGGCATTATCTGTCTTACCTTGCTCATAGCATTTATATTGCATCATGCTATGATAAACTAAACAATTGAAACCACTAGTGCTCAGGGCACTGTGAAAAACCCCAAATGGATCTATTATAGACAGACCAATTGTGTATGTATAAAAGTAAGTAAATTTTATTTAAAGATACAAAAAATTGTGAGATACAATAGGAACTTTGGTGACTTGATTAAAAGCTGAAATACATGGTACCCAAAATTGCAATGGTATGTGAGCCCACTGTCCTGGAAGCGAACAGACTAATGGTGATGCATAGTGACGTTGACACCTTACATGTTACGGACAAATAACAGTCCTTCTTCAGAGGTTTTTTTTTTATGTCAAATGGGTACAGGATTTCTATAATGCAAAAAAGACCAAAAAAGAATATATAATATTAATCTTTTACATATATTTTACAAAAGAGTACAATAGTAAATTTACAATATAAGACAGTAAAGATGATATATGTATCATATATACCCTCCATTTTATACAATGTGAATAAATAGCTGTACTTACAAAAGTCACATATGCACATTTGCATATGTCTGAGGAATGGATGGGAATGGTGGTGAATCCCTCATGTGGGAAGCGAGAGCTCATTGACCCCGGGTTAGATCCAAGAAAATCAGGGAAAACTTGGCAACAAGTGCTTCGCTACAAGGACTCATAGCTGTAGAGCATGGAGCTCCAGCTAATGGTGGGCCATAAAAGCTGTGTAAATAAATCAAAGGTATGCTGCAGTCAATAAAAATAACTGGGTATATATGAGGCAAGAACAACCGAACTATGTCACATTTTGATTTTAGCATCAGCTGGAGCATATAAGTCCTGATGCAAAGATGTAAATGGGTACATTATCTTTCAATATGCTTGATGAACACAAACAGCTTTCACCTTGCACTTCCTCGGCATATCAAGTGGTTGCCTTAGGTGTAGGTAGATAAAGGTGACTGTGGAAGCCATTAGCCAATCCCAGTGGTGATTGCGAAGGCAAAACAGCTGGACCCTGTGTGGGAGAGTCAGCGTCAAGGTCTGGATGCCATCCCACTCCCACTGAGTCCCTCGGCGCGATGACGCGTGGTGCAAGCCCGTCCGGGGGCAGGGTCACATCTCCGGTAATAAATTAAAAAATGTCCTTCGCGCTGGTGGATAATAAAAAGTGAAGTGGCCAAATGGTTAAATAAGTGGGTAGTGATTGTGAAACAAGTGATAATATTGCAGCAAAATGAGGGT
Source organism: Lithobates clamitans (assembly GCA_037952925.1). Classification (NCBI taxonomy): domain Eukaryota; kingdom Metazoa; phylum Chordata; class Amphibia; order Anura; family Ranidae; genus Lithobates; species Lithobates clamitans. The sequence continues at coordinate 184,947 of JBBGZY010001521.1, read as the reverse complement.
GTTCACACCAACACTTAATAACATAAATATTTAAATATATTTCGCGCAATATTAAACCGAAATAAACTGTGTAGGTGAATAAATAAAGTTCATATTATAATGCAGATGTGGGACACTGGTGACTAATGTTATTAATGCAGGGATCAATGATCTCTGTTTTGCAATATAATAATCACTGCTATAATGATAGTATTCAAATAATTGCAGTAAATACTATAATAAAAAATGCCACCCTGTAAACAGCATGAAAGAATAAACAATGGCAATTCCTGGTGAATAAAAAAACAAATAAAATCTTCTAAAATCAATAATCAAGTGTTATAATATTATAAATACCACCCTGTAATCAACATAAAAGAATGTGTGCATAAAAATGATGATTCCTGGTGAATAAGAGCAAAATGAAATCTTCTAAAATCAACAATCCAAATATGTGCAGTGAAACATAAGTGTAACCTTAAAAAATACACATATATATAATGACCATTCAAAATACAGTAAGTGTAAAGAGTCCGTTTTGGTGCTACAATAAAGTGTGGGTGTTCAGGTAAAGAAGTGCTTTAAAAAGACATAAGTGGGTACTAATGTATGAAAAAGTCTGTGAGTAATTCTTCTATTTAATTTTGAAAGTTGAAATGTGACAAATGTGTATCCTTCTGCTGCTGGTGTCTCCTAGTGTGGTCTCACAGAACCCTCACCTTCAATTGGTAGTAATCAGGCATTCAGTAGTATGTCTTTAAGGTGTGGGAGTGGTCTCTGGCAGCCTTTTCTTTCTTTGTTATTTTTTCTCCTCCAACATTTCCTCTATGTAGCTCCGCTCTGGTAAACTCAGTTTGGGGGGAGATAAATAGGGAGGGGGGAGAAGAAAAAGGCTCCACTAGTGCATTAAACTTTTAAAATCAAAGGGGGAATGTTTATTAAGTAATGCTCTTACATCTCTCATAATAAAAACAGGCAGGGTAAATGTAAAAAACGATCTGGCGTTCTCAGCACCCTCTCACTTGTGCTTCAGATACTGTGTATTGCTCCAGCCAATCCCTACGCGTTACAACACCGTCACGTGTCTTCATCTGGGGAACCGGATTGGCTGTTCTGTGTAAGCTTATATGTTATAGAACCGGAAGTCACGAAACCGCCATTTTACTTGTGGTCAATGTTAATTTCGCTCAGCGGCCATTTTTCTTTGGTTTTTGGGAAGTTTAGTTTCCTCCATTTTGTTGAGGGTTGTGCTAGTATAATTTAGATATTTGTGTGCGCGGCCATTTTTTTGGTGGCAATTCTCTTGCATATTCAAGTGTATTGCTGCTGTATAATGTTACAGATGTAATTGTATTGTAAGAATATTGGAAGGGGCAGCCGCCAATATTCATAGAGTATATGCTGCTGCTGTTTTATAAACCAACAAATATGGGGTATAAATACTAGGTAATGAATTAGTATTGGGTTATAAATGTATGTAATAGCGTATCCGAATCCATTAATAATGAATCAGTTTAAAATTCCCTTATGCATATATGAATCAGGTGGGAGAGTGCTCTGGTAACTAAACCAGTTAATATTGTTTAAATTAACTAAAAAATCATACATTTTATTTAGATAATTAATTACGGGACAATTATGGAATAATAAATATCTAACATCTTCAAAAAATCAAATAAATATGTATACATAAAACACTATGTTTGATTTTAATAAATTTTATAATCCCAATATGGTTGAGACTGATTGTATAGTATGTGGGTGTATAATTATTTTCAAAAGATATAGTCCAACCTATATAATATAAAATTTTAAAATTACATTAAAAATATTTAAAATATTTAAAAGTCGTTTTTATATCTGATTTTTGGGAGATAAATGGGCTGTTGGTTCTCATGTAAAAAAACTCAATATATGTGTTAAGAATTACTTAAAAAACAATTTAAACCAAACTCTACGTTCAGCCCTCCCGGTACAAGGGTACGCAAGGTGTGAATCCATTTGGATTCTTTGCGACTAATATCTCGGACCAGATGACTACCTCTCCAGGATTGTTTGTGTTTTTCTATGCCCCAAAATTGGAGGTGTGCAGGGTCTTTGTTGTGTACTAGTGCGAAATGTTTTGACACATTATGTTTGGGGAAGCCCGATTTTATATTTTGTACGTGTTCCTTGATGCGTGTTTTAAGTGCTCTTTTGGTTCGGCCCACGTATTGCAAGTTGCAGCTACACTGCAACACATACACCACTCCTTCTGTATGGCATCCTATAAAGTCTCTGATGTTAAAATTTTGTCCTGTGCTGGTAGCTGTAAACTCTTTGCGCTTTCCCTGAAATTTTTTCGCATGGCGGCACGCATAGCAATTGCGACAGGGATAAAATCCTTTTCCAGAAAAAAATGTGTATGCAGGTGTTGAGAGAGGATCGATTACTGACTTTACAATTATGTCTCTTATAGTTGGTGCTCTTTTATATACTATATTGGGTCTCTCTGGTAATATTTCTTTGAGGTCCTTGTCATTTTTTAAAATGTGCCAATGCTTTTGGATCACTCTTGCCACATCTTTATGTTGTATGGTAAAATCCAGTATTATACTAGGTGCTTCTTGTTGGAATCTTTTTTTGGGGCATTCTTCAAGCATTTTCTTTCTATCAATAAGATTAACATGTTCAATCTGATTTTGTATCCAATGGCCGTCATATCCTTTTACTTTGAACCTCTCTCCCATCATTTGTGCTTGGTTTCGATAGTCCTCTTATTTAGTGCAATTTCTTCTAGGTCTTGTAAACTGGCCTTTAGGAATGTTATATAGCCACGGTTTGTAGTGGCAGCTATCTATTGATAGGTAGCTATTGGCATCTACATTCTTGAAGTGCGTTTTGGTCACTAGTTTCTGTCCCTCCAAGCTTATATTTAAATCTAGGAAGTTTATTTCTTTGTCATTTATTTTCCATACTAGGTTTATGTTTCTGTCGTTGTCATTTAATTTGTTTAAAAACATTTCCAAGTTATGCTTGTCTCCATTCCATACTATCACATTGTCATCTATAAATCTTTTATACAACGTTAGCTCTGGGGGGGTATCTGTATATACCGCCGTTTCCTCCCACTGTGCCATGAATGCAATTTGCGACTCCTGGTGCAAATTTGGCACCCATGGCTATTCCTACTTTCTATAACCAGGTGAACTGCGCTGGCAACTATATGTGAATAAAATTGAACAGATACAAAACTCAAATAGTGAATATAAAGTGACACGTTATAGTGAATATAAAGGTGTCAGAGAACTGGGCATACACCCCGCGTAACTAACCCAACAATTTATGAGAATACGCTGGGCTGTACTACCAGAACTACAAAACCCTCCATATAAATGTGATAAATCAATTTGTGTGCATATTTGATGCAAAATGACAAAATGGGCAAGAAAACGATCCCCTCAGGGAATGCCAGATGAATTGATACAATCATAAAACGTCAACAATAGAGAGAAAACGTAGCTGATGGTTAAAACCCCCTTCATAAAAGAAGCAATGGGCGGACTTCCAGCTTTCTCATCCTTAGAATCAAACAGGGCTGGTGATGTAACGAAATAGAAATTGCTTGGAAGAAACCACAAAGCACACATTCCACCGAAGGAGAAAAGAGAAGCATATAGCATAAAACCCTAAAATACCAAGGGTCACCTGCGCATAAAAGCGCTACTCACGGGACCGGTAAGCAAAGCAGGCATTCAGATATTTGGTCGGTTCGCCGCTCTCCGGCGTGCGTTCCACCACCAGGAAGTGATGTCACTGGTAACAAATCAGACGGACGTGGACAGGATGTTGCGTCGACGCGTTTCGCCCCTCCCCCAGGGCGTTATCAAAGACTCTTTGATAACGCCCTGGGGGAGGGGCGAAACGCGTCGATGCAACATCCTGTCCACGTCCGTCTGATTTGTTACCAGTGACATCACTTCCTGGTGGTGGAACGCACGCCGGAGAGCGGCGAACCGACCAAATATCTGAATGCCTGCTTTGCTTACCGGTCCCGTGAGTAGCGCTTTTATGCGCAGGTGACCCTTGGTATTTTAGGGTTTTATGCTATATGCTTCTCTTTTCTCCTTCGGTGGAACGTGTGCTTTGTGGTTTCTTCCAAGCAATTTCTATTTCGTTACATCACCAGCCCTGTTTGATTCTAAGGATGAGAAAGCTGGAAGTCCGCCCATTGCTTCTTTTATGAAGGGGGTTTTAACCATCAGCTACGTTTTCTCTCTATTGTTGACGTTTTATGATTGTATCAATTCATCTGGCATTCCCTGAGGGGATCGTTTTCTTGCCCATTTTGTCATTTTGCATCAAATATGCACACAAATTGATTTATCACATTTATATGGAGGGTTTTGTAGTTCTGGTAGTACAGCCCAGCGTATTCTCATAAATTGTTGGGTTAGTTACGCGGGGTGTATGCCCAGTTCTCTGACACCTTTATATTCACTATAACGTGTCACTTTATATTCACTATTTGAGTTTTGTATCTGTTCAATTTTATTCACATATAGTTGCCAGCGCAGTTCACCTGGTTATATAATACTAAAGTACAGTACTTTCACTCTGCAGCTGCAACATAGCTTTTCTATTTTGAGATCACAGATTATATATATTTGCGAGCGCTGTATTGTATGATTTTATATTCCTACTTTCTGTTTAAAGTAGGTTTGGTCGTGCCAAAAATAATTACATTTGAGGCAAAAATCAAGACATTTCATTAAATACTTCCTTTGTTTACAGATAAGGGTACTATATTTTCTCAAAAGCCATTTGGTTGCTGAAATCGCATCATGGTGTTGCACTATTGTATAAAGTGATGTGACATCTGCGGTGGCCAGTAGGGTTCTCCCCTCTAGTACTGGTACTGTATCCAAAAGTTGCAATGTATGCTTGGTGTCTTTTAGATATGCTTGAGTTTGCTGGACCGCTGGTTGTATGAAATAGTCAATGTATTGTCCCATTCTAGATGTTAAGGAGTCTATACTATTGACTATAGGTCTCCCAGGTGGGTTATCTTTATTCTTGTGGATTTTGGGGACTGTATAGATTATGGGTATTCTACACGTTTCTGGTACCAGGTATTTTATTTCTTTTGAATTTAATATATTCTTCTTCATTCCTAGATTTACTATTGCTTCTAGTTGTTTTTTATATTTTATAGTTGGATTCCCAAGTAGTCTAGTATACGTTGTTTCATCTTGTAACTGTCTATTCAATTCCGTAAGGTATTGTTCTTTTGACTGTAGAACTATTGCACCTCCCTTATCTGCCGGCCTGATTATGATATCTTTCCGTCAGGCGTTTTATGCCCTTTTTTATGTGTATAGGGTCTGCAGCTTTTTTGATTTTTATAGAGTCTATGTCTTGTAGGACTAGATTTTTGAAGACTTCTATATTTTGGTTGTTTGACATTTGTGGATTGAATATTGAAGCATTTCGTAATGTACTGTGTGCTTCTAGTTGTGTGGTATCAATTCTTGGAGTGTTTGGCTTCCATAAATTGTTCATCACATATTTTTTAATATTAATTTTTCTGATATATTTTTGTATCCCTATGTAGGTGTTGAATTTATTTAAATTGTTTGTTGGTGCATGTTTAAGGCCCTTGTCAAGTACTGCCAACTCTTCTGTTGTTATTTCTTTTCCACTTATATTCACTACGTTCTCTCCAACTGTTATCTTTTTCTTTTGGAGTCTCTTCCCTGATCTTCGTCCTCTCTTCGTTCTGGTGTGTTTCTTCTTTGTTCTTCTTGGGGTCGTCTCCTGGGTGAATGATGTGTTTCTTGTGGTAGTCTCCGAGGGGAGTACTCTCTTCTGTCCCTCTCTAAAAAAGGCCTTTGTGTATTGTAATTTTGTTGATTACCGTAGTAGTATTGATTTTCATAATATTGTTCTTGATGGTCCCTGATGGGGTCAAATCTGTTGTATGTGGGAATCGGGGTCCGTCCATATCCATCTCGATAGTCATGGTATGGTGGTGTTCTATTTTCTCTTGTGTTTCTTTCGTTTTGTTGCCAATTTCTATTTCTAAACGGTTTCTTGAAGGGTTTCTTTCCTCCTCTTTTTGGAGTATGTTGTCCATATCCATAATTGTTCCTTTGATTATAGTTGGTTCTTGGTGTACCTCCATATTTGTCTCTTTCGTCCCTTCATGTGTGATTCTGGCCATTAGAGTCAGGTCCATCTCGATACGGCCATGTTGTTTCTATGCGTCTTTCTCTTTCTTCCCATCTTGGTGGATTGAGTACATGCGATGTTGTGGGATCTTGTATTCTGACTTCCCTTTCCGGTGTAGAGTATGTGGATGCAGGAGGGGCCAGTTCTACTTTACTTTGCCATTTAAAAACTTGGTCCGTTTTATAATCTGTTATATCCCTTTGATATTTTTTCATTTTCCGATTTTGCACTTCTAAATCTTTGGCGATTATGTCTTTGTTCAATTGTGTTGCCAGTCTTTTGAATTCTGTGGTTTCTTTAAGTGGTTCCATTTTATGTTTGATTTCTTCTATTTGTTGTTCTATTATTGTGGTTTTCCTAAGTTTGCGTTCTAGTAGGAATTTTAAACCTTTTATGCTTTTATTATTAAAAAACGCAAACCATTCTGCCATTGATTCTTTGTCGGTCAGTCCATCATTTGGTGGTAATTCCCACCTTAAAGCGGAGCGCCACCGAAAATTTTTTTTTTAAAAGTCAGCAGCTACAAATACTGCAGCTGCTGACTTTTAAAACATGGACACTTACCTGTCCAGGGTGCCCGCGATGTCGGCACCCGAGGCCGAAGCGTCTCTCCGTCCTCGGGTGCTGCCGCCTCCATCTTCGGTAAGGGAATCAGGAAGTGAAGCCGTGCGGCTTCACTTCCCGGTCCCCTACTGCGCATGCGCGAGTCGCGCAGCGCAATCCGGATGGTCCCTGCTGCCTCTGGGACCCGTGTGTTTCCCAGCAGGCAGCGGGGAGGGAGCAGGAAGTGGCGTAAATACCCGCAGATTCTGCGGGTATCTATGCCGGAAGGGGGTACAGATACCTGTAATATACAGGTATCTGTACCCCCCTCCCCCCTGAAAGGTGCCAACTGTGTCACCGGAGGGGGGGAGGAATCTGATGAGTGGAAGTTCCACTTTTGGGTGGAACTCCACTTTAATCTCCTGGGGACTATATTTTCTCTAATATATCTTTCAAATGTATTAGTGTCCCACCACAGGTTGATTTTTTTCTCCATATGATGGCCTAATTTCCTAGTCATGCTTTCTAGGTCTGTGTTCCGTGTTTTATTTTGTGGGTTAAACACCTCATCTAGGTTTACTTTTCTAGTTTCAATATAAGTAAATACATCCATCTTAGCAGCAAAGGTGTTGTGCGTGCACTCTCAGGTAATAAATTAAAAAATGTCCTTCGCGCTGGTGGATAATAAAAAGTAAAGTGGCCAAATGGTTAAAGAAGTGGGTAGTGATTGTGAAACAAGTGATAATATTGCAGCAAAATGAGGGTGTTCACACCAACACTTAATAACATAAATATTTAAATATATTTTGCGCAATATTAAACCGAAATAAACTGTGTAGGTGAATAAATAAAGTGCATATTATAATGCAGATGTGGGACACTGGTGACTAATGTTATTAATGCAGGGATCAATGATCTCTGTTTTGCAATATAATAATCGCTGCTATAATGATAGTATTCAAATAATTGCAGTAAATACTATAATAAAAAATGTCACCCTGTAAACAGCATGAAAGAATAAAAAATGGCAATTCCTGGTGAATAAAAAAACAAATAAAATCTTCTAAAATCAATAATCAAGTGTTATAATATTATAAATGCCACCCTGTAATCAACATAAAAGAATGTGTGCATAAAAATGATGATTCCTGGTGGATAAGAGCAAAATGAAATCTTCTAAAATCAACAATCCAAACATGTGCAGTGAAACGTAAGTGTAACCTTAAAAAATACACATATTTGTTGGTTTATAAAACAGCAGCAGCATATACTCTATGAATATTGGCGGCTGCCCCTTCCAATATTCTTACAATACAATTACGTCTGTAACATTATACAGCAGCAATACACTTGAATATGCAAGAGAATTGCCACCAAAAAAATGGCCGCGCACACAAATATCTAAATTATAGAGCACAACCCTCAACAAAATGGAGGAAACTAAACTTCCCAAAAACCAAAGAAAAATGGCCGCCGAGCGAAATTAACATTGACCACAAGTAAAATGGCGGTTTCGTGACTTCCGGTTCTATAACATATAAGCTTACACAGAACAGCCAATCCGGTTCCCCAGATGAAGACACGTGACGGTGTTGTAACGTGTAGGGATTGGCTGGAGCAATACACAGTATCTGAAGCACAAGTGAGAGGGCGCTGAGAACGCCAGATCGTTTTTTACATTTACCCTGCCTGTTTTTATTATGAGAGATGTAAGAGCATTACTTAATAAACATTCCCCCTTTGATTTTAAAAGTTTAATGCACTAGTGGAGCCTTTTTCTTCTCCCCCCTCCCTATTTATCTCCCCCCAAACTGAGTTTACCAGAGCGGAGCTACATAGAGGAAATGTTGGAGGAGAAAAAATAACAAAGAAAGAAAAGGCTGCCAGAGACCACTCCCACACTTTGTTTTTTTATTCACCAGGAATTGCCATTGTTTATTCTTTCATGCTGTTTACAGGGTGGCATTTTTTATTATAGTATTTACTGCAATTATTTGAATACTATCATTATAGCAGCGATTATTATATTGCAAAACAGAGATCATTGATCCCTGCATTAATAACATTAGTCACCAGTGTCCCACATCTGCATTATAATATGCACTTTATTTATTCACCTACACAGTTTATTTCGGTTTAATATTGCGCGAAATATATTTAAATATTTAGGGTCACATCTCCGTCATCCCACCACCGACACGCGAGTGACTGCCTTCCGTGCTTCAGAGTGGATCGCAAGATGGGGGAAGCAACGACACTAGGCCGGGAACCCAAAGCCAGGGTAGTCCAGAGACACCCCCAGAAAAGGGAGTAAAGCAAAGGACCCCCATGTGCCGAGTAGCGGAGCAAGAGGAGCCAACCGATGATCCCCGAAAACCCAGGGATCAAAAAACCTCCAGTCTTTAGGAATTCACAAGTCCCTAGCAATTAAAGAACAAAGAGACAGCAGTAACAATAAAGCAATGACATGATAGCATCTAGTGGAGATATTTAAAATTGCACAGAAGGAAATCAATGGCTGATACGGGCAAATACAGATGTGAATCAAAAAGCATAACATAGAAAAAAATAACATGACATTACATGAAATAAACTGATTGAAAATGATTCGGAAAGCGGGAGTGAAGTTGTGGGAAAAATAAACAAGGTATTTGGAGCATATCTCGGTTTAGACCCTAAAACATATCTACTGAGTTGTATGGAGGAGTATAAGAGTACAGGGGGTAGGCAAATAGCAATAACTAGATGTCTTTTCCTTGCACGAAAACTGATAGCAAGAAGGTGGCTGGCAGTGAATCCACCAACCCGGGTAGAATTGGAGGAGGAGGTTAATAAAACAAAGGGAATGAAAAGATTTGTGTATATTAAAAGGGGAAAGCCAAAATGCTTAAAAAAATATAGAAAGGCTGGATGAGAAGATAAGGGTAAGATGTGGTGCAGTGCTAAGGCTCACCTGCGGCTCACCTGCGGATACCAAGATTTTGTCTGTTTTTTGTTTTTTTTCTTCTTCCGCTGATCGGATCTATTTATAGTATATAATTAGAATTGACATATCAATTTTGATATAAAAGTGAAGGGTGAACTGAAGCATATTATGTGAATGTAGGGGGATGTATGTTAAATTTTGAGGGGTGGGAGCAAAGAGTTATGCCCCGTACACACAGTCGGATTTTCCGACGGAAAATGTGTGATAGGACCTTGTTGTCGGAAATTCCGACCGTGTGTAGGCTCCATCACACATTTTCCATCGGATTTTCCGACACACAAAGTTTGAGAGCAGGATATAAAATTTTCCGACCACAAAATCCGTTGTCGGAAATTCCGATCGTGTGTACACAAATCCGACGGACAAAGTGCCACGCATGCTCAGAATAAATAAAGAGATGAAAGCTATTGGCCACTGCCCCGTTTATAGTCCAGACGTACATGTTTTACGTCACCACGTTCAGAACGATCGGATTTTCCGACAACTTTGTGTGACCGTGTGTATGCAAGACAAGTTTGAGCCAACATCCGTCGGAAAAAATCCTAGGATTTTGTTGTCGGAATGTCCGAACAAAGTCCGACCGTGTGTACGGGGCATAAGTGTAGGTTGTATAAATGTATATTTTTTTTTTTGTCTTTTTATACGAATAAAAATTACTTGATTAAGAAAATGAATCAGAAAGAAGATGAAATGGAAACAGAATAAAGTATGTTCTATAAAGATAGAATATGCTAAGGAAAGGAATGTGCCTTGGGGTGTGGGGACTTATTTGTGAGTCAGAGATCCAACTCACAAACTCCCTATTCAAATCCAGCCAAATACGGTTTGAAATTAAAGGTCTCATTGAGGCCTGGTGCCTTAGTGGCTCGCAGATAGAAAATCCATTTGAGTTTACTTTACAAGAGTGATTTGTTGAAATCACCCCCTCTAGGTTTGGTATAAATGTGATCCAATGTCAAAAATTCACCCTTGGGGTGACCCCACTATGCAACAGTGAGCTGTGTCTGCCCAGTGGCAAGGAGGGATCTTTCTTCTCTATACTGATCATATATCAATAAATTTGGTGCCATAGTTCCAGTTTAGTTTTTCCTACATAGTAGCAGCCGCACTCACAGGATCGTAAATATATACCCCTGTATTTGGTTTTGCCGGTGTTTGCACCTTTGAACTCACTATGGACCAGTTTGTTGTGTAATGATGAAGCCCTTCTATAGGTAATAAGCAGATGATCAGTAATCAGGGGGGCAAGGGTAGCATCCATAGATAGAAGATGCCAATGTTTGTTTAGAATATTTCATACTTGTTTGTGTTAACAGGAATATTTAGTAATGACTCTAGTCATATCATTTTTCTGAATCTTTCTATGAGAGAACAGTAACTTGGTACGTGTCTTATTTTTTGCCTTTTAATAGGCCTTTTTGAGAATATTGTTGGAATAATCTTGGGCACGTAGTCTGGTTTCATTTTTAAAGAGAGTATCACTGGAACAGTTACGCCTTGCCCATACAGTCAGGTCCATAAATATTGGGACATCAACATAATTCTAATCTTTTTGGCTCTATACACCACTACAATGGATTTGAAATGAAACAGCTTTAATTTGAGGGTATTTACATTCAAATCAGGTGAACGGTGTAGGAATTACAACAGTTTGTATATGTGCCTCCCACTTTTAAAGGGACAAAAAGTAATGGGACAATTGGCTGCTCAGCTGTTCCATGGCCAAGTGTGTGTTATTCCCTCATTATCTCATTTACAAGGAGCAGATAAAAGGTCCAGAGTTCATTTTAAGTGTGCTATTTGCATTTGGAATCTGTTGCTGTCAACTCTCAATATGAGATCCAAAGAGCTGTCACTATCAGTGAAGCAAGCCATCATTAGGCTGAAAAAACCAAACAAACCCATCAGAGAGATAGCAAAAACATTAGGTGTGGCCAAATCAACTGTTTGGAACATCCATAAAAAGAAAGAACGCACTGGTGAGCTCAGCAACATCAAAAGACCCGTAAGACCACGGAAAACAACTGTGGTGGATGACCGAAGAATTCTTTCCCTGGTGAAGAAAACACCCTTCACAACAGTTGGTCAGATCAAGAACACTCTCCAGGAGGTAGGTGTATGTGTGTCAAAGTCAACAATCAAGAGAAGACTTCACCAGAGTGAATACAGAGGGTTCACCACAAGATGTAAACCATTGGTGAGCCTCAAAAACAGGAAGGCCAGATTAGAGTTTGCCAAACAACATCTAAAAAAGCCTTCACAGTTCTGGAACAACATCCTATGGACAGATGAGACCAAGATTAACTTGTACCAGAGTGATGGGAAGAGAAGAGTATGGAGAAGGAAGGGAACTGCTCATGATCCAAAGCATACCACCTCATCAGTGAAGCATGGTGGTGGTAGTGTCATGGCGTGGGCATGTATGGCTGCCAATGGAACTGGTTCTCTTGTATTTATTGATGATGTGACTGCTGACAAAAGCAGCAGGATGAATTCTGAAGTGTTTCGGGTAATATTATTTGCTCATATAAGCAAAATGCTTCAGAACTCATTGGACCGCGCTTCACAGCTACTACTAAGGCTATTGCCGAAACGCGTCAGATTTATTGTTTTATTGTCACTCTGATGTACCAATAAACGTTACTTCAAGGATTACAGTTTTGTCGGCTCTCCTTATTACAGCGCTTAACAGTGCAGATGGAAAATGACCCGAGGCATACTGCGAAAGCAGCAACCAAAGTGTTTTTTAAGGGAAAGAAGTGAAATGTTATGCAATGGCCATGTCAATCACCTGGCCTGAATCTGATTGAGCATGCATTTCACTTGCTGAAGACTAAACTGAAGGGAAAATGCCCCAAGAACAAGCAGGAACTGAAGACAGTTGCAGTAGAGGCCTGGCAGAGCATTACCAGGGATGAAACCCAACGTCTGGTGATGCCTATGCATTCCAGACTTCAGGCTGTAATTGACTGCAAAGGATTTGCAACCTAGTATTAAAACGTGAAAGTTTGATGGATGATTGTTAATCTGTCCCATTACTTTTGGTCCCTTAAAAAGTGGGAGGCACATATACAAACTGTTGTAATTCCTACACTGTTCACCTGATTTGAATGTAAATACCCTCAAATTAAAGATGAAAGTCTGCAGTTAGAGCACATCTTGTTTGTTTCATTTCAAATCCATTGTGGTGGTGTATAGAGCCAAAAAGATTAGAATTGTGTCGATGTCCCAATATTTATGGACCTGACTGTATGTATTGTCTATAAGGAATGGAAGATAACAGTGGTTTTGGGTGGAAGCTGGATGCTTCCAAGATTGTATTACCTGCAGTTGATTTGCAGTTATGTCACCTGGTGAAATAACCGGATGACCCCGCCCCCTTCTGATGTCGCAGAGCCCCCCTGCCCCAAAGCTCCCGTTTGTTGAGGGCATGTAGCCTGGTAAGTTTATCGAAAAGAGGGTCCTAGTTAATTTAGTACCTTAAACCAGGGTGACGCTGTAGGTACTTACAAAAAATGTGCCAACGTCCCTTTAATTTAAATGCAGAAATTGGAAACTAGAGAAATGGGACTTTGAGGGCACATGGGTATTTAAACTATGAAACAGTAGAATAGTTTTTAAATTTTATTAGTTTTACAAAAAGACATATTGGTTTAAAAACAATACCGCATGCGTGTAACAACCTTATTACATGTATCAGGTGGATCCTATCCTGCATTTAACATTCCCTTGCTCATAATACATATAATCCAACATTCAATTGAAAAAAGGAAAAAACCTTTCCCAAAGGGTAGTAATTATGAATGTGGGAGTAGAGTTGGGTTAAGTTGCAGGTATGATGGTCCACTTTGAGTGTTCTTTATATGCTCAACATGTTTCACGTTGTAGAACGCTTCTTCAGGAGCTAGAGATGGTTCTGTTAAATATGTATGGAAAAGAATATCACAATAGAGGAATATGCAAAAATATCGAAAACATCAACACAGAGTAGACATGGATGAAATAAACAAAATATAATAAAATTTCAACCCTCTGCAGTGGTATATGGACAAAAACCCCATGAAGGAGAGTGGTCTCCCGGGGACAGATGGTACAACCCGGTGGCCGAGGAAGCCATTGAAGCAACACACATGATGCCTATATATGTATAGAGAAAAGGAGTTTCCTATACAGATAGTAGATTGCATATTGAAAGAGGGCCCGAGGCAGTCGGCATCGTTAGGGGAGCGATCCAGGCTGAGGGGGAGACCACTCCTTCGTGGCCACCCCCTCGCGAACGCTCCAAACGAATGAGAATATCCTCCGCTGCTGTATAGTAAACAGGCTCCTCGGCTCGGTATTTTCCATTCCGGCGCCGAGGAGAGAAGACATCTGAGTAACTGCACAACCCACACACTTACAGTAAAACACACTAGGCACACTTTACACCCCCCATCACCCCCGATCACCCCCTGATCACCCCCTAATCACCCCCCCCCCCCGTCACAGTGACACCAAGCAGTTTTTTTATTTTTTTATTACTGCATTGGTGTCAGTTTGTGACAGTTATGCCCGTACACACGGTCGGACTTTGTTCGGACATTCCGACAACAAAATCCTAGGATTTTTTCCGACGGATGTTGGCTCAAACTTGTCTTGCATACATTCGGGACTATAAACGGGGCAGTGGCCAATAGCTTTCATCTCTTTATTTATTCTGAGCATGCGTGGCACTTCGTCCGCCGGATTTGTGTACACACGATCGGAATTTCCGACAACGGATTTTGTTGTCGGAAAATTTTATATCCTGCTCTCAAACCTTGTGTGTCGGAAAATCCGATGGAAAATGTGTGAAGGAGCCCACACATGGTCTGAATTTCCGAAAACAAGGTCCTATCACACATTTTCCGTCAGAAAATCCGACCGTGTGTACGGGGCATAAGAAGTGGTAGGGCAGCTAGTGTTAGCCCCCTTTAGGTCTAGGGTACCCCCTAACCCCCCTAATAAAGTTTTAACCCCTTGATCACCCCCTGTCGCCAGTGTCACTAAGCGATCGTTTTTCTGATCGCTGTATTAGTGTCACAGGTGACGCTAGTTAGGGAGGTAAATATATAGGTTCGTCATCAGCGTTTTATAGCATCAGGGACCCCCATATACTATCTAATAAAGGTTTTAACCCCTTGCTTGCCCCCTAGTTAACCCTTTCACCAGTGATCACCGTATAACTGTTACGGGTGATGCTGGTTAGTTAGTTTTTTATAGTGTCAGGGCGCCCTTTATTTCCTAATAAAGGTTTAGCCCCCTGATCGCCCAGCGGTGATATAACTTAGGTTTTAGGGTCAGATAGGGTCTGCGTCGCCTCCGGCAGCGTCAGGTTAGTGCCAGTAGCGCTAACACCCACGCATGCACCGTACACCTCCCTTAGTGATATAGTATCTGAACGCATCAATATCTGATCCGATCAGATCTATACTAGCATCCCCAGCAGTTTAGGGTTCCCAAAAACGCAGTGTTAGCGGGATCAGCCCAGATACCTGCTAGCACCTGCGTTTTGCCCCTCCGCCCGGCCCAGCTCAGCCCACCCAAGTGCAATATCGATCGATCACTGTCACTTACAAAACACTAAACACATAACTGCAGCAATCGCAGAGTCAGGCCTGATCTCTGCGATCGCTAACAGTTTTTTTGGTAGCGTTTTGGTGAACTGGCAAGCACCAGCAGCCTAGTACACCCCGGTCATAGTCAAACCAGCACTGCAGTAACACTTGGTGACGTGGCAAGTCCCATAAGTGCAGTTCAAGCTAGTGAGGTGTCAAGCACAAGTAGTGTCCCGCTGCCACCAAGAAGAAGACAAACACAGGCCCATCTTGCCCATAATAACCTTCCTGCTGCATTCGCCAATCATAATTGGGAACCCACCACTTCTGCAGCACCCGTACTTCCCCCATTCACATCCCCAACCAAATGCAGTCAGCTGCATGAGAGGCATTTTCTTTATGTCCTCCCGAGTACCCCTACCCAACGAACCCCCCCAAAAAAGATGTCATGTCTGCAGCAAGTGCGGATATAGGCGTGACACCCGCTTTTATTGTCCCTCCTGTCCTGACAATCCTGGTCTTTGCATTGGTGAATGTTTTGAACGCTACCATACACTAGTTGAGTATTAGCGTAGGGTACAGCATTGCACAGAGTAGGCACACTTTCACAGGGTCTCCCAAGATGCCATCGCATTTTGGGAGACCCGAACCTGGAACCAGTTACAGTTATAAAAGTTACAGTTACAAAAAAAAGTGTAATAAAAAAAAACACAGAAAAAAATATATAAAATAAAAAAACAAAAATAGTTGTTGTTTTATTGTTCTCTCTCTCTCTATTCTCTCTCTATTGTTCTGCTCTTTTTTACTGTATTCTATTCTGCAATGTTTTATTGTTATTATGTTTTATCATGTCTGTTTTCAGGTATGCAATTTTTTATACTTTACTGTTTACTGTGTTTTATTGTTAACCATTTTTTTGTCTTCAGGTACGCCATTCAGCTGCAGCGCGGATTTATTTATCTTGACAGCAACAGCGTTTTCTCCCACGATATATAAAGCCGTGACTCCAGCGGAGGTGATATATGCTCAAGCATGGGGGCAGCAGGGGCGGAGCATCGATTTGCTCCTAACTTTTGGGGCGGATGCCCCCATGCTTCGGCATATATAAATGGTGCATGTATGCCCATCATTAGAAGTGGGTGGATGAAGGGAGGTATTCTAATAGTGGGCATACCCACCAATCAATCTCTTTTTTTCGTTCAGCCCACAGGCTGCATGAAAAAAAAAGATTACAATATATGCCCAACAAAGACCAGCAACGTACTGGTATGTTGCTGGACTTTGAGTGGTTATACCAAAATGATGCCTGCAGGTTTAGGTATCATCTTGGTATCATTCTTTTCAGCCAGCGGTCGGCTTTCATGTAAAAGCAATCCTAGCAGCTAATTAGCCTCTAGAAAATGGTAAAAAGAGTGATTTCGCGCTTAAAATCTATCACCTCAAAATATAATGCATACAATAACATAAATAAAATTCTTATAAGTGCAATATCAAAAAAAGTGCTCAATAGTGCAATACGTAATTAACCAAAGTGCTTTTGTGCATCAAAGATAGCATGAAACATGAATGAAAAGTTCATCGGAAATAAATAAAAAATTTATATTGTGCAACAATATGCAAAGTTTCTCTTGTGCTATTTCTCTGGGATCATTTGGTGAGAATGGAAAAAATATATATATGTGATAATCTTCAGATTGGTGATCCGGTAGTACCGGGCTCTCTAGACTCTCACCTTAGGGAAGATGAATTTGGGCATCAAAAAACCATTTCTTTGTTCTTTTGTGGTGGCGCTGCGATGAAACTCCTCTAGTGCTGTGTCGACACTCCTGCCTGTCAGCACCTATTATAAATAGGAACAAAGAGGGGTTGCCCACCTGGGCTCCACCAGTCCGGTGGTTGAAACAGGGAGGGGAGAGAAAAAGGATGCCTCCAATGGTGTAGTATATTTGTAAAAAAATAGTAGTTTATTAAAAAATCAAGTGGTCTCTTACATTTCATCAGATAAAAAACAGCATATACAATAAAGAGTTGAGGAGCGGCGTCTACGGCGCCTTCTTACTGGTTTCCGGTTTCGTCTGTGCTCGGCCACGCCCTACGCGTTACGTCACCGCTCGTGACTTCAACTGGGGAACCGGATTGGTCCGAGAGAAGTGTCTTTTATGTGACGATACCGGAAGTTGTGTGTCGGCCATTTTTGTTGTGGTACAATATCCTATTGTCATTGTTTGTCTTATTGGCGGCCATTTTTAGTATTACAGTGCGCCTGTGATGTCGCGGCCATCTTGCAGGAGGCAATGTGTGCAAGATTACGGCCATCTATAGAAGGGTCAAGTTAAATCTAGAACGCTGCGTCTGGGCAAATTCAAGTTGTGTGCTATTTACTTAGTGATTGTGGATATGAATTTTGTCCAAGCTAATATTAATGTGTTTAAAGAATATGTATTAAAATGTTGTTGCATCTTAAATAAAGATAAAAATTTCGATATCCTGAATAAAAGAGTGCTGCATGTCGGCCATTTTCTTGTGGTCTCAAAACATATCTGGCCTTAATACCAATCAGATCGTATACGTGGCGGACCTTTTGCAATAGGGATAATGTTGTTGTCAGCCATATTACTGTCTGCAATGGGAGTGTTATGAGATATGTGATGATAGGGACTATCTGTCAGTACCCGAATACTCAAGGAGACGTCACAGTCTTCATATTATAATTGTAGCATAATGTAGCTAAAATTAGGTTAATATATTGAATATTGAATTATTACACAAATTTAAAATATATTGAGCTAAATGCTAATCTCGTATGTGGATATGTTATGTTAAATATTAAATGTCCACAAATATCCACAAAAAATGGTTGATACAAGTAAAATCTATCAGAACAAGATAAAATATTTTTTTTAAAAATTGCTTAAAAAGCAGTTTAAATCGAACTCTACGTTCATTCCCCTAGGTGTGAGTGTGCGCAGAGTGTGTATCCAATATGACTCTCTTTGGCTTATGCTTCTAATTTTATGGCTACCTCTCCATGCACCTTTATATTTTTCAATGCCCCAAAATTGGAGGTGTGAAGGATCTCGGTTGTGTGTTATCGCAAAATGTTTTGATACATTATGTTTAGGGTTTCCCTTTAAAATATTTTGGATATGTTCCTTGATCCTTACTTTGAGAGCCCTTTTCGTTCTTCCTACATACTGTAGTTGGCAACTGCATTGAAGTACATAAACTACCCCCTCAGTGTGGCACCCGACAAAATCTTTAATTTTGTATGACTGTTGTGTTGTAGTGCATGTAAATTCTTGTCTTTTGCCTTGAAATTTCTTCGCATGGCTACATGCATAACAATTTCTACACGGGTAGAATCCTTTGCCTGAAAAGAAAGAATATGTTGCTTCTTTTGGAGGTTCTATAACTGATTTCACTATCATATTTCTCACTGTTGGTGCTTTTTTGTATATAATGTTTGGTTTTATTGGTAGTATTTGGTTTAAATCTTTGTCGTTCCTGAGAATGTGCCAATATCGTTGAATTATTCGTGAAACCTGTTTGTGTTGTACACTGTAGTCAAAGATGAGGCTAGGTGCTTCTTGGTTGTATATAGTTCTTGAATTGTTTTCCAGCATTTTTGTTCTATCCATCCTATTCACTTCTTCTATTTGTTGTTGTATCCAAGTGGGTTCATATCCTTTTTCTATGAATCTGGATCCTATGAGTTTAGCCTGTTCTTTGTAGTCCTTGTCATTTGTACAGTTTCTTTTTATTCGGACTAATTGTCCCTTGGGTATGTTATAAAGCCACGTTTTATGGTGGCAACTGTTTAAGGATAGGTAACTGTTGGTATCCACTTGTTTGAAAAATGTTTTGGTAACTACTTTGTCCTGTTCCAGACTGATTTGTAAATCTAGGAATTCCACAGTTTTTTCATCTATGTTCCATGAGAAATGTATGTTTTTTTCATTTCGATTGAGTTTTTCTAGGAATTGTTCGAGTGCTTCTCTTTTCCCATTCCATATTATGATGACATCGTCGATGTATCTTCTATATAGCGTGAGTTCTGGTGGAGTGTCCATATATATGGATTGTTCCTCCCACTGGGCCATGAACGCGTTTGCCACGCTCGGTGCAAATTTGGCACCCATTGCTATACCAGTGGTTTGTTTGTAATAGGCTTGGTTATGCCAAAAATAATTATTTTTTAGACAGGTGTCTAGGCATTTGATAAGAAACTTTCTTTGTTGACACGCTAGATTGCTATATTTCCTGAGAAGCCATTTTGTGGCTGAACATGCATCGTGGTGTTGCACTATGGTGTATAACGAACTAACATCCGCTGTGGCTAGTATAGTTCTTCCTTCTAGGACTGGTATTTCCATTAGTAGTTGAAGAATGTGTTTTGTGTCTTGTAAATAGGCAGGTGTTTGTTGTACTGCTGGTTGTATAAATTCATCTAGGTATTGTCCTACTCTAGATGTAAGGGAATCTATCCCGTTTACTATAGGCCTCCCCGGTGGATTTTCTCTGGACTTGTGTATCTTTGGGACAGTGTAAATAACAGGTATCCTGCATGCTTCTGGGATTAGGTAATTTGCTTCTTTTTTATTGAGTATTTCTTTTTTTATACCCAATTGTATGAGATGTTCCAATTCTTTTTTGTATTTCTTGGTAGGATTACCCAGTAGCTTGGTGTATGTGCTTTCGTCTTGCAGTTGTCTTTCTAGTTCCTTTAGATATTGTTCTTTTGATAATATCACTGTTGCTCCTCCTTTATCGGCTGGTCTAATAACAATATCTTTTCTTTCTTTCAATGATTTGATTCCTTTTCTTATGTGTATGGGGTCCGACACTTTTTTGACTTCTAAAGTTTCTAGATCTTTAAGCACCAATTTTTTAAACACTTCAATGTGGTGGTTGTCCGATACTTGTGGGTTAAAGGTGGAATTGTTTCTCAATGTGCTATGTTTGATCGTAGTGGGGATAATCCTTTCTGTATTGGTGGTCTTGTATGGATTTGACAGATAATATTTTTTGATGTTGACTTTTCTGATGTACTTCAAAATGCCTATATATGTATTGAATTTGTTGAGATTGTTGACTGGTGCATGTTTTAAGCCTTTATCAAGGACTGATAATTCTTCTGTTGAGATTGGGCATCCACTCAAATTGACCACATTAGTCCAAAGTCCTACAATCAGAGAACACACAATGAAAGAAATGACAGAGATCAAAGGGAATACAATAGACCTTATAACAATCAAGATACATACAGAGAACCTACAAGAAACCCTATACCCACCTATAATAGGTTTGAACCTATTAGGAACCATCCAGAACCCTATTACAATGAACCGAGAGAGTATCACGAACAAGAATACAATCAACAACAACAACATTTTTTAGAGAGAGAGAGAAGGGACCATTCCCCAAGAAGATACCCACAGAACCCTTACCCCTCACCAAGGAGAAGACAAGAGGGCAGAAGAAGAAGAAGTCCAGATCGAAGAGAGGAAGAAGAGCGGGAAAGAGAATCCAAGCGCAAAAGAGAACAATAGGCGCTAATGTGGTCAATTTGAGTGGATGCCCAATCTCAACAGAAGAATTATCAGTCCTTGATAAAGGCTTAAAACATGCACCAGTCAACAATCTCAACAAATTCAATACATATATAGGCATTTTGAAGTACATCAGAAAAGTCAACATCAAAAAATATTATCTGTCAAATCCATACAAGACCACCAATACAGAAAGGATTATCCCCACTACGATCAAACATAGCACATTGAGAAACAATTCCACCTTTAACCCACAAGTATCGGACAACCACCACATTGAAGTGTTTAAAAAATTGGTGCTTAAAGATCTAGAAACTTTAGAAGTCAAAAAAGTGTCGGACCCCATACACATAAGAAAAGGAATCAAATCATTGAAAGAAAGAAAAGATATTGTTATTAGACCAGCCGATAAAGGAGGAGCAACAGTGATATTATCAAAAGAACAATATCTAAAGGAACTAGAAAGACAACTGCAAGACGAAAGCACATACACCAAGCTACTGGGTAATCCTACCAAGAAATACAAAAAAGAATTGGAACATCTCATACAATTGGGTATAAAAAAAGAAATACTCAATAAAAAAGAAGCAAATTACCTAATCCCAGAAGCATGCAGGATACCTGTTATTTACACTGTCCCAAAGATACACAAGTCCAGAGAAAATCCACCGGGGAGGCCTATAGTAAACGGGATAGATTCCCTTACATCTAGAGTAGGACAATACCTAGATGAATTTATACAACCAGCAGTACAACAAACACCTGCCTATTTACAAGACACAAAACACATTCTTCAACTACTAATGGAAATACCAGTCCTAGAAGGAAGAACTATACTAGCCACAGCGGATGTTAGTTCGTTATACACCATAGTGCAACACCACGATGCATGTTCAGCCACAAAATGGCTTCTCAGGAAATATAGCAATCTAGCGTGTCAACAAAGAAAGTTTCTTATCAAATGCCTAGACACCTGTCTAAAAAATAATTATTTTTGGCATAACCAAGCCTATTACAAACAAACCACTGGTATAGCAATGGGTGCCAAATTTGCACCGAGCGTGGCAAACGCGTTCATGGCCCAGTGGGAGGAACAATCCATATATATGGACACTCCACCAGAACTCACGCTATATAGAAGATACATCGACGATGTCATCATAATATGGAATGGGAAAAGAGAAGCACTCGAACAATTCCTAGAAAAACTCAATCGAAATGAAAAAAACATACATTTCTCATGGAACATAGATGAAAAAACTGTGGAATTCCTAGATTTACAAATCAGTCTGGAACAGGACAAAGTAGTTACCAAAACATTTTTCAAACAAGTGGATACCAACAGTTACCTATCCTTAAACAGTTGCCACCATAAAACGTGGCTTTATAACATACCCAAGGGACAATTAGTCCGAATAAAAAGAAACTGTACAAATGACAAGGACTACAAAGAACAGGCTAAACTCATAGGATCCAGATTCATAGAAAAAGGATATGAACCCACTTGGATACAACAACAAATAGAAGAAGTGAATAGGATGGATAGAACAAAAATGCTGGAAAACAATTCAAGAACTATATACAACCAAGAAGCACCTAGCCTCATCTTTGACTACAGTGTACAACACAAACAGGTTTCACGAATAATTCAACGATATTGGCACATTCTCAGGAACGACAAAGATTTAAACCAAATACTACCAATAAAACCAAACATTATATACAAAAAAGCACCAACAGTGAGAAATATGATAGTGAAATCAGTTATAGAACCTCCAAAAGAAGCAACATATTCTTTCTTTTCAGGCAAAGGATTCTACCCGTGTAGAAATTGTTATGCATGTAGCCATGCGAAGAAATTTCAAGGCAAAAGACAAGAATTTACATGCACTACAACACAACAGTCATACAAAATTAAAGATTTTGTCGGGTGCCACACCGAGGGGGTAGTTTATGTACTTCAATGCAGTTGCCAACTACAGTATGTAGGAAGAACGAAAAGGGCTCTCAAAGTAAGGATCAAGGAACATATCCAAAATATTTTAAAGGGAAACCCTAAACATAATGTATCAAAACATTTTGCGATAACACACAACCGAGATCCTTCACACCTCCAATTTTGGGGCATTGAAAAATATAAAGGTGCATGGAGAGGTAGCCATAAAATTAGAAGCATAAGCCAAAGAGAGTCATATTGGATACACACTCTGCGCACACTCACACCTAGGGGAATGAACGTAGAGTTCGATTTAAACTGCTTTTTAAGCAATTTTTAAAAAAAATATTTTATCTTGTTCTGATAGATTTTACTTGTATCAACCATTTTTTGTGGATATTTGTGGACATTTAATATTTAACATAACATATCCACATACGAGATTAGCATTTAGCTCAATATATTTTAAATTTGTGTAATAATTCAATATTCAATATATTAACCTAATTTTAGCTACATTATGCTACAATTATAATATGAAGACTGTGACGTCTCCTTGAGTATTCGGGTACTGACAGATAGTCCCTATCATCACATATCTCATAACACTCCCATTGCAGACAGTAATATGGCTGACAACAACATTATCCCTATTGCAAAAGGTCCGCCACGTATACGATCTGATTGGTATTAAGGCCAGATATGTTTTGAGACCACAAGAAAATGGCCGACATGCAGCACTCTTTTATTCAGGATATCGAAATTTTTATCTTTATTTAAGATGCAACAACATTTTACTACATATTCTTTAAACACATTAATATTAGCTTGGACAAAATTCATATCCACAATCACTAAGTAAATAGCACACAACTTGAATTTGCCCAGACGCAGCGTTCTAGATTTAACTTGACCCTTCTATAGATGGCCGTAATCTTGCACACATTGCCTCCTGCAAGATGGCCGCGACATCACAGGCGCACTGTAATACTAAAAATGGCCGCCAATAAGACAAACAATGACAATAGGATATTGTACCACAACAAAAATGGCCGACACACAACTTCCGGTATCGTCACATAAAAGACACTTCTCTCGGACCAATCCGGTTCCCCAGTTGAAGTCACGAGCGGTGACGTAACGCGTAGGGCGTGGCCGAGCACAGACGAAACCGGAAACCAGTAAGAAGGCGCCGTAGACGCCGCTCCTCAACTCTTTATTGTATATGCTGTTTTTTATCTGATGAAATGTAAGAGACCACTTGATTTTTTAATAAACTACTATTTTTTTACAAATATACTACACCATTGGAGGCATCCTTTTTCTCTCCCCTCCCTGTTTCAACCACCGGACTGGTGGAGCCCAGGTGGGCAACCCCTCTTTGTTCCTATTTATAATAGGTGCTGACAGGCAGGAGTGTCGACACAGCACTAGAGGAGTTTCATCGCAGCGCCACCACAAAAGAACAAAGAAATGGTTTTTTGATGCCCAAATTCATCTTCCCTAAGGTGAGAGTCTAGAGAGCCCGGTACTACCGGATCACCAAGATTATCACATATATATATTTTTTCCATTCTCACCAAATGATCCCAGAGAAATAGCACAAGAGAAACTTTGCATATTGTTGCACAATATAAATTTTTTATTTATTTCCGATGAACTTTTCATTCATGTTTCATGCTATCTTTGATGCACAAAAGCACTTTGGTTAATTACGTATTGCACTATTGAGCACTTTTTTTGATATTGCACTTATAAGAATTTTATTTATGTTATTGTATGCATTATATTTTGAGGTGATAGATTTTAAGCGCGAAATCACTCTTTTTACCATTTTCATGCTAAGTGTAAGTGAACACTTTAGATTTTGCCGCAGTCCACAGAGACATCATCACCACTCACTTGCACTTTATTTCAGTCTATCACAGAAGCATTTACATAACCTACCTACTCAATTCAGCGCGAGGGATCACACCATATAATTAGCCTCTAGACTGCTTTTACAAGCAGTGGGAGGGAATGTCTCCCCCTCCCACCGTCTTCCATGTTTTTCTCTGGCTCTCCTGTCTCAACAGGGAACCTGAGAATGCAGCCAGCGATTCTGCCAGCTGACCATAGAGCTGATCAGAGACCAGAATGGCTCCAATCATCTCTATGGCCTAAGAAACCGGAAGCTACAAGCATTTCATGACTTAGATTTCGCCGGATGTAAACAGCGCCATTGGGAAATTGGGAAAGCATTTTATCACACTGATCTTGGTGTGGCAGATGCTTTGAGGGCAGAGGAGAGATCTAGGGTCTAATAGACCCCATTTTTTTCAAAAAAGAGTACCTGTCACTACCTATTGCTATCATAGGGGATATTTACATTCCCTGACATAACAATAAAAATGATTAAAAAAAAATGAAAGGAACAGTTTACAAAATAAGATAAAAAAGCAAAAAAAATAATAAAGAAAAAAAAAGAAGCACCCCTGTCCCCCCCTGCTCTCGCGGAAAGGCGAGCGTTGGTCTGGCGTCAAATATAAACAGCAATTGCACTATGCATGTGAGGTATCACCACGAAGGTCAGATCGAGGGCAGTAATTTTAGCAGTAGACCTCCTCTGTAAATCTAAAGTGGTAACCTGTAAAGGCTTTTAAAGGCTTTTAAAAATGTAAGTAATTTGTCACCACTGCACGTTTGTGCGCAATTTTAAAGCATGTCATGTTTGGTATCCATGTACTCGGCCTAAGATCTTCTTTTTTATTTCATCAAACATTTGGGCAATATAGTGTGTTTTAATGCATTAAAATTAAAAAAAGTGTGTTTTCCCCCAAAAAATGCATTTGAAAAATCGCTGAGGAAATACTGTGTGAAAACAAATGAAGCACCCATCATTTTAATCTGTAGGGCCTTTGCTTTAAAAAAATATATAATGTTTGGGTGGTTCAAAGTAATTTTCTTGCAAAAAAAAAATATTTTTTCATGTAAACAAATAGTGTCAGAAAGGGCTTTGTTTTCAAGTGGTTAGAAGAGTGGGTGATATGTGACATAAGCTTCTAAATGTTGTGCATAAAATGCCAGGACAGTTCAAAACCCCCCCAAATAACCCCATTTTGGAAAGTAGACACAAAGTTGTCACTAAATGATATATTGCTCAAACATGCCATGGGAATATGTGAAATTACACCCCAAAATACATTCTGTTGCTTCTCCTAAGTACGAGGATACCACATGTGTGAGACTTTTTGGGAGCCTAGCTGCAAAAGGGACCCCAAAAACCAAGCACCACCTTCATGGTTTCTAAGGGTGTAAATTTTTGATTTTACTCCTCACTGCCTATCACAGTTTCGGAGGCCATGGAATGCCCAGATGGCAACCCCCCCCAAATGACCCCATTTTGGAAATAGACCCTTCAAGCTATTTGCTGAGAGGTATGGTGAGTATTTTGCATACCTCGCTTTTTGTCACAAAGTTTTGAGAATAAGTAAAGAAAAATACAGAGCTGCAAAATACTCACCATGCCTCTCAGCAAATAGCTTGGGGTGTCTACTTTCCAAAATGGGGTCATTTGGGGGGGGTTTGTGCCATCTTGGCATTTTATGGCCTTCAAAACTGTGATAGGTAGTGAGGAGTGAAATCAAAAATTTACACCCTTAGAAATCCTGAAGGCGGTGCTTGGATTTGGGGCCCCGTACACAGCTAGGCTCCCAAAAAGTCCCACACATGTGGTATCCCCATACTCAGGAGAAGCAGCAAAATGTATTTTGAGGTGTAATTCCACATATGCCCATGGCATGTTTGAGCAATATATCATTTAGTGACAACTTTGTGAAAAAAAAAAAAAAAAAGTTTCTCATTTTCCTGCAACTTGTGGCAAAATATAAAATATTTCATGGACTCAACATGCCTCTCAGCAAATAGCTTGGGGTGTCTACTTTCCAAAATAGGGTCATTTGGGGGGGGGTTGAATTTTCCTGGCATTTTATGGCCTTCAAAACTGTGATAGGTAGTGAGGAGTGAAATCAAAAATTTACGCCCTTAGAAATCCTGAAGACGGTGCTTGGTTTTTGGGGCCCCTTATGCGGCTAGGCTCCCAAAAACTCCCACACATGTGGTATCTCCATACTCAGGAGAAGCAGCTAAATGTATTTTGGGGTGCAATCCCACATATGCCCATGGCCCGTGTGAGCAATATATCATTGTGACAACTTTTTGTAATTTTTTTTTTTTGTCATTATTCAATCACTTGGGACAAAACAAATGAATATTCAATGGGCTCAACATGCCTCTCAGCAATTTCCTTGGGGTGTCTACTTTCCAAAATGGGGTCATTTGGGGGGGTTTTCTACTGCCCTGCCATTTTAGCACATCAAGAAATGAGATAGGCAGTCATAAACTAAAAGCTGTGTAAATTCCAGAAAATGTACCATAGTTTGTAGACGCTATAACTTTTGCGCAAACCAATACATATACACTTATTAACATTTTTTTTTACCAAAGACATGTGACTGAATACATTTTGGACTAAATGTATGACTAAAATTGAGTTTATTGTTTTTTTTATAACAAAAAGTAGAAAATATAGTTTTTTTTCTAAATTTTCGGTCTTTTTCCGTTTATAGCGCAAAAAATAAAAACCGCAGAGGTGATCAAATACCATCAAAAGAAAGCTCTATTTGTGGGAACAAAAGGACGCAAATTTCATTTGGGTACAGCATTGCATGACCACGCAATTAGCAGTTAAAGCGACGCAGTGCCAAATTGTAAAAAATGCTCTGGTCAGGAAGGGGGTAAATCCTTCCGGGGCTGAAGTGGTTAAAGTGAAAAAATAAAAGTGAAATATTCCTTTAAATATCATACCTGGGGGGTGTCTATAGTATGTCTGTAAAGTGGTTCCCGCGCTGAGAACAGTCCCTGCACAAAATGACATTTTTAAAGGAATAAAAGTAATTTGAACTGCTTGCGGCTTTAATGTAATGTCGGGTCCCAGCAATATGGATGAAAATCAGTGAGACAAATGGCATGGGTACCCCCCCAGTCCATTACCAGGCTCTTTGGGTCTTGTATGGATATTAGGGGAAACCCACACCCAAATTAAAAAAAGGAAATGCGTGGGGCCCCCAGGCCCTATATACTCTGAACAGCAGTATACAGACGGTGCAAACAAGACAGGGACTGTTGGTTTGTTGTTAAGTAGAATCTGTTTGGAATTTTGAATTGGTACATTTTTAAAGTGTAGCTCCAGCCAAAAAATCTATTTTTAAGCTTTTTGGAAAACATAGGAAAGGGTTATCACTCCTGTAACATTTGTTTTGCTGTATGTGCACCTCTTCAGAAGATTTCACCTCACTTTCTGTCCCAATGAGAAATGTTTTTGAAAATTTGGGGTTTTTAGTGAAACAAGGATTGGTGATAAAGCATCAGTGAAGAGGAGACACATTTTTCCCAAATTAACTCTTACAGGAGAGAATTTCCCTTCCTAGGGGTAGATTTCATCTCACTTCCTGTTGTCTCCTTCCGTTTGCAAGTAGGAGTCGTTTGTAAGTTGGATGTTTGAAAGTAGGGGCCTGCCCTATATACTCTGCAGAAATTGGGGCCTTAGGTGTTGGTGTTGCCACAACACTGTAAACACTCTCAGTTATCTTGGTGGGCTCAGGAATGGGCCATGCTGTGAAATATTAGATCAAGAATTGTAATTACATGTCATTGTTGAACAGGGGCAGAAAAATTGGGCCTTTGGTGGTGGTGGTGGTGCTGGTGCCACAACATGGTAAGTCCTCACAGTTACTCTTGGTGGGTGCTGGAATGGGCCCTGCTGTGAAATATTATATAAAGAACTGTAATTACATGCACCTGTTGAACAGGGGCAGACAAATTGGGCCTTTGGTGGTGGTGGTGGTGGTGTTGCCACAACACTGTAAGCCCTCACAGTTACTCTTGGTGGGTGCAGGAATGGGCCCTGCTGTGAAATATTAGATCAAGAATTGTAATTACATGTCCCTGTTAAACAGGGTCAGAAAAATTGAGCCTTAGGCACTGCTGCCACAACACTGCAACCCCTCACAGATGCTATAGTTGGAGCACAGGAATGAGCCCTGCTGCAAAGTATTGCATCAAAAATTGTAATTACACGCCCCTGTTGAACAGGGGCAGAAAAATTGCCACAACACTGCAACCCCTCACAGATGCTATAGTTGGAGCGCAGGAATGAGCCCTGCTGCAAAGTATTGCATCAAAAATTGTAATTATACACCCCTGTTAAACAGGGGCTGAAAAATTGGGCCTTGGGCACTGGTGCTGGTGCCACAACACTGCAACCCCTCACAGATACTATAGTTAGAGCGCAGGAATGAGCCCTGCTGCAAAGTATTGCATCAAAAATTGTAATTACACGCCCCTGTTAAACAGGGGGTGAAAAATTGCGCCTTGGGCACTGGTGCTGGTGCCACAACACTACAACCCCTCACAGATACTCTAGTTGGAGCGCAGGAATGAGCCCTGCTGCAAAGTATTGCATCAAAAATTGTAATTACACGCCCCTGTTAAACAGGGGCAGAAAAATTGCCACAACACTGCAACCCCTCACAGATGCTATAGTTGGAGTGCATTAATGAGCCCTGCTGCAAAGTATTGCATCAAAAATTGTAATTATACGCCCCTGTTAAACAGGGGCTGAAAAATTGGGCCTTGGGCACTGGTGCTGGTGCCACAACACTGCAACCCCTCACAGATACTCTAGTTGGAGCGCAGGAATGAGCCCTGCTGCAAAGTATTGCATCAAAAATTGTAATTACATGCCCTTGTTAAACAGGGGCAGAAAAATTGGACCTTGGCCACTGGTGGCGGTGCCCAGAAAGAAAAATGTTCTTACAAGCTATCAGCATGAAAATTGAGGAGGAAGAGGATTTTCACTCGGCATAACAGGATAGTCACTCAGCATCAGCATAGGCAGTCCTTAAGGGATCTCACATTTTAAAAAAAAATCAATCGGTTAAATTAGCATTAGGTGCTTGATAGCTGGTGATCCAAGACTGATTCATTTTTATGAAGGTCAGCCAATCGACTGATTCGGTTATAAAACCTCCAGAAGCACTGAATGTGCGTTCCGAAGAACACCACCAATTTTCTTCAGGTAGCTTTAGATTCACACTGTGCAGAGGATGCACTACACTAACTGTAAATACTGCAGCTGCCTGCGGTACTAATAGGATCAGAAGAACACCACCAATTTTCTTCAGGTAGCTTTAGGTGCACACTGTGCAGAAGAAGCACTACACTAACTGTATATACTGTAGCTGCCTGCCTATGGTATTAATAGGATCAGAAGAACAACACTACTTTCTTCAAGTAGCTGTAAATACTGTAAAAATGCTTGGCCAATCATCAGCCAGCAATGCACTGCGGTGACGCAGTGAATTTTTGGCCATGACGCGCCACTCGAATTTGGCACGAATGGCCCATAATGTTTGCAATTCGATGAACGGTCGAACATGCGATGTTCGAGTCGAACATGGGTTTGACTCGAACTCAAAGCTCATCCCTAGCTGCCACATGGATGGAGTCTGCATCTCTGTGGTGTCAAAAAGTCCTAAGTCCCAGGGGTGCGATAAGTTAATCAATGCAGATGTACTGTGGAAGGCCAGAGAGCCATTGAACAACCTGTTCCTGTGATATGCCATCTGTTTTGAAGGCTAGTTATAGCTGATTACTGTCAGCATGCTGCTAGACAGTATTTGCTGCTAGGCTGCAATTAGTGCTGGTGGGGATTTCTTAAGGCTGATTATTGTCCTTGCCCATGGAAAACATATGGCATGATTTGCAATGGTGGTGGGACCCTCTTACACATAAATACTACATTTATGCAAGGATTGAGTCAGGAGTAATGTTTAACAATATAGGGAGAACAGACAACTTCACTACATGAAGTGACATGTTTGGGATTTGAACCAATAACCCCAGTGCTGCTAAGCAGAAGCTAACCTATTAACCACTGTGCTGCCATATTGATGGCGTCTGCATCTCTGTAATCTCAAACAGTCCTCAGTCCCAGGGGTGCAATAAGTTAATCAATGCAGATGTACTGTGGAAGGCTGGAGACCCATTGAACAATCTGTTTCTGTGATATGCCATCTGTTTTGAAGACTGGGTATGGCTGATTACTGTCAGCATGCTACTAGACAGCCATCTTTAATTTTGGGACTTTTTGCTTGGTAAGAGGCTGTAATTGGGGCTGGTGGGGAATTCTTAAGGCTGAATATTGTCCATGGCCATGGAAAACATATGACACAATTTGCAATGGCGGTAGAACCCTAAACATATAAATACACATAAATACTGCATTTCTTTGGACATATACCTATAGGTGGTGGAATTACATCAGTCAGGAGGTATGCTTCTTGATTTATTCTGATATTTGGTGGTTCTTGGAGTGTGAGTGTAGAATAGTCATGTTACCCTCTGAATTTTGGGAATTACATTTTGATTCCTGATATTGGTACACATATCACATTTTTGGGGGTCAAAATATGATCATTTGGAAATACTAAGACTCCTTTCACACTGGGGCAGTGCGGGCGCAAGCAGTAAAGCGGCGCTAGTTCTAGCGACGCTTTACCACTGTTATAGTGGCACTTTTTGGCTGCTAGTGGGGTGCTTTTAACCCCCACTCGCGGGCGAAGAAAGGGTTAATAGTGCCTGCTTTGGGGCGCTGCCGATGCACTTTGCAGGCGCATCGGCGGTGCTGCTTTTGATTTCAATGAGCAGGGCCTTTTGGGAGCGGTGTATGCACCGCTCCCGCATCACCCCAAAGATGCTGTTGGCCGTCATGCAAGTGCACCGCCCCAGTGTGAAAGCACTTAAGCTTTCATACTGGGGTGGCTTGAGGAACTTTTCAGGTGCTATTTTTAGTGCTAAAATGCCTGAAAATCGCCCCAGTGTGAAAGGGGTCTTAACAACACACAAAATTGTGACTCATTTAAAATTTGCATCAGCAATGGTATTGTTTGTAGTTTGTGAAGATACCTGTGAGAGATTTTTAGATTCGATTTTTGTGAGATGGAGAGCAACAAGTGAGAGAGAGAAAAATAGGATTTTTAAAACAGCTTACCTGTAAAATCCTTTTCTTTGAGGTACATCAGGGGACACAGAGCCATAGTAGTTGTGGAAGAAAAGTCACTACATTCTTTTGATGTGATGAGAGTGGGTTATAAACCACCTTCAGGTGATGGACACTGGCATGCCCTAAGACAAAAAGTGCACTTCCTATATAACCCCTCCCACTACTGGGAGTACCTCTGTGTCCCCTGATGTATCTAAAAAAAAAGGATTTTACAGGTAAGCTGTTTTAAAAATCCTATTTTCTTTTCATACAGCAGGGGACACAGAGCCATAGTAGTTACTATGTGGGATGTCCCATAGCAATGCCAACTGAAGGGAGGGAGACACAACAAAAGTAGGGCACCAAGAGACTAGAGGACTTGTACTGCAGCCTGCAGTACACTGCGCCCAAAGGAGATATCTTCATGACCTTTTACATCTACTTGATAGAATCTGGTAAATGTATGGATTGAAGACCAAGTTGCGGCCTTGCAGATCTGAGCCAAGGAGGCTTGGTGAGGCACTGCCCAAGAATCACTAACAGCCCTGGTGAAGTGCGCTTTAATAAGAAAAGGAGGAATTTTCTTCTTTAAACCATAAGCTTGAACAATCACTTGACAAATCCATTTAGAAAATGGTAGATTTCTACGCCACCTGTTCTCTTTTAGGACCATCTGGCAACACAAACAAAATATCTGTTTTACGAATCTGAGCAGTCGCTTTTAAATAGACCTTGACCACTCTCATCACATCAAAAGAATGTAGTGACTTTTCTTCCACAGAACGAGGTTCTGGAAAAAATTAACTCAGAACAATATCCTGGTTTAAATGAAAACCTGACACTACCTTCGGTAGAAAATTAAGATGGGGCCGCAATACAACCTTATCCTTATGAATAATCAAATATGGCTCTTTGCAGGAGGAAGTAGCCAACTCTGATACTCTCCTTGCAGAAGATATGGCAACCAAGAAAACTATTTCCCTCATCAAGAGGATCAAGGGAATATCTTGAATCAGTCCAAAAGGCTGTTTTTGTAAATCCGACAGGACTAAATTTAAGTCCCAGGGGTTCAGGGGTGACTTAACTGGGGGATTAATCCGCGTTACCCCCAGGATAAGGTTATAAACCAGAGATTGTGAAGCAAGTGGTCGTTGAAAAAACACTGATAAGGCTGACACCCTCCCCTTGATAGTGCTCGAGGCCAGCTTCATTACTAATCCCATCTGTAGGAACTCAAGGATCCTACCTATGATATATTTCCTGGGGTACCAACCCCTGGATTCACACCAGGAGACATATGCCTTCCAGACTCTATAATATATGATTCTGGATTCCTAGCATTAACCAAGGTAGAAACTACTGAAGCTGACAGCCCACCATCCTTTAGAATGTGGGTCTCAATAGCCAAACCATTAAATTTAGCGTTTGTAAGGTAGGATGAAACACCAGACCTCGTGAGAGAAGGTTTGGCCACAGGGGCAGGGTCCAAGGGTTCCCTACTGCCATCCTTATGATCTTGGCAAACCAAGATCTCCTGGGCCATGCTGGGGCCACCAGAATCACCTCCTTTCCCTCTTGCTTGATCCTGCGTAGGAGACGCAGAAGCAGCAGAACAGGAGGGAATGCATAGATCAGTGAAAACGTATCCCATGGAAAGACCAAGGCATCTGTTCCGTATGCCATAGGATCCCTTGTCCTTGACACAAAGTTGTCGATCTTGTTGTTGAACCTTGACGCAAACAGATCAACTTCTGGAACTCCCCACTTTTGGCATATTGACAGAAAGATGTCGGGGTGAAGGGACCATTCTCCCGGGAACAATTGTTGGCGACTCAAGTAGTCCGCCTGCCAATTCCCCATCCCTGGAATGAAAACTGATGATAGGCAAGGGATGTTGTTTTCTGCCCAAGACAGAACATGATTCACCTCTCTCTGGGCCCCAAGACTTCTCATGCCCCCTTGGTGATTATTATAAGCCACAGCTGCGGCATTGTCGGATTGGATCCTGACAGGATAATTCTGTAGTCTGAGCATCCAGGCCTTTAGGGCCAGGCGTACTGCCCAAATCTCTAGAATATTGATGGGCAAGGTCAACTCTGATTTGGACCACTTCCCTTCCAGGACCGCTCCCCAGCCCAAAAAGCTGACACCTGTTGTTACTACTTTCTAGATAACTGGTAGAAAGGATTTTTCTTTTTGAAGATTTTTGGATATTAACCACCAATTGAGGCTCTGACGCACTTTGGCGGATAAATGCATCACGAAGTCCAGAGTTTGGAACTATTTGTTCCAAGTTGACAGGATACTGTTTTGCAGCAGTCTTGAACGAAACTGCGCATAAGGAATGGCCTTGAAAGAAGCTACCATTTTCCCAATAAACTCATGCAAAGATAAATAGAAGGATTCTTATTTGTTTTGACCAACCAAATCAGTTCCTTTAGGGAATCGATTCTTTCCTGGGGCAAAAATACCCTTTTATGGACTGTATTTATGATCAGCCCTAAGTATTGCAATCTCCTGGATGGTTTTAAGGAGGATTTTTCTAGTTTGCGGATCCAACCTAAAGTATTCCAGGTAGCTGACTGCAGTGACCAGACTTTGGTTAAATGGGCTACCGATTAATCTATCAAGAGTAGATCATCTAAGTAGGCTAGTATCATTATACTTTGAGCCCTTAACCTAGCTAAAGGAGGAGCCAGGATCTTTATAAACACTCGAGGTGTAGTAGCTAGCCCAAAAAGTTAGAGCTACAAACTGGAAATGAAGGTTTTCTACCTCGAAGCGTAGAAATTTCTGGTAAGCGGGGAAGAGTTTAGATCTTTGAGATCCAGAATGTTCATTTGGATTTAACCAAACCCCAACCTCTGCTCTTACCATGATCACTTTTGCCAAAAAAAAAAATGGTCCAATGCTTGAGAGAAGGACTTCTTTTTCTTTGGATCCTTAGGAACGATTTTATCTGAGAAAAAAATGAGGATACAGGAACTCTTGGAACTCCAGCTTGTACCTTGGAGCTATTGAGGAAGTCCCCTATTCGTCTTCCTGTCAGATCCTTGAGAACTGCAGAAGAATTCCCCCTATTGAGCGAGCAGGGCACCTCCTCATAAGGAGGCTTCAGTATCTTGAAGGTTTTCTCCCCCAAGACCTCTTTTGTCACTGGGGTTAATTCTGAGGTTTACCTTTTGAACCTGACGGAGGAAGCCATCGTAACTGCCTGGAGGCTGATGCCCCTGGCACAAAAGAAGGAGCTTTAAAAATGAAAATATATTTACTCCTTTACTTAAATGGAAAAAGCGGGGAACTTTTCCCACTAGAATTTCTTTGGATAAATTATCCAAACATTCTCAAATAGCTGTTTCACCGCAAAAGGAAGACTAGCCACGAGCTTCTGCATGGTGAAAGGAAGTTTATCCTCCGCTGACGTGCGTTCCCGTACTCGTGCATTTAGCTGTTTGTGTTATACAACAATGTGCACAGAACCGTGTATAGCACCTGGTATTCCCAGGCGGTCTTCCATACAGGTACTAATCAGGCCTGACCCTGCTTAGCCTCTGAGATCAGACAAGATCGGGTGCTTTCAGGGTGATGTGGCCCTAGG
Source organism: Lithobates clamitans (assembly GCA_037952925.1). Lineage (NCBI taxonomy): Eukaryota > Metazoa > Chordata > Amphibia > Anura > Ranidae > Lithobates > Lithobates clamitans. The sequence continues at coordinate 149,488 of JBBGZY010001521.1, read as the reverse complement.
CATCTCAGCAGTTGTGCGTTTGGCTAGTTTACAAGCAAGCACCTGCATGAGGACCTTGTGGAGGTTTTACAATAGAAACTCACAAAGCAATTGCAAACATAAAGCTGCCACATCCTGGGCCTGCTGAGCAGGATACTTGAACACCTCTTAAACTGGCCTCACAATGATTAAGCAATTACTGTCAGCGCAGGCTGCTCAATCTGCCAGAGAAAAAAGTGGGTTTTTTTTAACAGGAATTCCAACATTTTATCCGTTAGATAACTAAGCATTTGAGCATTGTCTGCTGAACAAAAGCTCTTACTCACAGAGGATATAGCAGCGTTAATTGCTGGTATACGCTACTTAGTGAATTTCCTACACCATAGGATAAAGTGTAAAAAACTTTTTTAGGAGGAAAAATAATGTTTATCTGGGTGATCATCTCAGATACAAAAAAAAGCTTTTCCAACAATAATGGACAGGAAAAAGAATGCACAGTTTGAGGAGGCTTTAGCGAACCCAAACACTCAGTTAAGGGGGCATAAATGTGGAGCAGACCATACAGCAAGACATTGCATCATCAATCTTAAGATTGAAACCAGCTGATTCTCCCACATTTGACACCTCAGAAGAGGAGTCATCAGCCTCACCACGGTCCCCTGAGGGGATTCGTCTTCTCCCACCCCTAGCTCTTCAGTTTGAGGGTCCTGGGCAATGGAAGAGAACCTGTGCGATTAAAGTCACTAAACCTTTTTTTTTTTTTTTTTAAACCCATCATGGCTGAGGGAAAAATACACAAGGGCTGCAGTGTTGAAAACAGCTGCAAATATTTCATGGCCCCGATGCTCATTCTGACCAACCACTCTCTCTGAGGGGAGGATGCCATTTGTAGAGATGAGTAGGCTTTCCAGAGCTTTGAGGGGGACCCTTTTAGCTCTATTTTGGGGGTGTTTTACCCCCCCTTCTGACCTTAGCCCGATGCACAAAGCAGAGGTACTATCAGAAGAAATAGCATCCACTGCTTGAGCAATAGTCCAGCCACTGCCGCTGCTATTAATGCTCAGCCTCATGCAAATAGTAAATGTGTTAAGCAGGAAATGCCTGTGTCAACAAAACCTCTTTCATGCTCCCTTTGTTCTTATGTCTCTGCGACAATTTTGCAGCCAGCACAAACGGAGTGTTTTTTTTCTTTAAAAACACACTCCCAGGGGCGTGTCCGGGATAGCAGAGGAAGCAGGTGTGTGAGACCTGAGCTCCCACAGATCGTCAATAAATCCTCTTTTTCTGGGGTGCAGAGGCCAGCACAATGACTCTCCTGTGCCCCCTCACCTCTGAGACACCCCTGGGGTATGTACAGGAGGAATTCCCAGCTAAAATCCCGGAAAAAGGCTGCACCGCCGAGAACCGCGGACAAGGCCGAAGCCGCAACCTCGCCTAAATCTCCTGCCCACATGGAGAACCAGGCCAGCGGATCGAACGAACCAGAGTGGCTCCCGGACCCGGCGGCGGACTTTAAGGCTGTAATGCAGGCCATAACCTCCCTGACAGAGAAAGTGGATCACATACAGACCCACGTGGAGTTTATAAGGAAGGATTTCAATACCCTGAGAGGCCGCATGCATGAGGTGGAGCAGAGAGTCTCCCACAATGAAGACACGGTACGTGATCATGGGGCTGATTTACATGTGCTAAAAATCAAAGTTAAAGTGCTGGAGGCCAGGGAGGAGGACGTTGAAAATCGCAACAGAAGGAACAACTTGCGAGTTTTGGGTCTTCCAGAAGGGGCAGAGGGTACGGACCCCACTGCATTTGCTGGATGTTTATTGTAACAATCGGCGCGGTTTTCCCAATTCTTCACAGTGGAAAGAGCACATTGCATACCCTCCACCAGGGGCCCACAAGGGGCGCCACCCCGCACCTTCATCTTTAAATTACTTCACTTTCGTGATCGTGACATGGTGATGAAGGAGGCGAGAGCACAGGGAGAACTCCGCTTTGAAAATGCCAAACTCCTGATCTTTCCAGATTATTCGCTGGAAACGCAGAAACAGTGCAAATCCTTTGACGCAGTGAGAGCCAGACTCCGAGCCAAGCATATCAAGTACAGCATGCTGTTTCCAGCTAGTTTGCGAGTGGAAGACATCAAATCAGTGCGGTTCTTCAATTTTCCTGAGGATGCCTCCACGTGGATTGACACGCTATCTCGCAGATAAGTTTCCCTACACAAGGAAATCTGTTTAATTCTAGTTAAGTGTGCCATGGCTGACTGGTGCTTTTGAGACGTGCCTCCTTTATTTACTGGCCTGATCATTACTCTTGCCCCAGATGGCTCCCCATGTGATCCACGTCACCATGCCTTACGGTAGATGGGAACCCAGGGTTTCATTGGTTCCCAAGCTATCTCATAGCTCCTTGAGCTGTCCTAACAGGAGGAGTGGGAGTTGACTGTTCCTTTGCATATCCTCCCCCCCTCATCCTCCATAACAATGTCGGTCATGGCCAGGAAAATATAACTGTTCCTGCAACGTTGAGGTTTAAGTTTGTACCCCTGTTGCCGGGAGACTGCACCCGCTTCTTATGATCCGATCTCCAGCAGAGGACTGGATGTTATTCGTCATCTGACTGCTGCACTGTGGATGCTGTTCTGTTCACGGTACCCCATTACAGGCGTGTTCGCCTTGGTTCTGAGTTTGGATCCTGAGCCTCCCCGGGGTTTGGGTCGGGTTTGGCGGGGTGGGGGGTGGGGGGTATGGTTGGGAATGTTTTGTTATAACCTGTTGATTTGCTGTTTTTTCACAAGCGATGCACTCATGTTTGTCAAAAAATGTGCCAGGTGCCACGTTTGGACCTTTTTAAGGGTCCAGACCTTGAATCTGTTCTTATATGGTGATATATGGACGGAAAATGTGATCTCAGGCATGAATGGCTGATTGTACCATAATCTCATGGAACACCATGGGCTTGAATTCCTCTGTTAAGAGGTCACTGGTGTTCCAGTTCCTCAAAACATACCACCCCCAAATTTGCATACTACAGGAGACCCACCTGACGGGAAGCAAACTTATGAGTCTTGGACGACCCTGGGTGGGACACCAGTACCATTCCACGTATACCAACTACTCCAGGAGGTTTAGCACTCTAGTGAACAAATCCTTACTGGAGCTTGACCCTGATGGTCGGTTTGTGATATTGCATGCCATTGTAGACAGATTAGAGCTGGTTGTGGTGGGATTGTACCTACCCCCCCAGCCTCTATAAGATTACTTAACCAAATTATCTCTAAAATAGCTGCCTTTGGTACAGATAATGTGGTGATGCTGGGGGATTTTAACCTGGTCCCAGGTCCTGCAATGGACAGCCTCCACCCGGAATGGGCTCGCCTGCCGAGCTGTCCTCATGGGCTGAGGCGTCTAATTTGACCGACGTGTGGAGGTGGCGTCATCCTTCTCGACGGGCCTACACTTGCCACTCAGCCTCCCACAAGACCCTATCGCGGATAGATCTTGCATATGTGGGGGGGTCTGTCCTGCCCAGGGTTCGGGACATTAATATACTCCCCCGTGGTATATCGGATCACTCTCCGCTTGCTTTAAAGCTCTGTGTGTCCAATGCTCCAGGGGAGAGTCTATGAAGACTGTCCAGATTTTGGTTGACCGACTCTAGGATATGTGAACCATATAGATCCAAGGCGATACATTATTGGCGAGACCTAGACCATTCTGTGACTCTGACCACATCCTGGGATACATTTAAGGCCTTCACTAGGGGAAGTTTACAAACACACATCCGTAAGATCCAGAAGGATCTGAGGAAGGAAACACAGACAGCCGAGGAGAGGGTAGTAGTACTAGAGGCGGAATACTCCACGACGGGGTCCCCTGGGGTATACTCAGACTTTCAGGCAGCGTTGAGAGATGTTCTTCTACTACGCACGGCGGTCACAAAAACCAAATTCTTACACCAGTCACAAAGAATTTTTGAACATGGAGAAATAACTGGCAGTATTCTGGCATGGCTGGCGAGGGAAAGCTCCTCCCCGGTGACTATCTCAGCTATTTGTGATTCGGACGGGACGATCTTGACCGATCCCGCAGATGTTTACAACAGATTCGCATCATTTTATCAAGAGCTCTATGGCTCTCAGATGGGATGCTCGGATGAGGAACTGACAGAATACCTCGACGGAGTGGAGCTCCCTTGCCTGGCATCCACGTTTAGGGAAGCATTAGATGGCCCGATCCTACTAGAGGAAATTCAGCGAGCAGTAGCCTCCTTACAAAATGGTAAGACACCAGGTCCAGACGGAATTCCAGCCGAATTCTATAAAACATACGCTGAAGAAATACTTCCGTCGTTTAAGTTAATGCTCCAAAAAGCCACGGAGGGGAGCTCACTGCCCCCGACAATGGCTGAAGCGGTCATTGTGGTCATTCTTAAACATGGCAAGCCCCCTGATCAGTGCTCCTCGTATCGGCCAATTTCACTCCTTAACGTTGACGCCAAGTTATTGGCCAAAGTATTGGCTGGACGATTGAACACTATGATCACGGCACTGGTCCATCCAGACCAGTCTGGATTCATGCCAGGAAGGGGGACTGATATAAACATTAGACGTCTTCTTTACACATCTTTCCAGGGCAATCTGGGACGGTCCGGAGGTGGTAGCCTCTCCTGATGCTGAGAAAGCTTTTGACTCGGTCGAGTGGCGCTACCTCTGGGCTGTCCTGCGCAAATTTGGATTTGGCCCTCGCTTCATTAGCTGGGTGCAGATGTTATACCACAACCCCATGGCACGCATATGGACAAATAACTCGTTATCATCGCCCTTCCCTCTATCTAGGGGTACCAGGCAGGGTTGTCCACTTTCTCCTGGACTGTTTGCCCTGGCCAAGTAGGGGTGGTAATGGATAAAATATCCCTTTATGCTGATGATACCCTTCTCTTCCTCAAAGACATTTCCTCCCTCTCACCAGCACTTCAAATAATAGACGAGTTTGGCATGTTCTCAGGCATTAAGGTAAACTGGGGGAAATGGATATTTTTTTCATTAAACGCATCCAGTCAAAACCCACCGACAGGTACCCCCCTAAACTGGACATCTGAATTTAAATATTTAGGAGTAAGGGTTGGAGCTCCATTATCTACATATTTTGAGCTGAATCTCCAGCCACTACTAAAAAACCTCTCGCAAAAATGTACAGCATGGAAAACCCTCCCCCTCTCTCCGGTAGGGAGGGTAAACTTAATCAAAATGATATACCTGCCTAAATTTCTGTACTTTTTTCGAAATTCACCCTTGATTCCCCCAGCCTCATTTTTTGCTAAGATAAAAAGTATAATATCCTTTATCTTTATCTGGAATGGAAGGCCCCCGAGACTGGTCATGGCTACCCTCCAGCTACCCGTCACTCAGGGGGGTCTATCTTTACCAGGTCTATTTCTGGGCAGATTTCCTGGTGACGGTTAGATGGTGGTTCTCTCAACCACGTGACAACCCAGCGGTGACTCTAGAAGCCACCATCATGGGGTCCTACTCCTCTCTCAGCATTGTGGTGTTCAGAGGGATGAAATCCCACCCTGCCATTACGGAGCTGATAAGCACTACCATTGCAGTTTGGAACAAGGCCAGGAACCGCTTTAACACTCCAGGGATGTTCTCCCCGCACATTCCCCTGTGGGGCAACCCTAGACTGCCGCATTTGAAGTCAGTTCCAGACCCCCAAATCTGGGCAAGGAAGGGAATTGTTAAGCTAAAACACATCGTGGTGGGTGGTAAACTAAGAACTTTCTCTGACCTCAAAAAAGCTTATTCACTACCAGGTTGGATGCTGTTTGGATACTACCATCTTCGACATGCTTATAGGAAACCGTTTCCATCTCTCCTTCAGTTAGAGTCAGACCCTGTGGAGGGATTACTTACCGCTAAAATCATAGATAGGCCATTATCCACTATATATTTCCATTTGTCCATACCCCCTACAAAGAAACTTGAGAAAACTCTGGTAAAGTGGAAAATAGACATTCCTGATTTGTCAGAGATTGATTTATGCAGGTCAAGTTCCTCCACAGGGAATATTACACCCCAAAACGTCTGACAATCATGACACCTGACAACTCAGTGGCCTGCGCCAGGTGTGGTCGGGAGTCCGCCTCCTTTCTTCATATGGTGTGGTCTTGTCCTCGACTTGGAGAATATTGGACGGAAATAATTAACACTCTTGATCAGGTTACCTCCTTAGATGTGGGGGCTCACCCCAAAGCGATGCTGTTGAACATTTTCAATCCCAATGTAAGGGGCTAATATACCAAACCATTCTTGAGTTATGCTACGTTTTATGCCCGGAAAGAGATATTTCTCCACTGGAAGGATGCATCACCCCCTAGAGTATCTTCATGGCGCCTAGCAATGAATTCTGTGCTCCCACTATACAAACTCACATATCTTAATCGTAACTGCCCCAAAAAATTCGATAAGGTATGGTCGGGTTGGATAGACGCATGGGGTGCTGAGGTTGTAGATGATGTCCAAGTTGATGCTGAAGTACCAGCTCTATGATTATACAACACGATTGAGATCTCTTTAAACATCACTTATTGTGTTTGCTCAGTTAAGCTATTGAGGTATTGGTGGTTCCTTCCTTGTCTCCCCTCCCATCTGTTATTTATCCTTTATCCACCCCCCCATCCCCTCCCACAAGACCTCCTTGGTTGATTCGCTTTAATTTGCTGCCTTTACACCAATATTTTGCTGCAATGTCATGTAATGCTCTCATACTTCTTTCTATTGTTTATGTGAACAATTAATCACCTACCTTGTGACTACATATGTATTATTACCATATCTAAATGTGTCTATGCATCGCTTGTACTGTTAAATATCTTGAATAAAAAAAAATTTTCTTGTGAAAAAAAAAAACACACACCCGCGTTGGAGGACGCCAACGCCGCACTAAGCCTCGCCCCCACCTTGCATCGCGCCCTCCTCCTTTCTCTTTCAAAAAGATCTTTCCGACAGGATCGCTTGTGAGTGAGGGAGGGATAGCGTGGAGGAGACCTGGAAGCTGCCCCGTGTAGGGGCGGTGAAAGAAAACGGCATTGCCGATAGTTTTCAGTTCTCCCTTATACTCAGCCTCATGAAGAGGGGAAGAGTTCAGCCCAGGTGGGGGTGTCTGGAGGAAGCAAAACCCCCCAAACTTACCGGAGGTCTGCCTGCTGGCTGGAGGAAAATAGTCTGCTGCTTCTGTGACACAGCGTGACACAGCGTGATCTCTGAGCAAAGCATGAGAAGGTACGTGATCCATACAGCCCCCAGTGGTGACACTTAGGCATGACAACATTTACTTTAACCACTTAACGACCGGCCACTGTATATGTACGTCATTACTTTAAAGATGGATATCTCGGTAACGGTAGCAGCTGCTGCCACAACCGAGGTATCCATTGTTAGGGCCGGCGTTTCTGTACACGATAATGGTGGTCTCTGCGGTGGGTTTGCCGCGAGATCACCGTTATCGGTGGCGGGAGAGGTGCCACACGCCGCTCTCCCGCGCCCTCCACCGCTTACCGGAGCTGTGGCTAGCGGCGTAGGCGATCGGGTCCTTTCTGTGTCTGGGTATAGAGACGAGTGAGGACAAGATGGCGCCCACCCGTCTCTATACCATAGGCCAGAGCGACGTCATTACGTAGGCTCCGCCCACTTCTCTTAAAGGCACAATTTTTTTGTGTCATTTTTTTAAATGACTTTTTTTTTTAGTCTAAATATGAGATCTGAGGACTTTTTGACCCCAGATCTCATATTTAAGAGGACCTGTCATGCTTTTTTCTATTACAAGGAATGTTTACATTCCTTGTAATAGGAATAAAAGTGATCCGAATTTTTTTTTGTAACGCAAAACATGCAACCTGTAGAATTTTTTAAACGTCGCCTAAGGAGATTTTTAAGGGTAAAAGTTTGACGCTATTCCACGAGCAGGCGCAATTTTGAAGCGTGACATGTTGGGTATCAATTTACTTGGCATAACATTATATTTCACAATATTAAAAAAAATTGGGCTAACTTTACTGTTGTCTTATTTTTTTATTCAAAAAAGTGAATTTTTTCCAAAAAAAGTGCGCTTATAAGACCGCTGCGCAAATACGGTGCAAAAAAAGTATTGCAATGACCGCCATTTTATTCTCTAGGGTGTTAGAAAAAAAAAAAACAATATATAATGTTTGGGGGTTCTAAGTAATTTTCTAGCAAAAAAAACTGTTTTAAACATGTAAACACCTAAAATCCAAAACGAGGCTGGTCCTTAAGAGGTTAAAGGAGACAATTCATAAGAAAATTTAAAACATTTCTTAAAAAAACTCCACTTACCTTTCCCGCCACAGGGTTTTCTGTGGTAAACCAACAGACCCAATCTTTACCCTTCATAGTGGGTTCCGTTAAACCTTCAGGAGCTGGGGATCCTCCCACAATCCTGGACCTGCAATAGCACCACCGGCAGTAAACATTATGGCCTTAATACCAAAAAGTACTGGATTCCGGGGTCCAGCTCTCAAAAGAGAAGCATTCACAGGCAAAAACGTTGTTTCTTCAGACACGAAGCCCGGGTACCATTCAATTCGGCCAGCAAGACACCTTAACCAAAAAGGGCTTACCTGTACGTCCTTGCCTGCCCGCGGGTGGGGGGTCCGATCGGACCCCCCCTGGTGCCTGCGGCGGTCGGCAAATCTCCCACGGCGATCGGTGGTGAGGGGGAGGCCATCCATTCGTGCCCCCCCCTCGCGATCGCTCCCAGCCAATGGGATCATTTCCCTGCCTCTGTATTGTACACAGAGGCAGAGGAAATGATGTCATCTCTCCTCGGCTCGGTATTTTCCGTTCCGGGCCCAGGAGAGAAGACTGTAATGTGAGTGCACCAACACACACACACACAGTAGAACATGCCAGGCACACATTACACCCCGATCCCCCCCCAATTGCCCCCCCGATACTGCCCCCGCCTGTCACAAACTGACACCAAGCAGGTTTTTTTTTTTTTTTTTTTCTGATTACTGTATTGGTGTCAGTTTGTGACAGTTACAGTGTTAGGGTAGTGAGTGTTAGGCCCCCTTTAGGTCTAGGATATCCCCCTAACCCCCCCTAATAAAGTTTTAACCCCTTGATCACCCCCTGTCACCAGTGTCGCTAAGCGATCATTTTTCTGATCGCTGTATTAGTGTCGCTGGTGACGCTAGTTAGGGACGTAAATATTTGGGTTCGCCGTCAGCGTTTTATAGTGACAGGGACCCCCATATACTATCTAATAAATGTTTTAACCCCTTGATTGCCCCCTAGTTAACCCTTTCACCACTGATCACCGTATAACCGTTACGGGTGACGCTGGTTAGTTTGTTTATTTTTTATAGTGTCAGGGCACTTGCTGTTTATTACCGAATAAAGGTTTAGCCCCCTGATCGCCCGGCAGTGACATGCGTCGCCCCAGGCAGCGTCAGATTAGCGCCAGTACCGCTAACACCCATGCAGCATACGCCTCCCTTAGTGGTATAGTATCTGAACGGATCAATATCTGAAACCAACTGCAGTGCTGGTTTGACTACGACCGGGGTGTACTAGGCCGCTGGCGCTTGCCAGTTCACCAAAACGCTACCAAAAAAACTGTTAGCGATCGCAGGGATCAGGCCTGACTCTGCGAATGCTGCAGTTATGCGTTTAGTGTTTTGTAAGTGACAGTGATCGATCGATACTGCACTTGGGTGGGCTGGGCTGGGCCGGGCGGAGGGGCAAAACGCAGGTGCTAGCAGGTATCTGGGCTGATCAATATCTGATCCGATCAGATCTATACTAGCGTCCCCAGCAATTTAGCGTTCCCAAAAACGCAGTGTTAGCGGGATCAGCCCAGATACCTGCTAGCACCTGCGTTTTGCCCCTCCGCCCAGCCCAGCCCAGCCCACCCAAGTGCAGTATCGATCAATCACTGTCACTTACAGTACAAAACACTAAACGCATAACTGCAGCGTTCGCAGAGTCAGGCCTGATCCCTGCGATCGCTAACAGTTTTTTTGGTAGCGTTTTGGTGAACTGGCAAGCACCAGCCCCAGGCAGCGTCAGGTTAGTGCCAGTAGCGCTAACACCCACGCACGCAGCGTACACCTCCCTTAGTGGTATAGTATCTGAACCCATCAATATCTGATCCGATCAGATCTATGCTGGCGTCCCCAGCAGTTTAGGGTTCCCAAAAACGCAGTGTTAGCGGGATCAGCCCAGATACCTGCTAGCACCTGCGTTTTGCCCCTCCGCCCAGGCGAGCCCAGCCCACCCAAGTGCAGTATCGATCGATCACTGTCACTTACAAAACACTAAACGCATTACTGCAGCGTTCGCAGAGTCAGGCCTGATCCCTGCAATCGCTAACAGTTTTTTTGGTAGCGTTTTGGTGAACTGGCAAGCACCAGCCCCAAGCAGCGTCAGGTTAGTGCCAGTACCGCTAACACCCACGCACGCACCGTACACCTCCCTTAGTGGTATAGTATCTGAACTGATCAATATCTGATCCGATCAGATCTATACTGGTGTCCCCAGCAGTTTAGGGTTCCCAAAAGCGCAGTGTTAGCAGGATCAGCCCAGATACCTGCTAGCACCTGCGTTTTGCCCCTCCGCCCGGCCCAGCCCAGCCCACCCAAGTGCAGTATCGATCGATCACTGTCACTTACAAAACACTAAACGCATAACTGCAGCATTCGCAGAGTCAGGCCTGATCCCTGCGATCGCTAACAGTTTTTTTGGTAGCGTTTTGGTGAACTGGAAAGCGCCAGCGGCCTAGTACACCCCGGTCGTAGTCAAACCAGCACTGCAGTAACACTTGGTGACGTGGCGAGTCCCATAAGTGCAGTTCAAGCTGGTGAGGTGGCAAGCACAAGTAGTGTCCCGCTGCCACCAAAAAGACAAACACAGGCCCGTCATGCCCATAGTGCCCTTCCTGCTGCATTCGCCAATCCTAATTGGGAACCCACCACTTCTGCAGCGGCCGTACTTCCCCCATTCACATCCCCAACCAAATGCAGTCGGCTGGATGAGAGACATTTTTATGTCCTCCCGAGTACCCCTACCCAACGAACCCCCCCAAAGCAAGCGCGGATATAAGCGTGACACCCGCTATTATTGTCCCTCCTGTCCTGACAATCCTGGTCTTTGCATTGGTGAATGTTTTGAACGCTACCATGCACTAGTTGAGTATTAGCGTAGGGTACAGCATTGTACAGACTAGGCACACTTTCACAGGGTCTCCCAAGATGCCATCGCATTTTGAGAGACCCGAACTTGGAACCGGTTACAGTTATAAAAGTTACAGTTACAAAAGAAGTGTAAAAAAAAAAAAAAACACAAACAAAAATATAAAATAAAAAATAATAGTTGTCGTTTTATTGTTCTCTCTCTCTCTATTCTCTCTCTCTATTGTTCTGCTCTTTTTTACTGTATTCTATTCTGCAATGTTTTATTGTTATTATGTTTTATCATGTTTGTTTTTCAGATATGCAATTTTTTATACTTTACCGTTTACTGTGCTTTATTGTTAACCATTTTTTGTCTTTAGGTACACCATTCACGAATTTGAGTGGTTATACCAGAATGATGCTTGCAGGTTTAGGTATCATCTTGGTATCATTCTTTTCAGCCAGCGGTCGGCTTTCATGTAAAAGCAATCCTAGCGGCTAATTAGCCTCTAGACTGCTTTTACAAGCAGTGGGAGAGAATGCCCCCCCCCCCACCGTCTTCCGTGGTTTTTCTCTGGCTCTCCTGTCTCAACAGGGAACCTGAGAATGCAGCCGGTGATTCAGCCAGCTGACCATAGAGCTGATTAGAGACCAGAGTGGCTCCAAACATCTCTATGGCCTAAGAAACCGGAAGCTACGAGCATTTTATGACTTAGATTTCGCCGGATGTAAATAGCGCCATTGGGATATTGGGGAAGCATTTTATCACACCGATCTTGGTGTAGTCAGATGCTTTGAGGGCAGAGGAGAAATCTAGGGTCTAATAGACCCCAATTTTTTCAAAAAAGAGTACCTGTCACTACCTATTGCTATCATAGGGGATATTTACATTCCCTGAGATAACAATAAAAATTATTAAAAAAAAAAAAAATGAAAGAAACTGTTTAAAAATAAAATAAAAAAGCAAAAAATAATAAAGAAAAAAAAAAAAGCACCCCTGTCACCCCTGCTCTCGCGCTTAGGCGAACGCAAGCGTCGGTCTGGCGTCAAATGTAAACAGCAATTTCACCATGCATGTGAGGTATCACCGCGACGGTCAGATCGAGGGCAGTAATTTTAGCAGTAGACCTCCTCTGTAAATCTAAAGTGGTAACCTGTAAAGGCTTTTAAAGGCTTTTAAAAATGTATTTATTTTGTTGCCACTGCACGTTTGTGCGCAATTGTAAAGCATGTCATGTTTGGTATCCATGTACTCGTCCTAAGATCATCTTTTTTATTTCATCAAACATTTGGGCAATATAGTGTGTTTTAGTGCATTAAAATGTAAAAAAGTGTGTTTTTTCCCCAAAAAATGCGTTTGAAAAATCGCTGCGCAAATACTGTGTGAAAAAAAAATGAAACACCCACCATTTTAATCTGTAGGGCATTTGCTTTAAAAAATATATAATGTTTGGGGGTTCAAAGTAATTTTCTTGCAAAAAAAAATAATTTTTTCATGTAATCAAAAAGTGTCAGAAAGGGCTTTGTCTTCAAGTGGTTAGAAGAGTGGGTGATGTGTGACATAAGCTTCTAAATGTTGTGCATAAAATGCCAGGACAGTTCAAAACCCCCTCAAATGACCCCATTTTGGAAAGTAGACACCCCAAGCTATTTGCTGAGAGGCATGTCGAGTCCATGGAATATTTTATATTGTGACACAAGTTGCGGGAAAGAGACAAATTTATTTATTTTTATTTTTTTGCACAAAGTTGTCACTAAATGATATATTGCTCAAACATGCCATGGGAATATGTGAAATTACACCCCAAAATACATTCTGTTGCTTCTCCTGAGTACGGGGATACCACATGTGTAAGACTTTTTGGGAGCCTAGCCGCGCACGGGACCCCGAAAACCAAGCACCGCCTTCAGGCTTTCTAAGAGCGTAAATTTTTGATTTCACTCTTCACTGCCTATCACAGTCTCGGAGGCCATGGAATGCCCAGGTGGCACAAAACCCCCCCAAATGCCCAGATGGCACAAACCCCCCCCCCCCCCAAATGACCCCATTTTGGAAAGTAGACACCCAAAGCTATTTGCTTAATGGTATAGTGAGTATTTTGCAGACCTCACTTTTTGTCACAAAGTTTTGAAATTGAAAAAAAGAAAAAAAAAATTTTTTTTTTTGTCTTTCTTCATTTTCAAAAACAAATGAGAGCTGTAAAATACTCACCATGCCTCTCAGCAAATAGCAAAAAAGCAAATAGCTTGGGGTGTCTACTTTCCAAAATGGGGTCATTTGGGGGGGGGTTTGTGCCATCTGGGCATTTTATGGCCTTCAAAACTGTGAAAGGTAGTGAGGAGTAAAATCAAAAATGTACGCCCTTAGAAATCCTGAAGGCAGTGATTGGTTTTCAGGGCCCCGTACGTGGCTAGGCTCCCAAAAAGTCCCACACATGTGGTATCCCCATACTCAGGAGAAGCAGCTAAATGTATTTTGGGGTGCAAAATCCACATATGCCCATGGCCTGTGTGAGCAATATATCATTTAGTGACAACTTTTTGTAATTTTTTTTTTTTTTTTGTCATTATTCAATCACTTGGGACAAAAAAAATGAATATTCAATGGGCTCAACATGCCTCTCAGCAATTTCCTTGGGGTGTCTACTTTCCAAAATGGTGTCATTTGTGGGGGTTTTGTACTGCCCTGCCATTTTAGCACCTCAAGAAACGACATAGGCAGTCATAAATTAAAGGCTGTGTAAATTCCAGAAAATGTACCCTACTTTGTAGGCGCTATAACTTTTGCGCAAACCAATAAATATACACTTATTGACATTTTTTTTTACCAAAGACATGTGGCCGAATACATTTTGGCCTAAATGTATGACTAAAATTGAGTTTATTGGATTTTTTTTCGAACAAAAAGTAGAAAATATCATTTTTTTTCAAAATTTTCAGTCTTTTTCCGTGTATAGCGCAAAAAATAAAAACGGCAGAGGTGATCAAATACCATCAAAAGAAAGCTCTATTTGTGGGAAGAAAAGGACGCAAATTTCGTTTGGGTACAGCATTGCATGACCGCGCAATTAGCAGTTAAAGCAACGCAGTGCCAAATTGTAAAAAGTGCTCTGGTCAGGAAGGGGGTAAATCCTTCCGGGGCTGAAGTGGTTAAATGGATCCGTCTGCATAGCTAGCCCCAGTAAGGATTGCTCCAGAGAAGCTCAGCTCAGCACATCTTTACTCCGTGACCAACATCTAGACACTGGCGAAAAAACTGAGGTACTCCCAGTAGTGGGAGGGGTTATATAGGGAGTGCATTTTTTGTCTTAGGGCGTGCCAGTGTCCATCACCTGAAGGTGGCCTATAACCCACATAGTAATTACTATGGCTCTGTGTCCCCTGATGTATGAAAAGAAAACATATTTTACCACGACATGAAAACATTACACATTACTAGCATTCTTAAAAAAAAATATGAAGAAAAACAACATAAAAACCCAGCAAGGACAATTTATTTTGGAGAAATAAACAGTTCATATCAACATTAAAATGTATTTTTTGTGGAAGTAACAACTGTACAATTATAAACAATGGTTGAAACTTGCATATAACGTACATTTTCACGTTCGCAAACACTTTTTAGCTTTGCGCGAATTAGCAAATTTACTATAGCACTCTGTAAAAAATTAATTGGAGTTAAATTGTGACCATTTTCCATGACTGAGCATGCGCACTTGTGCTGGTACATAGTTGTAGAAAGAGGGGGAATTTATCTCTTCTCAGACTTTCAATGATATTTCAGTTTATACATCAATTTTTCCAGCAGTTTAAAAGCAGATTATCTTTAAACAGTATACCACATATTTAAGAACCAATTAGGCTATCATATCATGCTCCAAACATTATTTCCATGTGCAATTCCCGTGTTTCAATCACGACTAATGATTTATACGGTCTCTGTTGTCTGTGGCCTATACTAAATTATATTTTTGACTATTTTTTCTCGAGCACTATAGTGATTTAATTTTCACGCTAATTTGTGCTGTTTTAGCCATTTTGGGACCATTTATTTGCGCATTCGCAAATTTGCGATATATTTAATAAACCCCTTAATGTGCAAGCATTTGAGCAGCACAATAACTTCCCTGATAGAGCACTAGTCCTATCTAGCCCAGACAATCATAAATACAGATATCATAACTAGAAACATAGTAATATAACAATTCGGGGCCAGTGATACAAGAAGGGGTGCAGCAGCCTTGACGCATTTTGCAACTGATTTGCTTTATCAGGAAACCATATGGAGACTCCAATATGACTTGTGTGGACAGCGCTGCAATCAATGCGATAATATTCTGAACAGCCCAAGCAAAAATGAGAAAAAGGGAAAGCAACTTTAAACTGGTGGTGAAGCAGCGGAATGTCTTTCTGGATGGTGCTTTAAGTCATGGTTAAGTCCAAAAATTATCCAGAAATATCCAGATAAATGAAGCATAAAGGCAAGACAACCGAGGCACCCTACTGGAAGAGACGCCAAAAAAAGGCCCAACTATTATGAATAGTAGAGCCAAGCAGCATTTCCAACAACAGCCCAGGCAGTCAGCCTGGAGATGCCTTTCACCTGTTTGTTGTTGTGGAATTATCCCTCTGAAGTCAGTACAACCTGTGCACCCCTTCAGCTTCAGATTTGACATCACCTTTACAAGACCCTAAGTGAAATTGTTCAGCAAAGGGGTAGATTTACTAAAACTAGTGCATTCAGAATCAGGTGCAGCTGTACATTATAGCCAATCGGCTTCTAACCTGAGCTTGTTCAATTTAGCTTTGACAATAAAACCTGTAAGCCTAATTTTGCATTTTCCAGCTTTATTAAATAAACTCCAATGTGTTGGTGCTCTCTCTTTTTTTTTTAAATAGTTTTTATAGAAATTTTCATATTACAACATGGTGTACTAGTAGTACAAATGTACAAAAGTATAAAAATGTACAAGAACATACTTTCAGCAACATATTGTGACGTAGGTAGGTATGTATATACTGTCCAGATGTACAGATAAGTAAGTAGATAACAAATAACAAACTTAGGGTTCTCTCTAAAACTAAAAAATTAAGTTGAGATGAGACCAAGATCAACTTGTACCAGAGTGATGGGAAGAGAAGAGTATGGAGAAGGAAAGGAACTGCTCATGATCCAAAGCATACCACCTCATCAGTGAAGCATGGTGGTGGTAGTGTCATGGCATGGGCATGTATGGCTGCCAATGGAACTGGTTCTCTTGTATTTATTGATGATGTGACTGCTGATAAAAGCAGCAGGATGAATTCTGAAGTGTTTTGGGTAATATTATGTCCTCATATTCATCAAAATGCTTCAGAACTCATTGGACAGCGCTTCACAGTGCAGATGGACAATGACCCGAGGCATACTGCGAAAGCAACCAAAGAGTTTTTTAAGGGAAAGAAGTGAAATGTTATGCAATGGCCATGTCAATCACCTGACCTGAATCTGATTGAGCATGCATTTCACTTGCTGAAGACTAAACTGAAGGGAAAAAGCCCCAAGAACAAGCAGGAACTGAAGACAGTTGCAGTAGAGGCCTGGCAGAGCATTACCAGGGATGAAACCCAACGTCTGGTGATGCCTATGCATTCCAGACTTCAGGCTGTAATTGACTGCAAAGGATTTGCAACCTAGTATTAAAACGTGAAAGTTTGATGGATGATTGTTAATCTGTCCCATTACTTTTGGTCCCTTAAAAAGTGGGAGGCACATATACAAACTGTTGTAATTCCTACACTGTTCACCTGATTTGAATGTAAATACCCTCAAATTAAAGATGAAAGTCTGCAGTTAGAGCACATCTTGTTTGTTTCATTTCAAATCCATTGTGGTGGTGTATAGAGCCAAAAAGATTAGAATTGTGTCGATGTCCCAATATTTATGGACCTGACTGTATGTATTGTCTATAAGGAATGGAAGATAACAGTGGTTTTGGGTGGAAGCTGGATGCTTCCAAGATTGTATTACCTGCAGTTGATTTGCAGTTATGTCACCTGGTGAAATAACCGGATGACCCCGCCCCCTTCTGATGTCGCAGAGCCCCCCTGCCCCAAAGCTCCCGTTTGTTGAGGGCATGTAGCCTGGTAAGTTTATCGAAAAGAGGGTCCTAGTTAATTTAGTACCTTAAACCAGGGTGACGCTGTAGGTACTTACAAAAAATGTGCCTACACCATTCACCTGATTTGGATTTTTATATATATATATATATATATATCTATTTATATCTATATAGATATATCTACAAAAAAAAAAAAAGATTACGGAAGTGTCGTTTATTTTTAAACCATCCAATTTGGGAGAGTTGGTTTTTAAGACCAACACAGAGTTTAGTGGTGCATTGATACTTTTTGTGCAATTGCTGTGACCATCACAAGCATCAAAGAGTAATAAGACAGGAACAAGAAGAGGTAACATTTCATCAAAGCAAAACAGCAAAAATGTTTTGTCAAAAATTGCAACATATAATGGGTCGAATTCATCAGCAGTACAATTGCAGCAATAAGAAGAAAATAATTTCCCCAAGATATGTCTTCATCAGTTTGTGATATAGTTATTCAGAAAAACATTCTTTGCTAAAGCCTTATGTTCTTCAGCTGGTTCAAGAAGTAGACAATACTACATCATAGGTCTAAAATATATGTCATTTGTCATTTTGTGCAGTAACTGGTATAATAAATAGCCAGCATATTCATGTAAAAATGGCAGAACTACCACAGCAATTAATTTACTTCCATTGGAAAGTAACTATGAAAATAAGGTCAGGTACAGTAAACAACACAAGTGTTTTGCTACACCCACATATTTTAATAACTAAGGTAAAATAAGGTAAACAGAGGTGGATATTTAGAAAGCATGTTCTTCAATTCTTTTTTTCTCTTTATACAAAGCAAATAAACTTTAGAGATTGCAGGAATAATAACCCAGGAGCTTACTCTGGAATAAACATACAGTGTAAGGCAATGAAGTTACTGTTATTGGAAAACACACACAAGGGCCCTTCTACTTTGTAAGCCAAAACTGCCTTAAGACCAGAAAAAATCTTCTTTTTTATCTTTTATATAATGTACTTAATTATATTTTCATTAAATAATAGTGATGTATTGTTATGAGCTTAAAAATTTACCACATAAGGAACAGGCCTAATTTTTACACTTGGTGTTTACAAGTTAAAATCATTTTTTTTTGCTAGAAAATTACTTAGAACCCCCAAACATTATATATTTTTGCAGACACCCTAGAGAATAAAATGGCGTTTGTTGCAATACTTTATGTCACGCCGTATTTGCACAACGGTCTTACAAATGCAATTTTAAAAAAATACACTTTTTTAAATTAAAAAATAAGAAAACAGTAAAGTCAGTCCAATTTTTTTATATTGTGAAATATAATGTTACACCGAGTAAATTGATACCCAACATGTCATGCTTCAAATTGCACCCACTTGTGGAATGGCAACAAACTTTGACACTTAAAAATCTCCATAGGAAAAGTTTAAACATTTCTACAGGTTACCAGTTTTGAGTTACAGAGGAGCTCTTTTGCTAGAACTATTGCTCTCGCTCTAACGATCGTGGCGATACCTCACATGTGTGATTTGAACAACGTTTACATATGCGAGCGCGACTTACATATGCATTCGGTTATGCGCACAAACACGGCGGGACGGGGTGCTTTAAAAAATTTTTTTCCTTATTTATTTTACTTTTTATATTTACACTGTCAATTTAAAAAAACATTTTTTCATGTAAACATCCCTTGTAATAGAAAAAAAAGCATGACAGGACCTCTTTAATGTGACATCTGGGGTCAAAAAGACCTCAGATCTCACAATTACACTTAAATGCAATTAAATTTCAATTAAAAAAAATTCCCCTCTAAGACCATTAGGTGGAAGTGATGTTTGACATTGCTTCCATCATCCAATAGTATAGAGTCAAGTGGGGGCAATCATTCCCTCACTCGACTTCCAGCTTCTGAGGGGAAAGGACCAGATCATCTCTGCTGCTACCGGTAAGTGGCAGAGTGTGATCCGATTCCAGTGCGGACTAAATAAAGGGTCCTGTACCATTTTGGTGCAAATGCAATATGATTTAGGGCGATTCCTACTGCTGCGGTGTCCGAGATCGGATGTGATTCGCACCGCACTGCAGTGCAAAATCACATCCGATCTCTGTGCGATGCAATTTCATCCATACGGATAGTATGGCTGAATTCGCATTGCATTTGGACCAAACTCGTACAGGACCCTTTTTTTGGTCCGCAGCTAAATCGGATCACATGGGTGTTTACACCCATGCGATCCGATTCCTGTCCGAGTTTGCAGATCGAACCGGGATATGCAAACTGATTTGGGGGTCTCATTAACTTTTAGGCCCGGTTCACACTTGTGCAATGCCAGACATCGCACAGGCATCGCATGTAATACGCAGTGCACTGCCGTTCACATTACATGCGATGTCTGTGCGGTGCGATATCAGCCGTACAGATAGTATGGCTGTTATTGCACCGCATTCAGTGCAAACATGCACAGGACCCTTTTTTCTGTTCTGACCAGAATCGGATCGTATGTGTGTTCACACATATGCGATCCGATTCATGTCCGAACTGTCAGTTTGCAGTGTGATATGCAAGCTGAACTGGGGGTGTCGTTAACAACATGTTGACACCCCCCAGCGATTCGCATATGGCGGTGTGAACTGACATGCGAGTCGGTGCGATGCGGGAACCCGCAGTGGATTTGCAGTGTTCTCGCATCGCACCAGTTTAGCAATTTTTATGTTTATCAATTATGAAATATATTTTATTTTCATTTATTAATAAATATTTATACTTGTATACTTTATTAAAATTATTTTTTAATGATTATAAATGTATTTTGCATTTATATGAATGGTGTATAACTGCATTACATATGTGGATTATATTCATTTACTATACACCATTCACATTTAAATAGGAACATGTATGATCTTTAAATATTGATAAAAACTATTTATTTTTTTAATAATTAGGTTAATGTATATTGTGTAGGGGGAATTTAACTTTATTATTTTATTAATATGTTGGGGAATAATGTGTGCTAATTCGTGTTAAACTTTTGTATTTTACGCTTCCTCATACTGTAATCCCGCTACATCACGCGAGATTACAGTGAGAGGAGCTGTTCTCAGGAGTTCCCAGCGTTTGTAGATCGCTTCTCAACTCAACATGAGAAGCGATCTACACACTTTCATAAACAGGCACTCAGAGGAGAGCGATCTCCTCTGAGAATGCCTGAGAACTGAATCGTGGTATTTTACCGCAGTTTCATAAAAGGACACCAATATGCATCAGCAATTGTTATAGACTCAAATGTTAAATGGAACGTCTGCTTCTCTACTAAGAATGTAATTGGCCTAGAAAGCTGTCCAAAGAGAACAGCCATCTTTTCTGCCAATTAACACACCCATCTTGTGCTTTTTTCCTAACAAAAAACTCACTACCCATGAAAAGTTACCCTACCCTCTCCTACCCTTGCTCATCTCTACCATCTCCATATAACACATGAAATGGTAACTCGTATGGTTGGCTGCTGCAGAAGGCAGACAAAGTCTATGCAATTTCCTACTGCCTAGCACATTATTAGATCATATAAGAAAGAGTTCTTCGTCAGCACTCAATAGTTAAAGCTGAATTCCAACTTTTCACTAGAACTGAATAGAATGATTAATCCCAGCATAGATCATACCTCTGTATCATGTTGCTCTGTTGTCTGCAGATCTCCTGATATTCTGGGTTTAGTTGTGGCTTTGTATCATATGACACTCTATATATCCTGCTGATAGACTCTGTCCATCCCACAGCCACTTCCTGCAGCAGCTTGAGTCTGTAACACTCCCCTTTGTAGTCTTTCAGACTAATGATGTGACTTCCAACACAGCTCTGATGGTGGGTGGGATTGAATACATCCTAATTATCATTCAATCCTTCCCAGTCCAGTCAAACCTACAGGAAGTATCCAAACCTGCCAAGTACCGCCCCCAAATCACAGCTTTATTCAAAAAGGAAGCCTCTTCAAATACACACACACACAGCCTGTTCTGAAATCTAGCTGTGCTGCTGCTGGGCAGGATTGAATGGATCACAATTAGAATTCAGTTTTGCCCAGTTAAATATGCCGACCGGTGTGAACAAGAAGAGTCCCACTCTTTGTGAAGTAAGTCATTTATATATGAAGGAAACACCTTCATAATAACCTCCCATAGCCCTTCCTCTATTCTTGCAGTAAGCCATTATTCTTTGGAATGCTGCAAGACAGGAACAACACAGGAAGGAGGTATGACACATTTACACCTTTCACCACCCACATGAAGGCCCACAAACCCAGAGTAACCCTAAGATCCGCCCACATCAACTTCCAGAACTGGTACAAGTGACTCCCATACCGACAGAGGCTCAAAGGATCATGGGACATGTAGTATCAGAACTAGAAAAGGAAGGAAACAGGAAGTCAGAGAACTTTGAGATTCAGCCAGAAGGAGGAAAGACATCACAGATACAGAAACCTGCTGTATACAGCTAAAGAAGGTAAGTTACACAAAATAAAGGTGAGGTTGTGATTCAGTTACATGCACAATGCATCTGTTGTTTTGGGAAGGAAAGGCAGGAGTTATTTTTTAAAGTGGTAGTAAAGCCCGCTTGATAATTTTTACCTTCAGAGCTTCTCACTGTAACCGAGGGCTCCCATGTGCATGCGTGGGAGTGATCAGGAAGAGCGATCTCTCTCCTCCTCTAGTCAGTACACTGCCCCCACAGTTAGAACACCTCCCTAGGGAACACTTAATCCCTTGATCGCCCCCAAGTGTTAACCCCTTCCCTGCCAGTGACATTTATACAGTAATGACTGGCTATTTTTAGCTCTGATCACTGTATAAATGTCAATGGTCCCAAAAAAGTGTAAAAAGTGTCTGATCTGTCCATAGCAATGTTGCAGTCCTGCTAAAAATCACAGATCACTGCCATTACTAGTAAAAAATAAATAAATAATAAAAATACCATAAGACCTGAACAAAATAATGGAGAGGACAACTACATGGCGAATGAGGTCTTTTGTGGAGAAATGTAAAGTAATACACTTGGAAGACAGACTAAGCAATAGCATGCAATGTCAAGCTGCAGCTACCAAAGCCGGCAGAATATTAGCGTGCATAAAAAAGGCAATACACTCCAGAGATAAAACTATAATCCTGCCACTTTATAAAACTCTGGTCTGGCCACATCTGGAGTATTCCATCCAGTTCTGGTCGCCGGTCCTCAGAAGGGATATGCTGGAACTGGAGACAGTACAAAGAAGGGCAACAAAATGAATAAGGGGATTGAAGGACTTCAATTACGAGGAGCGACTACAAGCACTAAATTTATTCTCACTGGAGAAGAGACGTTTGAGAGGGGACATAATAGCCATTTACAAATACCTCAATGGTGATCCCAGCATAGGAAAAAAGCTATTCAGTCTCAGAGAGTGTAGGAGGACACGTGGCCACACAATGATATTGGAGGAGAAGCGGTTTAACCTTAAGCTGCACAGGAGTTTTTTCACTCTCAAGGCGGTAAGAATGTGGAACACTCTTCCACAATTGGTGGTGTTAGCGGGGAGTAGTAATATTTTTAACCATTTGCCGACCGCATCACAGAGATGTACGTCAGCAGAATGGCACAGGCAGGCAAATGGGCATACCTATACGTGCCTTTGAATTTGCCACCTATTGGGCTTGCACGCCCGCAGCGGGAGAGTGCCCGCCGGTCCCGCAAAACTCGGTGTTCGCCGGCAGCCTGCGATTGCGGTGAGGAGAGGCAGAACGGGGAGATGCCCATGTAAACAAGGCATTTCCCTGTTTTGCCTAGCAATACGACAGAGATCCACTGCTTCCTGTCATCGGGAGCAGTGATTTCTGTCATGTTATAGTGAGCCCATCCCCTCTACAGTTAGAACACTCCCTAGGACACACTAAACCTCCTTGATCGCTCCCTAGTGTGTACCCCTTCACTGCCAGTGTCATTTATACAGTAATCAGTGGCTATTTGTAGCTCTGATCGCTGTATAAATGACAATGGTCCCAAAATAGTGTCAAAAGTGTCCGATGTGTCCGCCATAATGTCGCAGTCCCAATAAAAATTGCAGATCGCCACCATTACTAGTAAAAAAATAATAATAATAAAAATGCCATAAATCTATCCCCTATTTTGTAGACGCTATAACTTTTGCGCAAACCAATCAATATACACTTATTGTAATTTTTTTACCAAAAATATGTAGAAGAATACATATCGGCCTAAACTGTGGAAGAAATTAGTTTTTTTTATATATTTTTTGGGGATATTTATTATAGCAAATAGTAAAAAATATTGCTTTTTTTCTCAAAATTTACTGCCATTTTTGTTTATAGCACAAAAACAAACCGCAGAGGTGATCAAATACCACCAAAAGAAAGCTCTATTTGTGGGAAAAAAATGACGTAAATTTTGTTTGGGTACAACTTTGCACGACCGTGCAATTGTCAGCTAAAGCGACACAGTGCCGCTGGTCAGGAAAAGGGTAAAATCATCTGGGGCTGAAGTGGTTAAAATACTCTTGGACATGCATCCTAAAGAATACAACATACAGGGATATGGGAAATGATTATCGAAACTGCCAACCTACCAGATTGAAATTTACTGACACGGCACCATAAACTTACTGGCACTGTCAAGTTTTTACTGGCATATCTAAAAGTTACAAAATGTCATTTTTAAGTACAATATGCAATTGGCAAAGTGATTTAAGATAGATATTAAGGCAAAAACATATCTCTTATTTTATTTTCGATATA
Source organism: Lithobates clamitans (assembly GCA_037952925.1). Classification (NCBI taxonomy): domain Eukaryota; kingdom Metazoa; phylum Chordata; class Amphibia; order Anura; family Ranidae; genus Lithobates; species Lithobates clamitans. Next base: position 125,419 of record JBBGZY010001521.1, on the reverse strand, counting down.
GTAAATACGGTAAGTAGCTCAGGGACAGGGATTGAGAGGGCAAGAAATTAGAATGGGCGGCGCACACACATGAAATTGACTCTCACAGTGACACTGACAGCAGTGTGCAGCAGCACAGATGATGATGGCACCTCACCAACATGACACGTCCCCTCCTGGCATGGAGAGTCACAGTGACCCTCTCTGTCCATGCCAGGTGGTCCCTTCAGTCCACTCCTGGCTTGCCTTCCTCCTGTTCCGCAGACCTGCACATGAGGTTCCAGCTGCTCCGTTCCCTAGCATCATCACTTCACGTGACACACTGCCGGCACAGGTTGAACACACTGTAGCAAGCACTCGGATGGCTTCGGCCAAGCGTCACAGCCATATTTTTTTACTGGCAACCTTTTTCTTTCACTGGCATTTACTGGCAGCAGAAAAGTGCCCATTTTTACTGGCTGCCAGTAAAAATACTGGCGATTGGCAACACTGACACACACACACCTACACAGGTTGGACTATTGTCTTTATTCAACCTTACCTACTATATAAACTATGTAACATGTTTGCCTGTCTATTCTTAACTGTTAGGACTGCTGCAGTACACTGGGGTGCCGTGAAGTGGCCCTGCAGCTTACGCATATATTTGCAAATGTGTGCAAACGAAACCCCTGGTTTTAACGTGAACTGTTAGTGAGAGCAATTCAAGTTGGTTGCAGGCTGGTTGGTAAGTGAGCTGGGAATTTTTCTTTGTTAACCACTTAAGGACCGGGCCTATTTTTCAAACTTGTTTACAAGTTAAAATCAATTTTTTTGCTAGAAAATTACTTAAAACCCCCAAACATTATATATATTTTTTTCTAACACCCTAAAGAATTAAATGATGGTCCTTGCAATACTTTTTCTCACACCGTATTTGTGCAGTGGTCTTACAAGTGCACTTTTTTGGGAAAAAATACAGTGTTTTTAATTAAAAAATAAGACAACAGTAAAGTTAGCCCATTTTTTTTTATATTGTAAAAAATTATATTACGCTGAGTAAATTGATACCCAACATGTCACGCTTCAAAGTTGCGCCCGCTCATGGAATGGCGACAAACTTACCCTTAAAAATCTCCATATGCAACGTTAAAAAAATTCTACAGGTTGAATGTTTTGAGCTACGGAGGAGGTCTAGAGCTAGAATTATTGCTCTTACTCTAATGCCCTGTACACACGGTCAGATTTTCCGCCGGAAAATGTGCGATCGGAGCTTGTTGTCGGAAATTCCGACCGTGTGTGGGCTCCATCTGACTTTTTTCATTGGATTTTCCGACACACAAAGTTTGAGAGCAGGCTATAAAATTTTCCGACAACAAAATCCAATCACGTCAATTCCGACCGTGTGTGGACAATTCCGACGCACAAAGTGCCACGCATGCTCAGAATAAATTCCGAGACGGAACTGCTTGGTCTGGTAAAATTAGCGTTCAGAATCTTTATAGCACTTTTGTCACGCTGCAATGTTTTAAATTGTTTAATGCAGCGCACACTTTTTTTTTTTTAATGCAGCATATTTTTGGGTGTGTTTTGTGAGATCATGAACAGCAGCAGATGACATGTATGTCCCCAGGCTGCAGTCATACAAGAGCCTGCATCTTTTGCCAGACCAGACTGAACCAAGGCCATCACTCTCTGGTCTTCCTTACATGCTTCCTTCCCAGCTGTGGCTCTGGTGTTGGAGGTGTGGCAGGAGGAGGAGTAGGACCTGAAGGAGGACCTGGAGGAGGAGGAGGAGGATCATGGGTGAGGTCACAAATGTGGCTTTGGCATGTTAGTTAGCCCCTCAACCCCTTATTTAGTGCTTCTAAAATGAGAAACTCACATAAGAGGCATTGGCCCTCCTCCATTTTCATTTTGCATGCTGTTAGGTCAGAAAAATCCTCTTGAACACTGTGGGGGTTCTGAGGGCCTCAGTAGCTTGGCAAAATAGGCCAATTGCTGCCTCCTCCAGGTTACTCCTCTTCCTTACATTTTTTCTTTGAAGGCGAAGGGGAGGGACCTGTGTATCGGCAGCCTACTTGGCCCGGCCACCTCCTGCTGAGACTTTCATGTGTATGAAAAAGGGACATCAATTTAGTATTTGGTTCATCAATCACAATCAGAAATTAGGAATCCAAACTAACATATATTTAACATCATTAATTTGACCAACAGAAATATTTAGAAGAATGCTATACCTGGCTCAAGCTGGGCTCCTCCACATGTTGCTGCCTGGAAGGCCCAGGTTGGACGTCAGAAGCCTCAGCTGGGGGGGAAGGAAGCATTGAAGGAAGAGTGGAGAGTGTTGGCCTGGGTTCAGTCTGGCCTGCCAGAAAATGCAGCCTGGCATAGTACCACAGCCTGGGGACATAAATGTCATCTGCTGCTCCTGATCTCAGGGAATCCTGGACCTTCTTGCGCTCCCTTAGATAAGTGCTCCTCATGCCACCAATTAGAACCTTCAAATAGGTGATGTCTGCCGTGGGGATCACCGGCTTCACAATTTCCAGCAATTGATCCTGCACTGCCTTCCTCTTTGTTTGATTCTTATAATGTGGGTGGTTTACCTGCCACAGACAGGGTAGCTCCCTGAACATATCAATGAATATGGGGATAAAGTCCTGATCCTTCAATATATCCATTTTCTCTGCAAGACACAACACAAGACAAACCCTAATGTCAGGCTAAACTCTCCTAATGTTGTCCCAATATAGTCCTCAATCTATAAGCAGTATAGGCCCAAGTTTAAATGTTACCTTCATTATCACGATCGGCGCTTCCGATACTCTTTCCTCCGCTCACAGATCGTATGTACTACGCATACGTGTTACGCTTTTTTATACACTGCGCATGCGTGAAACTCCGCCTGCCCCTGATGTTCTTTCTAGTCTATTCCCTGCCCCTTCTCGTTCGGCGCAGTGGGGAAGAGCACATGGCGGAGACACAACAGGTGCGTGCTAATTACACAGAGGAGGAGGAGAAGGAAAGCCCGGAGCCAGAAACTTCACGATCCCAGAGGAGAAGATTTAGGGCATCAAATATGGCCTTTGTGTAGATGGTGGAGATGGTGGACATCTTGAAAAGGGCCGACTATAACGGAAAGTATGGACCTTACCCCAACCCCAATGTCAGAAAGGCCAAGATCATGGTGAAAGTTGTGAAGAGTCTGCACCATAATTTTGGGGTACAGCGATCCAAGGATCAACTGAGGAAGCAGTGATCGGACCACAAATTAAGGGAGCACAATTTTTTATTTTTATTACGTTCGTGCTGCTTCATGTGTTTTTCTTTATACTGTTGTACAGTTTAAAATGGCAACTTTCATGATCATGGACACATTATTCATCATAGGAAACATTGTTCGTTCGGCCTATAAAACACCATGTTTTGTCCAGATGCAGTTCTATACATTTTTTCTTGAAATAATTTTGGTGTCTAGATGGGTTAGTAACTAGAATGAACTGCAAACTAGATTCTGTGTAAGGAGAGGACACTCATCAGCTGTTTACACATCTGGACGCTGGAGCACTAGTGTGGGACACCAGAACACCCTTTTTATTAGGGGCCCACACAAGTGCTCCAGTGGATACTATAGGGGTGTCTCCATCTGTGAAGCTTGTACAAAACAAGTAAGTATTCAAGCTTGACAAAGGAAAACAATATTTCTTCATCTTGGAACTCTGCCAAAATAGACAATTGTACCCCACTTCCAAGCACTTTCATATTCCTATTTCTGCCATCTAATATCTGTGTGCTAAGTATACCTATTTTTTTTTACATAGGGGAGAAAAGACTCGGAGGACACCACTCATCAGAGGAGACCACAGACCCCCCACCTCAGGAAGAAGGGGAAATCCCCCAAAGACAACAGGAGGAGAAGGAGGGAGACGTTATCGAAATTGTCACCACAACAGGTGAGTGTCTGTGACCACAGCCTCAGGTAAGAGATGAATGCCGGCATATTTATAATACATGTTGTATTTTTTTATATATTTTTAGGTAATCGTGATGTTGTGGATGAAGGTCATTTCACCAGTGAAAGTGCCCAGATCCTGATCGGGGAGATCATGGGGTGTAATAGGGACTTGGAAAACATCAAGAAATACATCAATGGTGTTCAAAACAAAATGAAGAACATCATAGGTGTTTTAGGGAGAGTTTAAAACCCCTCAAAATCCCGAATTATTTCTGTTTTTTGCTCCAGAGGATTTTTTGTACTTTTTTTGCCAAATTTTGAAGATACACACAGTGGGGGTTATTTACGAAAGGCAAATCCACTTTGCACTGCAAGTGCACTTGAAAGTGCACTGAAAGTACACTTGGAAGTGCAGTTGCTCTAAATCTAAGGGGTAGATTTGAAATGAGTGGAAGCTCTGCTGATTTTATCATCCAATCATGAGCAAGCTAAAATGCTGTTTTTCCTTTCCATTTTCCTTGCATGTCCCCCGCGGATCTACAGTGACTTTACTTCCAAGTGCACTTTCAGTGCAAAGTGGATTTTCCTTTAGTAAATAATCCCCAGTGTGTCAACATGTGCTATCTGCCATCATAGGAGATCAATGTATGCTTTTTGGGGGTGCAACCCCTTCCTCAATAATAAAGTAGCTGAGATGGCAGCTAGCACATGTTGACATTCTGCTTATTCAGTTTATAAATACTCATGTCTGATATTGCCTTCAATTTCTACAAAAGTTGAACTTTTTAAGTTCCAGATTTGTGTATTTCTTGTTGGTTTTAAACATGCCTGCTTTACCTTAAAAGGACATTTCTACTTTTAATGTCACCTAAAAAATTGTTATACAACAAACATGTTGGTTTGTTTTAAAAACCTTTTATAAATGCACATGTGATTGTGCGCATATTAAAAAGATTGATAATCAACAATGTGTGGCTTCTTCTTTCAATGCTCAAAAACTTTTCCTATGGTTAAATTGGTGTTTTCTGTGACAATGGGGGTTATTTCCTAAGGGCAAATCCACTTTGCACTGCAAGTGCAGTTTCTGCACAGTCTCAAGTGCACTTGTAGTGCAAAGTGTCTTTGCCTTTAGTAAATAACACCCAACAGTGCTTTATAATTTTACACAATCACGCCATTTTCAGGACTCCCCAAATTTCAGTCATGGTCAGCTAAAAGAAACACAAGCAGTAAATGTAAGCAAATATTTGTTCAGTTTAAAATATTTTTTATTTAAAAAATGTCTCAGACATTGTCTGGCATATTGATGGCCCTCCTACCCACAAAGTATTCCATGTATAGTAGACAGACCTCGCGAGCACTCGGGGGGGGCAAGCCAGGACTGCCAGCTTCAAGCGCCGTCAGGGTTGGTTCATTGAGATTAATAACTCCGGCTTCAGGCCCAACTGGGCCAGCATAGTTCACAGAATTTCTCCTTAAAAAGTTGTGGAGAGTGCGCATGCGCGGGAGTTCCAAGATGGCTGCTTGAGCCAGGAGCTCCGCTCCACCCCGGACCGCAGAGCCGCACTACGGCAAACACAGCCCTCACCGCCGCTTGCAGCTAACCCTCCCGTGTCAGGGATCCTCCGGGGAACCAGCGGAGATGTCCGGCCCCCCGGTGAGGAGAGATCTCGGCCCGCTTTTCGATACGGCGGGAGCCGACGGGAGTCCCAAGATGGCCGCCAGCACGGACTCCACACAGCCACACGCGGCCCAGCACTTCAAAGCTCCGGAACACAGGCCAGTATTAACCCCACCGACTCTCACTTATGCCCAGGCAGCACAGGGGCCCTCAACCACCCCTCAGACTTCCCATCAAGGCTCCCAGAAACCCCAGGCCTCTGCAAAGGCCTCCACAGGCTCCACAAGCATGACGCCCCAGGAGTTTTCTCCCCAGGCCCTCCCCATACAAGCCCAGCTCTCAGGGGCAGCTCATCAGCCCTCAGGCTTTTCCCTCAATGACTTTACCCAAATGCAAGAAGACATGTTTCTTAAATTCTCCTCATTGCTGGAGAAAGGCCTGGCCAACACGGCACATCAGATCACTAACACGATCAAAGCTGACCTTTCAAGTATAGGCTCAAGAATAGAAGCAATAGAGGAAAAAGTGGAGTGTACGATCTCTAAAACGAATCAAAATGCAGCCCACCTACAGTCTGTTCAGGAACAACTAGATGTGGCCCTTTCCAGGATAGACGAACTCGAGAACAGGTCCAGGAGGTATAATTTCAGAATTAGAGGCCTCCCAGAAACCTTCACGGATATTCCCTCCACGGTACAGGACATTATCTCTGAGATCATTCCTAATATCCCCACTCAGCGTCTCGAATTAGACAGGGCTCACAGATCCCTCGGCCCCCCCAGACAAGATGGATCTCCCAGAGACATAATTGTGAAACCACATTTTTTTGCGACAAAGGAGGAAGTCATGCGACAATCCCGTCAGAATCCCAAACTGCAACACAGGGGTCATCAGATCCAGATTTTTGCGGATTTAGCACCCTCCACCATTCAAAGACGCAGGACTCTAAAACCTCTTCTCTTGATCCTATCACAAAGGGACATTAAATACCGCTGGTCCTTCCCTTTTGCAGTCAAATTCACGCTGCAGGGTAAACCCCACTCCTTTTCCAGCTTCCCAGAAGGTGAAAAACTGCTGCTGTCCCTGAACCTCATCTCACAGGAAGCCCCAATGGACTTTTCTGCACCCTCTTCAGGCTCAACTAAACGCCCTCCACCAGGCAGCCCTGTTTCCCCCCTGTGGAATAAGTTTACGTCCAAGAGAAGCAAGGAGGGAAAAACATCATAGGGCCAGACTGGCCTCTTCTCTTTTCTCTGTCCCAGCAGGGACTTTTGCTTGGGGTATTGGTCCCCACAGTTGACGGAGCGGGAGCTCCACACCCCACCATGGCTCCAAGGCTTGATAAGCCCAGCAACCGTTCTACACCTCCCAATGCACTGTAGAGCACCAATTCCCCACAACAACAACCCCCCCACAGGGACTAGGAAGTACCCTTCCAGGACCAGAATTTCTACATTCTTCCCTACAGCGGAACTGTCCAGCGAACTCTGTCGCTATCCAGCAGAAGTTCGGATTGTCGGGACTTTAGGCTTAGCAGTCTGTGGACTGGTTTTTGTCTTTATGTGTTCTTGGTACCTAGCCCCACTCTAGTATAGGGCAAGATTACGCGTGGGTCTGGCTAATAATGACCCAAAGTACACGAGATATGCCCAGTGGGTACGGGTGTTCCTCCCTTTTTTTTTTTTTTTTTTTTTCTCTCTTCCTCCACAGTACAGAGCCCGGATCCTCCAGGTTCCTCACCAACTCAGATAGGGGGAAGGGAGGGGGGTGGAAGTGCTTGAGCGGGTGGGGTGTTTTCCTTTTTGATTTAAATATTATGGTATATTACCAGTTAACCTGGCATGTAGCGCCATGAGTTAAGGGCTGTTTGAATCTCATTTCAGTTGCTCTTTTATGTTAGTGTGTATGTATTAATGTTTTACAGTGATAAAGATAGGGTCCGGGGTGGATCCCTTGTGCCTCCTCTCACTTCCGAAGAACCTCAGTGTCCTTTGGTTTTGGGACTTCAGTCGGCCTCCCAGCTGGACTGAAGGTTTTTTTTTGGGGTCTGCTGTGGGAAATTTTCCACAAGATCCCAAGGGTCATATTTTGAGACCCATGTTGCTATTATTATTGCTCTTATTTGTCTGTTTGTCCTTTTCTATTCTTTTTCTCCGCTCATCACTTCTCTTTTTTCCAGCCATCCTGCGAGCGGGAGCCTCGCACCCCCCTGAGTTAAACACAGAAGACACCCATTTCGTATCTTACCCGGAAATGCATGGAAGACTTCCATTGGTGAGTGACTGTCTGATCCTGTGTTCCCCTCCCCTCTGCTCAGATGACTGACACACTTACACTAGGAATCGATCTCAAGGTGGCCTCTCACAATGTCCAAGGACTGAATTCACCTAGAAAAAGGAAACTAGCCTTGGATCACTATAAATCTTTAAGACTCGATGTAGTTCTCCTTCAGGAGACTCACTTTCCCATCCGGTACACCCCAAAATTCCTCCACTCTTACTATCCGTCCTTTTTCCTAGCAAATGCCCCTAACAAAACTAAGGGGGTGGCAATCCTATTTTCCAAGAACAGCAAATTCTCCTATATATCTGATTATAAGGACCCGGAGGGAAGATTTCTAGTGGTGAAGGGGACCCTGGAAGGAGTTTTATACACAATCATTTCATATTACGCCCCGAACAAGGGTCAAGCATCCTTCTTTCAGGGACTCCTCAGTGCAATAGAACCCCTACTGGAAGGGAAGGTCATTATGGGTGGAGACTCTAATGTGGCGTTTGACCAGGGCTTGGACAAAACTAGACCCCCCAAGGACCAGCTCACACGCCCCACGAAATTAAGTACGAAAATAGCAAAACTGCTACATACCCACGGACTCGTAGACATCTGGAGGGAACTAAACCCCAGAAGTAGGGACTACACACACTTCTCTGCCCCCCACCAATCCTACGCCAGGATTGACCACATACTTATCCCCTCCTCACTAATACCCCTCTCCAAAAAAGCCTCAATATTAGACACAGCCTGGTCGGACCATTCTATGATCCTCCTTACCCTGAGCAACGTACTCTCGGGGCGAGGTGGTTCCTACTGGCGCCTAAACGAATCCCTACTCTCGGACCCCCGCTACTGTAAGGAGATAGCAGACTCCATTAAAGAATACTTTACCCTGAATGACATAGACAATATCTCCCCAGAGACCTTGTGGGCTGCCCACAAGGCAACCATCAGAGGCACTCTGATCAGGATCGCGTCTCAACACAAAAAGGAGCGCTTAATAGATATACAACGCCTTGAAAAAACATTCCTCACCTTAAAAGCTGAACACAAACAACACCCAAACAGGGCCATTTCAGAGAGGTTGGACGCCACTAGACTTGAGCTGAACCTCACCTTAACGGCCAAAGCAGAGAAAAACATCAGGTGGAGTGGAGCTAAATTTTATTGCCAAAAGGACAGATTCGGCTCAATGCTAGCCTCCAAACTCACCCCGAGGTTCCGATCTTCTTCCTTCCCTAAACTTAGAATCGCAGGTCATCCCCCGACAGCTAACCCCAGTAAAATAATGTCAGCCTTTCAGGAATTTTATGAAAATCTCTACAAATCCCCTCAATCAGGGAAGGGCCCTTCAACCACGGCCTTTCTGGACAATCTGCAGATCCCTTCGATCTCCAAAGATTGCAGGGACCTAATGGAAGGAGCCTTTTCAGTAGAGGAGGTCAAGGCGGTTATAAAAGGTTTAAGGCCCGGATCGGCCCCAGGGCCAGATGGCCTCTCGGTCCCTTACTACAAACAATTTGGAGAAACCCTAGCTCCGTACTTGGCTACATTTTTCAATTCCATTAAAACAGGAAACCCCCTTGATACACAACTGAATACTGCATTTATCTCGGTCATCCCCAAACCCAACAAAAATCACGAGGAAGTGGAAAATTACAGGCCAATCTCCCTGATTAATAATGACCTCAAAATCCTCACCAAAATCCTGGCCAACCGTCTCTCATCTTTTATCAATCTATATATACACAAGGACCAGGTTGGTTTTATACCAGGGAGACAAGGACCGGACCAAATTAGGAGAGCAATAGACATTGTCTCCATCCTTCAATCGAATTGGGAAGGGGGACCGAAACAGGAAGGTCTTCTCCTCTCCTTGGACCTCCATAAGGCCTTCGATTCTATCGAATGGCCTTATCTCTTTTCCTTACTAGAGAAATGGGGCTTCGGTCCTGGGTTTCTTGGGACACTAAACGCCTTATACTCCACCCCAAAAGCAGTAATTCGCTTACAAGGCCATTACTCCAAACCCCTATCTATAGCAAGAGGTACTCGACAGGGCTGTCCTCTATCCCCCTTAATTTTTGCCATTGCGATTGAAACCTTAGCAATCGCAGTCCGATCAGATCCCAATATTTTAGGGGTGAAATGCGGCGAACAAGTCCACAAATGCGGGCTATTCGCCGATGATATGCTCTTATTCATCACATCACCAATCACTTCCCTACCAAATCTGTGCAAACTCCTAAAGGAGTTCTCATGGATTTCGGGTCTACAGGTAAATTACTCAAAATCATCCGCACTGAACATTTCCCTCAAACCGCATGTGGTCACTTCCCTCCAGAATGCCTTTGAGTTTAGATGGAGCGACACTTTTATTGACTATTTAGGGATCAGGCTCACCGCGAAAACTGAGCTACTTTATTCGGCCAACTTCCCTCACACTTACCGCAAGCTAGAGTCAGACCTAGGCAACTGGGCTAAGGGAGGAATCTCTTGGCTAGGTAGAGTTCATGCAATTAAAATGACCTTACTTCCTAGACTCCTCTACCTTTTCAGGGCCCTCCCGATAAGCATTGTAAAAGATCACCTATCTGCATTCCAAAGGAAAATCATCAGGTTCATCTGGGGTGACAAGGGGCACAGACTTCAGCAAAATACCTTATACTTGTCCAGATCACAGGGGGGTTTAGGTCTCCCTCAGCTCTTCTGGTACTATCAAGCTGCTAGACTCGCCCAGCTATCAATAGTCTATGGGAAGACAGAAAAACCGGATTGGATCCAAATAGAGAGGCAGGCTGCACCGTCATACACCCTAGATTTCCTACTGTGGGTCCCCCCTAGAAAACGTCCCTCAATTCTCTCACCAACTCTTTCTCAATCCTTTAAATTATGGGACTCCCTCAGAAACAATCGGAACTTGATCTCAAATTGCCACCCACTAGCTCACATATTTAACAACCCGGACTTCGTTCCAGGTCTAGACATCAAAGCATTCCGTTGGTGGTTGGATAAGGGGATGTACCGGATCGGACACTTCTATACGAGTTTAGGCCCTATTACCCTGGCCTATTGTGTGAGCCAATTGGAGATGCCTACCTCGGAGCGATTCAGATTTCACCAAATTCGTCACTTCCTCGCCTACAACGGGGAGGCTAAATTGGCCCCCCACTCATTCACGCCATATGAACTCTGGTGTGGCAGGTCTTCTGAGCAGAGGGGAGGCATCTCCATCATATATCAGTCACTCGCCAATCAGTCAACCAAGACGCCATATATGCTAGCGTGGGAGTCAGACCTGTCTATGCAGTGGGACATTGATAAATGGAGGACAACCTTTTTCAGGGCTTACAGGGGCATTAAGAATATCTCCATGGTAGAGTCTAGTCTTAAGGTGTTTACCAGGTGGTATCTACCTCCTGACAGATTAGCCAAAATGTTCCCCTCGGCTGACCCAAGTTGTTTTAGAGGATGTTTACTCAGGGGTACGTTGGTCCACATATTCTGGGAGTGCCCAAGACTGAGGACATACTGGAACAAGATCTTCCTCCTGATAAAGAAAACTACCAAGGCCCATATCCCGAAAATACCATCGATCGCTCTCCTAAATGACAATTTGCCCAGGCTCCCGAAGCTTTCTCGCAAACTTATCCATTTTATTTTCCTGGGCGCTAAGCTCACCATAGCCAAGGCATGGAAGAAACCCAGAGTATCCCTCAAGGCGACGATCCGGAAAATTTCCTGGATCATGGCTCAAGAGAAGCTCGCTAGCATTCTCGACAACTCAAAGGACCAATTTGAAGCTACTTGGGAACCCTGGGCAAATTTCATTGGCATCTCCCTGATTCCGGGCGTACAACCATAACTCAGCTTGATGTTACGGGGTTGTGGGACATCTCCCCGCGGGCTGGCTTCCTTTCCTCTCTCCCTTCTCCCCCCCCTTCCCCTCTCCTTTTCACACTCTTCTCTTTCTTTCTTGCTTATTACTTGTCTTAAAGTTTCGAATCACAGACAGTTTGTTGATCTTAGTGTCACTCTGGATCCCTGTAGGTTCCTGTTATAAGGGGTTCAAGTAATATGATGCTGTTTCACTATCAGGATATTCACTTTTCAGTAATGTTTACTGGGCGGTTGAGGGGGGCTGTGGGAGGTTTCGCCGGTCACAGCGAGTTCCCTTTTGGGGTGCCGACGGAATCCCTCTGGCCCCCTACTCCTGCCACAGGGAAAGCCTAGGGTTTTATCCTCTCTATAGCTTTTTTCCTATGGTAAACTGTATTGTTCTTTCGGATTTCTGTTAAAACCACAGGCCGGATCCTAACCCCTCACACCTATTATTGTTTTATTTCATTTTCTGGGTTTCGTTTGTGATTCCTCCTCTTTTTGAAATACCTACCCCACTGGGGTCTAACTTTATGTGTTATGTCCAATGTTCATTTATGATTCATTGACTGTACAACTTACTTGTTGTTGAAAAATTCAATAAATACTTTGAAAGTTAAAAAGTTGTGGAGAACACAGCAAGCCAGGATGATGTGATTGAGTTTATACTCCGCCATGTGTATCGGTGTAAGACTTAGGCAGAACCGGCTGGCCATTGTTCCAAACATGTTCTCCACCACTCTTCTGGCTTTGGTCAGCAGGTAATTAGAAACCCTCTGGTCCGGGGTGAGGGTCCTCATAGGGAATGGCCGCATTAGATGGTCCCCCAGCGCAAACGCTTCATCCGCAACGAAGACGAATGGGAGTCCTTCTGCATTGTCTTCTGGAGGTGGCAAGTCCAAGCTGCCATTCTGGAGATGCCTGTAAAACTCTGTGTGGGCGATGACTCCACCATCTGACATCCGGCCATTCTTCCCCACGTCCACATACAGGAACTCGTAAGTAGCCGACACCACCGCCAACATCACAATATTATTGAACCCCTTGTAGTTGTAATAGTATGACCCCGAGTTGGGTAGTGGGGCGATGTGGACGTGTTTCCCATCAATTGCCCCTCCGCAGTTAGGAAAGTCCCACCGCTGGGCAAAATGGGAGGCCACAGTCTGCCATTCCTGTGGGTTGGAAGGAAACTGTGGAGTCAAACAAGAAAAATAAATTAATCATTTTGCACATAAACACGGAAAGCAGATTAGACACAAACATTCTTGGCCAACATCAGTATAACATTTATTTTAGGGAGTATTTAAAGACAAAGGTATAAGGTCCACCTATCAGATCCCCCCCCCCCTCTCATGGGCCATTTAAGAAAAATTATGGGGGGGAGATGTTTTGGACAGGTAACCCTCTCCACTTCATTGAGAGATGAATGCTAAATAATGTGTATTACTTTGGCTAGCCCCTCCTTACTTTACACTATTGGCAGCCCACTGGACAGGTGAGAAGTGTCATAATACAAAGAGATAAATACACACTGTACACATTTTAGCACATTTTTACATTCTGCTATTACCTATCAAGATAATAAGGATACAAAAACTTTAAACAGTACCATTTGAAAGTATTCAGGCAGGCCCTTGCACTACATGCTTTGGGGAATTCATCCAGAAATCTGACCACAAAAGAGGTGGGTATAGTGTGTATGGGTTTGGCAAAGTCAGCAGATAGAGGATTGGTATCAGCTGAGTTAGCAGTTGGGGGGAGGGAGGGTTTCAAATGATTTTGGGACCCAAAAAAAAAAAAAACCTTTGGCACTCTGCCTGAATTTAAAGCACACATCACAATTTTCAACATTTTAGGGGGTATTTAGGGTAAAGCACTACTATGGAGCTGACAAAATACATTGTTAATTGAGTAGACGAGGTGGATATAGGGCCAGGAGAGCATGCTGGGGAGGTAAGTGAAGGCAAATATGTATGAAGGACAAAAAAAATTACATAAAAATCCAGCATGCATGAGGACAAAGGGGACATTCACATCATATTACAATCATGGTAATTAGGGAATGAGGAAAGAAATACAATATATTATCAAACATTAAATACCAATAAAATGTGATGTTAAAGGAGAAAAATCTTACCTTAATATACTCCTTCTGCAGGACCTGGATGATGGCAGAAAAGGTCTCTGGGATAATGATCCCCAGAGCCTGGGGGGAGATGCCTGTCGAGAACTTGAGGTCCTACAGGCTTCTCCCCATCGCCAAGTACCACAGGGTGGTGACTAACCTCTGCTCCGGAGTGATGGCTTGCCGCATGCAGGTATCCTGCCTGCTGATATAGGGGGTCAGCAAAGCCAACAAACGGTGAAATACGGGGTCCGTCATCCGGAGAAAGTTCCTGAAATCGTCAGGATTATTCTCACGGATCTCACGGAGCAAAGGCATGTGACAGAACTGGTCACGCTGGAGCAACCAATTCTTGGTCCATGAACTCAACCCCACCCTGTTCATGGACTGGGCTTGTGTCAAAGTAAGGACCCCAACACCAAGCCCCCACACAGCACGAACTCTACGATGAGTACGTATACGCAAGATGGCTAGAAAACACAATGCACTGAAGAACATCAAGGCCTGTGAAGAGCGACCTGAAAATCAATAACGAACGAACAAGAACACAATGACAAATCAATAGTAACTCGCTGCATGCACTGAAGAACAGATACAAATCCATGAGCACAAACTGAACAGCCGAAATACGATCTGAAAATCACGAGTCTGAAAAGGCGCGAATCGTCTCTCACCAAACTTTTACTAACACGAGATTAGCAAAAGGAGCCCAAAGGGTTCCGCGCTTAGTACTCAACTGCCCTTTTATAGTCTCGTTGTACATGGTGTACGTGACCGCGTTCTTGGCGTTCTGAAATCCCGACAACTTTGTACGACCGTGTGTATGCAAAACAAGTTTGAGCCAACATCCGTCTGAAAAAATCCATGGATTGTCCATGAATCCATAAATGTCTGATCAATGTCTGATCGTGGGTACAGGGCATTACGATCGTGGTGATACCTCACATGTGTGGTTTGAACACGTTTTCATATGTGGGCGCTACTCACGTATGCGTTCGCTTCTGCACGGAAGACTGGCGGGACGGGGCGCGTTTAAAAAATGTTTTTTGTTTTAATTTATTTTACCTTTTATTTATTATTTTTACACTGTTCTTTAAAAAAAAAAACCAGATCTCATATTTAAACTAAAATACAATTAAAAAAATGTAATTTGAAAAAAAAAAGTGTTGCCTAAAGAGCTATGGGCGGAAGTGACGTCGCTTCCGCACTGCAATGGTATGGACCTGGGTGGGGGCCATCTCCCCCTTACTCAGCTCCATATCACAGAGGGGAGAGGACGCATTCGCCGCTGCTGGGCGACTCCGGTAAGCGGTGGAGGCGACCAGAGCGTGGCGGGAGGGGAGCCCTCCCCCGCCTCAGATAAAAGTGATCTTGTGGCGAAATCGCCGCAAAGACCACTTTTATCTTGACCCAAAGTAGTTTCAAGGTGCCACATGCCTAAATATTCTTATCATAACAGCAAATTAGTGGCCTGGGTTTTTAGTTGGCACCAAGAATACAAACAACTGAATTAAAATTCACAATGTCACAAGGCTCCAGGCTGCTAGGCCAGAAGCCTGAGGCCTATCCTGGGAGCACTTGACTGCTAGGCTGTCTGAGGCCTATCCAGGTTTGAGAGAGGCAGCATGGGGTTGGGGCTTCAGGCTGGAAGCCCAACCAAGTTGCGGAGGTTCCGCCGGGTGGGGGAACTGGAATATTGCCAGCAGTGAGGGAGATGCAGTTACCACAAGGGATGACCACTCCTGTCATCAGGGGAAAGTGATGATCAAGGCCGGAGGTAAAGAGAGGAGTAGTCGCAAACAAGGGACAACCCTTCCTGTTATCAGAGGCCAGTATACAGAAGTCTGAAGAAGTACCAGAGCAGCCTTTTCACCAACCAGGGACGGTGAAGTGGGAAAGCTTCAACAGAGTGCCAAGCCAGGGACCCAGTGGGTTAGCGTAGGTGAAGCTTGAGGAGTTTACAGCAGGTTAGCTGTGGAAGAGCTCAGGGGATCCAGTGACGTCTGGGATCTTGAAGTCTAGTGAGAGACCAGGAGCTTGGTGAGTGGAGATCTACAGTAGGATACTGTGAGATGTGAGAGAAGATCTATAATGGGCTACTGCGAGTTACGTTTATGGATCTCTATTGACTGTTTAAAGTTCAGTTGCCATAGGAGACACCAGTTCTATAAATACAGTTGCTGCAGCCAGCTTAAAGGCCCTCTACCTGTATAGCTGTCTGCCTATTATTTTGTCTCGGAGTCTGCCAATCACTATTGCATCTGCCTAAGGGTTTCCTGGTCCTAACCCTCTCTCCCCCAGTTCTGTTTAAGAGACAATGAATGTCTTTTCTTGCATTCCAAAAAGTGACTAGTGTCCATGTTTCCAATTTGCAATGCACCCACCATGCCTCATAGCCCACACTACAAGGAAGCATGTCAGCTCTCCCTGACTCTGGAGGTCACCATTAGGCCTTTGGAGGTCGGGGATGCCACTACAAAAATATACACCGATTTAAAAGAGAGGCATCCAGAATCCAACAGCAATGGTATTAACCTCTCTCTCACTGAAAAGTATATGGTGGAAGCTAGGAAATGAGCAGTTGTGCTGAGACATAAAGATGTCTGGAGTAAACTGGAGGAGTTCAGCTGTCCTGGAAAAATGTTGTGAGAATAGACCTGAGCTCAAGATCCAAGTGACTGTGTGCTATTTTGGAGGATAAGTGCCAGCAGTAGTCTTTTTGGAGACAGGTCTTGCAGGGTCTCATTTCTGGCCATGCCTTTTAACCCTTGAAAAAAGACTTTTAAGAGAAGTCTAATCTAGTCAAGAGTGTCCTCCTGTTACAATACAGCACTTTTGGAGTATCCCATACCACTCCAAACTCTCTCCTGTTACAAATTCATCAAGTAATGAATCTTAAAAGCACAGACCCCTAGACTGTTTATTGGACCTGGAGTGATAATTGTGTGATTGGTGGATTCTACACTATCTGAGAAAGAACCGGGTACAATCAGTGTCTCCTCTGGGGGGGGCCTACGCGCCACAGAGGTCATCATGGAGGAAGTGAATACTGCAATTTGCTATAATACTGCCAAGCTGCTGAGCAGGGATCCATCTCCTTTCTGTATTGCTTTTCAGGAGGAAAAGTGTATAACTCAAGCCCTTACCTATCAGCTCTCAGTTACAAGCACAAGGTTTATGGCACACTTTGCCCTAGGTCTAGAACAGGAGCCAAACATATAACATGAGTATTATCAAGGACTCGCTAAGCTTGTGATTGTAGATTGGGTCCACCTCTCCATCAGAGTTCGCCATCACCCAGCAACCACTGTTCCTGTCTCAAGGTGGCTGCATTCCTTAAGTCTAACCTCTCTATTTGTACTATAGGCCATCTGCAGCCTAACACAGGCCATCTCTATTACTCTGTCAGACACTGAATGAGATAGAAACGAGTAGGCAACAACTTTACCCAAATTCCAAATAATGGTAGATTCATTCTAAATGATCTAATTAATATAACACAACAGAGCACATAATATCCCCAGACACCTACAGCCTGCTTCCCATGTGAATCAGAGGGGGCTGCTGAGATGCATTACTGTTCTCAATTACTCAAGTGTAAAAACACTCCAGTACAGGTAGATCACAGTCTCAGAAAAAATCCAAATCATGGAGTCTCTAACCCTCCTGAGGAAGGGCCCCAAAACAGTAGAAAAATGGTGGTGTCAAACTTACATGTTGATTCCAGGAGATTGACTCCTTCAAGTGTCTCTCCCCCTTTCTCACTCCTATGCCCCGTACACACGGTCGGACATTGATCGGACATTCCGACAACAAAATACTAGGATTTTTTCCAACGGATGTTGGCTCAAACTTGTCTTGCATACACACGGTCACACAAAGTTGTCGGAAAATCCGATCATTCTGAACGCGGTGACGTAAAACACGTACGTTGGGACTATAAACGGGGCAATAGCCAATAGCTTTCATATCTTTATTTATTCTGAGCATGCGTGGCACTTTGTGCGTCGGATTTGTGTACACACGATCGGAAATTCAGACAACGGATTTTGTTGTCGGAAAATTTTATAGCCTGCTCTCAAACTTTGTGTGTCGGAAAATCCAATGGAAAATGTGTGATGGAGCCTACACACGGTCGGAATTTCTGACAACAAGGTCCTATCACACATTTTCCGTCAGAAAATCCGACCGTGTGTACGGGGCACTACAGTTTTTAATATAGCCTCAGGCAAAGTGGTAGAGAGGTTCACACCAACAGAGAGAGAAAGAAAAGCAACAGCAACGCTAAACATGAAAAATTGCTCAATTGGCCCCTCTTACAGACAGGGAGTAAATATCACCAATGGGGAACATACAGTAGACAGCAATAAAAAGAGCAGTTCTTTTCCTTCCCCATTGTGTCCAAAACTAAAAGAAAAAAGGTTTGGGTTTTAATCTGTTTATACGGCTTACTGGCTCAACATTCTGCTTCTCTGAAGCCCTTTTCACTTTATAGTTGTTTGATGCTATGTGTTCACTGTGGAAGGTAATGCCCTGTGTGTGTTCATTTAGCAATGAGTAAAGTTGTTATATTTTTGTAATGTGTGTGCCATTTTCAGCCCAATCTTATTACCAAAAACTGTGCGGAGTAGAGTAGAGGTCACCCTGCAACCTGGCTTATTGTGTGATTCATCTTATGCCTAGTTATAACTTCATTTACTTTTTATCATGGTATATACTAAAGTATGCAGTACACAGAACAATGATTAAATGCAAAGTGCAGTAACCCATACAAATCATAATTCAGTTTACTTGAGTAGGATAAGGGAAATATTAAATATGAATGGGTCCTATGAGTTTGTACAATTTCGACATTCTTCTTTGCCCAGGTATATAAAACAGAAATTGTACATACTTCATACTTAATGGATGCAAATTTTGGATCTAATCTAGGAAAACATGCATAAAAACGGAAGTACACCTATAAACTGAATACTATAAATTCTTATTTCCATGGTGATGTTAAAAATAGCACTCATAAATAAAAGCATACCAACTTCATGGATATTATAGAATGCTTTCTAATTTATTATCATTTTCTCTATAGAATTAATTATTTGCAAACTATTTTGCAACCAGTTTCTTTTCAATTTGAAACCCTTTCATCCATGTTTTCCTTTTTCACACATGAAAATAGACTCTACAATACACAACTTTTTAGGCAGACTTTTGATATTTAGGTATGAGATTTGTATTCTTCTAAGCATGGTTTTGCCATTAATCTGTTGAATTCTGATTTGCATGCACCTACAATGTGGGTGCATTTTCAACATGTCAAACATTTTTAAAAGCACAATGTACCGAATGACTCTTATGCCCCGTACACATGATCGAAAATGCCGCCAGCAAAACTCAGATGAGAGGTTTTGGTCGGAAAATGTGATGGAATTCCAGCCAGCAAAAGATTGAGAGCATGTTCTCTATTTTTCGGTCGGAAAAAGTTCCTATTCAAAAATGCGATAATCTGTATGCAATTTCAATGTGCAAAAATCAGGCATGCTCAGAATCAAGTACGAGACGGAAGCGCATGGTCTGATAAAACTAGCATTCGTAATGGAGATAGCACGTTCGGCACACTGCAAATTATTGGATCTTTTAATGCAGTGCATTCTTTTGTTCTTTATAATGCTGGAATAATGAAGTTGTTTTGCAGTTGATATTCAGAGTTATGACAAACTGATTTCTTTATTATTTCTTGTAATCTCATGAATAATATATTTTGTTTTTAAAGCCAGATCTCCATAATAATGTTTAGAATTATTTTTCATAGTCATCTTTTTTAATTTTTAATTAAGATCTCCTGTTTTTTGGATTATTTTTAAATTAGTTTCTAGTGATCTCCATAATTTTTTTTTGGTGTGTCAAATTTCCATAACAACATTATTATCTTGTATTTTTATAAAGCTCCAGGAGGTTGGTTTTTGTTGGTGTCCCTTGTTAATTTGACATTGTATTTTTGAAATGTACCTGCCTACTCACAAACAAACTGTCCTTTTTGAAGAAAAACACATAGGCAAGTATTTTCATGTAAAAAAAATCTCCATTTATTCTGGTTCATAGTAACAAAATAAAGAGAAACGCAACGCTGGAGAAACTTATTGAGTTTGCCAAGCCTTTGGCCTCCAGGGCAGATATCTTTGTAAATTAAAATTGGTAGCCTGAGAAGTCCATATTTAGGGGAGCACAATCTGGTCCAGGACTCCCAGAGATCAGGAACAGCAGCAGATGACATATATGTCCCCAGGCTGTGGTACTACAACATGCTGCGTCTTCTGTCTGACCAGACTCAACCCAGGCAATCACTTTCTTGTCTTCCCTTCAGCCTTCCCTCCACGCTTCCCTGCAGCCTTCCCTGCAGCCTTCTTTGGAGGCTGTGGCTCTGGAGGTGGACTTGTGGCAGGAGGAGGAGGAGGAGGATGGGCGAGCGCACATAAGTGCATGTTATCATTAATTTGGCCCCTCAACCCCTTAGAAGGGCATGAAAAATTCGATTCTCACACATGAAGCGTTGGCCTTCCTCCATTTGCTGCAATTTGGCAGCTACATAGCAGCCATAGGCCTCTTCAGCGTTGGGGGGTGTTTTCAGGGCCGCATTAGCCTCCTTAATAAGGCCCAGTGCTGCCTTCTCCACGTTACCCCCCTTCCTGGCCCTTTTTGT
The DNA here is from genome assembly GCA_037952925.1 of Lithobates clamitans. Classification (NCBI taxonomy): domain Eukaryota; kingdom Metazoa; phylum Chordata; class Amphibia; order Anura; family Ranidae; genus Lithobates; species Lithobates clamitans. The sequence continues at coordinate 104,907 of JBBGZY010001521.1, read as the reverse complement.
TGTAAGGCGGAGGGGAGGCACCTGGGATTGGGTGAAGCTACAGGGCTCCACCACCTCCTGGCTGACACTTACCCACGCCTCCTCCTGGCTGACACTTACCCTGCCTCGTTCTGGCTGAGTTCTTCCTGTGTATGAAAAAGGACATAGTTTTCGTTTTTGGTTCATCAATCACAGACAATTTTCAGCTCATGAATGTTGCAAATTGAATGTTAACAAATAGAAAAGACTATCATTCTGAGCCCAGCATTTTTCATTCTTGTCACAATCATTTTTGGCCCCTACTGTCTATTGATATGTAAAACACTTTTTGTTAAATTATTCATTTGTTATCAATAATAACATCTAGTTAACAACAATAATTTTCGGGCAATAAATATGTTAAAAAATACTATACCTGGCTCCAGCTGGGCTCCTCCACTTTCTCCAGGATGGAAGACCCAGATTGGTCCTCGAAAACCTCAGCTGGGGTTGAGGGAAGGGTTGAGGGAAGGCTGGATGGAAGTATAGAAAGTGATTCCCTGGCTTCCATCTGGTCTTCCAGAAACTGCATCCTGTAGTAGTACCACAGACTGGATACATACACATCCTCTGCTGCTTCTCCTGATCTCATGGAAGCCTGGACCTTATTAAGCTCCTTCCTATATGTGCTTCTCAAGCTACAAACTTTCTTCTCCACAAACTCGATGTCTGCATCGGGGACCTGCGTCTTCACAAATTGCAGCAGTTTCTACAGCGATGCCTTCCTAGCTGGTTTATTGTGATATAGGGGGTTTTTAACCTCCCACAAATTTCTCCTATCCCTGTATTTGTCTATGAACTGGCCCATGAATTCAGGGTCTTTGAATTGTTTCATATTTGCTGCAAGACAAAACACAAGACAAAAACACAAATATCAGGCTAAACTCTCCTAATCTTAGCCCAATATAGGCCTCAATCTAGAATCAGTATAGGTCACCGATGTCCCAAGTAAAATGTTACCTTCGTTAGAACGTTCGGTGCTTCCGGTCCTCCTTCCTCCGCACACAGAACGTAGGTACGACACACGCGTGTTAGCTTTATATACACTGCGCATGCGTGAAACTCTGCCCACGTCACCCGCCCCTGACGTTCTTTCTAAAATATTTCCCACCCCTTCTATTTCAGCGCAGTGGGAGATGAACGTGGCAGAGACACAGCAGGTGTGTAATAGCAGTAACGAGGAGGGGGAAAGCCCAGAGCCCGAAACGTCCCAATCCCGGAGGAGAAGATTTAAGGCCTCAAATATGGCCTTTGTAGAGATGGTGGAGATGGTGGACATCTTGAAGAGGGCCGACTATGACGGGAAGTATGGACCGTACCTAAATCCAAATGTGAGAAAGGCCAAGATCATGACTAAAGTTGTGCAGAGTCTGCACAGGAATTTTGGGGTATGACGATCCAAGGAGCAATTGAGGAAACGCTGGTCAGACCTGAAATTGAGGGAGCAGGATCAGTACAGAATCAAGAAAGTGCTTCTAAAAATTAAATAGTTGTCGTGTGTTCCGATTATTATTATTACTTGCATGCTGCTCCATGTGCTTTTCTTTACTGTTGTACAGTTTAAAATGGCAACTTTCAGGCTCGTGGGCACAGTAATCGTTCGCAGTAAACATAGTTTGTTCGCCAACTAAATACGATGCTTTTGGCAGATACAGGGTTAACTACATTTGGTCATGCTAATTTGTATTAAAAGAAGTTTAGGACATTGTTATCTAGATGTGTTTGTAACTAGAATGAAATGCAAACTTGATTCAGTGTAAGGACACTCAGCAGCTGTTTACACATCTGGACTCAGGAGCACTAATGTGGGACACAAGAACAAACTTTTTAGAGTGTCCCACACAGGTGCTCCAGTGGATACTTGGGGTGTCTCCATGTGTTAAACTTGTCCAAAAAAGGTAAGTATTCCAGCTTTGTTAAGGGAATGAATCATGTCTTAAGCTTGGAACTCTGCCCAAACAGACAATTGTACCCCACTTTGAAGCAATGTTTCACATTCATATTTCTGGCCACAAATACCTGTGTGTTAAGTAAACCTTTTGTTTAATTCTCATAGGGGAGAAAAGACTCGGGGCGTCTGAGGACACCAGGGACCCCCCACGTACTAAAGAAGGGGAACTCAGCACACAACCTCAGGATGTGGAGGAAGGAGAGGTGGTTGAAATAGTGACCACAACAGGTGAGTGTCTGCCACCACAGATTCAGGTAATAGATGTATGCCTGCATATTTATAATACATGGTGTGTATTTTTCTTTTAGGTGATGTGCATGTTGTGGAAGAACAATTTACTAATTTCACCACTGACAGTGCACAAAGGCTAATCCAGGAGATAATGTTTTGTAGTTGGGATTTAGACTTAATAAAGGAAAAAAACGATGCGATTGAACAAAGAATGAAGAACATGATTGATGTACTAGGAAGAATCTAAATCCAAAAAAATACACTTTTTTTTTTAAAGAAAATTTCACTAAAGTTTTAATACAGTATAAAAGCCAAATTTGGAAGATGCACACAGTGTGTCAACATGTGCTATCTGCCATCAGGGGATATCAATGTATGCGTTTTGTGGGTGCAACCCCTTCCTCGCAACTCTAGTAGGTGAGAGGAAAGGGTTGCACCCCCAAAACACGTCCATTGATCCCCCATGATGGGAGATAGCACATGGTGACGTTAGGCATTGGATCAGGAGGGAATTCGCCATTTTGACTCCCAATTTGTGTGCATCTTCTAAATTTGGCTTTTACAGGGGTGACATCACCCCATCTGATGAAGGCAGTATCAACAAATTTTTAACACTATAATGTCTGATATTGCCTTCAGTTTTTCAGTGTTGAACTTTGTAAGTTCCTGAGTTGTGTATGTTATGTTTTGAAACATGCCTGTTTATATATATAAAAAAAAATTCAGGGTAAAACTTTATAAAACCAAGATGTTATTTTTTTACCAAAAAGGTTTTACAACGCACATGTGCATGTGGATGGCGTAAAAGGTTTTATACTCAACAATGTGTGGCTTCTTCTTTCAATGCCCAATACCACCTTTTGTATTAAGCTGGTGTTTACAGTGACAATGGGTGTTTTTTACTGTAAATAATGGAAAAAACACTTGGTACTACACGTGCACTAGGAGAACCTAGGAGACAGATAAAAGAAACACAAGCAGTAAATAAAATTAAAGATTTTATCATATCAATTTTTTTTAATTTTGAAAATATTCAAAAATTTGCTGGCATAGCAGAGCCCCCCTACTCGTAAAATAATCAACATATTTTTGACGCACTTCCGGTGCGCTCCGGTGCGCTTTGGGGGGGGCAAGCCAGGATGGCCAGCTTCTAGGGCCGTCAGTGTTGGTTCATGAAGTCCAGCCTCAGGCCCAACTGAGGCAACATAATTAGGAGCATTTCATTTTAAAAAGTTTTACAGTATGCAGCATGATAACACGATGTGGTTAAGTTTGTACTCCACCATATTTATTGCCGTTAGAAATAGGCGGAACCAGCTGGCCATTATCCCAAAGGTATTCTCCACGACTCTTCTGCCTCTGGCCAGCTGGAAATTAAAAACTCTCTTCTCCGGAGTGAGTGTCCTCTGGGGGAATGGCCTCATCATCTGATCACCCAGACCAAATGCTTCATCAACGATAAAAACAAATGGGAGTCCTTCGACGTTCTCTTCTGCAGGTGGCAATCCCAAGCCACCACTTTGGAGACGTCGGTAGAACTTCATCTCGGCAAAGACTCCGCCATCCAACATCCGGCCATTCTTCCCCACATCCACATATAAAAACTCATATGTCGCCGAGTTCACCGCCATCAACACGATACTATTGAAACCCTTATAATTAAAATAGTATGACCCCGAATGGGGTGGTGGGACGATGTGGACATGTTTCCCATCGATTGCCCCTCCACAGTTGGGAAAGTCCCACCGCTCAGCAAACTGGGATGCCACAGTCTGCCATTCCTGTGGCGTTGAAGGAAACTGTGGAGTCAAACCAAAAAAAAAAAATTAGTACTTTTGCACATAACATTGCAAGCAGATTAGACACAAACATTCTTGGCCAACATCAGTATAAAATTTATTTTAAGGAGTATTTAAAGACAAAAAGATAAGGTCCACTTATCAGCTTCCTCACCCCCTCTGATGGCCCATTGGAATAAGTTTAGGGGGGGTTCTAAATGAGTTTGGGAGCCAAAAAAAAGCCTCTTGCACTCTGCCTGAATTTAAGGACAACAATAACATTTGTACACATTTTAGGGGGTGTTTAGGGTAAAGCACTACAATGGAGCTGATAAAAATACAATGTTAAGTGACTAAACTAGGTGTATATGGGCCCAGGATAGCATTCTGGGGAGGTTAGTGAAGGCAAATATACATGAAGGACATAAGAGGAGCATTAAGAGCTTACAGCATGCATGAGAACAAAGGGGACATTCACAACATATTACAATCATGGTAATTAGGGAATGATGAAAGAAATACAATACATTAGCATATAATAAATACATAGAGGAGAAATCTTACCCTAATATAGTCCTTTTGCAGGACCTGAATGATGGCAGAACAGGTCTCTGGGATAATGATCCCCAGAGTCTGGGGAGAGATGCCTGTAGAGAACTTGAGGTCCTGTAGACTTCTCCTTGTCACCAAGTACCACATCGTAGCGACTAGCCTCTGCTCCGGAGTGATGGCTTGCCGCATGCAGGTGTTCTGCTTCGTAATATAAAGGGACAGCAAAGCCAATAGACAGTGAAAATCGGGGTCCGTCATCCTGAGAAAATTCCTGAAATCATCAGGATTTTTCTCCTGGATCTCACGCAGCAAAGGAATATTAGTGAAATGGTCACGCTGGAGTAACCAATTCTTGGTCCATGAACTCCTCCCGACCCTATTCATGGACTGGGCTTGGGTCAAAGCAAGAACCCCAACACCAACACCAAGCCCCCGCATAGCACGAACTCTACAACGAGCACGTAACATGGCTTCAAAACGGTCAGCTGGTCAGAATGAACTAACAGAATGCACTGAAGAACAGCAAGGCCTGTGAAGAGCGAGCTGAAAATCAGAAACGAGCGGACAAGAATGCACTGAAAAACAGATACGAACTGACTACACGCACTGAAAACCAGATACAAACCCACAAGCACAAACTGAACAGCAGTAACGGACTGAAAAGCATTAAATCTGAAAAGCGCGAATCTTCCAATAACACGAGATTAGCAGAAGGAGCCCAAAGGGTGGCACACTGGCTATTGAACTTCCTTTTTCTAGTCCCATCATACGTATTGTATGTCACCATGTTCTTGACGGTCGGAATTTGGTGTGACCGTGTGTATGCAAGACAAGCTTGAGCGGAATCCCGTCAGAAAAGCCATCATACCTTTTTCCGACCAAAATTCTGATCGTGTGTACGTGGCATTAAACTATGGTCAGTATGCTTAAAAGAGCCAACAATAGGGTAATTTGATAAGCAAGCCCCTTATTATATACAGGGCTTGGTGTCATGGTTATGCAATAGTGTTGTCTTTTAGCTTACCTGTTTCCATGTGTTCATCTCTAAAGACCAGCTGACTCTCACCTCACTGCTTTTATTAACTCTCCTCTAGCACGGCTCCACCCCAGCTCCTATCAGAGAACTCTATATTAACCTCTGCACTGCAGGCCAGCCCTGCTGATCAACCTTTGTGTGTTTGGCTTCCTGTTCCTGCCTGCTGTGTGCTCTACGTTTGTTTCTGTTACCGACCTTGGCGTGTTCTATACTATTCCTGTCTGCTCGTGACCCTGACCTCTGGCGTGTCCCCGACTATCCCTGTTTGCCTGTGACCCTGAACCTTGGCGTTAACTCTGTTGTCCTCCTGGTCCCAATGGTGTGCATCTGTCACCCAGCCTCTAGGTGACCTGACAGTTTGATCAGCCATGGACCCGGCTGACATGTCGCTTCCGGCAGCCGATCCATTGCAGGGCATAGTTCGCAGACTCGAGGCCCAGAAATCTAATCAGACTCAGGTGATGCGATTCCTTAAGGATCTGGTTTCCCGCTTCGAGCAGCTCCAGGCCTCCTTGGGAAACCCGAACCTGCAGCCTCAAGTACAATCAGCAGCTGCACCTATCGCACCAGTCGCAGCCACACATTCATATTCACTGCCAGCTCCGTCCCATTTTTCTGGGGACTCCAAGGCCTGCAGGGGCTTCCTCAGCCAACGCACTATTCATTTTGAGCTCCAGCCCCAAAACTTTCTGTCTGATCAGGCTAAGGTAGCCTATATAATTTCCCTCCTCTCTGGTGAAGCTTTAGCTTGGGCTGCCCCCCTGTGGGAGAAAAATGACCCGGTGGTTTCCAGCCTGTCCGACCTCTTGAAGCTTTTTTGTAATATCTTCGAGGAGCCAGCTCGGGCTTCTTCAGTGGCTAGTGCCCTTTTACGCCTTTGCCAAGAATCTTGTTCAGTGGGACAATATGCGCTTCAGTTCCGTATCCTCACAGCTGAATTGAGCTGGAACAATGAGGCCCTGGTCGCAACCTTTTTACATGGCCTCTCTGACCGAGTGAAGGACAAATTAGCAGGAAGAGCCATCCCTGCCGGTCTGGACGATGTAATTTCCTTGTGCAATCAGATTGACATTCGTTTCCAGGAGAGGTCCCTAGAAAAAAGACGCCAGCACTCCCTAGGTCCTAGTCAGCCAGAACTCTTCTCCCGTCGCCCTGTGGAGCATCGTCTGCCTGCTGAGGAACCTATGCAGCTGGGCCGGACCAGACTAACCCCCGAAGAACGTGCTAGACACAGAACTCTGGGCTTGTGTCTTTATTGTGGGGGCAAGGGTCATTTTCGTGACTCCTGCTCGCTTCGTCCGGGAAATGCTCGGGTCTAATACATTTAGAAGGTGGAGTATTGGACCCAGAAACATCACCTTCTCGTCTTCTTCTTCCGGTGTTCCTCCATGTAGGCCCTTCTCCCCAATCGGTCCTAGCATTTCTGGACTCCAGGGCTGCTGGCAATTTTATGGATTGGAGAACTGCTTCTTCTATGAAGCTTACCCTTTCTCTCCTTGCTACACCACTAGTAGTCTCGGCAATTGATGGCACTGTGCTCCCAGGGGGCCCTATCCGTTTCCAGACGCTACCTATTAGGATGTCGGTAGGAATACTCCACCAGGAGTGGATTTCTTTCCTCATTCTACCCAAGGCCTCTACCCCCATTGTATTACGCCTTTCTTGGTTACAGCTCCACTCTCCACATGTGGACAGGGTCTCTGGGCAGATCCTGGCTTGGGGCCCTTCGTGTTTCTCGTCCTGTCTTTCCAAGGTGGTCCCCAAGGAGAGACTTCCCATTGCTACCACATCCGTATCGTCTGATCTTCCCTCGGCATATAGCGATTACCGGGATGTGTTCTGTAAAGAAGTCCGCTGAGGTGCTTCCTCCCCACAGATTTTTTGACTGTGCCATTGACCTTGTCCCTGGAGCAACTCTACCCAGGGGTCATATCTACCCTCTGTCCATTCCAGAGACCCAGGCCATGTCTGAGTATGTCGCCGAGAATTTGGAGAGAGCTTTCATCCGGAAATCCTCGTCGCCTGCAGGAGCAGGGTTCTTTTTTGTTGCTAAAAAGGATGATACCCTCAGACCCTGCATCGTCTATCAAGAGTTAAATGCAGTGACTATCAAAAACCGATACCCCTTACCTCTAATACCTGAGCTATTTGACAGGTTGAAGGGGGCTTCCATTTTCACCAATTTGGATCTCAGAGGTGCATACAATCTCATTAGCATACGGGAAGGTGACGAATGGAAGACTGCTTTTAACACTAGGGACGGGCATTACGAATACCTGGTTATGCCTTTTGGTTTGTGTAATGCTCCAGCTGTGTTCCAGAACTTTGTCAATGAAATCTTCAGGGATCTACTATACTAGTTTGTTGTCATCTATCTGGATGACATTCTCATCTTTTCTGAAAATCTGCTTGCTCACAGGAACCATGTCCGCACCGTACTTCAGCGCCTTAGAGAGAATAATCTCTATGCCAAGCTGGAGAAGTGTTCCTTTGAATGTCCTGAGGTCCTGTTTCTGGGATGTTTTGTTTCTAGTTTGGGTTTTCGCATGGATCCCGGAAAGGTCTCGGCCATTACCACCTGGCCCCTTCCTGCTAGCCTTAAGGCCACACAGCGCTTTCTTGGCTTCACAAATAATTATAGGCAGTTCATAAGGAATTACTCTTCCATTGCCGCGCCTATTATCACTTTAACCAAGAAGGGTGCGAATGCCAAAGACTGGCCTCCCGAGGCTGTCTCTGTGTTTCACGATCTGAAACAGGCCTTTGTTTCTGGACCTCTCTTGAGGAGACCAAATCCTGAGGACCCATTTTTTATTGAAGTAGACGCTTCTTTGATGGGGGTGGGAGCTGTGCTTCTTCAGTTCTTTGAGAAGAGACGTCAACCATGTGCGTTCTTCTCCAAAAAAATTTCTCAGGCAGAGAGAAATTATGGCATTGGTGATCGGGAACTTCTCGCAATTAAACTGGCGTTGGAAGAGTGGCATCATCTCTTGGAGGGTTCCCCTCACTCCATTACGATCTTTACTGATCACAAGAATCTACAGTACCTACAGAATGCTAAACGTCTGAACCCCAGACAGGCCAGGTGGAGTCTCTTCTTTTCTCGTTTTAAATTCACGATTATGTACAAACCTGGTTCCTGCAACGGTCGAGCTGATGCGCTCTCTAGGTCATTTGACACTTTGGACGAGGAGTCCACCCCTGATCCTGAGCCAATCATTCCAACCTCATGCATTGTTGCCCATTCTACCACCCTGGAATCAAAAATTCCTCCTGGCAAGACCTTTGTTCCCACGGAGCTAAGAGCTAAGATCCTTCGTTGGGGACATGATTCCAAGGTGGCAGGTCGTGCTGGGTTCCTCCGATCCTTCCTGCTCATCAGTCGTCTCTACTGGTGGCCTAACCTCCGCTCGGATGTTAAAGATTATGTTAAGGCTTGTCATGTCTGTGCTCAGTCTAAATCTTCCACACAAGCCCCTGCTGGTCTTCTCATGCCCTTGCCCATTCCTAAGAAGCCCTGGTCTCACATCGCCATGGATTTTATCACCGATCTTCCACTGTCGGAGAATAATACAGCCATTTGGGTGGTAATCGATCGGTTCTCCAAGATGGCTCATTTTGTTCCTCTTCCTGGTCTCCCTTCTGCCTCTGCCTTGGTTCCCATTTTCATACGAGAGATTTTCCGCCTTCATGGTGTTCCTTCCCATGTCGTTTCGGACAGGGGTGTTCAGTTTACGTCCCGTTTCTGGAGAGTGTTTTGCAAATCCCTCAACATTACCTTGGATTTTACCTCTTCTTACCATCCCCAATCCAATGGCCAGACTGAGGGGGTTAATCAGGAGTTGGAGGTCTTTCTCTGTACCTTGGTCTCGGCTCATCACGATAATTGGGCATCACTACTCCCATGGGCAGAGTTCTCCCACAATAATCATGTCAACGTCAGTTCTCAGAAAACACCCTTTATCACTGTTTATGGAAAACATCCTCAACTCCCTCTTCCTATGACCTGTTCTTCCGACATTCCAGCCTTGGCTACTGTTCAGGAATCATTCAATTCCATGTGGGCTGACGTTCATGATTCCCTCCAGAAAGCTGCCAACAAATTCAAGAATTTTGCTGACCGTCACAGGCGTAAGCCGCCTTCTCTTCAGCCAGGAGACAAAGTCTGGCTCTCCACCAGGAACATCAAACTCCGGGTTCCTTCTCTCAAATTTGCCCCAAGATTCATTGGTCTGTACACCATAACTTCCGAACTGAATCCGGTTTGTTTCAAGCTCCAGATTCCCAAAAGCCTCAAAATCTCTAACTCCTTCCATGTTGCCCGTCTGAAGCCTTTAGTCCTCAATAAGTTCTCTCGTCCTCTTTCTACCACAGTTCCCGTCTCTGAGGATGATCAGGAGTACGAGGTTAGCCAAATTTTGGATTCCCGACTCTGTAGAGGCATTCTCCAGTACATCGTGCATTGGAAGGGGTTTGGTCCTGAGGAGAGGTCGTGGGTCAAGGCTTCTGAGGTCTTTGCACCTCGTCTGTTGAGGAAGTTTCATTTGAAGTTCCCCTCTAAACCTGGTCCCAAGCGGGGAAGAGGGAGGCCTCGTAAGAGGGATGGTACTGTCATGGTTATGCAATAGTGTTGTCTATCAGCTTACCTGTTTCCATGTGTTCATCTCTAAAGACCAGCTGACTCTCACCTCACTGCTTTTATTAACTCTCCTCTAGCACGGCTCCACCCCAGCTCCTATCAGAGAACTCTATATTAACCTCTGCACTGCAGGCCAGCCCTGCTGATCAACCTTTGTGTGTTTGGCTTCCTGTTCCTGCCTGCCGTGTGCTCTACGTTTGATTCTGTTACCGACCTTGGCATGTTCTCTACTATTCCTGTCTGCTCGTGGCCCTGACCTCTGGCATGTCCCTGACTATCCCTGTTTGCCTGTGACCCTGAACCTTGGCGTGAACTCTGTTGTCCTTGTCTGCTTGTGGCCCTGACCTTGGCTTATTCCTTTACTATCCCTATCCTCCTGTTGCCTACTGTGGGTGTGAGCTGGGGGACCCTGGGGGTCGCGACCTAGAGCCAGTTGCAGCCTAGTCCATCCTCACCTCTAGAGGCTCTGGTGAACACCTGCTGGCTCTTAGACTCTGCGCCCCAGGGAATCCTACGCTCTAACCCCGGTGGGATCAGTGTTGGTGCCCCAGCGGCCCTGCCTTTCTTACCACGCATCCGCAGCATTCAGCCGTAGGGTCCACTGCCTTGTGGTGCACTCCTGGTCCCAACGGTGTGCATCTGTCACCCAGCCTCTAGGTGACCTGACACTTGGGCTCACAGTAGCCACATTGTCAGCATATGTTGGAAATTTTAGGGAGAAGATAGGTAGAGTTGACAGTTTGTAAAGGAAGAGCATAGGGTGATCTGTATGTAAAGCTGAACTACTGTATACTCATATCCACTTTAGCGATGCAGTGTCCCAGAGCCCTCTAACCAGCCGCTGACATCTTCATCTTTGGTCATTTTATTTGGCCAGTTCATCTTGCCAGATGCAGACAGGCATGCAGGTAAGTAGGGATGAGCCGAACACCCTCCTGTTCGGTTCGCATCAGAACATGCGAACAGGCAAAACATTTGTTCGAACGCGCAAACACCCTTAAAGTCTATGGGACACGAACATGAATAATCAAAAGTGCTAATTTTAAAGGCTTGTAAAGGATTAGTGTGTGGGTGTGGCGCTGTCCTAATTCATAGGAATACTTGGTAAATCGTGTGTAGCCAAATCCCATATGTAAAGTCGCATATAAAGTATAGACCAAAATTGCAAATAAAAAATTCAACGAAAATAAAACCATAAAACAGCAAAGTGACCCCCTTTGGAGTGTGTAGGTGTAACGTTGTCCTAGTTTAAAAAATACTTTGTAAATCGTGTGTAGCCAAATCCCACATGTAAAGTCGCATGTAAATTATAAACAAAATATAAACAAAATCGCATATAGCAAATTTAACAGCTAGGTTGGCCCCCTTTGAGTTGGGGGAGGGGGAAGGGGAACAGGGGATGAAATAAAAAAATGACTTTAGCCAAAACTATTCCATCCGCATAAAAACCCCATATAGTTATTGATTTAAAAGTCTTTGACAAACATAACATTGCTGAATAATTACATAGGTTAAATCGTGACTAGTGCTCAGTGCAACTTAAGTGAAAAACTTGACATCTTTGTAAAACAAGGCAGGTATTTGTATTAAAATATAAAGTCAGTGTAGCGCTATAAAGAATATGTAGAAAAGTCCAATGTCATAACCATTAAACTGGCAGTCCAAAGTAGACTTAACACAGAAGAGACTTCCTGAAGAATGGGACAGAAAGATCTTCAGGAGCTAGACACTTCAAATTCATGTATCATCTGGAGTGAAAATGTACACAACACCACCAATATTGAAGAGGCTTACCAGATGGAGTGGACCCGCCGGGGCATACGCCAAGAGGGGTCAGATAGGCTTAGGTGGTGAGTGTCTGCAGACGTCCTGAAGGAGTGATGAAGTGGCTCTCACGTTGCTGTGTCAACCAAACGGATGTCTGAGCCGAGGAGTGTGGAGCAGCCGACAAATAGACCGGGTCCCTCGGAGCGATGTTGTGGACCAAATAATAAAGGGGCAAAGAAAAAAGGGCCAAATAGTGTAAATCCTTATAAAACTTGAGAATTTTATTAAAATAGGTATACACTCACATGCAAATCCATAAAAGACAGCGCTGTAATAAAAGTGGCAACAGTGGGGTCCTACCCGATGCGTTTCGCCTTCATAGACGTCGTCTGGGGGGTTACCCCCACTGTAGCCATCAAAATATATATATAGAGAATCAATCAATCATGAAAATCACCTGTGCAGCTGTAAAACTCTCACTTCCGGTGTCGAGGCAAAATGGCCGACCGGCGTGCGTTCCACGCCTCACATTAGTAGAAACCGGAAGTGGGGAAAAGGGATATAGTCATGAAAAAACCTATTAATGCATATGCATGAACTATAAATTGATATACAAGGGTATACATGCCCAAAAGGTGTAGTAGTGTGTAAACAAACATAAATGAATCCGTATTGAGAAATAAGAAAGGTGCTACAGTATGTGCGCGCATCTCAGTGTAATAGTGGGTACGGCGCATGCGCGTGCCACGCACGCGCCGTAAGTGAATGGAGCATCATAATAATGCCTGTGAAGGGGCGGGGCCACGGCAGTGAGAAGGGAACGTCTCAATCAGGACGGTGAGGGGGCGGGGTGAAGGCTGCAGAGGTAGGGACAATATCATGCAGCCCGGAAGAGTGACGTGTGATGTGAACACATGAAAAAAATCATCATAGGGGACAGGCGGAAGCCGAGGGTTGTACATAAACAAACCTAGGACGCACAAGCCCGGGCACGTACTAGCGGCTCGGATGTGCATATGTTAACCCCAGATAGGGGAAAAATAAAAATAAACGAGCAACAAAGTGCAAAGCATGTGAAAATGGCCTGGTAACCAAAGTGACAAATGAAAAATATTAAAATATATAAATATATATGTCACTCAAAAGTGTAACTAGCAATATAAATGCTAGTGAGAGTGAAAGTATAATGCATATGAAAATATGAAAAAAGTGTGCATATATAGTATTCATATTAAATGGGCCTGGTCTTAAACAGACTCACTTGGTGATGAAAAGTGCACCAGATGCGTGTGTATAACTCATGTACTAATACATGTATATACATTAAATTAGTGCACAAGTGTTGTTGAAGCTACAAAAAAATGAATAATAAAAAATAATAAATGATAAATAAAAAATGGGAGATAAAAATAAGCAATGGGAGGTAAAAATAAGAAATATGTCAACCAAAAGGAGAGAGAGAAAAAAAAAAAAAAAAAACAACAGGGGCAAGGGAACATCCAATTGTCATGGAAAGAAATATTTATGGCTCTAATGACATTATCACATATAGAAAAATGGGGACAGAGACAGAGCATCAAGCCTTAATAAATTAATAAAGGCGTTAACATCTATTTCAACATTCATACCTAAAGGGAAGAGTGTACGGAGTTCGTGGATCCAGAAAGTCTCTAGACGGGACACGCCCCTGGTCATAGCACCCCCCCTCCAGGGAGGAACATATCGATCGATTACCACAAAATGTGTCCCCTCAATGACACGATTGTGGTATAGCCTGTAGTGTCGGGGGACAGTGTGTTTAGTATCCCCACTTTTGATGAGCGCGATGTGTTCCGCTACTCTTATGGCAAAGGACCGGATGGTGCGGCCAACATATTGTTTCCCACAATGGCATGTAATTAGATACACAATATGACTAGTGGTACACATACAAAATTGTTTGATCAAATTTTTTTTGTGGGTAACCGATGATGTGAATGATGTAGTTTTCCTCCCAATGCCAGAATTATGTTGGCAAACAATGCATTTTTTGCATGAATAAAATCCTTCCATCTCATGGAAGAAGGATTGGCGTATGGGGGGATTAATGATGTTGGGAGCAATTTTGCTCTGTAAGGTGGGAGCTCCCTTGAAGATAACTTTAGCCCCATCGGGCAAAACAGTGCCCAAAACACGGTCATTCCTAAGGATGTCCCAATGTTTAGATAGAATGGCCTTGATGTGCCTATATTGATTGGAGAAAGACGTTAATAGAGACCACCTAAAAGTGTCACCTTGTTCTCTCCTAGGTCTCTCTTCCAATAACGATTCTCTGTTGGTTTCAAGAGCATGTTGAAAGTCACGGTCAACCAGCCGGGGGTCATAGTTTTTGTCAATGAACTTGGCCTTTAAAAGTGCAGATTGCACTCTAAAGGAATCAGTCTCCGAGTAATTCCTACGTAGTCTAAGGAACTGGCTACATGGCACTGAATCGAGCCAAGACTGGTGGTGGCAACTATCTGGTGGTATGAAACTATTCCGGTCTGTGGTTTTGAAATGTGTCTGAAACCGGAATGCTTCATTACATAACTCAATTTCCAGATCTAAAAAGTTGACCTTGTGGTCACTGGCTGTATGAGACAAGGAGATGCCCCGATCATTATTGTTCAAAAGTTGGAAAAATGAATCGAGTGTTTCAGCACTACCCCTCCAAAGGAGGAGGATGTCGTCAATATACCGGGCCCACAGAATGAGGGAAGGGTTCCTATTGGTATAGACGACATCCTCCTCCCACTTAGCCATAAATAAATTGGCGAGGCTAGGAGCAAATTTGGCGCCCATGGCGACGCCACATAATTGGAGGTAGTACTGCTGATCGAACCAAAAATAACTTCTCTTGGTGGCAAACTCCAATAGTTCTAGAATGAAAGAACATTGAAAAGGAGCAATACTCGGTTCCTTTTCAAGGAAGTAACGAACAGCCTCCAATCCCTTATCTTGGGGTATACAAGTATACAAAGAAGCCACATCAGCGGTGGCAATGATGTGGTCTCCCTGCAGCTCCAAACTCTCAAGGAGGCGTATAGTGGCCCCTGTATCCTTCAAAAAAGAGGGCATGCGTTTCACTAAGGGCTATAGGTAAAAATCAATGTACCGGCCTATACGTGAGGTGACAGAGTCTATCCCACTCACGATAGGCCGGCCCGGGGGTTGCACTGGGTTCTTATGTACTTTGGGCAGATAATAAATAGTCGGCACCCTAGGTGCCAATGGTACCAAAAAGTCTCTCTCCTTTTTATTTAAAATCCCATGGTCGTAACCTTTTTTTTTACTATACCCGATAGCTCTCTTTTGAAAGAGGTGGTAGTGTTGTTAGGGATTATTTTATACGTATTGGGTTCGTTGAGTATCCTATGCATCTCGGATACATAGTCCTTTTTATCTAAAACAACAATGCCGCCACCCTTATCAGCCGGGCGGATGACAAGGTCTTTTTGTGCACACAGGGACTTCAAGCCCTGTTCAGAAAAAGGGTGACGGCGTATATGTTTATCGGGGAGTTCAGCTAGGTCTTTGAGGACCAAATCCCTGAATATACTGATGGCTGGCTCCATGGGAACGGGTGGGGTGAATAGTGAGGGATTGGATAGACCGGAATGCACGGTCCCAGAAGTAGCGCAACTGTCGTTTCTAACGGGGTTAGAGACAAGATAGCGTTGGATATGTAACTTACGTATGTATTTGTGGATGTCCATAAAAGTGCCAAACCTATCAAGCTTCTTGGGAGGGGCAAATTTAAGTCCCTTATCAAGTACAGAAAGCTCCTCTGTGGTGAGGGGCTTGGCACTTAAATTGAAAACACCTTGGCCTCTTAAATTCTCCTTCTTTTTCCTTTTTCGAATTCTCCACCCTCCCCTTGTGCCTCTCTTGGGTATGCACCCCTTTTCCTGGGTCTTTGGTCCTCGTAAAAAACCTGTTCCTTACGTTGGTTGGTATTGGGTGGATAGTACATAGGTGGTGATTGGTTGTGTCTAAATCCAGAGTCATAACCATAGTGGTCCCTATACTCATCATCCCATGTAACTCTGAGGGGTAAGAACCTATTCTGAGTGGCAAGGGGGGGTTGTTGATGATATTGGGGATTAGCATGGTAGGTGTCAACATAGGTACCTGGTCGTGGTAAAGAAGCATCTCTTTGTCCTGAGTATGACTCAGAGGGATGTGTACCGCGGCCTCGTTGACCCCTTCCACCACGTTTAGCTTTACCATAACCCCTGCCCCTCTGGCCACCCTGAGGGGCATGTGGGCTCTGGTAATGTGTTCTGTAACGTGAGGGAGATTCATGTCTAAAATCATCCTTCCTCTTAATAACAGCCGGGGTACCTGTGGGTTGAAACTCTGCACCAGGTATGTTTGGAACAGAGGTGCTAGAGGGGCCCACAATAGACGGTATAGTGGTGGTAGCAACAGGATTGGTTGAATACAGTTTTTGCCAACCAAAAACATTTCCTGTTTTATAATCCCCCGTGTCCCTGGAATACTTTTTTTGTTTTTTATTCCTCTGCTCTTTATCCTCCTTCTCCAGATGTTTCTGGAGATTGGAAGAAAGGGCAGTGTATTCGGGGGAATTCTTAAGAGTTAAAAGTTTATCCTTAATCTCTTTAATCTCGTTGTCAAGCAAAGAAAGTTTATTGCGTTTCTTGGAGATAAGGATACCCAAGAGATTGATACCTGCCTCATTGAAATATTTATACCAAGAGTCAATCTCTGGTTCACCTTGTGGTGGGTGTACATCCCACCTGAGGCTTCTAGGGACCATACATTCAGAGACATACTGTTCCAAAAATGCCACGTCCCACTGTAAATGAAGTTCAGAGGACATGATATTTTTGAGCCTCACAAACAGACCACCTAATTCAGTGTCTTGGCCTGTGGCTACAAAGACTCCCTCCGTATTGAAGGTCCGGGAGGCCCTGTAGTCAAAGACGTCCATATTGCTATAGATAAATGGGCTGCAGCAGAATATGTTCTCAAAAACACAAGTAAAGGTATAGATAAAAATAATTCTGCGCTGCCAAAATATAGAATGAGCAGCTAACACAACCAGCAAGGTAAACAACAGTGAAATATAAAGTCAGTGTAGCGCTATAAAGAATATGTAGAAAAGTCCAATGTCATAACCATTAAACTGGCAGTCCAAAGTAGACCTAACACAGAAGAGACTTCCTGAAGAATGGGACAGAAAGATCTTCAGTAGCTAGACACTTCAAATTCATGTATCATCTGGAGTGAAAATGTACACAACACCACCAATATTGAAGAGGCTTACCAGATGGAGTGGACCCGCCAGGGCATACGCCAAGAGGGGTCAGATAGGTTTAGGTGGTGAGTGTCTGCAGACCTCCTGAAGGAGTGATGAAGTGGCTCTCACGTTGCTGTGTCAACCAAACGGATGTCTGAACCGAGGAGTGTGGAGCAGCCGACAAATAGACTGGGTCCCTCGGAGCGATGTTGTGGACCAAATAATAAAGGGGCAAAGAAAAAAAGGACCAAATAGTGTAAATCCTTATAAAACTTGAGAATTTTATTAAAATGGGTATACACTCACATGCAAATCCATAAAAGACAGCGCTGTAATAAAAGTGGCGACAGTGGGGTCCTACCCGACGTGTTTCGTCTTCATAGACATCGTCTGGGGGGTTACCCCCACTGTAGCCATCAAAATATATATAGAGAATCAATCAAAGTCCATGAAAATCACCTGTGCAGCTGTAAAACTCTCACTTCCGGTTTTGAGGCAAAATGGCCGACCGGCGTGTGTTCCACGCCGCACATTAGTAGAAACCGGAAGTGGGGAAAAGGGATATAGTCATGAAAAAACCTATTAATGCATATACATGAACTATAAATCGATATACAAGGGTATACATGCCCAAAAGGTGTAGTAGTGTGTAAACAAACATAAATGAATCCGTATTGAGAAATAAGAAAGGCGCTACAGTATGTGCGCGCATCTCAGTGTAATAGTGGGTATGGCGCATGTGCGTGCCGCGCGCGCGCCGTAAGTGAATGGAGCATCATAATAATGCCTGTAAAGGGGCGGGGCCACGGCAGTGAGAAGGGAACGTCTTAATCAGGACGGTGAGGGGGCGGAGTGAAGGCTGCAGAGGTAGGGACAATATCATGCAGCCCGGAAGAGTGACGTGTGATGTGAACACATGAAAAAAATCATCATAGGGGACAGGCGGAAGCCGAGGGTTGTACATAAACAAACCCAGGACGCACAAGCCCGGGCATGTACTAGCGGCTCGGACGTGCATATGTTGACCCCAGATAGGGGAAAAATAAAAATAAACGAGCAACAAAGTGCAAAGCATGTGAAAATGGCCTGGTAACCAAAGTGACAAATGAAAAATATAAAAATATATAAATATATATGTCACTCAAAAGTGTACCTAGCAATATAAATGCTAGTGAGAGTGAAAGTATAATGCATATGAAAATATGAAAAAAGTGTGCATATATAGTATTCATATTAAATGGGCCTGGTCTTAAACAGACTCACTTGGTGATGAAAAGTGCACCAGATGCGTGTGTATAACTCATGTACTAATACATGTATATACATTAAATTAGTGCACAAGTGTTGTTGAAGCTACAAAAAAATGAATAATAAAAAATAATAAATGATAAATAAAAAATGGGAGATAAAATAAAGCAATGGGAGGTAAAAATAAGAAATATGTCAACCAAAAGGAGAGACTTTCTCTCCTTTTTCCCGTCTAGAGACTTTCTGGATCCACGAACTCTGTACACTCTTCCCTTTAGGTATGAATGTTGAAATAGATGTTAACCCTTTATTAATAAGGCTTGATGCTCTGTCTCTGTCCCCATTTTTCTATATGTGATAATGTCATTAGAGCCATAAATATTTCTTTCCATGACAATTGGATGTTCCCTTGCCCCTGTTGTTTTTTTTTTTTTTTTTTTCTCTCTCTCCTTTTGGTTCTACTACTCCTCTGAACTTCATTTACAGTGGGACGTGGCATTTTTGGAACAGTATGTCTCTGAATGTATGGTCCCTAGAAGCCTCAGGTGGGATGCACACCCACCACAAGGTGAACCAGAGATTGACTCTTGGTATAAATATTTCAATGAGGCAGGTATCAATCTCTTGGGTTTCCTTATCTCCAAGAAACACAATAAACTTTCTTTGCTTGACAACGAGATTAAAGAGATTAAGGATAAACTTTTAACTCATAAGAATTCCCCCGAATACACTGCCCTTTCTTCCAATCTCCAGAAACATCTGGAGAAGGAGGATAAAGAGCAGAGGAATAAAAAACAAAAAAAGTATTCCAGGGACACGGGGGATTATAAAACAGGAAATGTTTTTGGTTGGCAAAAACTGTATTCAACCAATCCTGTTGCTACCACCACTATACCGTCTATTGTGGGCCCCTCTAGCACCTCTGTTCCAAACATACCTGGTGCAGAGTTTCAACCCACAGGTACCCCGGCTGTTATTAAGAGGAGGGATGATTTTAGACATGAATCTCCCTCACGTTACAGAACACATTACCAGAGCCCACATGCCCCTCAGGGTGGCCAGAGGGGCAGGGGTTATGGTAAAGCTAAACGTGGTGGAAGGGGTCAACGAGGCCGCGGTACACATCCCTCTGAGTCATACTCAGGACAAAGAGATGCTTCTTTACCCCGACCAGGTACCTATGTTGACACCTACCATGCTAATCCCCAATATCATCAACAACCCCCCATACATACATACTTACATACGTAAGTTACATATCCAACGCTATCTCGTCTCTAACCCCGTTAGAAACGAGAGTTGCGCTACTTCTGGGACCGTGCATTCCGGTCTATCCAATCCCTCACTATTCACCCCACCCGTTCCCATGGCGCCAGCCATCAGTATATTCAGGGATTTGGTCCTCAAAGACCTAGCTGAACTCCCCGATAAACATATACGCCGTCACCCTTTTTCTGAACAGGGCTTGAAGTCCCTGTGTGCACAAAAAGACCTTGTCATCCGCCCGGCTGATAAGGGTGGCGGCATTGTTGTTTTAGATAAAAAGGACTATGTATCCGAGATGCATAGGATACTCAACGAACCCAATACGTATAAAATAATCCCTAACAACCCTACCACCTCTTTCAAAAGAGAGCTATCGGGTATAGTAAAAAAAAAGGTTACGACCATGGGATTTTAAATAAAAAGGAGAGAGACTTTTTGGTACCATTGGCACCTAGGGTGCCGACTATTTATTATCTGCCCAAAGTACATAAGAACCCAGTGCAACCCCCGGGCCGGCCTATCGTGAGTGGGATAGACTCTGTCACCTCACGTATAGGCCGGTACATTGATTTTTACCTACAGCCCTTAGTGAAACGTATGCCCTCTTTTTTGAAGGATACAGGGGCCACTATACGCCTCCTTGAGAGTTTGGAGCTGCAGGGGGACCACATCATTGCCACCGCTGATGTGGCTTCTTTGTATACTTGTATACCCCAAGATAAGGGATTGGAGGCTGTTCGTTACTTCCTTGAAAAGGAACCGAGTATTGCTCCTTTTCAATGTTCTTTCATTCTAGAACTATTGGAGTTTGCCACCAAGAGAAGTTATTTTTGATTCGATCAGCATGACTACCTCCAATTACATGGCGTCGCCATGGGCGCCAAATTTGCTCCTAGCCTCGCCAATTTATTTATGGCTAAGTGGGAGGAGGATGTCGTCTATACCAATAGGAACCCTTCCCTCATTCTGTGGGCCCGGTATATTGACGACATCCTCCTCCTATGGAGGGGTAGTGCTGAAACACTCGATTCATTTTTCCAACTTTTGAACAATAATGATCGGGGCATCTCCTTGTCTCATACAGCCAGTGACCACAAGGTCAACTTTTTAGATCTGGAAATTGAGTTATGTAATGAAGGATTCCGGTTTCAGACACATTTCAAAACCACAGACCGGAATAGTTTCATACCACCAGATAGTTGCCACCACCGGTCTTGGCTCGATTCAGTGCCACGTAGCCAATTCCTTGGACTACGTAGGAATTGCTCGGAGACTGATTCCTTTAGAGTGCAATCTGCACTTTTAAAGGCCAAGTTTATTGACAAAAACTATGACCCCCGGCTGGTTGACCGTGACTTTCAACATGCTCTTGAAACCAACAGAGAATCGTTATTGGAAGAGAGACCTAGGAGAGAACAAGGTGACACTTTTAGGTGGTCTCTATTAACGTCTTTCTCCAATCAATATAGGCACATCAAGGCCATTCTATCTAAACATTGGGACATCCTTAGGAATGACCGTGTTTTGGGCACTGTTTTGCCCGATAGGGCTAAAGTTATCTTCAAGGAAGCTCCCACCTTACAGAGCAAAATTGCTCCCAACATCATTAATCCCCCCATATGCCAATCCTTCTTCCATGAGATGGAAGGATTTTTATTCATGCAAAAAATGCATTGTTTGCCAACATAATTCTGGCATTGGGAGGAAAACTACATCATTCACATCATCGGTTACCCACAAAAAATATTCGATCAAACAATTTTGTATGTGTACCACTAGTCATATTGTGTATCTAATTACATGCCATTGTGGGAAACAATATGTGGGCCTCACCATCCAGTCCTTTGCCATAAGAGTAGCGGAACACATCGCGCTCATCAAAAGTGGGGATACTAAACACACTGTCCCCCGACACTACAAGCTATACCACAATCGTGTCATTGAGGGGACACGTTTTGTGGTAATCGATCGATATGTTCCTCCCTGGAGGGGGGTGCTATGACCAGGGGCATGTCCCGTCTAGATCCACGAACTCCGTACACTCTTCCCTTTAGGTATGAATGTTGAAATAGATGTTAACGCCTTTATTAATAAGGCTTGATGCTCTGTCTCTGTCCCCATTTTTCTATATGTGATAATGTCATTAGAGCCATAAATATTTCTTTCCATGACAATTGGATGTTCCCTTGCCCCTGTTGTTTTTTTTTCTCTCTCCTTTTGGTTGACATATTTCTTATTTTTACCTCCCATTGCTTTTTTTTATCTCCCATTTTTTATTTATCATTTATTATTTTTTATTATTCATTTTTTTGTAGCTTCAACAACACTTGTGCACCAATTTAATGTATATACATGTATTAGTACATGAGTTATACACACGCATCTGGTGCATTTTTCATCACTAGGGATGAGCCGAACACCCCCCTGTTCGGTTTGCACCAGAACATGCGAACAGGAAAAAAATTCGTTCGAACACGCGAACACCGTTAAAGTCTATGGGACACGAACATGAATAATCAAAAGTGCTAATTTTAAAGGCTAATATGCAAGTTATTGTCAATAAAAGTGTTTGGGGACCCGGGTCCTGCCCCAGGGGACATGAATCAATGCAAAAAAAAGTTTTAAAAACGGCCATTTTTTCAGGAGCAGTGATTTTAATAATGCTTAAAGTCAAACAATAAAAGTGTAATATTCCTTTAAATTTCATACCTGGAGGGTGTCTATAGTATGCCTGTAAAGGGGCACATGTTTCCCGTGTTTAGAACAGTCTGACAGCAAAATAACATTTTGAAGGAAAAAACCCATTTAAAACTACCGCGGCTATTGCATTGCCGACAATACAAATAGAAGTTCATTGATAAAAACGGCATGGGAATTCCCCACAGGGCAACCCCAGCCAAAATTTTAAAAAAAAATTGACGTGGGGTTCCCCCTAAATTCCATACCAGACCCTTCAGGTCTGGTATGGATTTTAAGGGGAACCCCGCGCCAAAAAAAAAAAAAAACGGCGTGGGGTCCCCCCAAAAATCCATACCAGACCCTTATCCGAGCACGCAACCTGGCAGGCCGCAGGAAAAGAGGGGGGGACGAGAGTGCGGCCCCCCCCTCCTGAACCGTACCAGGCCACATGCCCTCAACATTGGGAGGGTGCTTTGGGGTAGCCCCCCAAAACACCTTGTCCCCATGTTGATGAAGACAAGGGCCTCATCCCCACAACCCTGGCCGGTGGTTGTGGGGGTCTGCGGGCGGGGGGCTTATCGGAATCTGGAAGCCCCCTTTAACAAGGGGACCCCCAGATCCCGGCCCCCCCCTGTGTGAAATGGTAAGGGGGTACTTACCCCTACCATTTCACTAAAAAACTGTCAAAAATGTTAAAAATGACAAGAGACAGTTTTTGACAATTCCTTTATTTAAATGCTTCTTCTTTCTTCCTTCATCTTCTTCTTCTTCTGGTTCTTCTGGCTCTTCTGGTTCTTCCTCCGGCGTTCTCGTCCAGCATCTCCTCCGCGGCGTCTTCTATCTTCTTCTCCTCGGGCCGCTCCGCACCCATGGCATGAGGGGGGAGGCTCCCGCTCTTCTCTTCATCTTCTTCTCTTCTTCATCTTCTTCTTCATCTTCTTCTTCTTCTCTTCTTCCTTCTTCTCTTCTTCATTTCTTCTCCGGGCCGCTCCGCAGCCATGCTGGCATGGTGGGAGGCTCCCGCTGTGTGACGGCGTCTCTTCGTCTGACGGTTCTTAAATAACGGGGGCGGGGCCACCCGGTGACCCCGCCCCCCTCTGACGCACGGGACATGACGGGACTTCCCTGTGGCATTCCCCGTGACGTCACAGGGAAGTCCCGTCAAATCCCCTTGTTAAAGGGGGCTTCCAGATTCCGATAAGCCCCCCGCCCGCAGACCCCCACAACCACCGGCCAGGGTTGTGGGGATGAGGCCCTTGTCTTCATCAACATGGGGACAAGGTGTTTTGGGGGGCTACCCCAAAGCACCCTCCCAATGTTGAGGGCATGTGGCCTGGTACGGTTCAGGAGGGGGGGGGCCGCACTCTCGTCCCCCCCTCTTTTCCTGCGGCCTGCCAGGTTGCGTGCTCGGATAAGGGTCTGGTATGGATTTTTGGGGGGACCCCACGCCGTTTTTTTTTTTTTTTTTTGGCGCGGGGTTCCCCTTAAAATCCATACCAGACCTGAAGGGTCTGGTATGGAATTTAGGGGGAACCCCACGTCAATTTTTTTTAAAATTTTGGCTGGGGTTCCCCTTAATATCCATACCAGACCTGAAGGGCCTTGTATGGAATTTAGGGGGACCCCCACATCATTTTTTTTTTTTTATTTTGGTTCGGGGTTGCCCTGTGGGAAATTCCCATGCCGTTTTTATCAATGAACTTCTATGTGTATTGTCGGCAATGCAATAGCCGCGGGTAGTTTTAAATGAGTTTTTTCCTTCCAAATGTCATTTTGCTGTCAGACTGTTCTAAACACAGGAAACATGCGCCCCTTTACAGGCATACTATAGACACCCCCCAGGTACTAAATTTAAAGGGATATTACACTTTTATTGTTTGACTTTAAGCATTAATAAAATCACTGCTCCTGAAAAAACGTCCGTTTTTAAAACTTTTTTTGCATTGATCCATGTCCCCTGGGGCAGGACCCGGGTCCCCAAACACTTTTTATGACAATAACTTGCATATAAGCCTTTAAAATTAGCACTTTTGATTTCTCCCATAGACTTTTAAAGGGTGTTCTGCGGCATTCGAATTTGCCGCGAACACCCCAAATTGTTCGCTGTTCGGCGAACTTGCAAACAGCCAATGTTCGAGTAGAACATGAGTTCGACTCGAACTCGAAGCTCATCCCTATTCATCACCAAGTGAGTCTGTTTAAGACCAGGCCCATTTAATATGAATACTATATATGCACACTTTTTTCATATTTTCATATGCATTATACTTTCACTCTCACTAGCATTTATATTGCTAGTTACACTTTTGAGTGACATATATATTTATATATTTTTATATTTTTCATTTGTCACTTTGGTTACCAGGCCATTTTCACATGCTTTGCACTTTGTTGCTCGTTTTTTTTTATTTTTCCCCTATCTGGGGTCACGTGCCCGGGCTTGTGCGTCCTGGGTTTGTTTATGTACAACCCTCGGCTTCCGCCTGTCCCCTATGATGATTTTTTTCATGTGTTCACATCACACGTCACTCTTCCGGGCTGCATGATATTGTCCCTACCTCTGCAGCCTTCACCCCGCCCCCTCACCGTCCTGATTGAGACGTTCCCTTCTCACTGCCGTGGCCCCGCCCTTTCACAGGCATTATTATGATGCTCCATTCACTTACGGCGCGTGCGTGGCACGCGCATGCGCCGTACCCACTATTACACTGAGATGCGCGCACATACTGTAGCGCCTTTCTTATTTCTCAATACGGATTTATTTATGTTTGTTTACACACTACTACACCTTTTGGGCATGTATACCCTTGTATATCGATCTATAGTTCATGTATATGCATTAATAGGTTTTTTCATGACTATATCCCTTTTCCCCACTTCCGGTTTCTACTAATGTGAGGCGTGGAACGCACGCCGGTCGGCCATTTTGCCTCGACACCGGAAGTGAGAGTTTTACAGCTGCACAGGTGATTTTCATGGACTTTGATTGATTCTCTATATATATTTTGATGGCTACAGTGGGGGTAACCCCCCAGACGACGTCTATGAAGACGAAACGCGTTGGGTAGGACCCCACTGTCGCCACTTTTATTACAGCGCTGTCTTTTATGGATTTGCATGTGAGTGTATACCCATTTTAATAAAATTCTCAAGTTTTATAAGGACCCGGTCTATTTGTCGGCTGCTCCACACTCCTCGGCTCAGACATCCGTTTGGTTGACACAGCAACGTGAGAGCCACTTCATCACTCCTTTAGGACGTCTGCAGACACTCACCACCTAAGCCTATCTGACCCCTCTTGGCGTATGCCCTGGCGGGTCCACTCCATCTGGTAAGCCTCTTCAATATTGGTGGTGTTGTGTACATTTTCACTCCAGATGATACATGATATTACATGAATTTGAAGTGTCTAGCTCCTGAAGATCTTTCTGTCCCATTCTTCAGGAAGTCTCTTCTGTGTTAGGTCTACTTTGGACTGCCAGTTTAATGGTTATGACATTGGACTTTTCTACATATTCTTTATAGCGCTACACTGACTTTATTTTTCACTGTTGTTTACCTTGCTGGTTGTGTTAGCTGCTCATTCTATATTTTGGCAGCGCAGAATTATTTTTATCTATACCTTAGGTATTTGTATTAAACTTGGTGACCAGGTGCTCGTGTCTTGTGATCATGCGGACACTCACCAGCTTCTTTAACCCCTGCGGGGGTAATGCGCAGTCACAGTGTATGCCACTGTGCGGCAATCCACAGGCTGTTTCTGGGTCACGGTGACGTTTTAGGCAGCTTCTTTAACCCCTGCGGGGGTAATGCACAGTCACAGTGTATGCCACTGTGCGGCAATCCACAGGCTGTTTCTGGGTCACGGTGACGTTTTAGGCATAAGAGAAAAAAGAGGAGATTCCATAGCGTAAAACCATAAAACACTCTTTATTGAACGCAGATGACAGAATGGTACTCACATTTAAGCAGTTTATAATAGGCAACCAAATGTCATAAAAACAGGAGAGCGTCAGATTTAAGTTGGTGATCCTCTGGGAGATGATGCAAAAGCCCCCAGATTCCAGCCCTTCCTCCCTGTGTGAAATGGTAAGGGGGTGCAAAAGTACCAGTACCATTTCACTAAAAAAGTGTCAAAAATTTTAAAAATGACAAGAGACAGTTTTTGACAATTCCTTTATTTAAATGCTTCTTCTTTCTTCTATCTTCTATCGCCTTTCTTCTTTCTTCTATCTTCTATCTTCCTTCGGTTTCTTCCTCCATCTTCTTCTTCTTCTGGTTCTTCTGGTTCTTCCTCTGGTGTTCTCATCCGGCATCTTCCTCCACAGCGTCGGCGTCTTCTTCCCTTCTTCTCCTCAGGCCGCTTCGCATCCATGATGGCATGGAGGGAGGCTCCTGCTGTGTGACGCTTCTCTCTTCATCTTCTTCTCTTCATCTTCTTCTCTTCATCTTCTTCTCTTCATCTTCTTGTCTTCTTCTTCTTTTCGGGCCGCTCCGCATCCATGATGGCATGGAGGGAGGCTCCCGCTGTGTGACGCTTCTCCTCTTCTGACGGTTCTTAAATGACGGGGGCGGAGCCACCGGTGACCCCGCCCCCCCTCCCTCCATGCCATGCTGAGGAGAAGAAGGGAAGAAGACGCCGACGCTGCGGAGGAAGATGTCGGATGAGAACACCGGAGGAAGAACCAGAAGAACCAGAAGAAGAAGAAGATGGAGGAAGAAACCGAAGGAAGATAGAAGAAAGAGGAAAGAAGAAAGAAGATAGAAGAAAGAAGATTTAAATAAAGGAATTGTCAAAAACTGTCTCTTGTCATCTTTAACATTTTTGACACTTTTTTAGTGAAATGGTAGGGGTACTTTTGTACCCCCTTACCATTTCACACAGAGGGGAGGGCTGGGATCTGGGGGTCCCCTTGTTAAAGGGGGCTTCTAGATTCCGATAAGCCCCCCATCCGCAGACCCCCACAACCACCTGCCAAGGGTTGTGGGGATGAGGCCCTTGTCCTCATCAACATGGGGACAAGGTGCTTTGGGGGGCTACCCCAAAGCACCCTCCCAATGTTGAGGGCATGTGGCCTGGTACAGTTCAGGAGGAGGGGGCCGCTCTCTCGTCCCCCCTCTTTTCTTGCGGCTTGCCAGGTTGCATGCTCGGATAAGGGTCTGGTATGGATTATTGGGGGGACCCCACGCCGTTTTTTTTTTTATGTTGGCGCGGGGTTCCCCTTAAAATCCATACCAGACCTGAAGGGCCTCCTATGGAATTTAGGGGGACCCCCACGTAATTTTTTTTAAAATTTTGGTTCGGGGTTCCCCTGTGTGGAATTCCCATGCCGTTTTTATCAATGAACTTCTATGTGTATTGTTGGACCGGCAATTCATTAATAGCCGCGAGTAGTTTAAATTACTTTTTTTCCTTTGAAATGTCATTTTGCTGTCAGACTGTTCTAAACACGGGAAACATGCGCCCCTTTACAGGCATACTATAGACACCCCCTAGGTACGAAATTTAAAGGGATATTACACTTTTATTGTTTCACTTTAAGAATTATTAAAATTACTTCTCCAGAAAAAACGGCCGGTTTTTAAACTTTTTTTTGCATTGATCCATGTCCCCTGGGGCAGTACCCAGGTCCCCGAACACTTTTTATGACAATACCATGAATATAAGCCTTTAAAATTAGCACTCTTGATTTCTTTCATAGACTTTTAAAGGGTGTTCCGCGGCATTCGAATTTGCCGCGAACACCCCAAATTGTTCGCTGTTCGGCTCGAACTTGAAGCTTATCCCTACAGGTAAGGTAAGAAGGCAGGCAGGTAAGAAATGTTATTGCTTCTGAAGGATTTGCCATCAATATGCCTACAAGTTGTAATTGTTTCCTCTTTAAAATATCTGGGAGTTGGGGCGTGGCTTGAAGCATGGAGAGATAGGACGCGTGGATGAACAGCTCCCACTCCGGTCCTTCTCTCACACAGCAACACCGCGGATGGAACTCCTCACGGCCTACCTTATGAGCAGGAGAGGTGGCAACAGTACTCCATGCACTCCAGGGACCCAAAAACCGAGTGAAGTCGGCAGCTATTTTGCCACGAAGGGCCTGGACCCCAGGACAACGCCGGCCTTCAAGATGGCGGCGACCCGCTCAGCAGATGCACAGGCTGCACAAGCTGCCTCACAGGTACAGGCCGTGCACCCTCCTCACTCTACCCAGGCCCCTGATCCAGATCCCATCCACCCCAGAAGCCCCTCTCCTTCCCCACACAGCCCCAGGGACAGTTGGGATATTGAGGCTTATATAAAAGCCCTCCCCACGAAGCAGGATATTGAATCCTACATTAGCAGGCTGGAGAGATCATATAGGAGAGAGATCAGTGACATCCATAATGACATAGGCCACCGCATGGAGGACATTGAAAATACTGTGGAGGGGTCAGTCACTAGAATCTATGAGCATGACGTAATTCTGCAGGAACACACAAATCAAATCCAACAACTGTTCTACAGTTTGGACGACCAAAAGAACAGGAGCCGTCGCAATAACATCCGCATACAAGGCCTACCAGAGTCTGTGTAAAATAAGGACCTGGCAATAGCAGCTACCACCATGTTTAACCAGCTGCTGAGCAAACCCAAAGATGCAATGATCGAAATAGACCAAATCCACAGATCCCTTGGACCCCACAATCCAAATCCAGCCTTCCCCAGAGATGTCATACGCAGGATCCATTTTTTCAACGTAAAAGCAGACATCATGCCAGCAGCTCGCTCTCAGGAAACCAGATTATTCAATGATACTCCTGTCACGCTGCTCGCTGATCTGTCCAGGCAGACTCTGCTTATGTGGAAAGCCCTGAAACCAGTCACAGATGCTTTACAAGCCAAACAGATCAAATATAGATGGGGATTCCCATTACAACTTTCAGAATCCCACAATGGCAAATCGGCTGTCTTTCACACTCTTGTAATTTCCTAGGGACTTCCTAGGTCCAGTACCTTTCCTACCTTTCCTAGGTCCAGTACCTGCCACAAATACAGGTACTGGACTGGCCTCTGTGATCTGCGACCCCTGACCTCCCTCTTTTATCCTGCTGGGAAATATACTCGAAGAAGAAACGCTCCTGCTCACGCTCTTCCAAATCTCCTGCCAGATGACACCTCACACATCTCACCGGTCTGTGAGGAGTTTTTTCCTTCTCTATCTTTTGACCAAGGGCTCCACTAGAGGTGGGAGACCCCATCTTGCTGGTCATACCACCCAGACCCCTGGGAATGGATGGACACCACAGTCCACAAAGCTGTCCTAATGGTTAAGTTATAAATGTTATGTTATATTTGTTCAGTTATATGTTTATCATGAATGGTCCATCTATTTATTAATCTTTTGCTCCTTAAATGGTGTTGCATGTCCACTGTTCACATGACCAGTTTATCCTTTGACCGGGGCGGGAAGCCCCAAGCCAGTTTAGCCACGTTCCCCACGCTAGGGTTTGCAGAGCCTTCATTGTCCCTGTATCTAGTGTTTACTCTAGTTTTACATTTACATTTACATTGTAGTGTCCATTACCTTTCCCCAAAATGGACGCTAGAGGGAGCAGTTCCCTCACTAGTGTGAGCAGAACACCCAGATCCAAACAGCCAAGGCAATCATTACACTGTTCTCCACTTTACCCACTCCAGGACCTCGTTGCACCAGAAATGCCCTGCTCCTATTGCAACCAGCCCAGATAATCAACCTTCTCCCCTTACCGTTTCCTCTCTCTTCTTGCCTCTACCCCCCCCCCTCCTCCAGCTACAAACCTTGATATTGTGCCACATCACGCTATCTAACTTACCTTCACAACCTACAGCCCCTCACTCCCCTTCCCATGGCATCCACCATAGCTTTTAAGATATCCTCGCTTAATTGCAGAGGATTTAACACCCCTGAAAAACACAGACAGTTACTATTTCACTTCCATAAATCCAAAACGCAGATACTTTTACTCCAAGAAACACATTTTCGCTCTGACACAATACCACTTCTTCCTGACAAACACTTTAATACTTGGTTCCATAGCACAAACCCTATAGCTAGAACTAAGGGGCGTATTGGTTGCCTTTCATTGCTCCTTCACTCCAGAAGTGCTGGACTCAGAAATAGACCCCAAGGGGCGCTTTTTGTTTTTGAAATTACAATGCCAGAAGATGATTTTCACAATTGCAAATGTTTATCTTCCTAACCAGGGGCAGCTCCCCTTCCTTTCCTCTGTGACAGCACGCCTGAAAGCATTTGGGACCCTCAACCTGATCTTAGGAGGTGACCTCAACATCTCCCTCATACCGAGACCGGACTCCTCCACTGGTAAGTCGCACATTTTCCCCACCACTCTAACCAAAATACGCTCCACCCTCACTGACCTCTCCTTGGTGGACACATGGAGACTATTCCACCCCACTGAGAGAGACTACTCATTCTACAGGTCCTATAGTAGGATAGATTACATCTTTCTCTCACAATCCCTACTAGACCAAGACTCCACTAGCGCAACAGAAATGAAACTATGGTCGGACCATGCTCCAGTACACATCACCCTAGGTAGATTTCCACAACGCACGCGTAGAACCACCTGGAGACTGAACGACAACCTACTCACAGACGCAGCATGCACTGCAGCTGTATCCAAAGCCATAGCAGACTTTGTTCTATCCCACTCTAGAGACGAGACCTCCACCATGAATAAATGGGAAATCTTGAAATGTGTTTTACTGGGGATCTTTATTCACCATCACCATGGCGCTAGACTAAAACGAGCTTGCACGAAAGACATAACATGCCTCTTCACACTAATTGCCTCTCTCAAATCAGCACACAAAGGCACACTTGACCCCAAGACAATAGCCAAAATGTCAAACGCGCATAGAGATCTTTTACGCCTTTTTGCGGAACGCTCATTGACCGACAGAAACAAAGGGAGTCACATCCACTATTCCCAGGCTAATAAATGCGGGAAACTCTTAGCATGGGTCATACACCCCAGACAAAACAGACAAAACATATGCCACATTGTCTCCCCATCCAACGAAAAATGACATAAGAATTTGGAGATTGTTTCCGAATTCAAGGAATACTATGCATCACTCTACAACCTGCCCCCTCCCTAAGCAATGAGTGCTCCACCCAACCCCACACCTTCAGACTTATAACAATACATACAGGACACTGTCCTCCCTAGGATCCCCCTCCTGATGTAGAAAGCCTCAAACAACCCATCACCTCCTCGGACTTCCTGAATGTGATTAAAGGGCTCAAGATTGGCAAAAGCCCAGGTCCGGACGGGTATACCCCCGATTCTATAAAACGTTCACTCACCAATTGACCCTGATTATGGCGCGAGCATTCGAGGAGGTGGATAAAGAGCACCCACTTTCATCACAGCTTCTCCAGGTTTAGATAGCGGTACTGCCAAACCTGGAAAAGACCACTCGCAGTGTAGCAATTATAGACCCATATCTTTAATGAATGTTGATCTTAAACTCTTTTCAAAAATTACTGCGAACCACCTGCCCCCCCCTGCTCCCCTCCCTTATTCACAGCGACCAAGTTGGTTTCATCCCAGGCTGAGAGGCCAGGGACAACACCACAAAGCCTCTACATCTCATATCTTCAGCGTCAGAATATCCCCACTTGCTTATTGGCATGTGACGCTGAGAAAGCCTTCGATAGAGTCAGCTGGCCCTTTCTACATGCATCCCTCAACATATAGGCCTAGGCCCTAAACTATTGACCAAAATAATGTCCCTATATACCAACCTTTCGGCGAAAGTCGCAGCTAATGGGGAGTCCTCGGAGGCCTTGGAGATCAGGAACGGTACTAGACAGGGGTGTCCACTGTCCCCATTACTGTTCGCGATCACAATTGAACATCTAGCTCAAGCAATCCCTCGCAACGACATTGTCCACGAGATTCCCACCCCCTCGGCACATTGCAAACTTTCCTTATATGCGGGTGACCTGCTACTTTATGTTGCACAACCACACATCAGTATCACCGCCTTAATCCAGGAACTTGATCGCTTTGGAGCCCATAGCAATTTCACCAAAAGTATATCACCAAAACGGAAGCTCTGAATATTCCCCCCCCCCCACAACTATATCCACAATCCAGCGACAATTCCCTTTTCACTGGCAATTTTGCTTGATTAAATATCTAGGGACTGAGATCCATCAAGACTTTTATGATATCTACTCCTTGAACTACAGCCGCTCAATGACTTAAAATTAGGCGCTCACTGGAATCATTGCATCACCTCAAACTCTCATGGTTCGGCCGAATGAATGTCCTCAAGATGGATATTCTCCCTAAATTACTATACTTATTCCAAGCCCTCCCCATCACTCTCTCCAATGCCTTTTTCCACACGCTCTACCCCCTAGCGATCAAGTTCATCTGGCAACACCATCCTTCTAGACTTAACCATAAAATACTACGCGCCCCCAAATTTAGGGAAGGCATTGGTCTCCCAGACTTTCAGATATATCATGCCTCCGCCGTAATATCAAGACTTCTCGAATGGTTCTCTGACCAAGCCCTCTACGATCATTGAGCAAGATATGGCTCAAGTAGGCCTTCGGGCTCTATAACGCTAAACTCCGCACTATGACCGGGATCTCTCCCTTGACACTGGCAGCTATCTCCCTATGGTATGGTAAACAAACCACCTACACCTTGTCCACGGACCCTAGCCCGCTATCCCCCCATTTGATAACCCGATGCTCCCTGCCTACAATACCCAGGGACACTGTGGTTCTTACACAAGAGCGCAGTGGCTCACCACACGACTGTTTGTCCACCCCACTACAGGCTGATTTCGACCGCAACAAGACCAACAATCCCCCACCTTGATTGACTGGTTATCTATGCTGTCCCTGTCGCAACTTAGCAAAACACTACATCTCAGGAAAGATCCAGAGACCACTCACAACTTTTGAGGATATGTCTCTCTCAGACCCCCAAACACCCGGTCTCTCTGATATACAAAGAAATACAGTCCAATACTTACAATGCACTCCCTAACTTCACGTAAAGGTGGCCCAGGGACCTGGGCATGGACATACCACCGGAACAATGGCACACCTCATTCACACTCACACACAAGTCTTCTATCTCCGGGTTCACACAAGAGAAGAATTACAAACTTCTATCTCGGTGGTTCAGACGTTTGCTGGGGCTGTCACAGAGGAAAAGGCTCCTACCTCCACGTGTTCGCCCTTTCTGGAACAAGGTTTTTGACATATACAATGATATGTATAATGTCTCTCTCATTCCCTCCCCTAAGGTGGCCCTTATATCCATCCTACCAGGCCCAATTAACTCCCACAAAAAATGTCTCCTCAGATTCTTTCTATCTGCAGCCCACCATGTCATAACGCAACATTGGAAAACAGAAGTCACCCCCCCCCCCCATCAACAGATGAATAGACATTATCAATGACACCATGCTCATGGAGGAGCTACAGGCAAAGATGGGGGACACTTGGGATAAGCACATGAAATTATGGTACATATGGCTTCATCACTCATCCTCTGACCTCCTCCTTAACAGGATCTCTGCATAGGGGACAGGTCCAATCTAATACAGCCACCTGTTGTGTGATATTACTTACCCTGCACTGGGGCTACCCGATGCACTTGGATCACCAATAATGGTTGCCATCCTACCATCCCCATGGCACAAGATACCGGAAGTCAGGAATTCACCAGGTGTATACTGCTGGGTCCCCCCCTCCCCCGGTCTACCACCCTCTTTTCCTGCTCCTATACCCCCCTTTTACTGTTAGCTCGTGAGTTATATATTATTACCTGTGACCTACGTAATATAGACACCGCCTTGTGTTATTAAGAACTGTTTCAAGCACTGATACACCTGTTTCCAATGTTTTGTATGTTGTGCGGTATGTGTGTACTGCTTCCCCCCTTCTTTTCTTCATTCTGTATCCCCCATTACTCTTGTTTTTGAAATCAATAAAATATATTCAACCTTAAAAATATCTGGGTGTTACCATGACCACATCCCCTTTGTTATATATAGTGCCAATTTTGCCCCATTATTGACAAGATTTCAAATGTAGGATTTGGTGTAAACTTCCGCTTTCAGTAATAGGCTGCATACATTTAATTAGGATGGTTTGAATGCCTCAACTTTTATATTTTTTACATAATTCCCCAGTTTGAATTCTCCAGAAGAACTTTATTACCACTTGCTTACTGGGCACTTAAACCCCCCTCCTGCCCAGATCAATTTTCAGCTTTCAGCGCTGATGCACTTTGAATGACAATTGCATACAACACTGTACCCAAATGACATTTTTGTCATTTTCTTCACACAAATAGAGCTTTCTTTTGGTGGTATTTTATCACAGTTGGGGATTTTATTTTTTGCTAAACAAACAAAAAAGATGGAAAATTTTGAAAAAAAAATCATGTTTCATAGTTATAAAATTTGGCAAACAGGTAATTTTTCTCCTTCCTTGATATGCGCTGATGAGGCGGCACTGGTGGGCAATGATAGGCTGCACTGGTGGGCACTGATCGGCTGCACTGATGGGCACTGATAGGCACAGATAAGGCTGCAGTGATAGGCACAGATAAGGTGGCACTGATGGCCACTGATAAGATGGCACTGGTAGGCCCTGATGGGTGGCACTGATGGGCACTGAAGGGCACTGATAGGTGTTACTGATAGGTGGTACCACTGATAGATGGCACTGATGGGCACTGATAGGTGGCACTGATGGGCACTGGTAGGTGACATTGATGGGCAGCACTGTTGATGAGACACTGATTGGTGACACTAATAGGTGGCACTGTGGGCACTGATGGGTGGCACTGTGGGCACTGGTAGGTGGCACTGGCAGGTGGCACAGGTGGGCACAGATGAGCTGGTGGCAGCTCTCCTTGATCGGGACCAATGTCCCTCTGACAGCCGCTGGTAATGGGTTTTTCTTTTTCTCCTCACGCTATCAGTGTGAGGTGAAATAATATCCAATTACCGACTCTGTTTACATCACATGATCAGCTGTCATTGGCTGACCCCTTACTCAGATCTGTGATCAGCCGAGTCTCATAGACTCGCCGATCACAGAGCGCGCCATGCACGCCCTGCAAGCGGCGTGCAGGCCGTTCGAGCACGGGAGGACGTCTATTGACGCCCTTCTGGCGAATGACAGCTACAGTGCGGATCTGAAGAAGTTAAGATCAACAGGATATTTAGAAATTTGATTTAGGGAAATAGGGCCCCCGTATCAAACTAGATCTTCTACAATATCCAAAGGAGGCTGGAGGGTTAGCGGCTCCACACCCGAGGATTAATTTTCTAGCTGCTCCATTGCCGCATATAGCAGAGTGGGAATCAAAGGCCTTAGCTACTCCCTCGTTTCGCTTAGTTTCTTTTGGTTTTCAGAGACTCCAGCCGCTGCTAGCCATGGAGGGGTCATCAGGATGTTCTGCTAATTCTAATATACCCACTCTAGTACATGAATACAAGGTGTGGGAATCTTTTAGGGGATAATGGGGGTTTCCACCCTAACTAAATATATCCCTATTTTGGGCAATGAAAGGCTACCTGAAATACTGACCCTCCAGGGCTTTCAGCGGTGGGAACAAGCGGGGATTCTTATCCACTACTGTCTACCCTCTACTCTACAAATGACCCCATTTTGGAAAGTAGACACCCTAAGGTATTTGCTAAGAGGCCTGGTGAGTTTTTTGCAGCTCTCATGTATTTTTGAAAATGAAGAAAGAAAAGAAAAATGTATTTTTTTTCTTTTTTCAGTTTTCAAAACTTTGTGCCAAAAAGCGAGATCTGCAAAATACTCAACATGCCTCTCAGCAAATAGCTTGGGGTGTCTACTTTCCAAAATGGGGTCATTTGGGGGGATTTTGTGCTATCTGGGCATTTCAGGGCCTCCGAAACTGTGATAGGCAGTGAGGAGTGAAATAAAAAATGTACGCCCTTAGAAAGTCTGGTCGGGGTCCTGCACATGGTTAGGCTCCCAAAAAGTATCACACATGGTATCCCTGTACTCAGGAGAAGCAACAGAAATGTATTTTGGGGTGTAATTTCACATATACCCATTTTTTAATTTATTTTTTATCATTTTTATTGTTATCTCATGTAAACATCCCCTATGAGAGCAATAATTAATGACATGTACTCTTTTTTGAAAAATATGCGGTCTAATAGACCCTAGATCTCTCCTCTGCCCTCAAAGCATCTGACCACACCAAGATCAGTGTGATAAAATGCTTTCCCAATTTTCCAATAGCGCTGTTCATGAAATGCTTGTAGCTTCTGGTTTCTTAGGCCATAGAGATGATTAGAGCCATTCTGGTCTCTGATCAGCTCTATGGTCAGCTGGCAGGAGAGCCTGAAAAAACCATGGAAGGCGGTGAGGGGGGACGTTCCCTCCCACTGCTTGCAAATGCAGTCTAAAGGCTAATTAGCCACTAGGATTGCTTTTACATGAAAGCCGACCGCTGGCTGAAAAGAATGATACCAGGATGATACCTAAACCTGCAGGCATCATTCTGGTAAGTCCAGCAACATACCAGTACGTCGCTGGTCCTTGTTGGGCATACATTGTAATGTTCTTTTTTTCATGCAGCCTGTGGGCTGAACGAAAAAAAGAGATTAATCAAGATTAATTAAAAAGAGATTAATCGGTGGGTATGCCCACCATTAGAATACCGCCCTTCATCCACCCACTTCTAATGATGGGCATACATGCACCATTTTTTTTTTAACTGTGGTGGTGAAATCACCTCCTACATCGCTGGAGTCGCTGATTTACATATCGTGGGAGCAAACGCTGTTGCTGTCAAGATAAGTAAATCAGTGCTGCAGCTGAATGGCATACCTACTAAGGAAATGATGGTTAACAATAAAACAAAGTAACATTACAGTATAACAGTAAGACATACTGTACCTTACCTGCAAAGCAAATACAATAAAACATAGTAAAAATAAAACATTTTTTAACGCAATCTGTGCCTAAAAAATATATGTCGAAGCATGGGGGCAATCCGCCCCTAATGTTAGGAGCAAATCACTCATCCACCCCTGCCCCCATGCTTCAGCATATATGCTCTATTTTTTAACTGTGGTGGTGAAATCACCTCTGACAGCACTGGAGTCAGGTCTTTATGTATCGTGGAAGCCAACGCTGTTGCTGTCAGAATAAATAAACCTATGCTGCAGCTGAATGGCTTACCTGATAAGCAAATGAAAACTGAACATTGCAGATTAGGGTCTCTCAAAATGTGATGGCCATCTCATCTTTTGAGACCCTGTGTTAGTGTGCCCTAGGACTATGTAGTGCTGCACCCAATGCTAATACTCCACTAGAGTGTGGTAGCTTTTGAAAAGTCACTGATGCAGAGACCAGGTTGGTCAGGACAGGAGGGACAATAAAAGCGAGTGTCGCGACTAAATCTGCGTTTTCTGCAGTCACGATATCTTCTTTGGGGTGTTCTTTGGGTAGGGGTACCAGGGAGGACATACGGAAAATGCCTCTCATTCAGCTGGCTCACTGCATTTGTGTTGGGATGGTGGACCATAGCACCGTATGGAAACAGAGGGGCTGTGACGATCTCTTCTTGGAATTTTAGAAAGGATGCAGTTCATCCTGAAGCTTTGTATAGCACAAAAGCGTTCAGCAGAGCCAATTGAAATAAGTATACAGACACTTTTTTGTACCAGCGTCTGGCCTTTTGGGCAATTAGATACGGCGCCAACAACTGGTTGTTGAGGTCCATCCCTCCCATGTTAAGGTTGTATTCATGGACACATAGGGGTTTCTCCACAACACCAGTCGACTGAATTTGGACTGTCGTATCTGCTTGAAGGGATGACAGAACGAAAACATTCCGTGAATCCCTCCACTTCACTGCTAACAAATTATTACACTTCAAGCAGGCTCTCTCCCCCTGTCTAAGTCGGGATTCTACAAGCCGTTGGGGGAAGCCCTGGCGATCAGATCGCACTGTGCCACATGTACCAACTCCGTAATCAAAAAGGTGACCAAAAAGCGGCACGCTCATGTGATAATTGTCCACGTACAAATGGTACCCCTTTCCGAATAAGGGTGACACCAAGTCCCACACATCCCCGAGGATGACAGCGTTCATTATCATTGAAGTGCATGAACCGCAAGATCTGCTTGTATCCTGTCCTGGTCATGGAGGCAGAGAACACGGGCATATGGTGAATTGGGTCAATGGACCAATATGACAGCAACTCACTCTTTTTAGTGATGCCCATGAGGAGGGATAGGCCCAGGAAGGTCTTAAATTCGGAAACCATAATAGGTCTCCAATCTCTGGCAAGGGTCAACTGGGGATTAGCGGTGATGAATTGACCAGCATACAAATTGCTTTGGTCCACAATAGATCTATAGAGATCTTCTGTGAAAAACAGCGAATAAGAATCAAGTGACGTAAAATCAACTTTCCACCTGTTTTCTGTGTTTGCCAGTGAATGGGGGAATTACGGGTGCTGCAGAAGTGGTTGGCTCCCAATTAGGATTGGCAAATGCAGCAGGAAGGGCTTGACGTGCCTGTTTTTGTTTTCTTGCCAGTTCACCAGAAGAATGAGCGGCACTAGTACT
The DNA here is from genome assembly GCA_037952925.1 of Lithobates clamitans. NCBI lineage: Eukaryota > Metazoa > Chordata > Amphibia > Anura > Ranidae > Lithobates > Lithobates clamitans. The sequence continues at coordinate 65,818 of JBBGZY010001521.1, read as the reverse complement.
GGCTCTCTGCTCCATGCGAGAGCCCTGCGGTTCTTGCACCTCAACAACAGCAGAAGAACAGGGCCAGGTACTCCTGACTTTGGCAGGGACTACTACTCCATCGTCAGAGCTATCTGTCAGGGTGCCGCTGCTGTCTACCGGTTTGTATTCTGAGCCTGAATCTGACAGATGGCCGACTTCCTCTTCACTATCTGTCATGCTCAGAAACATGTGGTACAGTAGTGATACTCACAGGAAAATGAGCTCCTGACTGTCAGCGAATGCTTCAGACGCTACAAAAAAGTGTTCGCAGAGATCGGGCCTGAGTCTGCAAACGCTGCAGTTATGTGTTTAGTGTTTTTGTAGGTGACAGTGATCCATTGATACTGCACCTGGGTGGGCTGGGCTGGGCAGAGGGGCTAAACACAGATGCTAGCAGGTATCTGGGCTGATCTAACACTGCATTTTGGGAACCCTAAACTGCTGGGGATGCTAGTATAGATCAGATATTGATTCGTTCAGACACTATACTACTAAGGGAGGTGTATGGTGCGTGCGTGGGTGTTAGTGCTACTGGCACTAATCTAATGCTACCTGGGGCAATGCAGACCCTATCTGACACTAAAACCTAACTGATATCACTCGCCGGTTAATCAGGGGGTTAAACCTTTATTTAGGTAATATACGGCGGGTGCCCTGACTCTTTAAAAAAAAACTAGCTACCCAGTGTCACCCGTGACACTAATACAGTGATCGCTGGCAATCAGAGGGTGTTAAATCTTTTATAGGAGGGGTTAGGGGGGTCCCTATCTGGGCCTACACTAAGTACCCTAACACTGATTTTTGTCACTAATGACACCAGTACATTGATAAAAAAAATATGAACATTGCAATGGGTGACACAGTGACAGGGGGTCAAGGGGTTAACTGGGGGGGGGATTGGTGGGGTGTTCGGGGGTTCGATACATTTTATGTAAAAATTGAAACAAGACTCTGTCCCTTTTTCTTATATTACCTATGCAAAATGGCCTATACCTGGGGAGGTAAAGAAAGTAAAACCATTTCTGGGTAGGAACAAGTGGTGGCCTAGCGCGCGGAAGGATAAACCTTCTGGTGGTGATGGTAGGAAAGGTTTCCCTGAGTGAACATGTCTGGCAAACAAATCACATGGACCCTTTGTGGACTGGGCTTGGAACCACCGAAAAATAAGAAGGTCATTCATAAATGTTGAAGTGTGTGATACCAAACATGGCCCTAAAACCAAAGTATGTGAGGAACCTGACAAAAGCAGTGAACCTGAAGAATAGTTATTAGAGTTTTGGATGTGCCATAACTGAGAATTGTACTGTAAGTATTGGTGTGCGAACTGGCTTAACACCCTGCAGTAAGGGGTGAATTTAACTTCAGTTAACTTGAAGTTATGACTTGTGCTACAGACACTTACATGAGAGACACTTATAATTATTTATAGGGCTGTGGAAATCAAAGATTAATTCCTCGATTAATTGTTAATTTTTTGATCGATCAAAATTTTTTTGATCAGTAGGCTGCCTGCCCTGGGGCCGTTTTGGGCCAAGCTGTGGCTGCAGCGCAGCGCTCCACTCCCTCCTCTTCCTCCTCCATACACAGTCTGCGGGCATCTCCCACTGTGTGTCTCCGAGCTGAGTGTAAAAACTTTGGCTGCACTGTGAGAAAAGTCCCGCCCTCCTCCTAGATCAGCTCGTGTGATAGACGCAGGGTTCTGTCTATCACACAAGCTGATCTAGGAGGAAGGTGGGACTTTTCTCACACACTCAGCCCTGAGACACAGCGGGAGATGCCTGCAGACTGTGTAATCCAGGCACAGGCACTGACTACAGTGAGGCTGCGATTATGGGCACAGTGAGACTGCATTATGGGCACGGTAAGGCTGCGATTATGGGCACAGTGAGGCTGCAATTATGGGCACAGTAAGACTGAGATTATGGGCACGGTGAGACTGAGTTTATGACGTGTGACGTCCTAGCCATGCCCCGCTATGTCCGGCTTCGGCCATTGCCATAACAATGGTGCTAAATCAGCTAAAAGTAGTTGGATCTGTATGTGCGTTATAATTAATCAAAATTAGTCGATTAATCGATTTTTAAAAAATCAATTAATCGAACGCGAAAATTTTAATCAGTAACAGCCCTAATTATTTTATTTCATTTGAAAGCCTCTAGGCAACATGCTGTTTGCAAATTATCCCAATTATATATTACCTATGATCTCTCCGGTACATTGTAATATAGGGTGTTCCTCAAATAATCCAGTGTGGGAGTGAACTATCTACCATGTATAGGATTTTTTGCAGGACATCTCTGACAACACCTCATATCTTGAGCCAAGCGACCCCTGCTATATTGACAACCTCACATAGCACAGTTCCTTTTATCATAACTCCTAACCCATTGGGGAACAGATGCCCTCAAAAAGAGGCTGCAAACCCTAGCTTCTGCATTAATGGTTTCAAATGTTCACATGGGGGTCAGTGAAAATGTACAGAAATACCTTTGAAATTGAAATGTTAATCCTTATTCCTTGCTCTTCTCTTACATCTGATACACACTCATTATGGTTTACATATGCTCACTCCTAGAGAGGGTTCATCTCCCACTATTAAAGCACCTCACGCCTCTAATTGCCCACCAACACACTCCCACCTATTGCTAACTGAACCATCACTTACTACAACCGTCCAATTCATCCATGATACATAAACATTTCTGCTCTCCATAGATTGACACTGCAACCCACTACTTGACAGAAAAAACACACCCAGTCTCAGTTGAACTTTCTCTACAACTGGAATATTGCTACCTTATCATGTTTTAATATTCTTTACTAGGGATGAGCCGAACACCCCCCGGTTCGGTTCGCACCAGAACCCGCGAACGGACCGCAAGTTCGCACGAACGTTAGAACCCCATTGACGTCTATGGGACTCGAACGTTCGAAATCAAAAGTGCTCATTTTAAAGGCTAATTTGCATGGTATTGTCCTAAAAAGGGTTTGGGGACCCGGGTCCTACCCCAGGGGACATGTATCAATGCAAAAAAAACTTTTAAAAACGGCCGTTTTTTCGGGAGCAGTGATTTTAATGATGCTTAAAGTAAAAAAAAAAAAGTGAAATATTCCTTTAAATATCGTACCTGGGGGGTGTCTATAGTATGCCTGTAAAGTGACGCGTGTTTCCCATGTTTAGAACAGTCCCTGCACCAAATGTCATTTTTAAAGGAAAAAATCTCATTTAAAACTGCTTGCGGGTTTAATGTCATGTCGGGTCATGGCAATATGGATGAAAATCAGTGAGACAAACGGCATGGGTACCCCCCAGTCCATTACCAGGCCCTTTGGGTCTTGTATGGATATTAAGGGGAACCCCGCACCCAAATTAAAATAAGGAAAGGTCCCTATATACTCTGAACAGCAGTATACAGGCGGTGCAAACAAGACAGGGACTGTAGGTTTGTTGTTAAGTAGAATCTGTTTGTAATTTTGAACATTTTTAATGTGTTTAGCTCCAGCCAAAAAATCTTTTCTAAGCTTTTTGGAAAACATAGGGAAGGGTTATCACCCCTGTGACATTTGTTTTGCGTCTTTCCTCCTCTTCAGAAGATTTCACCTCATTTTTTTGTCCCAATGAAAAATGTTTTTTGAAAATTTGTGTTTTTTTGTGGAACAAGGATTGGAAAGCATCAGTGGAAAGGAAAAATTGTTTTCCCATATTAACTCTTACAGGAGAGAATTTCCCTTCCTTAGGGGTAGATTTCATCTCACTTCCTGTTGTCTCCTTCCGTTTGCAAGTAGGAGTCGTTTGTAAGTTAGATGTTTGAAAGTAGGGTCCTGCCCTATATACTCAGCAGAAATTTGGGCCTTAGGTGTTGCTGTGGCCAAAACACTGTAAGCCCTCACAGGGCCCTGCTGTGAAATATTAGATCAAGAATTGTAATTACATGCCCCTGTTGAACAGGAGCTGAAAAATTAGGCCTTAGGCACTGGTGCTGGTGCCACAACACTGCAACCCCTCACAGACACTCTAGTTGGAACGCAGGAACGAGCCCTGCTGCAAAGTATTGCATCAAAAATTGTAATTACACGCCCCTGTTAGACAGGGGCAGAAAAATTGGGTCTTAGGCACTGGTGCTGGTGCCACAACACTGCAACCCCTCACAGACACTCTAGTTGAAACGCAGGAACAAGCCCTGCTGCAAAGTATTGCATCAAAAATTGTAATTACACGCCCCTGTTAGACAGGGGCTGAAAAATTGGGTCTTAGGCACTGGTGCTGGTGCCACAACACTGCAACCCCTCACAGACACTCTAGTTGGAATGCAGGAACGAGCCCTGCTGCAAAGTATTACATCAAAAATTGTAATTACACGCCCCTGTTAAACAGGGGCTGAAAAATTGTGCCTTAGGCACTGGTGGTGGCGCCCAGAACCAAAAATGTTCTTACAAGCTATCAGCGTGATGATTGAGGAGGAAGAGGATAATTACTCAGGGATAGTCACTCAGCATCAGCATAGGCAGTCTTTGAAGGGATCTGAGATTTCAAAAAAAATTATTCGGTTACATCTGCATCAGGTGCTTGGTAGCTGGTGGTGATCCAAGACTGATTCATTTTTATGAAGGTCAGCCGATCGACCGAGTCGGTGGACAGACGCACCCTGTGATCGGTTACCACGCCTCCAGCAGCACTGAATGTGCGTTCCGAAAGAACGCTGGATGCAGGACAGGCCAGTAGCTCAATTGCATACTGTGCAAGCTCTGGCCAGTGATCCATCCTCAAGACCCAGTAACCCAGAGGATTTTCGGTGGGAAAGGTGTCCAAGTCTGATCTTGCCCCTAGGTATTCCTGCACCATGTAAAACAGACGCTGGCGATGGTTGCTGGAACCGATCATACCTTGGGGCTGCGGACCAAAAAATTGTCTGAACGCATCGGTCAGACGGCCACCTTCTCCACCGCTCCTTCTTTGACTGACCGAAGCCTCAGCAACACGTTGTCCAGAAACAGGAGTTTGTAACCTCCCAGTCTCTGGGAACGCGTTGCACAGACCTTTCTGCAAGGCCTCCCGAAGATGTTTCATCCTCTGCTCCCTCTGCGATGGCAAGATAAGGTCCGCAACCTTACCCTTGTAACGTGGATCAAGGAGGGTTGCCAGCCAGTATTGGTCCTTCTCCTTGATACCACGAATACGAGGATCCTTACGCAGGCTTTGCAGGATCAGGGAGGCCATGCAGCGTAGGTTTGCTGAGGCATTCGGTCCGGAGTCCTCTGGGTCACTAAGGACAACAACGTCCGCAGCCACCTCCTCCCAGCCACGTACAAGTCCATGTGTTCCTTGGGACTGATCCCTTAAAGACTGCTGATGCTGAGTGCCAGGCTCCACCTCCATACTGACACAATCTTCCTCCTCCTCCTCCTCCTCCTCCTCGTCCTCTTCCTGTGTGATCGGCGGGCACGCAGGAACACTGTCTGGATAAAGGGGGCCTTGAGAGCTAAGGAAGTCCTCCTCTTCCTGCCTCTGTTCTGCCTCAAGTGCCCTGTCCATTATTCCACGCAGCGTGTGCTCCAACAGGTGGACAAGGGGGACAGTGTCACTGATGCATGCACTGTCAGTGCTCACCATCCTCGTGGCCTCCTCGAATGGTGACAGGACAGTGCATGCATCCCTGATCATGGCCCACTGGCGTGGGGAAAAAAAACCAAGGTCCCCTGACCCTGTCCTGGTGCCATAGTCGCACAGGTACTCATTGATGGCCCTCTGCTGCGTGTGCAGCCGCTGCAGCATGGCCAACGTCGAGTTCCACCTGGTGGGCATGTCACAGATTAGGCGGTTCTTGGGCAGGTTAAACTCCTTTTGGAGGTCCGTCAGCCGAGCACTGGCATTATATGACCGGCGGAAATGCACAGAGACTTTCCTGGCCTGCCTCAGGACATCCTGTAAGCCCGGGTACCTGCCCAAGAACCGCTGCACCACCAAGTTAAGGACGTGAGCCAAACAGGGCACATGGGTCAGTTGTCCCTGTCGGAGGGCAGAGAGGAGGTTGGTGCCATTGTCGCAAACCACCATTCCTGCCTTAAGTTGGCGTGGCGTCAACCACCTCTGAACCTGCCCCTGCAGAGCTGACAGAACCTCTGCCCCAGTGTGGCTCCTGTCCCCCAAGCACACCAGCTCAAGCACCGCATGGCATCTTTTGGCCTGCGTACTTGCGTAGCCCCTTGAACGCCTACGGAGCACCGCTGGTTCCGAGGAAGAGGCCATGGAGGAAGAAGAAGAGGAGGGGGTGGAGGAGAGAGGTGTGTCACAATCAGCATTTTGGAGGCGTGGTGGCGGAACAACCTCCAACACTACTGCACCTTGTCCTGCATCCTTCCCAGCTGCCAGCAGAGTCACCCAATGCGCCGTGAAACTTAAGTAACGTCCCTGTCCATGCCTGCTGGACCATGAGTCAGCGGTAATATGCACCTTACCGCTGACCGCCCTGTCCAGCGAGGCATGGACATTGCCTTCCACATGCCGGTAGAGAGCCGGAATCGCCTTCCGTGAGAAAAAGTGGCGTTTGGGTACCTGCCACTGAGGAACCGCACATTCCACAAACTCACGGAAGGGGGCAGAGTCTACCAACTGAAAAGGCAGCAGTTGAAGTGCTAGCAATTTTGCCAAGCTAGCATTCAACCGCTGGGCATGTGGATGGCTGGGAGCAAACTTCTTTCGGCGGTGCAGCAGCTGGGGCAGGGAAATTTGCCTGGTACAATCTGACGTCGGTGTACCAAAAGCAGATTGCCCATAAGTACTTGGCTGTGACACACCTAATTCTACACCTTCATTCCTCTCACTGCAGGTCGCAGAGAGGACTGAAGGTCTAGTGGGGTTGGAAATCTCAGCTGATGAGGAGCAAGGAGAGATCGTCTTTGTTCTTTGGTGTGGGTCTTTTAGATACGCTTGCCAACGAACTGCATGGCAGGTCAACATATGTCTGGTCAAGCATGTGGTACCCAAGCGGGAGATGTTTTGGACACGCGAGATACGCTTGAGACATATATTGCAAATAGCAGCGGTGCGATCTGATGCACTCGTCTCAAAAAAGGCCCACACCAAAGAACTTTTTGAATAACGCGCAGAGACTGCAGCGCCCTGCACATGTGGAGCTTTGGGGTGTGATGCAGTCAATGTGCTGCCCTTAGGCTGGCCCCTGGAGGGCATCCTGCCTAGTTGGTGATGTGCCACCTCCTCCTCCTCCTCCTCCTCCTCCTCCTCCTCTCTCCTATCAGGCACCCACGTTGAGTCAGTGACCTCATCATCCCCTCCCTCCTCATTACTGGAGCAAACCTGGCAGTATGCTGCAGCAGGGGGAGCATGACTGCCAGATTGCTGTCCTTCTTGGGCACCCCCTCTGTCCGTGCTCATGTTACTGCCTTCATTGAGCTCAGTATCATCATCAGAGCCTTCCAAACGCTGGGCATCCTCCTGGAGCATGTACCCAACACTGTGGTCAAACAGTTCGAGGGAATCCTCAGGAGGACATGGTGGGGCTAGGGAAGGAGTCACTGATGACATTGAGCTGAGGGAAGAGGCCGCTGCTTTGCCAGACAAAGCACCCTGGGCATGGGTGAGAGAGGATGAGGAGGATGAGGACGGCTTGGTCATCCACTCGACCAAGTCTTCCGCATGTTGCGGCTCAACACGGCCAGCTGCCGAAAAAAAGGCCAAGCGTGTCCCATGGCCACGTGCTGATGAGGATGCACCGTCTCCACGACCAGCACTAGACACAGAGCCTGCTTGCCCTCTCTTATTGGCTTGTGACTGTCTGCCTCTCCTTCTTGGCCTTCCAGACATACTAATGGCCTGTAGCTGCACTAAGCTGGGATAGAACACCTGTAATTTTCTTCAGGTAGCTTTATATACTGTAACCAGACAAGCCTGCCTGTCAGTAGGAAGATAACAGGAACGGATCTAGCTGAACACTGTGAGCAGGACGTACTGCACTAAATGTATATAGCAGGAACGGATCTAGCTGAACACTGTGAGCAGGACGCACTGCACTGAATGTAAATAGCAGGAACGGATCTAGCTGAACACTGTGAGCAGGACGCACTGCACTGAATGTAAACAGCAGGAACGGATGTAGCTAAACACTGTGAGCAGGACGCACTGCACTGAATGTAAATAGCAGGAACGGATCTAGCTGAACACTGTGAGCAGGACGCACTGCACTGAATGTAAATAGCAGGAACGGATCTAGCTGAACACTGTGAGCAGCACGCACTGCACTGAATGTAAATAGCAGGAACGGATCTAGCTGAACACTGTGAGCAGGACGCACTGCACTGAATGTAAATAGCAGGAACGGATCTAGCTGAACACTGTGAGCAGGACGCACTGCACTGAATGTAAACAGCAGGAACGGATGTAGCTAAACACTGTGAGCAGGACGCACTGCACTGAATGTAAATAGCAGGAACGGATCTAGCTGAACACTGTGAGCAGGACGCACTGCACTGAATGTAAATAGCAGGAACGGATCTAGCTGAACACTGTGAGCAGCACGCACTGCACTGAATGTAAATAGCAGGAACGGATCTAGCTGAACACTGTGAGCAGGACGCACTGCACTGAATGTAAATAGCAGGAACGGATCTAGCTGAACACTGTGAGCAGGACGCACTGCACTGAATGTAAACAGCAGGAACGGATGTAGCTAAACACTGTGAGCAGGACGCACTGCACTGAATGTAAATAGCAGGAACGGATCTAGCTGAACACTGTGAGCAGGACGCACTGCACTGAATGTAAATAGCAGGAACGGATCTAGCTGAACACTGTGAGCAGCACGCACTGCACTGAATGTAAATAGCAGGAACGGATCTAGCTGAACACTGTGAGCAGGACGCACTGCACTGAATGTAAATAGCAGGAACGGATCTAGCTGAACACTGTGAGCAGGACGCACTGCACTGAATGTAAACAGCAGGAACGGATGTAGCTAAACACTGTGAGCAGGACGCACTGCACTGAATGTAAATAGCAGGAACGGATCTAGCTGAACACTGTGAGCAGGACGCACTGCACTGAATGTAAATAGCAGGAACGGATCTAGCTGAACACTGTGAGCAGCACGCACTGCACTGAATGTAAATAGCAGGAACGGATCTAGCTGAACACTGTGAGCAGGACGCACTGCACTGAATGTAAATAGCAGGAACGGATCTAGCTGAACACTGTGAGCAGGACGCACTGCACTGAATGTAAACAGCAGGAACGGATGTAGCTAAACACTGTGAGCAGGACGCACTGCACTGAATGTAAATAGCAGGAACGGATCTAGCTGAACACTGTGAGCAGGACGCACTGCACTGAATGTAAATAGCAGGAACGGATCTAGCTGAACACTGTGAGCAGCACGCACTGCACTGAATGTAAATAGCAGGAACGGATCTAGCTGAACACTGTGAGCAGGACGCACTGCACTGAATGTAAATAGCAGGAACGGATCTAGCTGAACACTGTGAGCAGGACGCACTGCACTGAATGTAAATAGCAGGAACGGATCTAGCTGAACACTGTGAGCAGGACGCACTGCACTGAATGTAAATAACAGGAACGGATCTAGCTGAACACTGTGAGCAGGACACACTGTACTAAATGTAAATAGTCTAGCTGCCTGACCGTGGTACTAATAGGATCAAAAAGAACACCTGTAATTTTCTTCAGGTAGCTTTATATACTGTAACCAGACAAGCCTGCCTGTCAGTAGGAAGATAACAGGAACGGATCTAGCTGAACACTGTGAGCAGGACGTACTGCACTAAATGTATATAGCAGGAACGGATCTAGCTGAACACTGTGAGCAGGACGCACTGCACTGAATGTAAATAGCAGCAACGGATCTAGCTGAACACTGTGAGCAGGACGCACTGCACTGAATGTAAATAGCAGGAACGGATCTAGCTGAACACTGTGAGCAGGACGCACTGCACTGAATGTAAATAACAGGAACGGATCTAGCTGAACACTGTGAGCAGGACACACTGTACTAAATGTAAATAGTCTAGCTGCCTGACCGTGGTACTAATAGGATCAAAAAGAACACCTGTAATTTTCTTCAGGTAGCTTTATATACTGTAACCAGACAAGCCTGCCTGTCAGTAGGAAGATAACAGGAACGGATCTAGCTGAACACTGTGAGCAGGACGTACTGCACTAAATGTATATAGCAGGAACGGATCTAGCTGAACACTGTGAGCAGGACGCACTGCACTGAATGTAAATAGCAGGAACGGATCTAGCTGAACACTGTGAGCAGGACGCACTGCACTGAATGTAAATAGCAGGAACGGATCTAGCTGAACACTGTGAGCAGGACGCACTGCACTGAATGTAAACAGCAGGAACGGATGTAGCTAAACACTGTGAGCAGGACGCACTGCACTGAATGTAAATAGCAGGAACGGATCTAGCTGAACACTGTGAGCAGGACGCACTGCACTGAATGTAAATAGCAGGAACGGATCTAGCTGAACACTGTGAGCAGCACGCACTGCACTGAATGTAAATAGCAGGAACGGATCTAGCTGAACACTGTGAGCAGGACGCACTGCACTGAATGTAAATAGCAGGAACGGATCTAGCTGAACACTGTGAGCAGGACGCACTGCACTAAATGTAAATACCAGGAACGGATCTAGCTGAACACTGTGAGCAGGACGCACTGCACTGAATGTAAATAGCAGGAACGGATCTAGCTGAACACTGTGAGCAGGACGCACTGCACTGAATGTAAATAGCAGGAACGGATCTAGCTGAACACTGTGAGCAGCACGCACTGCACTGAATGTAAATAGCAGGAACGGATCTAGCTGAACACTGTGAGCAGGAAGCACTGTACTGAATGTAAATAGCAGGAACGGATCTAGCTGAACACTGTGAGCAGGACACACTGCACTGAATGTAAATAGTCTAGATAGAAGATAACAGGAACGGATCTAGCTAAACTGAATACAGTGTATATATATATATGCAACACCTGGGATGCATATATATACACAATACACTGTAAGTGCAGCTAACTGACTGACTGTTCTGCCTAATCTATCTAACTCAAATCAAATGACACTGTCTCTCTCTCTCTCTATCGCTCAGCACACCGGAACACACACTACACAGGGCCGCCGTGCAGGCGGCCTTATATAGTGTGGGGTGTGTACTAAATCCCCTGAGCCATAATTGGCCAAAGCCACCCTGGCTTTGGCCAATTACAGCTCTCTCTACTGACGGCGCTGTGATTGGCCAAGCATGCGGGTCATAGTGCATGCTTGGCCAATCATCAGCCAGCAATGCACTGCGATGCCGCAGTGAATTATGGGCCGTGACGCGCCACACGAATTTGGCGCGAACGGCCCATATCGTTCGCAATTCGACGGACGGTCGAACAGCCGATGTTCGAGTCGAACATGGGTTCGACTCGAACACGAAGCTCATCCCTATTCTTTACATGTTTACTCTATCTAGCTATCACAAGCTTTATTTATATTCCTATGTCTTACCCCTCACCATAAACCTTCAACTCCCTTTCTCCCATTGCTGGGGACCAGTTATGGCCACAGACAATGTTGAGAAATCATACACAAATGTTGCCCAAACCACTCCCATGGCACTGAATGTTTTATCACTGAGTGTGCAAGGTTTGAATTTACCTTCCATCGTTTTCGATCTTTGCAGAAAGATATCACATGGTTGCAAGAGAAGCATTTCTCTAGCTGCTCCACACCTAGGTGTTTTAGCTATTCTTAAATTGACACGGTCTCTGTTCTCACTAAACAATGAGTCCTGATTTTATTCAAACGATCAGTGCAATTTGCTTGCTCATCAGAAATCAAAGACCCTTCTGGCTGATATATTCTACTCATGTGGCTTCTTCCAAGACCAGGAATTTACTATAATTTCAGAATATCCGCCTAACACAGGTCAAACCTCACACATCCTTTAGGTAAACATCAATCATTAAAAGGGAACAACAATACCAAGTATAGACTCTAACCTAATATTCAATCCATGTTTATACAATATGCACTCACAGATTGTTGGAGAGAATCAAACGCTACACAAGGAAACTAAACCATTTTACTCTCATGTGCATAAACAATTCTCCCATAACAAGAACATTTTTGTCAAAACGTTCTCCCTACCCCTGGTTACCGCATCTCATATAATGCCTATCCCATTGCCTGACCATAATGCATTCCATCTTTCTCTATACTCTCTACTTTGTAAAAGCACATCCTATGATTAGTTCCTAAATGAGTCATGTCTGACAATTTTAACCCTCTTTGCAACCGTATGCTATCATATACAAGATTACATTACCAGCAACTGTGCCACCGAAGCTTGGAGAGCTAAAAAAAACAGTGATACAGATAAGCTTAATTAGAATTGCATCTAGCATATTAAGGGAGTGAAAACTCATACTTTGAAATCTAAAGGCTGAATACAACAGACTATGCCACATCCATTAATCTAACCCCACTAATGCTCATAAAACACATTTTGAGTGTCAGAAACCATGAAATCAGGCCGAGACAGAAGTACAGTTAAATCACGCTTGTTTAATAATAAAAGTAAAAAGAACAAACGCAGTCAAAACATAGCCAAAGTTCAGTAACCGGAACATATAGTCAGCCAAACCAGAAGTTAGGGATCAATGTAGTGGAACAGCAAGCAGGATCTGGAGCCAGAAGGGGTGTCAGCAAAGCAAGTCTTGAACAGGATCGCAGGAGAGCATCTCAGTTTCTGTGATGTTGACCAAGGCAAAAGCAGAGCTCCTCTGGACTGGACAGCTTAAGTAGGCAGGACTGACGAGCAGGATAACATCAACAGCTGAGTAACTGTGGAGAGATAGGAGCTGGCAATTAGCCGACAGCTGAGCAGCCAGCTCAGAGAAGGAAGGGCTGAGCCCAGCCCTGACAGTACCTCCTCCTGAATGACCCCTCCCCCTCGAAGGACCACCAGGCTTGAGGGGAAAATGTCTATGGAAATCACGAAGGACAGGGACATGTACATCTGAGGATGAAACCCAAGACCCAATGCACCAGGTACTGTATGCACCCACCAAACCTATGGGAGTCAACAATGGACAACAATGGACTGTACTTCATACTCCTCATGGTTCTCAACCTGTACAGGGTGAGGATGTGGCACCAAGGTGGTAAAGCGGTTGCAGACCAAAGGTTTTAATAAGGAGACATGAAATACATTCAAAATATGCATATTAGAAGGAAGGTCTAATGCGTAAGCCACTGGGTTAATTCTGCAAAGAATACGGAAAGGCCCAATAAACCGAGGTGCAAGCTTCAGTGAGGGAACATGAAGTCGGAGTTTGCGAGATGACAGCCAGACCCTGTCCCCAACCTGGTAGGAAGACGTAGGCAGGCGTCTGCGGTCAGCATGGAGTCTGTACCTATCATTAGCATGTCGCAAAGCCTCCTGGACATGTGCGCAAGTGGAACGAAGACCATGGAGATGCTCCTCTAACACGGGAATTCTCTGCGGAACAAACAAGTCAGGCAACATGGAAGGTTGGAAACCATAATTCGCCATAAATGGGGACAATCGGAAGCAGAATTTAAGGCACTGTTGTGAGCAAACTCTGCCCACGGTAATAGGTCTGACCAGTTGTTATGATGGTCAGAAATATAGTAACATAGGAATTGTTCTGCGGCACCATTAGACTGCGGGTGATATGCAGAGGGGAAAGCAAGCTGAATTCCCAACTGTCCGAGACAATCACCTTGGGTAGCCCATGTAAGCGAAAGATCTCCCGAGCAAAAATGGAAGCCAGTTCCTTAGAAGTGGGCAATTTCTTAAAGCGGAGTTCCGCCTGATTTTATTTTTTTAAAAGTCAGCAGCTACAAATACTGCAGCTGCTAACTTTTAAAATAAGGACACTTACCTGTCCAGGGCACCCGTGATGTCGGCACCCGAAGCCGACCTGTCCCTCAGGCCCCACCATCTTTGGTAAGGGAATCAGGAAGTGAAGCCTTGCGGCTTCACTTCCTGGTTCCCTACTGCGCATGCATGACTCGCGTGATCCCACTGGTCCCTGCTGCCTTCTGGGACATGTGTGTCTCCCAGAAGACAGTGGGGGGGACAGAGAAGGCGCCAAAAGTGGCGTAGATACCCACGGGTGGCTCGGCTATCTATGCCCGGAAGTGGGAGCAAAATACCTGTATTAGACAGGTATCTGCTCCCCCCTGAAAGGTGCCAAATGTGACACCGGAGGGGGGAGGATTCCGAAAAGTGTAAGTTCCATTTTTGGCTAACTGTGTTGCACCAGGAATTGGATAACTCCACAATGAAATCCTTAGATAGGTGGGTCCAGGGCCTCTCTCCATTGGGTATGGGTTGTAGGAGGCCCACTGGAAGGTGTCGTGAAGTCTTACTCTGAGCACACACGGAACAGGCAGCTAGGAAGGCAGTTACATCAGCACATAGACTAGGCAACCAGAATTGTTGGGAAATGGCCCAAACGAGTTGATTCTTCCCAGGGTGGCCAGCTGCCTTGGGAGAATAGTAAGTCTGGAGCACGGCAGTACGGAGACTCTCTGGGACAAAGCAGCGGTCACAAGGTTTCTCAGGAGGAGCATGGACCTGAGCAGCAAGAATTTTGTCAGCCAGAGGAGAAGTGAGACTGGTGCGAACCGTAGCCAGAATACGAAAGGGAGGAATCACAGGAACCGGAACCGACTCCAACTTGGAAGTGGAGGAAAATTGTCATGAAAAGGCATCAGCCCTTACATTCTTAGTACCGGGTAAGAATGAGACAATGTAATTGAAACTTGACAAGAAAAGAGCCCATCACGCCCTTCTGGGAGAGAGGCATTTAGCCTCAGACAAGAATGTGAGATTCTTATGGTCAGTAAGAATGAGAACCGGAATATCTCCATTCTTTCAGGGCTAAAATTATTGCCAACTGTCACCAGTCTCGTAATTGCACTCCGCAGGTCACAATTTCTTGGAAAAGTAGCCACAAGGAGGCATAGCACTCTCAGAGGTAGGACGTTGAGACAGAAGGGCTCCAACACCAGTCTCAGAAGCATCAACCTCAAGGATAAAAGGTAACGTAGGATCAGGATGTACCAACACTGGAGCAGAAACAAAGGCAGCCTTGAGACTCTCAAAGGCCTTAATGGATGCCGGAGACCAACTCTGTGGGTTACTGTCCTTTTTGGTCATATCAGTCAGGGGCTTGACCAGAGATGAGAAGTTACAAATAAACTTCCGATAATAATTGGAAAAGCCCAGGAAACGCTGCAGAGGATGTAAACCCATGGGTCGGGGCCACTGTAGAACTGCCAAAAGTTTCTCTGGGTCCATCGAAAAAACCAGCAGTGGAAATGACATAACCCAGGAATTTAACCTGTTCACGAGGGAAATTGCACTTCTCCAGTTTACAATAGAGATTGTTCTCTCTTAGTTTCAGAAGCACATGACAGACATCTGTGTGGTGGCTCTCCAGGGACTTGGAAAATATGAGGATAGCATCGAGATAAACCACCACACATAACTGCAACAGAAACCAGCACCAGCAGGAAAGAGAAAGTGCGTATACAACATACTCCTCCATGGCCTTAACCTCCAAGACTGACAGAGGGTAAACCTGGCCATGAGGGGGTATGGCACCAGGTTGAAGGTCAATTGCTCAATCGTATGGCTGGTGTGGAGGCAAACTACTGGCTTGACCTTTGTCAAAGGCATCGCTAAAATTGCGGTATTCCTCTGGCAGGGAGGAGAGTGAAGAGGTGCACAGGACCTTGGCTACCTTCTGGAAGCATGTCTTACTATATTGTGGTGACCAGGAGAGAACCTCAGCACGGAGCCAATCAAAAGTGGGGTTGTGCCTCTGTAACCAAGGATAACCAATAACCAGTGGAAACTTAGGTGAGAAAAATAACTTGGAATTGGATTATCTCATGGGGAAGAGCCCCTACGACCATGGACAATGGAACCGTCTCATGAGTCACATGGGCAGGCTGTAGAGGTCTCCCGTCAAGAGCTTCAATGGCAAGTGGAGTGTCACACAGCTGCAGCAGAATCGAGTGCTTAGATACAAAGGCAGCATCAACGAACAGGCCGGCTTGTATCTTATCAGATGACTCAGCCGAAGAAAGGGTAACCGGGACCAGGGGCTTATCCTTCTGGATAACTGGGGACGAAACAATGCCACCTAAGGTCTGTCCATGACAGGACCTCAAGGTTCGGGCATTCCCTGGACAGGTAGGACAAGACTTCAAAAAGTGACCTGCCTGGCCACAATAAAGGCACAATCTTTCCCTCCTCCTAAAGGTTCTCTCATCTACAGAGAGACGCGTGAAGCCCAAGTCCATGGGTTCACCTTCACTGACCAACTCGGTACCAGGAGGCATGGGAGGCGAGGGAGGCACGGGTGGGACTGCAAAGCTTGGAGACAAACGTACAGGAGGCTTCCGCAAGCGCTCCTTAAAAGAGAGTCTTTCTCTGAGTCTGGAGTCAATGAGGATGGCAAATGTGATCAACTTCTCCAGCTCCGTGGGAATATCTGAGGCTGCTATCTCATCCTTGATGGTACCCGAGAGACCATGAGATAAAGCAGCCACGAGGGCCTCATTGTTCCACCCAACCTCTGCTGCCAGAGTATGGAATTCAATGGCGTAGCCGGCAACAGTTCTCGTACTCTGTTCGATGGACATGAGGCACTTGGCAACAGAAGCAGTGCATGTAGGAAAATCAAATACCCTTTTAGACAAAGCCACAAACTCAGGGTAGCTCAAGACAACAGGTTTTTGCGTCTCCCATAGAGTGTTTTCCAAGGCTAAGGTTCTCTCAGAAAGCAAAGATATCACAAAACCTACTTTGCTTCTGTCCGTGGGAAATGCATCTCAAAGTATATCTCAACCTGGTTGAGAAACCCTCTGCAATGGACTGGATCGCCCACAAATTGCTTGGGAAGCAGAGCGGAACCAGACATACCTCTTATAGAGGTAATACTTAAGGCGGGTGCCTGCACAGAGACTGGAGCAGCAGCAGGGTCAGCTTACAACCTGCCGTTTATTACCTAATAAAGGTTTAGCCCCCTGATCGCCCGGCGGTGAGTAGCCTGTAGCCCGCTAACACTCACGCACGCACCATACACCTCCCTTAGTGGTATAGTATCTGAACGGATCAATATCCGATCAAATCTATACTAGCGTCCCCAGCAGTTTAGGGTTCCCAAAAATGCAGTGTTAGCGGGATCAGCCCAGATACCTGCTAGCACCTGTGTTTTGCCCCTCCGCCTGGCCCAGCCCACCCAAGTGCAGTATCGATCGATCACTGTCACTTACAAAACACTAAACCCATAACTGCAGCGTTCGCAGAGTCAGGCCTGATCCCTGCGATCGCTAACAGTTTTTTTGGTAGCATTTTGGTGAACTGGTAAGCACCAGCCCCAGGCAGCGTCAGGTTAGCGCCAGTACCGCTAACACCCACGCACGCACCGTACACCTCCCTTAGTGGTATAGTATCTGAACGGATCAATATCTGATCTGATCAGATCTATACTAGGGTCCCCAGCAGTTTAGGGTTCCCAAAAACGCAGTGTTTGCTGGATCAGCCCAGATACCTGCTAGCACCTGCGCTTTGCCCCTCCGCCCAGCCCAGCCCAGCCCAGCCCAGCCCACCCAAATGCAGTATCCATCGATCACTGTCACTTACAAAACACTAAACGCATAACTGCAGCTTTCGCAGAGTCAGGCCTGATCCCTGCGATCGCTAACAGTTTTTTTGGTAGCATTTTGGTGAACTGGCAAGCACCAGCCCCAGGCAGCGTCAGGTTAGCGCCAGTACCGCTAACACCCACGCACGCACCGTACACCTCCCTTAGTGGTATAGTATCTTAATTGATCAATATCTGATCCTATCAGATCTATACTAGCATCCCCAGCAGTTTAGAATTCCCAAAAACGCAGTGTTAGCGGGATCAGCCCAGATACCTGCTAGCACCTGCGTTTTGCCCCTCGGCCCGGCCCAGCCCAGCCCAGCCCAGCCCAGCCCACCCAAATGCAGTATCAATCGATCACTGTCACTTACAAAACACTAAACGCATAACTGCAGCGTTCGCAGAGTCAGGCCTGATCCCTGCGATCGCTAACAGTTTTTTTGGTAGCGTTTTGGTGAACTGGCAAGCACCAGCGGCCTAGTACACCCTGGTCGTAGTCAAACCAGCACTGCAGTAACACTTGGTGACGTGGCAAGTCCCATAAGTGCAGTTCAAGCTGGTGAGGTGGCAAGCACAAGTAGTGTCCCGCTGCCACCAAAAAGAAGACAAACACAGGCCTGTCGTGCCCATAGTGCCCTTCCTGCTGCATTCGCCAATCCTAATTGGGAACCCACCGCTTCTGAAGCACCCGAAGTTCCCCCATTCACATCCCCAACCAAATGCAGTCGGCTGCATGAGAGGCATTTTCTTTATGTCCTCCCGAGTACCCCTACCCAACGAACCCCCCCAAAAAAGATGTTTTCAACGCTACCATTCACCAGTGTTACCAACCAATTAGATTGAAATTTACTGACAAGACACCCGAAATTTACTGACACAGCCAAGATTTTACTGGCTTTTCCAAAAGTTACAAAATTACAGTTTTAAGTGCAAATTTCAGTATTTAGGCTACAAAAAAGTACAGTATGCAATATGTAATTTAAGGTAGATATTACGGAAAATAACATATTTCTTGTTTTATTTTCAATAAGATAAGTAAGTAGCTCAGGGACAGGGGGCAAGAACTTAAAATATGGGTGATGCACACATGAAATTGACTCTCACAGTGATGCTGACAGCAGTGTGCAGCAGCACAGATCACCGACCCAACACGTCCCCTCCTAAGTCACAGTGACAGTCTCTCTCCATGCAAGGTGGTCCCTTCAACCCACTCTAGTCAAAACAGCACTGACAGTCCCTCTCCCAGGTTGCCTTGCTTCTGTCCCGCAGACCCGCACACAGGCTTCCGGCCGCTCGCTTCGGCTCCCTTGCACCATGACATCACACAACGCGCTCAAGCACCCCTTTGTCAGTACCACCCTCCCGCCAGTGGCACAGACATATTTTTTACTGACAACCTTTTCCTGTCACTGGCATTTACTGGCAGGAGAAAAATGGCCATTTTTTACTGGCTGCCAGTAAAATTACTGACGGTTGGCAACACTGCCATTCACTAGTTGAGTATTAGCGTAGGGTACAGCATTGCACAGACTAGGCACACTTTCACAGGGTCTCCCAAGATGCCATCTCATTTTGAGAGAACCGAACCTGGAACCGGTAACAGTTATAAAAGTTACAGTTACAAAAAAAAGTGTAAAAAAAAAAAAAAACACAAAAAAAATATAAAATAAAAAAAAATAGATGTCGTTTTATTGTTCTCTCTCTCTCTCTATTCTCTCTCTATTGTTCTGCTCTTTTTTACTGTATTCTATTCTGAAATTTTTTATTGTTATTGTTATTATGTTTTATCTTGTTTGCTTTTCAGGTATGCAATTTTTTATACTTTACCGTTTACTGTGTTTTATTGTTAACCATTTTTTTGTCTTCAGGTACACCATTCACGACTTTGAGTGGTTATACCAGAATGATGCCTGCAGGTTTAGGCATCATCTTGGTATCATTCTTTTTAGCCAGCGGCCGGCTTTCATGTAAAAGCAATCCTAGCGGCTAACTAGCCTCTAGACTGCTTTTACAAGCAGTGAGAGGGAATGCCCCCCCCACCGTCTTCCGTGTTTTTCTCTGGCTCTCTTGTCTCAACAGGGAACCTGAGAATGCAGCTGGTGATTCAGCCAGCTGACCATAGAGCTGATCAGAGACCAGAGTGGCTCCAAACATCTCTATGGCCTAAGAAACCGGAAGCTACAAGCATTTTATGACGTAGATTTCGCAGGATGTTAACAGCGCCATTGGAAAATTGGGAAAGCATTTTATTACACCGATCTTGGTGTGGTCAGATGCTTTGAGGGCAGAGGAGAGATCTAGGGTCTAATAGACGCCAATTTTTTCAAAAAAGAGTACCTGTCACTACGTATTGCTATCATAGGGGATATTTACATTCTCTGAGATAACAATAAAAATGATTAAAAAAAAATGAAAGGAACAGTTTAAAAATAAGATAAAAAAGCAAAAAAAAAAAAAAAGCACCCCTGTCCCCTCCTGCTCTCACGCTAAGGTGAACGCAAGCGTCGGTCTGGCGTCAAATGTAAACAGCAATTACACCATGCATGTGAGGTATCACCGCAAAGGTCAGATAGAGGGCAGTAATTTTAGCAGTAGACCTCCACTGTAAATCTAAAGAGGTAACCTGTAAAGGCTTTTAAAGGCTTTTAAAAATGTATTCATTTTGTAGCCACTGTACGTTTGTGCGCAATTTTAAAGCATGTCATGTTTGGTATCCATGTACTCGGCCTAAGATCATCTTTTTTATTTTATCAAACATTTGGGCAATATAGTATGTTTTAGCGCATTAAAATTTTAAAAAGTGTGTTTTTCCCCAAAAAATGCGTTTGAAAAATCGCTGCGCAAATACTGTGTGAAAAAAAAAATGAAACACCCACCATTTTAATCTGTAGGGCATTTGCTTTAAAAAATATATAATGTTTGGGGGTTCAAAGTAATTTTCTTGCAAAAAAAAATAATTTTTTCATGTAAACAAAAAGTGTCAGAAAGGGCTTTGTCTTCAAGTGGTTAGAAGAGTGGGTGATGTGTGACATAAGCTTCTAAATGTTGTGCATAAAATGCCAGGACAGTTAAACCCCCCCCCCCCCCAAATGACCCCATTTTGGAAAGTAGACACCCCAAGCTATTTGCTGAAAGGCATGTCGAGTCCATGGAATATTTTATATTGTGACACAAGTTGCGGTAAAGAGACAATTTTTTTTTTTTTGCACAAAGTTGTCACTAAATGATATATTGCTCAAACATGCCATGGGAATATGTGAAATTACACTCCAAAATACATTCTGTTGCTTCTCCTGAGTACGGGGATACCACATGTGTGAGACTTTTTGGGAGCCTAGCCTCGTACGGGACCCCGAAAACCAAGCACCGTCTTCAGGCTTTCTAAAGGTGTAAATTTTTGATTTCACTCTTCACTGCCTATCACAGTTTCGGAGGCCATGGAATGCCCAGGTGGCACAAAACCCCCCCAAATGACCCTATTTTGGAAAGTAGATACCCCAAGCTATTTGCTGAGAGGTATAGTGAGTATTTTGCAGACCTCACTTTTTGTCACAAAGTTTTGAAAATTGAAAAAAGAAAAAAAAAATTTTTTTCTTGTCTTTCTTCATTTTTAAAAACAAATGAGAGCTGCAAAATACTCACCATGCCTCTCAGCAAATACCTTGGGGTGTCTACTTTCCAAAATGGGGTCATTTGTGGGGGGGGGGTTGTGCCACCTGGGCATTCTATGGCCTCCGAAACTGTGATATGCAGTTAAGAGTGAAATCAAAAATTTACACCCTTAGAAATCCTGAAGGCGGTGATTGGTTTTCGGGGCCCTGTACGTGGCTAGGCTCCCAAAAAGTCTCACACATGTGGTATCCCCGTACTCAGGAGAAGCAACAGAATGTATTTTGGAGTGTAATTTCACATATTTCCATGGCATGTTTGAGCAATATATCATTTAGTGACAACTTTGTGCAAAAAAAAAAAAAATTGTCTCTTTCCCGCAACTTGTGTCACAATATAAAATATTCCATGGACTCGACATGCCTTTCAGCAAATAGCTTGGGGTGTCTACTTTCCAAAATGGGGTCATTTTGGAAAGTATCCCCATACTCAGGAGAAGCAGCTAAATGTATCTTGGGGTGCAATTCCACATATGCCCATGGCCTGTGTGAGCAAAATATCATTTAGTGACAACTTTGTGCAAAAAAAAAAATTGTCACTTTCCCGCAACTTGTGTCAAAATATAAAATATTCTATGGACTCAACATGCCTCTCAGCAAATAGCTTTGGGTGTCTACTTTCCAAAATGGGGTAATTTGGGGGGGGGGGGGTTTGTGCCATCTGGGCATTTTATGGGCTTCAAAACTGTGATAGGTAGTGAGGAATAAAATCAAAAATTTACGCCCTTAGAAATCCTGAAGGCAGTGATTGGTTTTCAGGGCCCCGTACGCGGCTAGGCTCCCAAAAAGTCCCACACATGTGGTATCCCCGTACTCAGGAGAAGCAGATGAATGTATTTTGAGGTGCAATTCCACATATGCCCATGGCCTGTGTGAGCAATATATCATTTAGTGACAACTTTTTTAATTTTTTACAAAATCACTTGGGACAAAAAAAATTAATATTCAATGGGCTCAACATGCCTCTCAGCAATTTCCTTGGGTTGTCTACTTTCCAAAATGGGTTCATTTGGGGGGGGGGTTGTACTGCCCTGCCATTTTAGCACCTCAAGAATTGACATAGGCAGTCATAAACTAAAATCTGTGTAAATCCCAGAAAATGTAGCCTAGTTTGTAGACGCTATAACTTTTGCGCAAACCAATAAATATACGCTTATTGACATTTTTTTTTACCAAAGACATGTGGGCGAATACATTTTGGCCTAAATGTATGACTACAATTGAGTTTATTAGATTTTTTTTTTTAGAACAAAAAGTAGAAAATATCATTTTTTTTCAAAATTTTCGGTCTTTTTCCATTTAGAGCACAAAAAATAAAAACCGCAGAGGTGATCAAATTTCATCAAAAGAAAGCTCTATTTGTGGGAAGAAAAGGACGCAAATTTCGTTTGGGTACAGCATTGCATGGCCGCGCAATTAGCAGTTAAAGCGACGCAGTGCCAAATTGTAAAAATTGCTCTGGTCAGGAAGGGGGTAAATCCTTCCGGGGCTGAAATGGTTAATAAAAATATTTATTTTTACATCACTGTTGATGGTCTTTCAAAGTCCCATTTAGGGGGTATTTCTCTTTGCACAGAGAAGGAAGGGCTGAGTCCAGCCCTCGCATTGAGAAGGTCAGGTATGAACTTGACCTATCTAGCAGAAAAAAACAGATGCAGAGCACCAAACACAAATTCTACCTAAAAGGGAATATTTGAGATTCCATGCTGGCTTTTCATCTAAAAAATCTTGATCCCGCTCAAACCATTAGTATGACATAATCATTACACACCAAACCATAAACAAATCAGATGGGTGTGTAGGAAATATATATCTATGCTTTACAATATTCATACAAACTTTCAAGACCAAGCTCTTATTCTCCCACCTTACTCTACTTGAAATACCACAAACCATCCTTCAAACCTTGGAACTTCCAATGGCTTCGGTCAAAGTCAAACTCTCCATCAAACTACTGAAGCCTAACAAAAAGCCAGGACCTGATAGTTACATCATAACTTATTATAATAAATACCCCAACCTCATGTCCCCTTTGCTCACCAATGTATCTAATACCCTACCAAAAGAGGTTCCTTATCCCCTGACAGCCTGCTACAACAAACTGTATGAACTCCAGTGTGAACTCTGATACAATTCATTGGTCCAAGGTCCAATTACAGACCCATATTCTTGCTGATATTAGATGCAGTCCACCTCATAAAACAACTTTTTATTTCCGAATGTGAAAACTACAATCTTCCCTATCTAGTTGTGTGCCTCACAAACTCCTACAACTCATTGTTTACTACTAACTACCCCTATTTATTGTTAGATTGAAAGAAAAACACCATTACAATCATAACACTCTATATATACAGTTTCATTTTATTTGTTTTTGATTACAAAAGATCTTTTTGTTGGTTATAGTAAAGAAAAAACATGTACAACTATTAAGACTTAGAATACAAAGGCACTGAAGGGCTATTCGTACATAGGCACCAATCACTATGTTGCACAATGGTGAATAGCCTCATACAATATTGCAATACAACCATGCAGAAGAAAAAAAAAAAAACAGGAGCTAATAAAATCTAATCAAAAGAAAAGATCATATAAAGAAAGAATGTGACCACAAAACAAGAAAGAACAAAACAATGAATTATTCTTTTTTTTATTTATTTATTTTTTTAACCAGTCCCCTGGTCTCAGGTGTTAAAGTGAATGGAGGCGATAAGACTTATGGAGAGAATATACCATACGGTCATGGACAGGATGCATATATTTCATATTAAGTGGCTGATTCATCGTATAGAGGTCTCCTTGAATGGTGGGATTGGCCAAAGTTGCATGTGGATACATGCTAATATCCAGTCTATTTCTCTGAGTTGAAACAACTGTGTACCCTTTTTTTTTGTTTTCTTTAGGATTAAGTTAGAGAATGTTCACCAAATATGATGTAATTGTTCATGTTAAAATTTACGCTGCCTGCCAAATTAAAAAAAATAATAATTTATTGTTTTTTTCCTTCTTGTTTTGTGGTCATATTCTTTCATTATATGATCTTTTCTTTTGATTATATTTTATTAGTTCTTTTAGTTTTTTTTAGTTTTTTTTCTTCTGCATGGTTTTATTGCAATATTGTATGAGGCTATTGACTATTGTGCAACAGTGATTGGTGCCTATGTACGAATAGCCCTTCAGTGTCTTTGTATTCTAAGCCTTAATAGCTGTACATGTTTTTTCTTTACTATAACCAACAAAAAGAGATTTTGTAATCAAAAACAAATAAAATGAAAATGTATATATAGTGTTATGATTGTAATGGTGTTTTTCTTTCAATCTAACAATAAATAGATACATACCAAGTTTCCCTGACGAAGCGGACATACAGCTCTGCGAAACGCGTTGGATTACTCTGTATCAGTCAACCATATGAATGCATTTGCTGGAAACAAGCAGGTCTTTTTTTCAGCCGGAACCCACCGGAACTGCATTCCGGAACCTCTGGCAGCCCTCTCCTCTCCCGGGAGTGACATGACTGCTGTCTGCACAATCATCAGATACATGTCTCACTTACACACAGCAGAATGAACCTGTCTCCTCCCACTCCCCCTTCTCATTCAGCTTTGTATACACACAGGAGGAGAGGGAGCAGGAACACGCGCTGACTTCAGGTCTGTACAAACTTTTCTATGCTTTATAGATAGACAGGGAGGAGCGGGGAGAGTGGCTGGGATTGGGAAGCAGGAAACAAAAACGTTGTACACTTGGTGGAGTGATTGGGGGGTTAGGAGCATATGTGCTTTGGTATGAGAAAGGACATATGCCAGAAATCAGTGTGGGATTAATTTGAAACCTGACAGCCCCTTCCAGCACTAGATCCCCTCTCCCCCAGCACATTTCCACCCCCCCTCCTTCCAGCACTAGCCCCCCTCTCCCCCAGCACATTTCCAACCCCCCCTTCCAGCACTAGCCCTCCTCCTTCCAGCACTAGCCCCCCAGCACTAGCCCCCCTTCCAGCACTAGCCCCCCCTTCCAGCACTAGCCCTTCCCCCCTTCCAGCACTAGCCCCCCCTTCCAGCACTACCCCCCTTCCAGCACTAGCCCTCTCCCCCTTCCTGCACTAGCCCTCTCCCCCTTCCTGCACTAGCCCTCTCCCCCCTTCAGAACTAGCCCTCCCCCCTTCTAGCACTAGCCCTCTCACCCCCTTCCAGCACTAGCCCTCTCCCCCCACCCCCCTTTCAGCACTAGCCCTCTCCCCCCTCCCCCTTCCAGCACTAGCCCTCCCCCTTCCAGCACTAGCCCCCCTTCCAGCACTAGCCTTCTCCCCCCACCCCCCTTTCAGCACGAGCCCTCTACCCCCTCCCCCTTCCAGCACTAGCCCTCCCCCTTCCAGCACTAGCCCCCCTTCCAGCACTAGCCCACCTCTCCCCCCAGCACATTTCCACCCCCCCTCCTTCCAGCACTAGCCCCCCTCTCCCCCCAGCACATTTCCAACCCCCCCTTCCAGCACTAGCCCTCCGCCTTCCAGCACTAGCCCCCCAGCACTAGCCCCCCCTTCCAGCACTAGCCCCCCCTTCCAGCACTAGCGCTCCTCCCTTCCAGCACTAGCCCCCCTTCCAGCACTAGCCCTCTTCCCCTTCCAGCACTAGCCCTCTCCCCCCTTGAGGCACTAGCCCTCTCCCCCTCTCCCCCCTTCCAGCACTAGCCCTCTCCCCCCCTTCCAGCACTAGCCCTCTCCCCCACCCCCCTTCCAGCACTAGCCCTCTCCCCCCTCCCCCTTCCAGCACTAGCCCTCCCCCTTCCAGCACTGGCCCCCCTTCCAGCACTAGCCCTCTCCCCCACCCTCCTTCCAGCACGAACCCTCTCCCCCCTCCCCCTTCCAGCATTAGCCCTCCCCCTTCCAGCACTAGCCCCCCCTTCCAGCACTAGCCCTCTCCCCCCCCCCTTCCAGCACTAGCCCTCTCCCCCTCCCCCTTCCAGCACTTGCCCTCCCCCTTCCAGCACTAGCCCCCCCTTCCAGCACTAGCCCTCTCCCCCTCCCCCTTCCGGCACTAGCCCTCCCCTTTCCAGCACTAGCCCCCCTTCCAGGACTGGCCCTCTCCCCCCACCCCTCTTCCAGCATGAGCCCTCTCCCCCTCCCCCTTCCAGCACTAGCCCTCCCCCTTCCAGCACTAGCCCCCCTTCCAACACTAGCCCTCTCCTCTCCCCCTTCCAGCACTAGCTCCCTCCCCCCACCCCCCTTCCAGCACTAGCCCTCTCCCCCTCCCCCTTCCAACACTAGCCCTCCCTCTTCCAGCACTACCCCCCCCCTTCCAGCACTAGCTCTCTCCCCCTCCCCCTTCCGGCACTAGCCCTCTCCCCCTCCCCTTTTCAGCACTAGACCCCCCTTCCAGCACTAGGCCTCTCTGACTCCCCCTTCCAGCACTAACCCCCCCTTCCAGCACTAGCCCTCTCCCCTCCCCCTTCCAGCACTAGCCCCCCCTTCCAGCACTAACCCTCTCCCCCTTCCAGCACTAGCCCTCTCCCCCTCCTCCTTCCAGCACTAGCCCTCTCCCCCTCCCCTTCCAGCACTAGCCCCCCCTTCCAGCACTAGCCCCCTTCCAGCACTAGCCCTCTCCCCCACTTCCAGCACTAGCCCCCCTTCCAGCACTAACCCTATCCCCCTTCCAGCACTAGCCTCCCCTTCCAGCACTAGCCCCCCCCCTTTCCAGCACTAGCCCTCTCCCTCCCAGATATTCTCCTTCTCATAGAGGGCATGATCATGGCATCTGGGACCCAGAGAGATGGAGGACATTTACATTGGAGGCCCACACAAGCTCCTGCTTGACAAGCACTAGCCCTCCCCCTTCCAGCACTAGCCCCCCATTCCAGCACTAGCCCTCCTCTCCCCCCAGCACATTACTAGCCCCCCTCTCCCCCCAGCACATTTCCAACCCCCCCTTCCAGCACTAGCTCCCCCCTTCCAGCACTACCCCCCCTTCCAGCACTAGCCCTCTCCCTCCTTCCAGCATTAGCCCTCCCCCTTCCCCACCTTCCAGCACTAGCCCTCTCCCCCCTTCCAGCACTAGCCCTCTCCCCCCTTCCAGCACTAGCCCCCAACCCCCTTGCAGCACTAGCCCCCTCTCCCCCAGCACATTACTAGCCCCCTCTCCCCCAGCACATTACTAGCCCCCCTCTCCCCCTAGCACATTTCCACCCCCCTCCTTCCAGCACTAGCCCCCCTCTCCCCCAGCACATTTCCAACCCCCTTCCAGCACTAGCCACCCCCCTTCCAGCACTAGCCCTCTCCCCCTCCCCCTTCCAGCACTAGCCCGCTCCCCCCCTTCCAGCACTAGCCCTCTCCCTCCTTCCAGCACTAGCCCTCTTCCCCCCTTCCCCCCCCTTCCAGCACTAGCCCTCTCCCCCCTTCCAGCACTAGCCCTCTCCCCCCATTCCAGCACTAGCCCTCTCCCCCCACCCGCCTTCCAACACTAATCCTCCCCCCCTTCCAGCACTAGCCCTCTCCCCCACCCCCTTCCAGCACTAGCCCTCTCCCCCTCCCCCTTCCAGCACTAGCCCTCCCCCTTCCAGCACTAGCCCCCCCTTCCAGCACTAGCCCTCTCCCCCTCCACCTTCCAGCACTAGCCCACTCCCCCTTCCAGCACTAGCCCCCCTTCCAGCCCTAGCCCTCTCCCCCTCCCCCTTCCAGCACTAGCCCCCCCTTCCAGTACCAACCCTCCCCCCTTCCAGCACTAGCCCCCCCTTCCAGCACTAACCCTCTCCCCCCTCCAGCACTAGCTCCCCCCCTTCCAGCACTAGCCCCCCCTTTCCAGCACTAGCCCTCTCCCTCCCAGATATTCTCCTTCTCATAGAGGGCATGATCATGGCATCTGGGACCCCAAGAGATGGAGGACATTTACCTTGGAGGCCCACACAAGCTCCTTCTTGACAAGCATTAGCCCCCCCTTCCAGCACTAGCCCCTTTCTCCCCAGCACATTACTAGCTCCCCTCTCCCCCCAGCACATTTCCCCCCCTTCCCCCTTCCAGCACTAGCCCTCTACCCCCCTCTACCCCCCTTCCAGCACTAGCCCTCCCCCTTCCAGCAGTAGCCCTCTCCCCCCTTCCAGCACTAGCCCTCTCCCCCCTGCCCCCCCTTCCAGCACTAGCCCTCTCCCCCCCTTCCAGCACGAGCCCTCTCCCCCCTTCCAGCACTAGCCCTCTCCCCAATCCCCCTTCCAGCACTAGCCCCCCTCTCCCCCCAGCACATTACTAGCCCCCCTCTCCCCCAAAGCACAATTCCACCCCCTCCTTCCAGCACTAGCCCCCCTCTCCCCCCAGCACATTTCCAACCCCGCCTTCCAGCACTAGCCTTCCCCCCTTCCAGCACTAGCCTTCCCCCCTTCCAGCACTAGCCCCCCCCTTCCAGCACTAGCCCCCCCCCCTTCCAGCACTACCCCCCCTTCTAGCACTAGCCCTCTCCCCCTCCAGCACTAGCCCCCCCTTCCAGCACTAGCCCCCCCTTCCCCCCTTCCAGCACTAGCTCCCCCTCCCCCCCTTCCAGCACTAGCCCTCTCCCCCCCTTCCAGCACTAGCCCTCCCCCCTTCCAGCACTAGCCCTCTCCCCCCCTTCCAGCACTAGCCCTCTCCCCCCTCCCCCTTCCAGCACTAGCCCTTCCCCTCCTTCCAGCACTAGCCCTCCCCCTTCTAGCACTAGCCCTCTCCCCCTCCCCCTTCCCCTTCCAGCACTAGCCCTCCCCCCTCCCTCTTTCAGCACTAGCCCCCCTTTCCAGCACTAGCCCTCCCCCTTCCAGCACTAGCCCCCCTTTCAGCACTAGCCCTCTCCACCTCCCCCTTCCAGCACTAGCCCTCTCCCCCTCCCCCTTTCAGCACTAGCCCCCCTTCCAGCACTAGCCCTCTCCCCCCTCCCCCTTCCAGCACTAGCCCTCTTCCCCCTCCCCCTTCCAGCACTAGCCCCCCTTCCAGCACTAGCCCTCTCCCCCTCCCCCTTCCAGCACTAGCCCCCCCTTCCAGCACTAGCCCTACCCTTCCAGCACTAACCCTCCCCCCCTTCCAGCACTAGCCCCCCCTTTCCAGTACTAGCCCTCTACCTCCCAGATATTCTCCTTCTCAAAGAGGGCATGATCATGGCATCTGGGACCACGAGAGATGGAGGACATTTACCTTGGAGGCCTACACAAGCTCCTGCTTGACAAGTTAGTGGAGCCTAGTGCCAGAACTTGTTCCAGCACTGGGCTCCAGGACTCAGCCCGGATTCATGGGACGCTGGGATTTTGTTTAAATCTCAGGAAAGGCCCATTAAAACTGGGGCAGTATGGAGGTTTGAATTTGGATTAGAAAGAGGGAAAGGATTTGTGTTTGTGGGGGAAAAGTTTGTACTAGCAGGGGGGATTTAGGTGGGAAGATATGTGATGGAACTGGGGAGAGGACTTGTGTAGGAGGGGCTTGGAGGAATGAAGACAAGGGGAGAGGAATTGTTCCAGGATGGGGAGCATGTTGTGCTGGAAGGGGAGATTTGAGGGAGAGAATTTGTACTGGGAGGAGGATTTATGCTTGGGGGATGTTGGGGTGGGGCATTTTTGCTGGGATGAGGAGCTGTGCTGGGATATGGATTTGTGGGGTGGAAGGAGATTTGTGCTGGGAAGGGGGATTTTTTTTTAGGGAGAGCTTTGCAGAGACTGAGTTCATTCAGAGAGGAGTGCACTGTGAAAGTGTGTGGGGGAGGGGGAATATGTGCAGAGAGGTAAAGTTTTTGTGCGTTTAGCAGAGGGGAGAGCATTGTACACAGAGGAGAGCTGGGGGGAACTTGTGATGAAAGGGGAACTGAGAAAGTATGTGTATGGAGGAGGAGGGGGAGGTCAGCAGAGAGGAAAGCTAGGAGGGGATTTGTGATGAGAGGAGAGCTAGGAGGGGATTTGTGATGAGAGGAGAGCTAGGAGGGGCTTTGTGATGAGAGGAGAACTAGGAGGGGATTTGCGATGAGAGGAGAACTAGGAGGGAATTTGTGATGAGAGGAGAACTAGGAGGGGCTTTGTGATGAGAGGAGAGCTGGGGGGCTTTGTGATGAGAGGAAAGCTAGGAGGGGATTTGTGATGAGGAGAGCTGGGGGGGGGGATTTTGAGGAATTTGCCTTTTGTGATACACAGTTCTAAGCCTTAACTCATTACAATTTTTTGGCACTGCTGTAAAGCTCTCCTTTAAGGAAGGTGTGGCTGGGGGTGGGGTTTGAGTGTGGCTGGGGGCGGGGTTTGGATGTGGTTGGGGTGGAGAGTTGGACAGAGAGGGTGAGTTCCTGCACCTTTTCTCTGAGAAAAAAAGTCCTGGAAACACGTATTAATTGTTAACTATAGCTCTGTGTTTTTTTGTTTTTTTGTTCAGTACTTTTTATTAAACATTTTCAATAGGTACAAACAAACAATACATAAGGAACAGAATGGTGGGGTGGTACAAACATGTATATCATCTTTTCTTACTTTGGAAGGAGATGATTAACTCTGTGTTTTGATTACACACTGCGATCTGCTTTTATATCTCTTTATGCTAATTTTATTATGTTTGTTGGTATTATTATGATTTATTTGCGTGCTCATCTCAGTGACAATATTATACCCTTTAAAGTCCTACTCTTGATATGGGAGATATTTCTCTCCCTTTCTATTCATTTTCACACATTGTAAAACATGTTGTTTTCCTCAAACAAAACAAAATATATCACAAACTCAAGTGCCTATGTCTCTTCCATATCTTCTGAATCCAATAAATGACTCACACTTCCCTAATCTCTTTGCTTAACCATACATTACTAACAACACCCTCACCCATCCAACCCTTATATACAATAAAATGAACAGAAGAACTAGAGATTTTAGAACCAGAAGACTGAAACCAAATTTGAAAATTTACAAAATCTTGTCCAAGTAATGTATATGCACTAGAGTCAAACTACAAGTTACTCTCACAATGGTACCTTGTTTCAACCTGCATATGCAAATATCGGCCTTAAGCCTTCCCTAAATGCTTTGGGTGAGTGATGACCTAGGTAGTTTCTACCACAACTAATTGTCCAGTACCTGTCAAATGATACCTACAATTCAACAATTACTGCCACTTGAACCTGCATCTCCAAATATTTACTGCATAGGCAAAATTTACTTATTTTGACTACTATTGGGCTGTGCTTGAAGCAGTTTGCCTGTGACAAGCCTATCATGCAATTGATGACCCTCAGAAACTTTTCTTGTAATGCTGTCATGGTTTTGGGTCTGCTAGACCTGCTCCTGTATGATTCAGTATAATTCAGTTTCCACATTTCCTTTTGGTGACATGAGAAACTGTACTTACTGACACCTTGGATTTCTTTCTGGAGTTTTCTAAGGAAAGACTCGCATTTGTATAATTCTAATTACATTATTTTTCAGTTTTTGGTAACCTAATGCCCTGTACACATGGGCAGACTTTTCGGCAACAAAGGTCCAGCAGTCTTTCCAAAGGACTTTCGACGGACTTTTGATGGACTTCCGACTGACTTTCGAACAAACGGACTTGCCTACACACGATCACACCAAAGTCAGACGGATTCGTACGTGATGATGTACGACCGGACTAAAATAAGGAAGTTCATAGCCAGTAGCCAATAGTTGCCCTAGCATCGGTTTTCATCTGTCGGACTAGCATACAGAGGGGAAGATTTTTCGATAGGAAATGGGTCCGGCGGAGTTCCGACGTAGAGATTTGAAACATGTTCCAAATCTAAAGTCCGTCAGATTTTCAACAGAAACAGTTAGCTGAAGGTCCGATGAAGCCCACACACAGTCGGATTGTCCGCCGGATTCGGTCCGTCGGACCAGTCCGGTCGAAAAGTCCGCTTGTGTGTACAGGGCATAAGCCTTAGGTAAAAAAAAAAAAAGCCCAAGCCAAGCCTTTTCCAACCCTTTGCAAGTTTGCCGCTTACCTTTGTACCATATCAGGTTACGCATTGGATTTAAGCTGCTTTTAGTAAAAATTGGAAATGCAAAGGTTTTATTAAACTTTCCCCAATAGTATACATAAACAGACATCTTTTTCTTGCATATGAAATATGAACGGTGGCCCTTCAGGCTGTGACAGTAAGCATAAACAGATCTGTGGCAAGAATGAATTGTATACCTTTGCAAAGGTTCTGCATTAAACAGTGCCTGTGTGTTCTATGCCTGATCTCCGGCAGGTACACATTAGTCAAATTGTGGAAAGGAAATGGTATTACATTTTATGCACAACATTTACATTCATTGTGCAGGCAATTGCACTTGCCAGCTGCTATTACCTTTCGATAGTACACACAATAACAATATGAAGACTTTTCTCTAAATCGCAATCTTGCTAACACTTCTACTAAGATGTCCATACTCATTAACTTTCACAGATTCCTGTTGCTTTCTTCTGATGTTTCTTTCCTTGTGGCAGAATCTGTTGTCAATGTTATTATTTACTTGCCTGCCATCTGTGCGGCTTCCCATTGCATTTCAGATGTCATACATTCAGCTTAGTGTAGCCCAAACAACAAAAACACCAACTAATTCTGCATCACGAACGCATTTGATTTTACAACAATTTTTAAAGTGATTCATTGTGTACACATGGCTAATTTTAGTATTTGTCTATTGTGTTGTTCTTCGAAGATTTACTAGCTGAACATTTGAAAAAAAATGCGTGATTGTCAAAATTAGCATTGATAACAATGCATTACTGTTTTTAGCTGATTTTGGCTTTATCTGCTTTTTGGCTTTCTATCTCAGTCTCAGGCTTACACTGCCATGGCCAGTAAGGGCAATCACCACCTTTAAGCCATTTTATATGATTTCACTATATATAAGATATATTTATACTCAGTGTCAGATGAGCTATGATGATTTACAGATTTAACAGATATATTTACAATACAGCAGAGCCTAGGAGTTCCTGGAACTCGTAGGCCAACTTTGAAGTGGACCTAGCATCAGATATGCTAAGTAATGTGCATGTGTATTTTTCAGAAATCACAGTACTCTCCCTCACAATGCCTTCATCTGCATTTCTCATCATAAGGTTGGCACCATCTTTGTTTGGGCATCATCCAAGATCATCCTCTATTTCCTGGGGTCCTGGCTCAGAGAGGACGCAATTATGTAAATGCCGTATATTTACACAGAATAGCCTCATAAACTCTCATATTGTGACTTAGTACAAAGTTAGCCTAGGGCTACATGGGTTATTAAATCTCTTTGCTATTGGTAGGTTTAACCACTTGTTGGTAATCATCTCATTTGCATCTGAAATTAATGTGATGCTGTCAACAAGCAATTAAATCTGTCAGTAGCAGCAATTTAATTGCCAATTTAATTACCAATGTAGCCCTAACCTTGCAATAGTCCTGAGTGATCAATGGTGGAGAGAAATGAGGAAGGAAGATGAGGAAATGAGGAAGGAAGACCCATCTCAGCCTAAGTCAGGTGACTAAAGTGCAATAGCTGTTTTTAATTTGAAAAAAATTATACTGTTGATGTATTTTGTGGAATGTCAGAAATGCATTTATTGCTAAAAGGTCCACATTAAAGTGACAGTAAACTCTGGATTTAAAAAAAAAAACTATTCAAGTACAGTGGGGCAAAGGGGTATTTAGTCAGTCACCTATTGTGCAAGTTCTCCCACTTAAAAAGATGAGAGGCCTGTAATTGTCATCATAGATATACCTCAACTATGAGAGACAAAATGTGGAAACAAATCCAGACAATCACATTGTCTGATTTTTGAAAGAGTATATATGAAAATTATGGTGGAAAATAAGTATTTGGTCACCTACAAACAAGCAAGATGTCTGGCTCTCACAGACCTGTATCTTCTTCTTTAAGAGGCTCCTCTGTCCTCCACTCATTACCTGTATTAATGGCACCTGTTTGAACTTGTTATCAGTATGAAAAAGACACCTGTCCACAACCTCAAACAGTCACACTCCAAACTCCACTATGGTGAAGACCAAAGAGCTGTGGAAGGACACCAGAAACAAAATTGTAGTTCTGCACCAGGCTGGGAAGACTGAATCTGCAATAGGCAAGCAGCTTGGTGTGAAGAAATCAACTGTGGGAGCAATAATTAGAAAATGGAAGACATACAAGACCACTGATAATCTCCCTCGATCTGGGGCTCCACGCAAGATCTCACCCCGTGGGGTCAAAATGATCACAAGAACGGTGAGCAAAAATCCCAGAACACGGGGGAACTAGTAAATGATCTGCAGAGAGCTGGGACCAATGTAACAAAGGCTACCATCAGTAACACACTACGCTGCCAGGGACTCAGATCCTGCAGTGCCAGACGTGTCCCCCTGCTTAAGCCAGTACATGTCTGGGCCCATCTGAGGTTTGCTAGAGAGCATTTGGATGATCCAGAAGAGGATTGGGAGAATGTCAGATGAAACCAAAGTAGAACTGTTTGGTAGAAACACAACTCGTCGTGAATGGGGCCATGTATCATGAGATTTTGAGTGCAAACCTCCTTCCATCAGCAAGGGCATTGAAGAGGAAACGTGGCTGGGTCTTTCAGCATGACAATGATCCCAAACACACCGCACTGGGAAAGAAGGAGTGGCTTCGTAAGAAGCATTTCAAGGTCCTGGAGTGGCCGAGCCAGTCCCCAGATCTCAACCCCATAGAAAACCTTTGGAGGGAGTTGAAAGTCCGTGTTGCCCAACGACAGCCCCAAAACATCACTGCTCTAGAGGAGATCTGCATGGAGGAATGGGCCAACATACCAGCAACAGTGTGTGACAACCTTGTGAAGACTTACAGAAAACGTTTGACCCCTGTCATTGGCAACAAAAGATATATAAAAAAATATTGGGATTGAACTTTTGATATTGACCAAATACTTATTTTCCACCATCCACCATGCAAATAAATTCTTTCAAAAATCAGACAATGTGATTGTCTGGATCTGTTTCCACATTTTGTCTCTCATAGTTGAGGTATACCTATGATGACAATTACAGGTCTCTCTCATCTTTTTAAGTGGGAGAACTTGCACGATTGGTGGCTGACTAAATACTTTTTTGCCCCACTGTATGTATTCTTGACTCAAAATAGTATCTTCTATAACTATCATTCACCTACAAATCCCCAAATTCCTTTTTTTTGATGCTGTAATCTTACTTCATGTTAGAGGGTGGCTACGTTTGCTATCCATGGTCCCACTGTATGTAGGAATGCAGCCACCCTGTCTTGCTTGCTCCTGAGATCGAATATGGACTATAGACTGTGGGATTTGTAGTGTGCATGCAACACAACAGAAGTGAGGGGAAATGAAAGCTTCAGCAGCTCATAGAATACTTGACACAGTAGGAAGAAAATCACAGTAAATCATTAAAGTGGACCTTCAGTCATTTTTTTTCCATCTATTAAATATTCTGCCCTTGTTGTTTTAACTTTGGATAGCAAAATATTTTTTTCTGCTAGTAAATATTTTATAAAGCCCACTTCCTGTTTATGTCTGGTAAAAAGCCTAGGCTTATGACATCACGCACAGCTTCCTCTCTCACTCTCATTAGAGTTTGCCAGGAAGAGAGGGGGTGAGTCATAAGAGGGCCAATGAGAGCTGCAGGGCGGTAGAACTGAAGGTGTGCCTCTGTGTGTCTGTGTAAATCCAGGAAGTGGACAGGCAGCAGCTTCAGCTGCCCACAGTTAAAATGGCTGCATCCAGACTTAGTGGAGGGAGATGTCTGCACCCTTTTTGGCAAGTACAGAATCACAGTATATATAACATAATATGCAAAGTGGTTGGAGGGAAGCTTCACAATGGCAAAGATGTTTTATTGCAAACTATGTGAGCAGACTGCAGTTCCACTTTAAATAGCGGATTTGTATGAAGTATTTTTGGAGAAAAAATATATAATTTTGTATTACTGTAAGGGCAAAGGTATAAATGTAGCTATAGCATAACAACCCGCTCTGGGTCCAACAGAACAAAAAGGTCAAATGTCCCATTGCTTGTATAATCATTTACCTAGGAAGCAATAATTTTTGTCAAATCTTTTTTAAATAAACTTGCTGTGATTTTAGTTTAAAATGTGTGTATAATTGCAAGGAGAGCCAATTGTAAATTGAAGAATTATTAACGGGTATATTTCTTAGAAGTGGGATTAACCTTAACAAAGCACATGTCAGTCAGGTCTATAATATTTTTGCTATAGGCTATATGTTTTATGCTTAGTTTTCAGCTTTAGGCTCCATTTCTTATTCTACTTGTCCAAATAACAGGACAGTAATTAACGACAGGGATGTGATCTACTGACTGCATGATACCTGATTCATTTTTAATTCTGTACAATGGGGTTGATTTACAAAAACTGGAGAGAGCAAAATTTGGTACAGCTGTACATGATAGCCAATCAGCTTCTAACTTCAGCTTGTTCAATTAAGGCTGGCCATACATGTTCAATTTTCTTGTACAGTTTTCCTTTAGATTTACCTTAAACTATGTAGTGCCAGCGCCTGTCTAATTGTATACAATAGAAAATAGTTTGGTTTGTTTGACCTCATATATGTTTTTTTTTAAATCTAAAGGAAAATTGTACAAGAAAACTGTACATGTATGGTGAGTCTTATGCCCCGTACACACGGTCGGACTTTGTTCGAACATTCCGACAACAAAATCCTAGGATTTTTTCCTGATGGATGTTGGCTCAAACTTGTCTTGCATACACACGGTCAGACAAAGTTGTCGGAAAATCCGATCATTCTGAACGCGGTGACGTAAAACACGTACGTGGGGACTATAAACGGGGCAGTGGCCAATAGCTTTCATCTCTTTATTTATTCTGAGCATGCGTGGCACTTTGTCCGTCGGATTTGTGTACACACGATCGGAATTTCCAACAACAGATTTTGTTGTCGGAAAATTTTATATCCTGCTCTCAAACTTTGTGTGTCTGAAAATCCGAAGGAAAATGTCCGATGGAACCCACACACAGTCGGAATTTCCGACAATACGCTCCGATCGGACATTTTCCATCGGAAAATCCGACCGTGTGTATGGGGCATTAGGCTGGCAATGCATTATACAATGACATTGTACAATTTCAATTTTACACTTTCAATTTGTATGCAATCAGGCAGGCCCTTATGCCGCGTACACACGAGCGGAATGTCTGACAGAAAAAGTCTGAAGGAAGCTTTTCATCGTATATTCCAATCGTGTGTATGCCTCATCAGACTTTTTTTTTAGAAAATTCTGACGGACCTAGAAATAAAACATGTTCTAAATATTTCCGACAGAACCAATTCCTATCGGGAAAACCGCTCGTCTGTATGCTGTTCCGACGGACCAAAAACGAAGCATGCTCTGAAGCAAGTATGAGACAGAAGCTATTGAACTTCCTTTTTCTAGTCCCGTCGTACGTGTTGTACGTCACCGTGTTCTTGACGGTCGGACTTTGGTCGGACTTTGGTTTGACCGTGTGTAGGTAAGACCGTTTGAATGGAATTCCATTGGAGTTTCGTCTGAGAAACCTTCGGAGTTTATTCTGATGGCAAAACCGGTCGTATGTACAGGGCATTACACTATATAGTTGATGGTAAATCTAAAGGAAATTGAATAAGAAAATTGTATAATGTATAGCCAGCTTTAGCTTTGATAAAAAACCTGGAAGCCAGTTTCTACACACAGTTGCACCAAATTTTACACGCTCCAATTTAAGTAAATCAACCCCAAGTTGCTCAACTGTTTATTAAAAATACATATATTTTCACCAGTACAAATGCCATATAAATGACTATAAATGCTCATTGCCCTAATATTACTAATTGAACCATGCCACCGATACCCTTGGTTGTCATCTGCTGCTGGTAATGTCATAAAAGAATAATTAGAAATGATGCATGTAATAGATCACTGTCTGTGAAATAAAGCTGTTGGTTACCACTGGATGTATTGTTTGAATATACCTTAACAGAAGGCAGGGAGGCAGTAAAAAAAGTATAGTAATTTAGTCCATGTTGTCTGCAGCTGGGTTCCCCCCCAAAAAATGAACTTTTATTTGTTAAAGAACACAAATATTTTCCACAGGGAATAACCCTGAAAAAATTGTGACTGTTTTTGGAAAACAGAGACACTTTAAAATATGGTATTGCAGCTTACAGTGTTATCCCAAGCAGAGATATAATTGTGTCTTTCCTAAATGCATTACATTATTCTAGGGTATTTTAACATGCATAAAATTACCATAGTATAGTAGGAGCTTTCTTTCTGCTCTTCTCTTGTATCAGCTGTTCTGTCAAATAGCAAGTTGTAATGACAAGAATGGTATCAGACAGTTTGTGATGGTTATTGAATACTGGAAAGCTGCTATTTGTAAAAAACTGGAAAACTGGAAAACTGGAAAACTGCCTTAAAAAACATACGGGTGGTTTCTGCCCAGGAATCTGAGGACTTCTTCCACAGGACACTCGTGAATAACCCTGTCACTCCTAGATCTGTTGCTCAAGTTTAGTGGGAGAAAACTCATTGTGTTGGGTGTTCCCATTTCAAGCAACTACTATAACTACAAAGAGATATCGATATGCAGATCAATAGTCATTGAGATGTATGTTTTTCATATAAATAATCAAATATCTGGGATTCTCCAATCAGTGTTGCCTTTGGTTGCCCATGTGTCTGCCCAGTAAGTTTCTTTTCCGGCAGTTCTGGTTATGATATTAGTACATATAGCACTAAACAACTATTAATAATTCCACCTCTCCATCCTGAGTAAATGGACCATGTCTGTGAAATGTATTAAGTTGGAATGCCACCTTATCATTGGCCATGAGCTTGATAAATACAGGATTATATTGTATTGATGATAAAAAGTTTAAATAAGTACTAACCAAGGTAATGGTTTTAGGCATGTCATGCACAATGTTGTTTATAGAACTATGATGAGAACCATGTGTTAAAGAAAAGTATGGGTATTAAAAAGATATACTCACTCAGGTGGATGCAGCACCTGTCCACCTCCATCTCTAATGGGGCGTACACACGGTCGGACTTTTCATCTACAAAAGTCCAACGGACGCCGACGGACTAAAGCTGGCTGGTAATCCGATCGTGTGTGGGCTTCTTCGGACTTTCAGCTGACTTTTTCAGCCTCAAATCCGACGGACTTTAGATTTGAAACATGCTTCAAATCTTTACGTCGTAACTACGACGGACCCCGAAGTCCGCTCGTCTGTATGCTAGTCCGACGGACAAAAAAACGACGCATGCTCATAAGCAAAAACTAAACGGAAGCACTCGGTCTAGTAAAACTAGTGTTCGTATTGTAGGTAGCACATTCCTCACGCTGCAAAATCTGTGATCGTTGAATGCAGCGCATTTAATGTCTTCTTTACGAATGCTATAAAGAACGAAGATGTTTTGCTGTTCATATTCAAACAGGGTTCTCCCAAACAGATTTCTGGATTCTTTTTCTCTTTGATCTCATGAATGACATGGTATGCTTTTTCAAAACAATGTTTCCATAGCATTAATACTTTTAATTTTTTATTTTTTTGGTGGAGTCATCTTTTCTTGTAATTTTTATCCAGATATTTATTTTATGATTGTTGTGGAACTTTTTTTCTGTTTATCTCTAATTTTTTTGGTAAAGTTACCACAGGGAACCCTTTATATTTTTTGTTTTTATAGTGATTTTTTTTTTGTTTTTATATAAAGTTAACCCAAAGCACCGTTTTTGATTATGTATCTTTTTTTTTTTAAATACTTACCACTCGAACATTATTAACATTATTTTAATCTATTTTTGGTGTGTTTTTGCAAAATCAATGAGATTGTTGTCCCTTGTTAATTTAAAACATTGTGTCTAAAATCTATGATTTAAAATAAAAAACCTAAACTCAAAAAAGATCCATTTATTTATGGTCTTAATAAAATAAAGAGGAAGTCAACGCTGGCAAAAGTATGTGTACAAGAAAATGGGGATCTTGAGGAGTCCATATAAGAGGGAGCACAATCTGGTCCAAGAATCCCAGAGATCAACAGCACCAGCAGATGATATAGATGTCCCCTTGCCAGGCTACTACAACAGCCTGCGTCTTCTGTCAGACCAGACTGAACCCAAGTCATCACTTTCTTCTCTTCCCTGCAGCCTTTCCTCCACGCTGCCCTGCAGCCTTCCCTGCAGCCTTCCCTGTAGCCTTCTTTGGAGGCTGTGGCTCTGGTGTTTCAGTTGTGGCAGGAGGAGGAGGAGGAGGAGGGGGGGCTGCCTCATGTAGTTGGGTGTTTCGTGTTAGCGTGCCCTGCAGCCCCTTCTGGATTGTTTCCCCAAATAGTCGCTCACAAATGAGGCGCTGCTCCCAATCCATTTGAAGAAGCCTGCTGGCTAAGTAGCAGCCATAGGACTCTTCCGCTTCGGGGGGGGCTCCTTAAAAAACGGGTGGCCTCTTGCATGAGGCGCAGGGATGCCTCCTGTGTGACCGTCCCCTTCCTGGCCCTTTTTTTGGGAAGGTGGAGGGGAGGCACTTGGGATTCGGTCAGGCTCCTACTGGGCCCAGCCACCTCACTTGGCCCAGCCACCTCACTGGGAGCAGCCACCTCCTGCCTGACACTGGGCCCAGCCTCCTCCAGGATGATGGTGAATCCGGCCTCCTCCAGGCTGTCCATGGGCCCGGTCTCCTCCTGCCTGCCACTTTCCCCACATTCCTCCTGGATGGACTCATCCTGTGTATAAAAAAAGGACAATAGTTTTAGTATATTTTTTGGGGTTCATCAATGACACACAGTTTGCTTCAGATGACTAGCAAATTCAATGTGAATACATCTCTTTAATAAAAGAGTCTAATCAGACACCCTAATTATTTCAAGCAGGTGCCAAACATATTTAGCCACTACTGTCAATTGATATGTATACACAATTTTGAGTGCAAAATTATTTTAGACAATTATAACATCCAGTTAACCATTAATATTAGTACAGTAAATATTTGTTAAAATAATTTACCTGACTCCAGATGGTCATATCCGGTTTATCCAGGATGGAAGACCCAGCTTGCTCCTCATGAGCCTCTGCTGGGGTGGAGGGAAGGGTGGAGGGAAGGGTGGAGGGAAGGGTTGAAAGTGATGCCCTGGCTTCAGTCTGGTCATCAAGAAAACGGAGTTGATTGTAGTACCACAGCCTGGGTACATAAACATCATCTGCTGATGCTCCTGATCTCATTGATTCCTGGATCTTCTTATGTTCCCTCTTATACATGTTCTTCAAGACCCCAATTTTCTTGAGCAATGTCTCCATTGTTGCTTCCGGGATGGTTGCCTGGACAAAGGACAGAAGTCTCTCCAGCGTTGACTTCCTCACATGCTTTGCATAATACTGTGGGTGTTTCACCTCCCACAAATTCCTCATCTCTCTATATTTAGAAATAAAAGCAGTAAGGAA
The DNA here is from genome assembly GCA_037952925.1 of Lithobates clamitans. NCBI lineage: Eukaryota > Metazoa > Chordata > Amphibia > Anura > Ranidae > Lithobates > Lithobates clamitans. Next base: position 24,016 of record JBBGZY010001521.1, on the reverse strand, counting down.
CTCTGGATCCTTAAATAGGGGATTCATAATGTCTGTATAAAAGATAAAGTCACAAGACAAAAAACACTTATTATGTTTCTGCTAAACCCTCATCATCTTATCCCTATGTAGGCCTCATCAATCTGTCAAGCCATATAGGCCGCTTGCTACAAAGTCTTGACCAAAAGTATAAATTTTAAATTACCTTCGTTTAGTAGCGTCCCGGTCCACTATCACCTACGCACAGAACGTACGTATGACACAATACGTAACAGCGCTTTCTACACTGCACATGCGTAATACTACGCCTATTTGGCCCGCCCCTGACGTTCTTTTTGTTCACGCATATAACCCGCCCTTGACTCTACGCACAGAACGTACGTACGACACGTGTGCAAGGCCCCTCTTTATACACTACGCATGTGTGAAACTCCGCCTGCATCGCCCGCCCCTGACGTTCAATTGTAACTCATGTTCTCCGCCCCTTAATTCTACGCACAGAACGTACGTACGACACGTGCGCAACGCCCCTCTTTATACACTACGCATGTGTGAAACTCCGCCTGCGTCGCCCGCCCCTGACGTTCGATTTTAACTCATGTTCTCCGCCCATTTTTAGTGACGGCGCGTAGTGGGGTGAATAATGGCGGAGACACATGACATGTTAACTACCTCAGGTAGTGAAAAAAGCCCGGAGGCTGGAACGTCAAGATCTGTGAGGCCTAGATTTAAGGCCTCCAATATGAGTTTTGAAGAGATGGTGGAGATGGTGGCCATTCTTCAAAAAAAGGATTATGATGGGAAGTATGGGCCATACGCCCGGCCAAATTTGCGCAAGGCCCAAATAATGACGAAGGTGGTGGACACTTACAAGGATCAACTTCGAAAAAGATGGTCTGACCTGAAACTCAGGGAGCCGGATCAGTTCAGACGGATCCGTAAAGTGTTGCAAAAAAGTAAGTACCTGTGTTTTCATCTTGTGTTGATTACCTTGTATACCGCTCCATGTGCTTTTCATTCCTATACGATTGTTTGCAACGTTTGAAACGATCTTTAATAAACATCGTTACATATCTATATATAATATATACATATCTCTCTCTCTCTCTATATATATCTATATATATATCTATATATATATATATATATATATATATATATATATATATATATATATATATATATGTATATATGTATATATATGTATATATATATATATATATATATATGTATGTATATATATATATATATATATATATATATATATATATATATATATGTATATATATATATATATATATATATATATATATATATATATATATATATAGAGAGAGATATATGTATATATTATATATAGATATGTAACGATGTTTATTAAAAGATCGTTTGAAACGTTGCAAACAATCGTATAGGAATGAAAAGCACATGGAGCGGTATATATATATATATATATGTATGTATATATATATATATATATATATACACATACATATGTATGTATGTATATATGTATGTATATAGATATATAGGTAGATATATAGATAGATCTATCATTTTTTAATTATTTTTTTTATTAAATTAATATCTATTTGTAGATTTGTAGTTTTTGTTTGAGATTGAAGATTTATATTTAGTTATAGATATATAGAGAGAGAGAGATCCCAAGATTTTTTGATATATTTTGATATTGATATCTAGATATCGAGATATCTATCCATCTTGATAAGTCTTTAGAAATTAAAATCTTGAAGTCTACTAGGAACTCTACACAAACAGACAATTTGTACACCACTTCACTACAAATGTTTGAAGATTAGTATGTACTAAAATATCTGTGTGCTAAGTATCTTAATTTTTTGCTTCACATAGGGGAAAAATCACTCAGCCAACAAGAGGAACCCAGTCCCCCCCCAGCAAAAGAACATACTTGGGAAATCAGCCCAAGCCCCACTGAGGATGTGGAGGAAGGAGAGGTGGGCGACATGGGCACCCCACCAGGTGAGTGTCTGACACACCAGCTTACGGTAATCTATGCATGGCTGCCTTTTATTTTATGTAATTTTTCTACTCTATTTTAGGTGATCTGGTTGTGCTTGAGTCAAGCAACAGCGCCACCCCCGAGGATGTTGAGGAAGTATGTGACATGGGCACCCCACCAGGTCAGTGTCTGAGACACCAGCTTTATGGTAAGGTAAACTATGTGTGCATATTTCTAAACATATTTTTTTTTTCATTCCACTTTAGGTCCAAGTGACTATTTCACCACAGACAGTGCCCAACGGCTAATTGCTCAAATAATGGCCTGGAATGGGGAGATCGATCAAATGCGGAATCGGCTGGATCGTATGCAGCAGGAAATGAAGGACATGATTGATGTTTTGGGTCGAATCTAAATGCCCTTTTTTAAACCCCAAAACATCGATCATGTCCTTCATTTCCTGGTTTGATGACCCAATTCTGGGCCTTCTCTTTATTATTTTTTGGTAAATTATATGCCTGTTTAACAAAATTTAAAAAAGGAGGCCTATTTTTCAAAATACAAAAAAAAATAAAAAAAGGATTAGAAAAAAGACAAAAAAATAAAAAAAGGATTAGAAAAAAGACAAAAAAATAAAAAAAGCATTAGAAAAAAGACAAAAAAATAAAAAAAGGATTAGAAAAAAGACAAAAAAAAAAAAAAAAAAGGATTATAAAAAAGACCAAAAAAAAAAGGATTTTAAAAAAGACCAAAAAAAAAAAAAGGATTATAAAAAAGACCAAAAAAAAAAAGGATTTTAAAAAAGACCAAAAAAAAAAAAAGGATTATAAAAAAGACCAAAAAAAAAAAAAAAGAATTTTAAAAAAGACAAAAAAAAAAAAAAAAAGGCCTGTTTGCTAAAATCAAAATGCCCAACAAATTTAATTTTTGATTATCTAAAAATATTTAACTCTAATTATATTATTCTAAATTTATTTTATATATCTTTATATTTTTGGCTAGGAACATTTTATACTAAATGCCTAACTGAATGGATACCAAACATCTGCTTTGAATTAAATAAATGTGTGGTTTGTTATTTCAATGCTCAGTATCAGTTTGTTTATAAATTTCAAAAAAGTGGTTTACAGTGGCAATGGAGCTTATTTAGAAATTTACACGGAAAATACAGTTGGCACTACAACTGCTCGACCATAACCTAGGAGAAAGCCCAAAAGAAAGGCAAGCAATAAATATAATTCCAGATTTCATCAAGATTGTTTTTATTTTAAATCTTTAGATATCCTGGCCCATTGCAATGGCCCCCCTACCCATAAAATAATTAACATATTTCTGTCTAACTTGACGGGCACTTTGGGGGGCCAAGCCAGTATGGACAGTATCCAGGCCCGTAAGATTATCAACGATAAGTCCGGCCTCAGGCCCAACTGGCACCATATAATTTTGAGAATGTTTGTTTAAAAAGTTGTGCAGGATGCAGCACGATAAAATGATAAAATTAAGTTTGTATTCCGCCAAATTAATGGAGGTTTGAAATAGGCGGAACCGGCTGGCCAGAATCCCAAACGCATTCTCAACCACTCTTCTAGCTCTGGCCAGCCGGAAATTAAAAACCCTCCTCTCCGGGGTGAGGGTTCTTTGGGGGAATGGCCTCATGAGGTGCTTGCTCAGAGCGAAGGCTTCATCGGCAATGAAGACAAAGGGGAGTCCTTCCACGTTATCCGCATCAGGTGGCAATCCCAGGCCACCACTCTGGAGACGCTGGCAGAACTCCGTCTGGGCAAATACTCCTCCATCCGACATCCGGCCATTCTTCCCCACGTCCACATATAGAAATTCATAGTGTGCCGACACCACCGCCATTAAAACTATACTGTGGAACCCCTTATAATTAAAATAGTATGACCCCGAATGGGGTGGTGGCACAATGTGGACATGTTTCCCATCTATAGCCCCTCCACAATTGGGAAAGTCCCAACGGGTGGCAAAATGGGATGCCACAGTCTGCCATTCCTGTGGCGTGGAAGGAAACTGGGGAATCAAACAAGAAAACAAAAATCAGTAATTTAGAATCGAACATGGCAAGAAAATTATACAATTAAAAACATTATTCCACAGCATCAGTATAACATTAAATAATGTATATCTTCTGGAAGAAATAATATTGAAAGGCACACTTATCAGATTGCTCACCCCCTCTGATGGAACATTGATTACATTTTAGGGGGTGGTGAAATTACCAAAAAATATTAATTTTAGGACACACAGGGATTTAGGGACTAAAAAGGCTACAAGACTGCAAGTGTTCCACTCTGCAAGTGCAGTTGCTCCCCAGCTTTAAGTAAATGAGGTAAGGTAAAAAGGCTTTCATGTTGCAAGGAGTACACAACCACATGCAAGGGCAATTAATGAAAACACTTTGTGGCTTGTATATGATTTGATGATGGAAATCAGCAGAGCTTCTGCTCATTTACTAAAGCACTGGAGCAAATGCACTTGTAGAGTGCACATGCATTTTGCAAAGTGCAACATATATTTGCTTTTTAAAAATCAACACCAGAGAAGATTCTAGCAAATTATTAGGGGGGGGGGTTGAAATCAAGCTAATTATAAGCACACTATTTGGATAGAGTTTAGGGGAAACTAAATACAATGCAGCTGACTAAATACATTCAAACTGAGAAGACAAGGTGATTATGTGACCAGCATTGTATGCTGGAGAGGTTATTGAAGGCAAATATACATGCATGACAAAAAAGAACATGAAACAAATCAAGCATGCATGAGAAGAAAAAGGGGACATTCACACTATATTACAATGATGGTAAGTAGTGTTTGAGCTAAGAAATACATTACATTATCAAAGAATAAATAAAAGAACATGTGATGCTAATAAAAGAAAACATTCTTACCTTAATATAGTCCTTCTGCAGGACCTGGATGATTGCAGAACAGGTCTCTGGGATAATGATCCCCAGAGCCTGGGGGGAGATGCCTGTCGAGAACTTGAGGTCCTGCAGGCTTCTCCCCGTCGCCAAGTATCGCAACGTGGCAACTAGCCTCTGCTCCGTAGTGATGGTTTGCCTCATGCAGGTATCCTGCCTGCTGATATAGGGGGTCAACAAAGCCACCAAACGATCAAAAACGGGGTCCGTCATCCGGAGAAAGTTCCTGAAATCCTCAGGATTATTCTCACGGATCTCATGGAGCAATGGCATGTGACAGAACTGGTCACGCTGGAGCAACCAATTCTTGGTCCATGAACTCCTCCTCGCCCTGTTCATGGACTGGTCTTGGTCTGAAGAATAAACTACAGCACCAAGCACATACAATGCACGAGCTCGACGACGAGTACGTACAGGTAACATGGCTTCAAAACGGTCGGCTGGTCAGAACGCACTTAACAGAACGCACTGAAGAACAGCAAGGCCTGTGAAGAACGACCTGAAAATCAGGAACGAGCGGTCAATAAAACAAAGATTTCTCAATGCCAACTGACCAAACGCACTGAAAAGCAGATACAAACCTCACAAGCACAGACTGAACAACAGTTAAAACGAACTGAAAAATACGAGTCTCACAAGCGCGAATCGTCTCTCACCAAACTTCTACTAACACAAGATAAACACGAGATTAGCAGAAGGAGCCCAAAGGGTGTCATACGGGCTATTGAACTTCCGTTTTATAGTCTCGCCGGACTTGATGTACGTCACCGCGTACTAGGCTGTCAAACTTTTGTGTGGTTGTGTGTAGGCAAGTCCGTTCGTTAGAAAGTCTGCCGCAAGTCCGTCGAAAGTCCGCAGGAAGTCTGTCGGACCGGCTGTCGGACTTTTGTAGATGAAAAGTCCGACCGTGTGTACGCCCCATAAGACTGAGAACTGAGCAATGAAAGACTGCTGATTGCTCAGTTCTCTGTTGGGAACACTTACCTGCTGGATGTCGGTGTGTGCTGCTGGCTTCTACAAGTACTCTCCAAACAAGTTGCTGTAAATTCATCCTCCAACTACTTGTGGTTTCCTCTGCTGCTTTTTGTTTGCATGTATCCACGACACTCAGGGATTTCCACATTCTGGCCTCAGTATATCCTTCTGGTCACTCTGTTGCCTTGGAAATGTGAGGAGATTACTTTCTCCCCCAGGGATGACATTTACAATAACAAATCTCTTGTGTAGTGATTCTTTATTGGCTTTGTTTGATGCCCATAGGCCTTGAGATAGCAACCCCATCGGCACAGTTCTTCATGTTATCTACTTACTTTTTAATGTTCATATAATGAAATATTGAAAACCACCTTGCTCTTCAACACTATGTGAATCTTTCCTTTCTATGCATACCTGAAGAAGGATTAAACTGTACCCCGAAATGCGTTAGGTGTAAGGAGGCTATCTCATATACCCTTCAGCACGGTGATACTAGCTGACTTTGTCTAGATAAATCAATATTTCATTTCTATATGCATTTTTAACTAAGTATAAATTATTAATAACATTTTTTCCTACTACTATACCTACATATGTGTACATGTGATACTATTAGTTGCCTTAAAAGTCTGCTTAGGGGAAACTTTTCTCTTTTTCTTGAATACTGGATGTGGCACAATACAAGCACAGACTTTGCCATTCGCTCTCCTTTCACTTTATATACACTGCGCATGCGTGAAACTCCGCCCGCGTCGCCTGCCCCTGACTTTCTTTCTAGAATATTACCCGCCCCTTCTCTTTTGCCGCAGTGGGAGAGTAACATGGTGGAGACACAGCAGGTGCGTAATAGCAGTAAGGAGGAGGAAAGGCCGGAGCCAGAAACGTCACAATCCCGCAGGAGATTTAAGTCCTCAAATATGGCCTTTGTAGAGATGGTGGAGACGGTGGACATCTTGAAGAGGGCCGACTATGATGGGAAGTATGGACCTTACCTAAACCCAAATGTGAGAAAGGCCAAGATCATGTCTAAAGTAGCAAGAAGTCTGCACAGGAATTTTGGGGTACGATGATCCAAGGAGAAATTGAGGAAATGCTGGTCAGACCTGAAATTGAGGGAGCAGGATCAGTACAGAAGGATCAAGAAAGTGCTTCTAAAAAGTAAGTAGTTGTTGTGTGTCCCTATGATTATTATTACTTGCATGCTGCTCCATGTGCTTTTCTTTACTGTTGTACAGTTAGTTTTAAATGGCTACTTTTATGTTGGTGGGCACAGTAATCGGTGGCAGTAAACATTGTTTATTTGCCAACTAAATACAATGTTTTTGGCATATACAGGGTTAACAACATTTGGTCATGCTAATTTGTATTAAAAGACGTTTAGGACATTGATTCAGTGTAATGTAGGTAAGGTAAGTATTCCAGCTTTGGTAAGGGAAAAAAATCATGTCTTCAGCTTGGAACTCTGCCAAAACAGACAATTGTATCCTACTTCCAAGCAATGTTTCATATTCCTAATTCTGGCCTCAAATATCGGTATGCTAAGTATACCTTTTGTTTCATTCTCCTAGGGGAGAAAAGACTTGGGACATCTGAGGACACCAGGAACCCCAGACCTGCTGAAGAAGGGGAACAGATTACACCACAAGCTCTGGATGTGGAGGGAGGAGAGGTGGATGACGTGGTTAAAATTGTTCACACAACAGATCAGTGTCTGACACCACAGATTCAGGTAATAGAGGTATGCCTGCATATTTATAATACATAGTGTGTATTTTTTCTTTTAGGTGATGTGTATGTTGTGGAAGAACAAGCTCCAAATTTCACCAGTGCAAGTGTACAAATACTAATCCAGGAGATAATGGTGTGTAATCGGGATTTAGACATCATAAAGCAAAAAACCAATGGGGTTGAACAAAAACTGAAGAACATGATTGATGTATTAGGGAGAATCAAAATAACAACAAAATGCCACCATTTTAGATTTTTTTGGACCAATATAGAAAAATTTTGGTCGCATTTTAAAAACCAAATTTTTAAGATGCACACAGTGTGTCAACATGTGCTATCTGCCATCAGGGGATATCAATGTACGCGTTTTGTGGGTGCAACCCCTTCCTCGCAACTCAAGTAGGTGAGAGGAAGTGGTTGCACCCCCAAAACACGTCCATTGATCCCCCATGATGGGAGATAACACATGTTGACATTAGGCATGGGATCAGGAGGGAAATCCCCAGTTTGACTCCCAATTTGTGTGCATCTTCAAAATTTGGCTTTTACAGGGGTGACATCAACTCATCTGATGAAGGCAAGATCAACACATTTTTGATACTATAATGTCTGATATTGCCTTCAGTTTTTCAGTGTTGAACTGTGTAAGTTCCTGAGCTGTGTATGTTATGTTTTGAAACATGCCTGTTTGTGTACTAAAAAAAAATTCAAGGTAAAACTTTATAAAACCAAGATGTTGTTTTTTTTACACAAAAATGTTTTATAACACACATGTGCATGTGCACAGAGTAAAAGGTTTTATACTCAACAATGTGTGGCTTCTTCTTTTAATGCTCAATACCAGTTTTTGTATTAAGTTGGTGTTTACAGTGACAATGGGTGTTATATAATAATGGAAAAACCACTTGGCAATACAAGTGCACTAGGAGAACCTAGGAACCAGCTAAAAGAAACACAAGCAGTAAATCAAAATCAATATTTTATCAAATATTTTTTTTTTCAAATAGAAAATATTTACAAATTTGCTGGCATAGCAATGGCCCCCCTACCCGTAAAATAATCAACATATTTTTGCCGCACTTCAGGGGCACTTTGGGGGGGCAAGCCAGGACGGCCAGCTTCCAGGGCCGTTAGTGTAATTTCAGGAAGTCTGGCCTCAGGCCCAACTGAGGCAACATAATTAGGAGCATTTCTCTTTAAAAAGTTGTGAAGTATGCAGCATGCTAGAACTATGCGGTTCAGTTTGTACTCCGCCATATTAATTGCGTAAGAAATAGGCAGAACTGGCTGGCCATTATCCCAAAGGCATTCTCCATGACTCTTCTGGCTCTGGCCAGCCGGTAATTAAAAACCCTCTTCTCCGTGGTGAGGGTCCTCTGGGGGAATGGCTTCATCAGGTGATCACCCAGACCAAATACTTCATCAGCGATAAAAACAAATGGGAGTCCTTCAATGTTCTCTTCCGCAGGTGGCAATCCCAAGCCACCACTCTGGAGACGTCCGTAGAACTCGGTCTGGGAAAGGACTCCACCATCCAACATAAGGCCATTCTTCCCTATGTCCACATATAAAAATGTATATGTCACTGACACCACCACCATCAACACGATACTATTGAAACCCTTATAATTAAAATAATATGACCCCGAGTGGGGTAGTGGTACGATGTGGACATGTTTCCCATCGATTGCCCCTCCGCAGTTAGGAAAGTCCCACTGCTCGGCAAACTGGGAGGCCACAATCTGCCATTCCTGTGGTGTTGAAGGAAACTGTGAAGTCAAAAAAGCAAAAAAAAATTAGTACTTTTGCACATAACATTGCAAGCAGATTAGACACAAACATTCTTGGCCAACATCAGTATACCATTTATTTTAAGGAGTATTTAAAGACAAATATATAAGGTCCACTTATCAGATTCCCCACACCCTCTAATGGCCCATTGAAAAAAAAATTTGGGGGGAGGGTTAAAAATGAGTTTGGGACCCCCAAAAAAAGCCTCTGGCACTCTGCCTGAATTTAAGGACAACAATAACATTTGGACACATTTTAGGGGGTTTTTAGGGTAAAGCACTACAATGGAGCTGACAAAATACATTGTTAAGTGACTAGGCTAGGTGTTTATGGGCCCAGGATAGCATGCTGGGGAGGTTAGTGAAGGCAAATATGCACGTAGGCCAAAAAAAGGAGCATTGAAAGCTAACAGCATGCATGGGCACAAAGGGGACATTCACAGCATATTACAATCATGGCAATTAGGGATGATGAAAGAAATACAAAACATTAGCATACATTAAATACACAGAATGTGATGTTAAAGGAGAAAACTTACCATAATATTGTCCTTCTGCAGGACCTGAATGATGGTAGAATAGGTGTATGGGATAATGATCCCCAGAGCCTGGGGGAGATGCCTTTTGAAAACTTGAGGTCCTGTAGACTTCTCCCTGTCGCCAAGTACTGCAACGTGGCGACTAGCGATGGTTTGCCACATGCAGGTGTCCTGCTTTGTAATATAAGGGGACAGCAAAGCCAACAGACAGTGAAAAACGGGGAGAAAATTCCTGAAATCATCAGGGTTATTCTCCTGGATCTCCTGCAGCAAAGGCGTATGAGAGAATTGGTCACGCTGGAGTAACCAATTCTTCGTCCATGAACTCCTCCCCGCCCTTTTCATGGACTGGGCTTGGGTCAAAGCAAGAACCCCAACACCAAGCCCCCGCACAGCACGAATTCTATGACGAGTAAGTAACCGCAACATGGCTTCAAAACGGTCGGCTGGTCGGAACAAACGAATAGAACGCACTGAAGAACAGAAAGTCCTGTGAAGAGCGAGCTGAAAATCAGAAACGAGCAGACAAGAACGCACTGAAAAACAGATATGAACTGACTACACGCACTGAAAAATAGATACAAACCCACAAGCACAAACTGAAGAGCAGTAACGATCTGAAAAGCACGAGGCTGAAAAGCGTGAATCGTCTCTCGCCAAACTTCTACTAACACGAGATAAACACGAGATTAGCAGAAGGATCCCAAAGGGTGGCGCATTGGGTATTGAACTTCCCTTTTATATTGCCGTCGTACGTGTTGTACGTCACCGCATTCTTGCCGGTCAGAATTTGGTGTGACCGTGTGTATGCAAGACAAGCTTGAGCGGAATTCCATCAGAAAAACCATCCAAGGCTTTGCCGACAAAAATTACGATCGTGTGTACGCGCCACTACTCTAAGTTTCCTGGTCTAAATTGTTGTTGAGGGTCACTGTCTCCAAGTATTAAAGCCAGAGAGAGACAGGGAACTAGCATTTTCAAACAGAGAGCAATGGTGGCCTCTGTATTTCTCCCACTAAAGACTTAATTGATGTTTATTGATTTTAAAGACCAACTCTAAACTTACCACAGTTTAGAGTTAAGAGATTTCTGTTCCCTTAAAAGTGCTGTGGTTGTGTCACTGCCTTCATAAAACACCACATGGCAGGCATTATTTTGTAAATGGCCAGGAAGGGAGAGAGAGGAGGAGACATTTTTGCAGAATTGCAGTCTGCAGCGCTTACATCTGAGTGGTCCAGAAGTACAGTGGGAGACGTACATCCCCCAACATGTAAATGAGCAGATTTGCCAATTGTACAAGAAAGCCCACATGATGGTGTTTTTTTTAAAGGAAAGGAAAGAATACCTGCTTTAACCATGGTAAGTTTATTGTGCCTGGAGTTAGGCTGGCCATAGACCATTCGAATCTTGGACAGTTCATCAGGAACCAGCTGAAACTCAAATTGTACGTGGACAGGCTAAATACAGTGGAGACAGAAAGTATTTAGACCCCCTTACATTTTTTACTCTTTGTTATATTGCAGCCATTTGCTATCATTTAAGTTCATTTTTTCCTCATTAATGTACACACAGCACCACATATTGACAGAAAAACACAGAATTGTTGACATTTTTGCAGATTTATTAAAAAAGAAAAACTGAAATATCACATGGTCCTATGTATTCAGACCCTTTGCTGTGACACTCATATATTTAACTCAGGTGCTGTCCATTTCTTCTGATCATTCTTGAGATGGTTCTACACCTTCATTTGAGTCCAGCTGTGTTTAATTATACTGATTGGACTTGATTAGAAAAGACACACACCTGTCTATATAAAACCTTACAGCTCACAGTACATGTCAGAGCAAATGAGAATCGTGAGGTCAAAGGAACTGCCTGAAGAGCTCAGAGACAGAATTGTGGCAAGGCAAAGATCTGGCCAAGGTTACAAAAAATTTCTGCTGCACTTAAGGTTCCTAAGAGCACAGTGGCCTCCATAATCCTTAAATGGAAGACGTTTGGGATGACCAGAACCCTTCCTAGAGCTGGCTGTCTGGCGAAACTGAGCTATCGGAGAGAAGAGCCTTGGTGAGAGAGGTAAAGAAGAACCCAAAGATCACTGTGGCTGAGCACAAGAGATGCAGTCGGGAGATGGGGGAAAGTTGTAGAAAGTCAACCATCACTGCAGCCCTCCACCAGTCGGGGCTTCATGGCAGAGTGGCCCGACTGAAGCCTCTCCTGAAAAGCCCGCATGGAGTTTGCTAAAGAAAACATCTGAAGGACTCCAAGATGGTGAGAAATAAGATTCTCTGGTCTGATAAGACCAAGATAGAACTTTTTGGCCTTAATTCTAAGCGGTATGTGTAGAGAAAACCAGGCACTGCTCATCACCTGTCCAATACAGTCCTAACAGTGAAGCATGGTGGTGGCAGCATCATGCTGTGGGGGTGTTTTTCAGCTGCAGGGACAAGACGACTGGTTGCAATTGAGGGAAAGATGAATGCGGCCAAGTACAGGGATATCCTGGACGAAAACCTTCTCTAGAGTGCTCAGGACCTCAGACTGGGCTGAAGGTTTATCTTCCAACATGACAATGACCCTAAGCACACAGCTAAAATAACGAAGGAGTGGCTTCACAACAACTCCGTGACTGTTCTGGAATGGCCCAGCCAGAGCCCTGACTTAAACCCAATTGAGCATCTCTGGAGAGACCTAAAAATGGCTGTCCACCACCGTTTACCATCCAATCTGACAGAACTGGAGAGGATCTGCGAGGAGGAATGGCAGAGGATCCCCAAATCCAGGTCTTAAGAACTTGTTGCATCTTTCCCAAAAAGACTCATGGCTGTATTAGATCAAAAGGGTGCTTCTACTAAATACTGAGCAAAGGGTCTGAATACTTAGGACCATGTGACATTTCAGTTTTTCTTTTTTAACAAATCTACAAAAATGTCATTAATTCTGTGTTTTTCTGTCAATATGGGGTGCTGTGTGTACATTAATGAGGAAAAAAGATGAACTGAAATGATTTTAGCAAATGGCTGCAATATAACAAAGAGTTAAAAATGTAAGGGGGTCTGAATACTTTCTGTCCCCACTGTATATCAAGTTGATCAAACAATCAAGTTGGGTACAACCAGCCTGCTTGATTTACTTGTGACTATCGCTAGTGGCTGCTATAGCCGCAAGTAATAATCACTGTCTTCTCCCAGCAGGGATTGCTTCTGTGGTTGCAGGAGAGAAATGTCTATGGCCTGCCTTAGGCTTAAACACATCACCATAATTAGACTGGGGTTCTGCTTTTCTAAATAAAGCCCTCAACATCAAAAGTTATTAGATGGTAAAATTAGTTTAACCATGTGCCACGTTAGAATTCCCCTGAGGGGAAATGGGCAGTGAGGCTGCCACACTGTCCACTGAGATACTTACATCAAAAGAAGAATTTGCACAATCAGGAAATAAGGTTTTGAATATGAAATTAAACATTAACTTCAACTAGGACATGATATTATGAATATGGCTCAAATGACAAAGTATGACTTTCTAAAGGTTTGTCTCTGCTCATGAACTGCTTAGGTGGGTCTGAATATGTCCTGTGATTATTACATACTTTTTATGCAATACAATCTGCATTCACCCCAATGTCCAAGTGTTACCCTAAAGTGAAAAACCTAACAATTACGTTTTCTTATTTCCTCCTGTTTGGTCTGTTAAATATACTATTGAACACATTTGGTTCTTGCCAGAAATCCAGTGAGCTTGTTATTTCCTGTGCCTGTGCTGTGCTGAAATTCTAATCAGTGTTGTCATTCTAGGACAGAAAATATGTAACTGAAAGTTCCCCAGGTCAAATAAAAAGGAAAAAAAGCCTGGAATAGAAAACAAAGTCAGCCATCATATCTGAGGACTGACAGGCTGCAATGTATTACATTTTTCTTCTTGGGTCTAAATACACTTTAGATGGATATTATAGATTCCCTAATTTCCTGGCTCCAAAAATGCAAGCCTGTGTATAGTTTACAGCTGTAAGTTTCATAAATTCTTTGCTCTCCCAAAAGATCCATTCCCTCAATACACACAATTATGTTTTCACAAAACTCACCCACAGTGCTTGTCAGTCGGTTTGGTTTAGTGTTAGTCAGGGACATTTTACATTGATTTCAGTCTTAAACATGTTTTTTTTTCTTTTCTTTAATCTCATATTTTCTACATCACTGAGAAAATCTGAAATGGTGTAAATCAGAGAGAAAAGCTTTGGGAGAGCTTAACGCTGACTTCCAGGCATACCAGCTAAATTAACAGATAAACTACCTACTGTATATGGAAGCAGCTTTATCTGAAAAATAATTTGTATTCCTATCCATCTATTCCTGGTGTAATCTCTTCACCCCCAGCCTGCTGACTGGACAGTGAAGGAGCAGATGTAGACTGAAAAGGCCTTTTTCCTGCCACTTGTGCTGTATTATTATCTGCTTTCTATGTGCTGTCAACTATTATAAGCATGTTCCCTGTTAACAACATTGTATGTAGAACACCTGAAAATTTTCTTTGTTTGAAAGTTTACTGCTATTTAAAGTGGTTCTAAAGGCAGAAGATTTTTTTTTATCTCAATGCATTATATGCATTAAGATAAAAAAACTTATGTGCACAGCAGCCCTCCTAATACTTACCTGAGCCCATCTCGATCCAGTGATCTCAGCTGTCCGGGACTCTCCCTCCTGATTGACTGAGACACACAGCGGGCGCCATTGGCTCCCACTTCTGCCAATCAAAGTCAGTGAGCCAATGAGAAGAGAGGGAGCGGGCTGAGCCGCAGCTCTGTGTCTGAATGGACACACAGAGCAGCGGCTCGGGTGCCCCCATAGCAAGCTGCTTGCTGTGGGGGCACTCAGCAAGAGGGAGGGGCCAGGAGTGCCGGTGAGGGACCCGAGAAGAGGAGGATCAGGCTGCTCTGTGCAAAACCACTGCACAGAGCAGGTAAGTATAACATGTTTATTATAGTAAAAGAAAAAAAATCAAGACTTTAGTATCACTTTAACATATATGTAACCTGGCAGGTGGCTTATATGCCCTACAATTGTGCCTATACATCCATTTATCATCTATTTATAGTCTATTGTGACACTTATTTTCAGTTTAGACCCTAGAGGATTCTCTCCTACTATCAGCTTGAAATGAAATTCTAAACAGTGTGCAGAGTGATTTTTTTGTAAAGAAGTGCTAAAGATATTTGCATAAAGCATCTGTTTTAAAACATGATCCCACTGTAAAACAGCAATCTGACAAATTTGATGGAATATACACTTAGGGATATATGATTGCGTGATGATGCAACCTTTATTTCAGACAGCTTTTCTTGTAAAATGGTGATTGTAATTGTTAAAGCACACCAAATGGTAATGTGCCATAGTTATAGATCACTGGTATTATTAGATCCATTCTGACCAGTTGTGTTGTTGTGGTCCTTTTTTCACACATTTACTACAGAAAGCACTATAGTGGTTTGCAGCCTCATACTGCAGCATATCAAGCAAGGTGAATCTATAAGGAGACACATTACTTTCCTGCAATGCTCAGTGGGGGCAGCATATGAATGCTCCTGGTTGGCAGCAAAGGCCCACACTCCTCCTGCTTCTCACTTCTCCCTTTCCACCTCTCTCCCACTACAAAATAATCTTCATCTGTGGCCTCCAGTGATATAAATAAAAGACTTACAAGGGGTTTGATGGGTTTACCTTCTGGCACTTCCATCAGGAAAAAGGGTCAGCATGGAGACACGTAGAATAGAGGCAAGCGTAGCCTTCAACATCAGTGTGAGTCTCCAGACCCCACCCTACCATCTCCAGCTGTACCTTTGACCAGACAAGTACTTGTATGTCTTTGCCGCTGCTGGAACATAAAAAAAAATGTATGTACCCAGTCACTCTGGCAGAATCTCAGTGCTAATATGGCAAAATTGCTGGCTTTACAGATGATCTTGTTTCTACTGGTGTAATCTGCACCCTTACATTACTTTGCGGCATGTGCTGTAGCACAATGGCAGGTACCCACTATGCAATTCTTTCACTCAGAAGGTCATTCATGCCCTCCACCATCATGTGTGTGAATTCATTGCATGACTAAAGACATGTGGTCCAGCAAGCATGTGCCATGCCAATACATCTCTTTCACAGACCACTCGGTAACTTTGCTAATGGCCAGGAAGGATGCAACACGGGCACACTTCTGGAGTTGTCCTACAACATTGTGACAATGGCAGCTCAGCCATCTCTACCCCCTCTTCATTAACCACCAGTTCCCTCCAAGCAACTAAGCTGGTCATGCCCAGCGCTCAGGGTTATCTGCTGGTAGCAGTTGTTGGCAGCCCCTGAAACATTTGATATCCGATTATATAGATTGAAGGGCATTGAAAAGGTTCAAGGGATGGATCACTGGAAAGAGTTTTTCCACTACGAAGCTCCTGGACTGAACTGTATTCAGTGTGCTTTCTAAACTTGCATTTAGTGGAGTGGAGGGTTTTGTGACAGACAAAAGAGTCTACCTGTCTTCAGACACAGTTGCCTAGCTCACTTTTAAAAATGTACCAGTCCTGGATCAGCAATGAGTACAAAGCCCCTGATGCTAATGATTATATTTTTCATTTGAATCTGATCCCAAGAACATCATTAGATTGTACAGTGTAAGCATCTCCTTCCATGACTGCAGGCATGTCATAAATACCACTTCCTGCCACTATTATCATTTCCTACCACCATTGCCACATTCTGCCACCATTAACAGCTTCTTCTACTGCTGCTTGCTTTACACCACAATCACATTCTGCCACCACTGTAAACATGTCAGCATTACCATCTTGTGCTCCCTCTACAGCTGTAGTCCAGTGCTATAGCACTGTCAAGGTGATACACTGAATGTTTCTGCAGCGGTTTCGCAGTTGTACACATTGTTATGTTTTTTTCTGCATCATCAGTGTTTGCAGATCAATATTCTTGATGCATTATTGGGCTTTGGCACTAAAAAAGTACAACACCTAATGTTTCTGCTTGTTGCTTCCCTTTGGCAACATTTTTTATATATGTTGCGGTTTGTCTCATTTAGGGCTTATTTCAGTGCAGTGCTTTAATCAAGAATATTTGTGGATATAGTCTTTTTCAAATAGTGTGGTGTAGTAGTCATTTCTTTATTCTAAATTGCCTGGTCTCCCCCCCCTGAAACTGCAGCCTAGCAAAAATGCCTAAATGCTGCACATAGCTAATGTGTGGTGTGATAGTGCTGTACTAATAAAAGTGAGGTTTTTATACTGGTGATATCAAATCGCATGCGTACTGCTTCAAAACAAGTGAATGCGCAATGAAGGTGCAATGTAGATGGTTTAATTCCAGCCTGGGCTGCTGTCTCTCATGTAGGCTTAACCACTTGCCAACCGGCCACAGAAAAAATTCATTCATAACTGTTGTGTTGACTAAGCTGTGTTTGGCCCATATCTCTCATATGGTACTTGGGCCAATAACAGCACCCTGTACCATGTGATTAGCTGTAGCCAATTACAGATCACTAGAGATCACAGCTGTCATGAAACCCAGTGGAAAACTTTGCTGTTACAATGATAGTCAGGGTAACAACAAACAAAATGTACAAAAAAAAAATGAAATAAAAATGCATTTATTTATTTTTGCTGTGACTAGTCAGTGATCTCTGCCAGATCAGTCATATAATGATGCTGTGCTGCGCTGGTGACTGTATGTGATAAAAAATGTAATCAATTTCTATATTTTCAAAAAGAATTGTGACAAAAAATTGCAAATTACCATGCCTGTTACTAAATGCCTCAGACTGTCTTCTTTCCACATAAGTGTCTACATAAGTGGTTATTTGGAGGGGAATTTGAACTGTCCTAGTATTTTAGGGCCTCAAGAAATGAGATAGGCTGTCAGTACATCAGAAATAATCTATTTTTAAATATATATGCCATAGCTTGTAGATGCTATACCTTTGACACAACCAATTAATACACACTTGCATTTGGGATTTTTTTATCAAAGACATGTAGTAGAATACATTTTGGCCTAAATTTATGATGAAGATTTTACTGGATATGTTTTATGACAGAAAGAAGAAAATATTGCATATATTACCTATAATGAGGCTTGATCAAGACTGTCAAATCTGATCATATTAAGAATTGGCAGCATAGAATACTCTATGTAGAAACTGTGCAATTTTTTTGTCTTGTGTCCCAGCAAAAACTGCTAATTCGGAATTTGCTCTTCCAGCTTTTGACACTACTCACTATCAGGGGGCAGAAGACACTCTGTGAAAAGGTGCTCACCAACCAGAGCCACAAGCAGCTTAAATATAGTGCAGTATTTATCAAAACTTAAAAATGTTAAAGCAAACCCACTGCCCCTTTATATTTTGACTGGAGTGACTCTTTCCCCAAACACTGTGCCACATGAAGGAATCACAACCAGTGTCACCAATCCTTCACCATTATGCACTGACCAGACTTTAAGCTACAACTCTCAGCAAACCACTCATGGACATGCTCTAGCTTCAGTAGGCAATTGATTGTCATAGCAATCCTCACCACCGGGGGGCAATCACCAATAAACAATTGCTATACTATCCAAAAAGATGCTTGCCGCATGGAGCCACAAAAAATATCCGCAGAGATGTCAGAATGGACTTTGCTGGATATACAATTTTTTTCTGTTTGATGCAATTTATGTGGTTTATCTGCTCTTAAGTACAATAAATACTGCACCATATTTTATTTCAGTAGCTCCATACTATAGGGTTACGGTGGGAAGGCACCCCTGACACCCAAAGACCAATTTTTCAGCACCTGTTTGACAGGTGCATATCATTGCAATTTTTTACAGCAAGGACAATTCTTGCTTTCATCAAGATTATCTCTATAGGGTTACGATGGGAAGGCGCCACCGACACCCAAAGACCAATTTTTACGCACCCTTTACTTCTATCCAAAGTCAAAATGACACCAGAATGTATCCAAAAAATCTCTAATCTTGTTCTCAGTGCACTACATTATGTCCTAATCACACACACTGGCTCCCCAGCTGTTGCTGAGCAAAATAAAGGCAGCTTACAGGGAAAATTACATTTTTTTGGCTTTATAAATGCAATTATTGCTGCAGCAAATTCTAGACATGGTACAGATCTGCAACTTTACAGAGAAACTAAGGGGACCCCCCAGGCATTATATTGTAAGGAAATTTTCATTTTTATGCTTTCACTTTAAACATCAAAAAATCACTGCTCATTTAAAAATGACCTTTTTCACAAACTTTTTTTTTATAGTTACATGTTCCCAGGGCAGGACCCGGATACATTTCCCCAGGGCAGGACCCGGACCCCTATAACCATTGTATGCCCAATTACTTGCATATAAGCCTTCAAAATGGGCACTTTTGATTTTTGATGTTCAGGTCCCATTGACTTTAATGGGGTTCGTTATTTGGGTCCGAACTTTCACAGTGTTCGAAAGTTCTGGTGCGAACCGAACAGGGGTCCGTTTGGCCCATCCCTAGTCCTTAGCAGTCAGGTAGGCTTAATACACCCATGATCTACTCTTTTTACTTTCAATCTCCCTAAGTATTGAATGGTCTATATACTGTATCTAACTCTTACCCATATGCCCACTGTGCTTTATTCCAGGGGGCTCACTATTCTCAGTAACATCCGGCGGATACTCCTATAACTCCCCCCTGCTTCCCACATTTTTTTCATGGATGTCAATGATTTTGTTGAAGAACAAGCCAAAGGTTGGTAACAAGTGGTTGCAGGTTGGGATTGAATGGATGCATAGTCGAGGAACAAGCCAAAGGTCAGTAACAAGTGGTTTCAGGTTGGGATCAAGCAGATATGTAGTCGAGGAACAAGCCAAAGGTCAGTAACAAGTAGTTTCAGATTGAAATCAAGCAGAAGTGTAGTCAAGGAATAAGCTAAAGGTCCGTAACAAATGGTTGCAGGTTGGGATCAAACAGAAGCATGGTTGAGGAACAAGCCAAAGGTTGGTAAAAAGTGGTTGCAGGTTGGAATCAAGCGGAAGCATAGTCAAGGAACAAGCCAAATGTTGTTAATAGCAAAGATACAGACGGCAGGGGTGACAAGACTGAGATGTTGGCTGGAGGGAGCACAATAATCTGGCAAACAGGAAGTGCAAAGGCATGCCTAAAATAGGATATCCAAGGGAGGAGAAAAGGGTTCAAGGTTTAAAAGAAACATGATACATGAAAAGGTTGTCTAAGGAATCAGGCAGGAAGTTGTCCAGCATCTCAGGTGGCTCAGCAAGAAGTGGTACTGTTAGACACAGCCGAGGTTGTAGGTTCAGATTTAGGTCCTGACAGTAGGTTAGCCCTAAGGAACTGATGCCATTAAACTGGTTAGTTAGCTGAACCCTATATACTAGTCTACATTTGGCCCTTGTAAGAAGAGGGCAGTAGCTGTAGATAAGGGAAAGTAATAAGTGGCAAGGTGTATAAAAGAAGAGACTACAGAGGAATACAAGGTTTGGGAACAGGCCTAGGGATGAGCCGAACACCCTCCAGCTCGGTTCGTAGCAGAACATGCGAACAAGCAAAAAATTTGGTAGTACACACGGACACCTCTAAAGTCTATGGGACACGAACATGAATAATCAAAAGTGCTAATTTTAAAGGCTTAAATGCAAGTTATTGTCATAAAAAGTGTTTGGGAACATGGGTCCTGCCTCAGGGGACATGTGTCAATGCAAAAAAGTTTTTAAAAACGTCTGTTTTTTCGGGAGCGGTGATTTTTTTAATGCTTAAATGCTTAGTGCCTGGGGGGTGTCTATAGTATGCCTGCAAAGTGGTGCATTTTTCCTGTGTTTAGAACAGTACCACAGAAAAATTAAATTTCTAAAGGAAAAATTGTAATTCAAAACTTATCGCGGCTGTAATGAATTGTCAGGTCTCGGCAATATAGATAAAACATGGGGTCCCTCCCAGTCCATTACCAGGCCCTTTGGGTCTGGTATGAATATTAAGGGGAACCCGAACCAAAATTTTTTTAAAAAATGCATGGGGGTCCCCCTAAAATCCATACCAGGCCCTTGAGGTCTGGATATGGAAATTAAGGGGAACCCTGCGCCAAAATAAAAAAAATGGCATAGGGGTCCCCCAAAATCCTTACCAGACCCTTATCCGAGCATGCAACCTGGCAGGCCGCAGGAAAACAGGGGGGACGAGAGAGCGCCCCCCTCCCGAACCGTACCAGGCCACATGCCCTCAACATGGGTCCTTTATTAAAAAATGAAAAAATTAAAATGTCTAGCGATATCCATTCATCTTCTTCTATCACACCGCCGACGAGCTGAAAAAAAAAAGCCGCAAACGATCCACCTCCATGGGAGGCTCCCGCTGACTGACGCGTCTTCTCTGTGACAGTTCTTATATAACTGAGGGCGGGGCCACCCAGTGACATAAACGGGTGACCCTGACCCCCTCTGATGCCACAGGGAAGCCACAAGAAGTATGGATTTTAGGGGGACACCCACGCAATTTATTTTTTACATTTTGGCTTGTGGTTCCCCTTAATATTCATACCAGACCCAAAGGTTTTATCTATATTGCCGAGACACGACAATTCATTACAGCCGCGATCAGTTTTAAATTACAATTTTTCCTTTAGAAATGTCATTTTGCTGTGGTACTGTTCTGACACTTTGCAGGCATACTATAGACACCCCCCAGGCATGATATTTAAAGGAATATTTCAATTTTATTGTTTCCCTTTAAGCATTGAAAAAATCACTGCACCAGAAAAAACGTCCGTTTTTAAAAACTTTTTTTTAGCATTTGGAGACCCAGGTCCCCAAACACTTTTTATGACAATAACTTGCATATAAGCCTTTAAAATTAGCACTTTTGATTTTTCATGTTAGTGTCCCATAGACTTTAACGGTGTTCCAGCGGCTTCCGAATTTGCCGCAAACA
This sequence comes from Lithobates clamitans, assembly GCA_037952925.1. NCBI lineage: Eukaryota > Metazoa > Chordata > Amphibia > Anura > Ranidae > Lithobates > Lithobates clamitans. The sequence continues at coordinate 2,119 of JBBGZY010001521.1, read as the reverse complement.
CCGCATATTGTTCGCTGTTCGGCGAACAGGCGATCACCCGATGTTCGAGTTGAACTTATGTTTGACTCGAACATCGGGCTCATCCCTAGTGATGGTTAAAGTGAGTGAGCAACAAGTGAGAGAAGGGGAGTGGTGGAACTGTTCCTCTTTGCCACCATGGCCAGCTCATTAGTAAGCATGGTTACTCAGAAATCATTATTTGAAACTTTGTGAACATCTTAGCACTGTCCAGAAGGCCCAGCTAATCATGAATTGATCTGATCTGTCATACTCTATTGCCAGGAGCCTTTCAAAAATGTTATATTGCCAGTGAATCTGTATAATTTAGTGTCTTCTGTCACTGTAAATTTATATTTACAGTTCAAATCTGTCTGCTTTCTCTCTCGGAAATTGCATCCTAGTAAAAAAAAAGGATAACATACTGCACATCAAATCTGAACAATTTGTCAGTCATACTGTGCAATATGTACTTCTCTCTGCCTTTTCTTTCTGAAAAAAGATACTCTTATTCTTTATAACAGTTGCAATCTGCTTGCTCTCCCCCCTCCAAAATGTTTTTCTATTAAAAAGGATAACACACTGTGCATTAAATCTGAAAAATTAACTTCTTCTGCCTCAGGAAAAATACCCTGTAATATTTTATTTGCAAATTATATCTGCCTGCATTCTCCCTCTAAAATTGCATCCTAATTAAAAGGATAATACTGCACATCAAATCCGTACAGTTTTCTGGGTCTTCTTAAAAACACTGTAGTTTTTAATTCTAGCTGCAAGCTGCCGGCTCTCTCCATCTGGATTTGCATTTTAGTAAAAAGGATAGCATACCAGACATCCCAAGTCTCCCGCTAGGTGCGGGAGTCTCCTGCATTTTGGCTGCTGCTCCCTGACACCCGCAAGTACCGTATGATATCCCGGCTGCAGGGCCGATCCAGGGTGGGTGCGTGGAATGCACCACACCAAGGCACCTCAGATGGCACCTCCAATGTGCCTCCAACGCCAGGATGGGCCAGCTGCCCAAAAAGAACAGACCGCAGCCACAGAGTTCACAAGCTGGGGACACTGATCCCTCCCTACCCTTCTCCCCAGTAGCTGATTGGGCATTCGCTCCTACTCAAAACGTCCCTAAGGTGGAGCCTGCTTATAGGCATTGTGATTGGGTGGGACTTGGGCAGGGGTTGTGAGCAGCCTCGGAAATGATGACACCCAGCATGGCTTTGCTGGTGCACACACTATCGGAGGGAGTAAGTGCGCTGCAGCCTCGGACATCATACACCACATTATACTACAGGCATACACCCTGATATCAGGAGAGTCTCCTCTGTTGTAAGGAATGAGGGGGGGTACAGGGGTAAAGGAGAATGGTAAAAAGGAAGGAGGGGATGAGGATGAAGGGTGATTATGGGAAAGACAGAGGGAAGGATAGAGGCTGCTGGAGGATGAGGATGATGATGGAGAGAGGGATGAAGATGGATCATGTGCTGATAATAGAAATTGACTTAGGAAAGAGCACATAGGGAATTCAAAGATAAGGATGATGGCTGGATTACAAAGCAGAGAAGAATGAGGATGATTCTGAAAAGGGATGGGGATGATTATAGAGGGAGAGCTGGAGATGAGGGTAGATGTGCAATTAAGAATCCAGGGATGAGGATGATTTGGTTAGAGTGTGGAGAAGAATGAGGATTATGATTATGGAGAGTGAAGTTGGGGATGAAGATTATAAAGTTATGGTGAACAATGAGGATGATGGAGTTACATTGTGGAGAGGCCTCCCTCTATCTCAGCCCCCCTCCACCTCTCTCAGTCACCCTCCTAATTCAACCACACACTCTCTCAGCCCCCTCCCTCTCTCTCTCTCGGTCACCCTCTCTGTCAACCCCCTCTCTCTCAGCCCTCCTCCCCCTCTCTCTCAGCCACCCCTCTCTATCAGCCCCCTCTCTCTCTATCAGCCACTTTCTCTGTCAACCACCTTCTCACTCAGACCTCTCCCTCTCTCTCAGCCACCCTCTCTGTCTGCCCCCTCTCACTCAGCCCCCTCCCCCCCCTCTCTCTCTCCTCTCTCTCTCTCTCTCTCTCTCTCTCTCTCTCTCTCTCTCTCTCTCTCTCTCTCTCTCTCTTC